>CM034148.1:807214615-808414615 GCA_019776745.2 Taxus chinensis
TGGAAGAACTAAAATGCAAAGAAGATTTCATGATGAAGATGGGTTTTTGAAGCCCGTGAGGGAAGAAAATGTGCATGCGGAGAAAAAGAATCCGTTCAGAACCTTTTACAATCTGGAGGTAAGTGTTGTAAATTCATCATTAATAGCGATAACAATGATAATCATGTTTCTAATAAGATGGTTGAGAAGCTTGGTCTGAAGGGAATTACGCACCTGAACCCATATATGGTGTCATGATTGTTGAAGGGACATTTGTTTCTTGTGAATGAATAATGTAGATAGTGTTCAAGATTTGTGCATATGAAGATGAAGTCATGTGTGACATAATGCCCATATGACATATGCCATGTATTATTTAGCATACCTTCGCATTATGATAGCCAGACGATACATTACTATTACACAACTACCTACACAATAGTGAAAGATGGAAAAAAGTACACTTTGATTCTTTTGAAGGATAAAAGTGTAGAGAGCATGTAAATATTGTTGATTTTAAGAAAAGAGTTTTGAAGTGCTATGAAAGGGGGTCTAGCGAATGTTTTAAGTTCATTTCAAGGCCCGCATTAAAAACAAAGGGAGGTGAAGCCCACAAATAGGGGAGATCCTATGAAATGTGACAAATATGTTGGGTGGAGTACACAAATATCATGTCAAAGGATATACTGGTTGTTTTACCACCTACGCACAATATCAATCATCACATGGACTTGATACCAAGGTCTAATTTATCAAACAAGGCCACATATAGGTTGACCCTTAAAGAGAATGAGCGAATGTAGAAATGAGGAAGAAAGTGTAAGAGATGTTTCAAAAGGGGTTGATTAGAGAGTATATGAGCCTGTGTGTAGTACCGACAATATTGGCATGAAAAAAAGGAGAAGAATGTGCATTGATTCTAAAGCCATCAATAAATTCATTATTAAGTATAGATTTCTATTGCCGCACATGGATGATTTGATGGATTGTTTGAGTGGAGAAAGATACTTCACAAAGATGGATTTGAAGAGTAGATACCACCATATTAAAATCAAAGAAGGAGATGAATGAAAGACTGCTTTCAAAATGTAAATAGATTATATGAATGGTTGGTCATGCCATTTGGGACAACCAACGCATCGAGTACATTCACGTGATTAATGCATGAGGTGTCAAAGATTTTCCAAGTTTTCCATGGCTTATTTGGATGACATCTTGATTTCTAACAAGACATAGGAAGAGCACTTGGTCATTTGTGGAAATTGTTGGAGCACTTGTGAGAGGATAAGTTGGTGAATATGAAGAAATGTAGTTTCATGAAGAAAGAGTTGTACTTGGGAATTGTGAAATCTCAAGAAGGATTAAAGATGGAATCTAAGACGATGCAATCTATAGTGCATTAATCATCACCCAATAATGTCACGAGGATAGAAGATTCCATGGATTAACAAGCTCCTATAGGAATTTCGTTAGAGGATTCATTGATATTTGTGCACCGATCACATAAGTGATGCATGGAGATATAGAGGAGTTCACATGGACCGTAGACATGAACTTGGCTTTCAAAAATTGAAAAAGGAGGTCACGTCGAAGATAATGTTCGCCTTACATGCTTTCAACAAGGTATTTTAAGTTGATTGTGACGCGAGTGGAGTAGTCATTAGAGCAGTGTTGAATAAGGAGGGAAAACCCATCACATATTTTAGTGAGAAATCGAATGATGAAGGGAGGAGATAGTTAGTTTATGATCAAGAGTTTTATGTCATAGTGCAAACTATGAAGTTGTCCAAGATTTTTTTTTTGTATAGGGACCACAAAGCATTGGAATTCAACGATAACCATGGAAAGTTGAATCAAAGACAAATGAAATGGATTGACTCTTGCAGAGTTACTCATTTTCCTTTAAACACGAAAGTGGGATATCAAATAGAGTTACATATGTGTTGAGCCAAAGATGCATCTTATCAAACAAGATACCTTTGGGAGAAATAGGGTTCAAGGTGATGAAGGAGCTCTACACAAACGACGAGGATTTCGAAGAAGCATCGAGAGCATACGCAAAACTAGTGAGCGTCGACCACACACCATGGTTATAATACTTCTTGCAGGAATGGTTGTTCAAAGGCACACAATTGTGCATGCCAAGATGATCAATGAGGGAGAATTTGATGTAAGAAAAACATTGTTGAGTATTATCAGGCTACTTTGGGATAGATAAGGCCTTGGTGTAGTTACATGAGAGATATTCATGGTTGTACATGGTTATAGATGTGCAAATATATGTACAGAGATGTAGAGTACGTTAGTTGTAAAATACAAAGAGTCATAACATAAAGAAGTATTAACCATTGTCGGTACCCGAGAAACCTTGGGAGCATATGAGTATATTTTTTAGAATTTCCATAATGCAAAAGGATGATTCTATCTTTTTTCTTGTGGCTCATATCTAGAAAATACCTTATCTTGTAAATCATGTATCACTTGCTGCAAATGATACCTTTGTTCTCCCGCCAAGGCCAATATGAATCCTACAAATAGAAGGGGACAATGAGCATGTGAGCAATCTATGCATCCATTTGAGGAATGTGATCTTAACTTTTATTGAAGTTTCCAAATTGAGTCGAGAGTGGTCTTGTAGAAGCTTTGCAAAGGTTGCAAGCTTAAGATAGTTCATCATATTGGATTCTTAGAAGAATTCTTGTAGTCTTGTCATAAGACTATCATTGAAGTGTAATGCCATTATGTTAGGTTTGTAAACTTTCCTTACATTAATAGAAGATGATTTTTTTTTTTGTTTCGTGTTAAGAGTTGTGGGTGCGTGATCTTGCTTCCGCAAGGTCTAACTTTGATAAAAGTCGTATGGTCTACGACACCCTTCATTGGGATCCCTAAACACATCTCCATCAATCTCAATTCGATGGTTACAATGTTGTGCATCTAAAAAGAAATAAATTCTAATTTATTTAATAACACAAAATAACCAATTGAGAATATTGCAAAATTCATCAAAAATCACACAAAAGTACTTATGTGGTCCAATCATCCTCCCTTTCACATAAGTTTGCTTCTACATGCATGTCAAACCTCAAAAAAAATAAGAGTGAAATACTCTAGTTGTTTTGATAAACTTGCAAACTTCAAATCAATCCTAGCCAAGAGTGGACCACATCACCTCAAAATTTATAAAATTCTAATTTTGATGGTGCATCAAAATTTAGTGTTGGAAAAGCAAGATTTTGTGGAATTATTAGGGATGTTGAAGGTGTTCATTAGTATAAGCTACTCTCAAGGAATTAACAATCAAACCAACAACATTTTAGGGCTAATGGCAACATAGAAATGTATTGAATGACTCAAGAAATGATAATTGTTAATCTTGACATTGAGGGGGTATTCTAAGATTATACTTAGCCACATAATCAATGTAAGGACCCAAAATTCTCATCTTCAAAATGATATGGAGTCACAAGTGAACTAGAAAATGATCAACATCATTCAACAAATAAGGAACAAGAAATAAATGAAGTTCATATTCTTCACTTGAAGAAAACATCACAACTACAAAGATGATTATTAAGATAAAACAAGAGTTATGAAACATCATTATCCTCTCCATATTGTTAAAGGAACATTTATTCTCCCACATAATATACAACAATGATTGACTTCAGAATGAATCTTCTTCAAATGGTTCAACAATGATTAAGGATACAAAGATGGTCTCAATTAAGCATCCCTGTTAAGTCTCAATATGTGCAACCTTAATTTTAAACCCTTTCACCTCTTTTTTCCTCCTCTTCTCACTTACATTGTAAACACTTGCCTAAAAGTCCCATTAGGTCCATCATCACTATCTCCCCTTCACTTAACCTTTTCCCAAAGTTCCCCTTATATTATCTAGTACACCTTAATAGATTCCCACAACCTTAGACAAAACAATGTTGACTTATTCCCCACACACATTTTTCAAATCAGCTTTACAATTTCTGCAGTACAACATACCAAATATAAATTAATTTATCTCCCCTTTCATGGATCTTAAAAGAAGCATTCACCTCCAAGGAATTTCTATAGATGAATGTTCTAATTTTTCAAAATGTCATTTATCAAATTGTTCCAAAATGTATGATGACAGTTTTTAAGAGAAGAAAGAAAATGCAAAACTTTCAACAAAGGATCCAATCTAAGCAGAGTGTTTATAATGTTAAGGAAATTGATGAGATTAAACTAGAAGAGGGAGAGATTCCTCCAACTACATACAGAGTAGGGGCTTGCTACTCACAATTATGTCAATTTGGACATATCCAACAACCCAAAAGTTTTCAAAAACGAATGAAGTAGGTCTCTATGACTTAAATCCCCAATTTTCTATGAGTATTCAGACGAAAACAAGCCATACAAGGCTCATCTTCCATCTTTTACTCCCAAAACCCACACACATGTTTAGAACACTGACATTTTTGGTATTGGAAGTTACAGCATGAAGACATTGGCTCCTCAAAACGTTGATGCTAAAACACTTGCCTTTCATAACATGTTTCTTTCTAGCACCGTATATGCAACTCCTTTTGAACCATATTCAGATCGAAACTCTTCCCCTAATTTAAGGGCTTAAGGAGTGCTTATTTACTCCTTTTGAACCCGAGCATATTTGAGTTGAAACTCTTCCCCCCATTCAAGGGCTTCAGGGGCCATTGCATATTCATGTAAGTTCAAATGTGGGCTCTAGAGGGGCTTTTGCTACTTCACAATGCAATTCAAAAGGCATAAAAGAGGTCACCATCTTGGCTATATTCCTCCCATCAATAGATACAACAATGAAGGCACTAAAAAACCACACATTTCTAACTCACAACTTATCTACTCCTTTTGAACATGAGGATTTTCATACTAAAACTCTTCCCCTAATTCAAGGAATTAAGGGGTCATTGCATAGTCATGAAAAACTAATTGTGGGGTCTGGAGGGGCTTTTGCTACCTCAAAATGCAATTCTAAAGGAAAAAAAGCGGCACCCTTTTGGCTATACTCCTCCCATCAATAGATACAACAATGACAAGCAAAAAAAATAGTTGGGCACTCCCCCTCCTCCCCCACTTTATGCTCTCATGGTTTTGGGAGATTGCATAGTTAATCTTGCCAATAATAACCAAACCATAATAATCAACAAAAAATACTTGGTTTATAAACAAACAAATGGTGGTCAGTAGTGAATACCAACAAAAAAATCAAAGACCATGAACAAAAAGGTGAATCTATAAACCTTGGTTTTCTTGAAGCTTCCTTGTAAAAGACACTTTTGAGGGCATGCATTTGAATACCATGGCTCACTATACAACCAAAAAACAAGTGGTCCGTGAGTATGGCACAAATTTGGATTTCAATTTGGTTGTTCGGCAGATAGGCCAACTCAATATGTGGCTCAATATGTATATGGTGGCACTGCTGAGAGCACCCTCGAAGGTGCTAATGAAGTCCTAAATCCTTATTAAAGTGATGCTAGAAAGGGCATGTGGTGCCTCTCCCAAGAAGCCTAATTGACAAATCTTTGGTGTTTTGTTCTTGTTGATGGCTCTTGGAGCTTTTCATGGTTTACAAACAATATATTTATTTCCTAAGTCAAAGACATGATGTGCGATTCTCTTTGAGGTTATTGATGACAATAATTATACAACTTTAATTATGATTAATATACTTGATCACTCAAGAAAGTTGTAAATTGTAGTTTTCTTTGGATTATGTTATAGATATGGGAAAATTCCTTAAAATTGGATCTATTGGAATAGTTTTTGAGAGATCTCTTTTGATGGGTTGTTGTCTCTTCCTTTCTCTAATAGTTTGTCTTTTTTTGTTTTTTTGCATTTTATTTTGCAAGAAATTGTTGAATTGTATTTTACCTTTTATTTTTTAATATATCAATCTTGAATTTTTATTGGAAAAGGTATGTAACAATGCTTTATGTACAGATTTTAGCAACAAATCGTTGAATTGTCAATTGTAATTACTTCCAACCTTTCTCTTGTAGAATGTTAAAACTCTCAAATACCTATAAGAGAAAAAGGCCACCTTCACATATTTGTTTAAACAAAACCTTAAAAAGGTGAGCAAAAAGTATTAGCAATTCAAAAACTATACATGAAGCATTTACTAATTTATTCTTTGAAAAGAACATTGTCACCAACATAACACAAAACAACAAATATGAACTCAATACGATAATTTTATCAAAGCATTTTACCTTTGGTAAAATCATTAGTTATTATGTACTTATTTAGGACACCAAGAACTTCATTAACATAAGGTGGTAAACATCATGGATTCGCAACATACATCTTGTATACATGCAAACTTATCGTCTGATTATTACTATTTTCATTGGTCGACCAATCCTACTATTCCCTAACATTATTGAGGAATTCCTAAGTGTTTCAAATTGATATTTGTGTCAGTTTATATTCATTTTGAGCTTTCTATAACTCCCAATACCAGCAATCCAATGTTGATACAACCTAAGGACACCTGTACAATTTAGTTGAAAACTAAATCCCCCAAACCTTTTATACAGTGGGTGTTTAAAATTGTAACATGAGAGACAAAGAAAGTAATTCAATAATAAGTCAAGGTCTTCGATGTATATAGGGATGTTCTCTTCAAGCTTTGAAGTTGGACCATCAATAGCATTCTTCTTGACTCCAATCATATACGCATATAAACGAGCCTCCCATTCAGTGAACACAATGGCTTTTTACTTTTCTTCTAGACTCTAATTTGCCTTCCAAAAGCGATTAGTTTCTAGGATTGCTTCTTTCCTTTGCATTGTATTTTTTGAGAATGGATGTTTCTTGCAAGGTGTTGTTCATATTTGAGGTTGAGGCTCAACTAATCACAAATACACGTGTCAATGTGTGGGTGCGTTCAATGAATTTCCAACTCTTACACTATGTGACTTTGGAAATATGAGGAATCCCCTTAGTGTGTGGTTGTTGTAGATAAAATAATGTTGCCTACTCAAGTAAAGAATAATAGTTTTAATGCAAATAGATTTAAAATTACCTTTTGATTGCAAGGCATCTCTAATACCCATGCGTATAATGTAAATTACTAGTGCCAAAAAATAATTTCATTCTTGTAGGAAAAAGAGTGTAAACAGGAAATTTTATAACAATAAATGTTTTTTAATTAACAGTTGTGTCCTCTGAATTCTCAACCTTACATGAAAAAAAAAACATCAAATTAAAAGCTAAGGTAGAAATCCATGTTTGCGAATAGCTATTTCAAAGGCTTCCATTTTTTCCCCTCGAGCAAATCCATTACGGTCAATAAATACTTGAGTGACATCTTGCTCCACACAAACTTTAACTATTTCTTCTCCAACATGCTGTGCAGCTTCCTGAAATTTATTGGGATTGTTCATCATATTAAGAAACTTCAATATATTGGGGTAAAACACATGCTACAACCATAACTAAAGTTTTTGCCTTCAAATATTTAAACAAGGTCATTACAATAAGCGTGTTACATTCAATCATTAAATGACTCTAAAATACTTGCAAGAAATCCCATTTCCAATTTCAGATGAATTAATGCTGCCTAATAGCATGTTAAGAGTAAAGACATCTTTCATAGTTAAGATGAAACTATCATTCAATAACTAAACAAATTTAGATCATTTCAGATGAAGGATTAAAGATACAAAAGATGGAACTCCAGACCCCGCTGATACGAGAGTAGAAAATCCAAAAACACTAAATTCACTTCTATAATCATCTTCTATACAAACCAAAATGCTAAAAACTTACACGATGAGGATACAAACCACAAACAATACACTTACATAACTCTTTGTTTCTCTAGTCATCCGTTTTCACCTATGACAAGACTGTTACCATACTTCTGATTTAAAAGGGGTCAAGCTGTCAAATAAACCTTTAAAGAAAGAGAAAGGACCAAATAGCTTAATCATGTATAGCCATGCATGCATTATGTAAGAATAATTATAAAATTTGTGTTATGAGTAGAAGTGAGTTTAATAATTTATGTTGTTAAATGTAAACAAGAAGAAGAATGCAACTATAACACAACATGCGCACATAGAAAGCAAAATGGAAAATAAGAACGTGTTGATGCAAGTTTCTTACACAGGCTCCTACAAGGGACGAGAATTTAATCTCACTTGTTAGAATTCCTGCTGGAAATAGGATTCAAGGTACGAAATACTTGGGGCATATAACTCGAGAACTATGTGTCCTCTGTAGCCTGCGGACGGGTCAATCATCCAATTGGATAACCAACAAGAATCATATGACCATCTGATCTAACTTGGGGAACAAGCTGAATATTTAAAATGATTCTAATCTAGGTGGAGAGGCTATACAAGATGGGTATTCACACTGATTATTCACGAGGGTTTGCATCATTAAAATAAAAAATAAAAGAGAGGGAAGGGTGGGGCAAAAAAGAGAAACCGACTTCTATCCTATCTGGGAAATATTTCAAAGCAAACATAGTCAACCTATTTTGAGAGAAACCAAGGCTTAAAGAACCTAGCATAGCTCAAATCCTCACAAACCTTGTGCAAGAGTCTCGAGGGAAAGTGGATATTATTCTTGCATGCATGAGATCAAACTATGAAAATAACATAGGTTCTTCCTTCACAATTTATAAAACTACAAGAATGATTGAAATAATGTCTGTTCAATTCAACCAAATCCACTGAATAATAATGAATTTAGTTCATCACATAATAGCACTCAATCCATACAAAAACTGCACAGATTGCTTGTGCACATCTAATGAAACATACATGAACTGAGGTAAAATGCTTTCTTAAACTACATAGACCAGCACATGCTCAATCTGCATGCATTAATTAGGAAAACAAGTTTACAGTAGTCTACTTCTCAGTCAAAACCAAATTATTACAGTTGTCTGAATGTGAAGAAGGGAAATTACAGAGTTACACACGTGAACACGTTGATATGGTGAAGCTCCTTGCTTGGATTTTGCAAAATCAAATCTTATCAAACGGTAGAAGAGGCCTCGCACAGTATTTATAGCAAAAACCAAGGTGGGACACCCCTTCACCAAACCTACAAAACTAATTACAAACTGCAGGACTGTTTACAACCCATAGACCATCCATAGAGTATTAATTTCATCCCAAAAGAGATATGCGAGATTAGAGCTTGTGAAAAACACTTATTGCATGTGCCAAATCCCGAATTTAGTGCCAATTTTGAGTTTATTTTGTGCTTAAACCTAGAATTCAACTGATAAACTCAAAATTCAAATCTCCTAGTGGTCTCCAACTGTATTTTAGATTTCCCTTTTTAATGCATGGGACAAATTACACTGGGCTTGATGAAATCCTATTTTGGAGCCCAACACCAGACTGAAGGGAGACAAATTGCCCTTTGGCCACGTTGCATGGATCCTCCACAAAAATTGAGTGAATGAATATCAAATCTGGTATTTAAGAGCTGTAACAACAAACGGGCGGGAGTTCTCTGCAATTAAGTCTTAGAATTCTCTCTTTGTTTATCCTTCTCCATGATTATAAAGTGCAATCGGGGACTGCGTACACTCCTTCAAACTCAATTGAGACCCAAAACGTGCCTTTGAATTCCCCGACTTGATTTTACAACTGAGACCACATGAGAAACGACTCCCAAAAGCTTCAAATGTGAACTGCTCCTTGCACATGCCACCAAATCTAATGGGACCACACCAACTGTAAGTGCTCTCCAAGAGCTTTCCAATGAGCATAATCTCACGTTATTATGAGCTCATTCATGGAAGATATGGCCTCCTGAAATTTTCACAGTTGTGCTGCCATGTCTACTCTCATTTTAACCGTCAAATTTAACTCGTTGACCTTCTCTACACGTGTCTCTATCGCGTGCTTCCCTTCCTCACCATGATTGGACCACGTGTTGCCCCTTATGGTCCCTCGGCTATCCCAAACTCTTTGATTGCTGACCTCTATTTCTTATGTATCTGAGAACCTACTATAATGAAGCCAAACTTAACACATACTCATTACCCTGCAAATATCTTGAACTCAAAGAGAATAAATCTTCTTCTTCGTTATTCAATTATGGATTACAATGCTTCATAAATAGGAAAACAACTCCCAACTCGAGTTGCCAAGCAAACTCTAACTAACTTTGACTAAATCTACTCTAGGTGTCGAAATTTACTATTTTTAACAGTTTACAAGAACTTGCTATTCTTAGTAAGTTCGCATGCTTATTCGTATGGGCACGAAAATTGCCACGCATCTTCTACATGCCTAAATTAAAGGAATTTCCAACATTCTAACCTACTATGCATGTAAGAGACTAAAATTAACTAATGCCCTAATAGAAAAAAACTGAATTACAAGTTAAATCCTAATTTTTGCCCCCCAGACGATGGATTTCGGGCCCGAAAATGTAACCGACAGGGCGGGTTGACTGGTGCGTTCATCTCGTCAAAACAGGTGGTTTAAAAAAAAGGACTCAAATGGACACCCAGATCAAAAGTTATGACCATTTCAAGTTTTTGCTAAAAATAGTGCATCATATTAACTGTTGTGGGTCCACACTAGGCCTAGAATTTGACGGTCACCCTTGCCTGTCAAAAGAAAATTTTGTGACAATTTAGCTCTTTCAAGTGGCTATAAATTCCAGAAATTTTAATAGATATTTCTATAATTTGTTCATATATATAGAAACAGGTATAATATTTTTTTTATAAACTACTTAAAAAAATTTACGGTTTTTAAAATTTTCAACTTGTAATTGTCTACGGTTTCTAAAAATTTTCAGCTGTAATATACGGTTAAAATCACAAAAAACGGCCTACAGCCTGTCAATTTCCAAACCTGGTCGACATGGACCAATAAAGTGTGTTCACACTTAGGTTGTGATTGGGCCACTTGTCATTTTTCCTACTTGGCGTGGTTCTCAGGCCTTCAAACCTTCAACCTTATAACTCCCGAGCTCCCTGCCAACTTCTGATTGGCTTGAAAATGACCATCCATGGTTAGACCATGTGGATGCTTTCATGTGCCGTTGTTGTTCTCGGGTTCTTGGGACTTAAAATCTCCTTAACTCTTTCAACTCCTGAGCTCCCTGAGTTTTAGGCTTTCTGCCATGTGTCCCTGCCATAGTTGTCAACCACAGACACAAATAAAACCAACCCATGAAAGAACTTTTAAATTAAATAAACTTGAAATTCAAATAAAACAAAGCCCAAAAAATGCCAAGTATTAACCAATCACAGGCCTCGAGTTTCACGGGTTTTCGACCGAGTTAAAACATTAAGAAATGTGACCCGTGAAAGCCGAGACCATGTCATTGGCTAAGTATTGGGGTTGGGTTTTTTCAATGTTAAGTGCATAAGGGAAGAGCCCAAGTTAATATAAACCAACGTCATTGGAAGGCAAACTAATACCAAAGGGAACCAAAATTACACAAGTGTTTAAGCTATGTCTCTTATTTTTCTTCTTCTGTTCTAATTTCAATTTCTCAAGAGGGTCCACAATTTCTATGAAGGAAGAAGAGGCTTGTTGCACACAACAGAACCTAAAACAGAATCACAATAATCCAAAAGCTTTATATGTAGGGAAAAATTAAAAAACCACTAATCTTGATTCAGGCATATACCCATAAATATTAAACAGATATTGAATTAGAGAAGAATAAGTGGTGAGAAATATGAAGTGGTTCATCTCCTTATAAAAAATTGGCATCACAATCAGGATGGTGGTGCTAAGTCGGTTCCAACTTGGCACTAATGCTAGCAGTTTGCACTAGGAAATAACATTGTGTAGGACACTAAATGCGGGTACTCCCAATTCATTTTGCCATGGAGGAAAAAACAAACATAAGTTGGTTTGTTGTCCTGGCTCAAAACTCAAGAGGACAGTCTGAAAAACCGAGTCAAGCTACTGCCAAGATCAATATACAAGGAAAAAACAAGCATTCCATTCCTTCCAATCCCGAAAGCTTATAAGGTTGCAACCCAACCACGGACCCTAGATTTATATAGATAAAGGCCCCAAATAGAGAATAGAGGGGAGGGGTGGCTTCTTCAATCAATTTTACTTACTATGAGATCAATCACGCATAAATCCGCCCCCTGCCAAGAATAGTCTAGATCGTTCTCCCTTTCCTGATCGATATAGGTTCGCCTACTATATGGGTTCGGGAGGGGCAGACGCACGTTCCTAGGCATGACCATACCGTATAAGAGGAGAAAGGAAAGAAGCGCAGTAAGTAAGATATACTTTCTTATTGGCTTAGCGCAATTGAAACGTATAGAATAGAAGCAGATCCGGCCGAACAAGTATGGCCAATCCCACTTGCCCCCTTGGATTAGGTATACGTCCCATGCCCCATGGGAATTATCAAAGCCCTATCAAGAATTCTGAAAGAGCTAGAATGAATTCTTGTAGCTTGCTCTTAATATATAGATAGGAAGTTTAGGACTGATAATACAAAATCCCTAATAATTGATCAATGTAGGTACCCATACATATAAAGGATCATGATGCAAGAGCATCAACTTCCTAGGTTGTATATAGGATAATAACCTCAATTTTGACTTCTAAGTATGTTGATAGGTCCTATAGGTCATTTAGGGTCTATTGTGTGTGTTAGGTTTGAATAAGGCCTTTACAAATTCAAATTTGGACATTTCCCTTCAAAATGCCAAATTGAAATCTTGAAGGCAATTTTGCATTGTAATGGTTGTTTTAGTGATTCCTTAGAGTCTTCACACATGAAATGTGATGGTGGAACTATAATGAGGTCCAAAGGTCCTAAAATAGGTCAAGGAATGTGTTCTAGCTCTTAAGTCCTAGGACCATAGATTAGGAAGGGTCATTTATTAATGTAATGAAGGATAAAATATGAAAATTAAAGGGTCTAAATGCTCAAGAGACAGTTACAAAACTCAGGAAGGTATATTAAAGCTTTTGTAACCATTTTCAAACCATCATCTGGATAGTCAATCAATGTGAAGGGAGCTCTGAGAAGCAAAAGTTATGTATTTGTATTGTTCTTGTGTTGTTGATTTAGCTTGTGCTTTGTTAGTGACTATCATTACTTTACGCATGTCATTCTTAGGAGAATCAAACTGTAAGGGGATTATTTCATAGTTTTGTATTGTTGTTTCTGGATCTTTAATAGTTTTGTGGAGGACTTGAGCAGAGTACTTTCCTTTAAGATTGTAACAGTCTGTGAAGGATCTCCTAAGCGTCATAGTAATAGTGGAAGAAGGTCGAACTCAAGGTCTTAGTCTATTGGTGAGTTACTAGTAATTTGTAATCATCAACCCAAGTTCCATTCCCATTGAGTTCATTGGATGCTTTCAATAACTGGCCGTGGGGACACCTTCAGGTAGAGGTCAAACTTCTCCATATGGACAAAGCGGAACATAGCGGGGCGCTCTGAATGCAGATCACTCGGCGGACATTAAGGACCCAAGCCCACCCCCATGTCCCACTTAGAGAAAGTGCTCCTCCACCACTCCAATTCATTGCCCTGGTATAATAAAAAAGTGTTTACCATCCAAAGTTTGGAGGTCGGAATTCAATGATTTTTTGGATGCAAGAGTTCTGTGAGGGACAGTGAACGGTTGTGAGCTCGCCGAGAGGATGGTGACAATGAACAGGGTTAGCCAGGAGTGGCGCAGGGAACACGAGGAGACAACCAGGCAAAGAGGTGGAGCTGCAAGTGGGTCGCGGGTCTCTGTGGATGGAAGGAAAGACTGCATGGATGGGCAGTCGTGCCCTAACCCCAAACTCGCTCCCGAAAAATCCAAAATAGTGGCAGGGCAAGGCTCACGAGGAATCAACTCCAAAGGAAATAAAAAGGGAGGAGCTCAGGGTAGAGGAAGGACTTCATTCAAAGATGCCCTAGGCAAATCCAAAGGTAATAATCCAGGAAATCAACAGTATTTGGTTGATATTGCTGTAGAAATCCTGTCGATGGTCATCGACGGCCAGGAAGTGGAGGACTATTATCAAAATTTATCTCGGGATGCCATAATTGGCCGATTCAATGGAATATGGCCTTCTTCTACAACGTTGTATCACTAGATTTTTTCAAAATTGGACGGATAAATGTGAACTCTTCCTCTACTCCAGAGGTTTTTTTTGTGGTTCATTTTAGAGAAGTAGGGACTTTCAGTGTTGCCTAGATGAAGGGCCATGGTTCTGGGGTACCATTGGTTTATTCTTGACTCCTTGGTTCCCTGAATTCGACCCGGACACTCTATCGATCTCTAAAACACCGGTTTGGGTGAGACTTCCCAATCTTCCTCTGCACCTGTAGTATGCTTTGAAAGATATTGGCAATGTATTGGGCAGATTCATTAAAGAGGACATAGATAGATTTCATACGGGACTCGTCCGTATGTGTGTGGAAATAGATCTGAGTAAAGGGTTGTCAGATCATATCAATTTAAAATTTGGTAACTTTATGCATTCTCAACCCTTAGACTGTGAAAATACAGCTTTCCGGTGTAAAAACTGCAGAAATTCGGGTCATTTGCAAGCATCTTGTCCAATGATTAAGAAACCAGTTAAAAAGAATGGTTCGAGATTGACCAAAGGATGGGGATCTTTGGACCCTGAGTTGGTTGAGGTGGCAACTTTCAAGGCAGAACCATGCAATGCAAATGAGGATAAGGTAGCAGAGAGAGTGGAAAGTGGAAAAACGGAAAATGTTCAAAAATCGCAGGGGATTTTAGTTGTCAACGGAACGAAAAGGGGTTTTTCTCCTGTCAAATCGGATTCGGATCAGGAATCTTTGTCGGACAATCAGATGGTGTCAACTAATCCTCTTGAGGTAGTTACTATAGATTGGAATGGCAAGTGGCAAGAAGTCGAGAATAAAAAAAAACAAAAAAGGTCGAATAGGCAGTATCAAGGACTATTTTTGACCCAGGTTGGGAAATAGCCTCTTTTTTGTCAGTTGGATAAACAATATTTCGTGGGTTTATAATCTTGGGGTTTTGGCCCAGCTTTGTTTTTTTATCTCTCAGGGTTATTTAGGCCCTGTTGTTATTGGGAACGGGTCCCATCAACCCGCTTTAACAATTTTTTTTTAAAAAAAAAACACGGAGGAAGGAGGTCTCTTTTGAAGGTTGAATGAGAGCAAACAAAAGAAAGATGGCAATCATCTACAGGAGTGATTTTACCTTTCCCAAGATCTTATGATACAAGATGAAGTTTGAAGAATAAATGGATCAAAATGTAAGATAACCTAGACAAAGATGCACACAATGATTCTAGTAAGTTGTAACTGAGTCTGTATTTTACATGCAAGATTTGTGTATGAGAAGTGAATCATCAAGAAGGATGTAAGAGGGAAAATACCCTTAATCTTAGGGCTTCAAAGTTACTGTAGAGGGTTTTCATACTCTGTTCTTCCACAATTTGTGAGGTAGTCACTTCAAGAACGATCCTGTACACTCGTTTTATAGCTTACTGGTAAGATGGGAGTCTAGAAAAGGAGCATGCAGTCATCTTGATCGAGTTTAAAGTCTTGAGGCATCGTTTACCAAGAGATATAGCTAAAACTAACCTCTCGGGCAGGAATCAGACACAGTTAGGGTTTGGAGAGGAAACATGCTCTAAAAAACCTCAAACTTGGAAGTTGACCTTAAAACTTGAAAGAGAACATTGTAAGGTAATTCGTAAAGCATTGGAAGATGAAATTTTAAGTTTCATTGGAAGGAAACCGAGATTTCTTTGACAGTACAGGGAGAGGTCGATGCACACAGTCAGTGGGAGAAGAATAACATAGAATTAGAGAAGAATATTGGAGTGTGAGTCTTTATGAAGGAATTGTTTGTAATTATTGAACTAAACAGGCTTCCTTGAGTTATTTTAGATATTTTTGACCAGTACTAAGCCTCCAAAAAACATAGCAATTCATGACAGTTTATATGACAACCTGAAGAATACAGTTTTTTTTTTTTTGAACAGGAGACAAGATGAGGGTTTGGTAATTGAAGGGGAAAAAGAGAACATTAGGAGTTGAAATTCAAAGCATACAATCTAAATAGCGTGAAGGTGGTCTTACAAGGGGTTGCAGGATTTGAGACACTTCAAATTCTATTGAATTCATGACAGACCTCTGAGCCAGGGAAAACACAGTCTTAAATGCCTATGTAACCCCCATTGAAAGTTTGCACACTCTGAGTAGAGCCCATTGGGTACTATGAATGACAGTTGGGATGGTAGATGAATCATCAAAGAAAAGGTAGGGAGTGGAATTCCCTTAAGGCTAATGGAGGCCTAAGAAGCTTGGAAGGAAAGAGGAATAGGAAAAGGGTCTTAATCAATTCCTTGAGGCTCAAAATTTTATACACACCTCAAACATATTAAAGGGATCTAGAAAAGGTTACCACTTGGTTTCAGGCATCTAAGGAAGGCTCCATCTATGCATGAACCAGAAGCAAGTTATTAAGGAAGCCTAGGAAGACAGAATTGGTAAAGGTAAGTTCCAACGTACAATTTGGTTGTTTTGATCTAATTCATGGGTTAGTAGGCTAAGGTGAGTGAGAAAGGATTTGTCTGAGTTTGGGGTTTGAAGCTAGTGAAGAAGAAGCTTGTTTAGAGAACTTTAAGGGTCTAATCGGATGTTGCATCCTCTCTAATATAGTATATTGACGGAGATTGATTGTGGACTACATCAGATTGTCACACTAAGGAAGTACTAATTTTTTTGGCTATATACTTTTGACTGTGAATAAGATAATCATTCTTAGGTATTTATGAATAGCAAAATTGTTTAGCAGAATTTATGTGACAGCATAAAGTCAATGCTTCTTTGAGAGTTTACAATATAGAAGCCTATAAATCCTTCTCCAATCACACGAAATGTTCATATTGAGTTAGATCAGGCCGCTTTCCTTGGCAGTTGCAGATTTTTTCATAATGATAGGAAACAAAATTGGCACATCATTCAAATAGGAGACGAGAAGAAGATAAAAACAAATTACTTTGGAGTTGATGTTACAAGTTTTCGACAAGTTAAGCTACAAGAGAAAGTAGTTGGTCCAAATTTTGATGGCCAATTTGTTTTACTCTTTCTTATTGCTCCCACTATGCAGTTATTCATCTAATAACCACAAAGCAACAATACTCAGAAGGCCCAAATCCTTTCGGAACCCTTAAGACACATGTATATGCAAGAAAATATTTTTTTTAACAAAGATTTGAATTTATTTTATTTATTTGTAACTGAAAAATGGAAGATAAAAACAGCTGACCGTTTGATACAAAATTTGAGGATTGGAAGGCTGGAAATGATGCCCTAGGGCATATTTAGGCCTTGTGCAAGCCCTAGCACCAAAACTAACCATTTTCACAACTAAACTAGCCTCCTAAGGGATTTGTTCCACCTTCCTACAATTTCGCCCAGCCCTAAAATTGTGCAAAAAATGTCAAAAAGCGGTCCCAAGCGAATATTACCTGATTGGTGTCTATTGCAACACAAGAAACTCCGATCTGTAGATGATGCGCTTGCTACCAATCTCTGAAATCTAATCCAAATTGTGCCTTGGCTAATAATTCTGAATTGATCTTGCAAATTTATTGATTGTAAGCCCAAATGTAGCTCCTGATTGGAACTACCTCAAAATATTAGTGGGTTTTCATCCACAAATCTGAATACACCAAAGGGTTTTCGTCCTCAAATGTGGATTGCCAAGGAGGGTTTTCATCCTCAAATACAGAAGTTGTAGCAACAACTCAAACCTTCAATGTCCAAATAGAAGATAATAAAAAGATGTGTCCAAATGACCCCTTAACACTCTTTTATAACATTACTTTCACTTTTCCCAAGGAAAAGCCTCCAAAAGTAACTTTCCATTTCAATTCCTTCGTTATGACTTGTTTTTTCGAAAGTAACTTTTTGTAATAATAAAATTTCATCAAAAAGTTACTTTTTATAATAATAAAACATAAGTGCCTTTTATAAAGTTACTTTTTCGACACTTTAGTTATATTATTAATTTATCATACTTTATTTGAAAAGGGGACATGACAATCTGCCCATCCCAAAAATTGCTTGTCCTTAAGCAATGATTGATCTAACTCTTCAATTCCTTTTGACTGAACCACTCTGCAAATTCCAGGATCCCAATTCAATATCAAGAAATGCTTCTACTACGTCACTCTAATATAATTGAAAACTGAAGATTATAGACCAGAAATCACTTTTGCCAAATTTCCTTGTGCAGCAGTATTAGGATCATCTAGTTTTTCTTTGAAACCTTTATCATTTCTTATAATTTTATTATGAAATTTCAGCCAAAATTGAAAAATACGATCAATAGATGTTTGTATGTTAACTTGGCCTTCAAATGCTTTGTATTGAAAATTTTTCTCTTCTCTTGGTTTCTCAAGTCCAAGACTTCCCACCTTAATTGCAACCTAAAAAATTGTTGGAAAATTCCAACTTTTCATGTTGTCATATGGCTGAAATTTTTTTATTGAATTCAAATTTCAGCTCCAAAAAATAACCCATGAGCTGCAACCACTGAACCCTGTTAGTCTTTACAAGTTCCTTATATTCAGCAATAATAATTTGGCACTTCCCATAGTTTTGACCCTATTGATGTCTAGAAGTATTTCTTGGATCCCATATTAAAATGTGTAAACACCTTTGGACAATATGATCTCTGTGTTGGTTCATATCAAATGCTCCCTAAAGTGTCCTTCAATCGTCAAATTCACTATCTCTACTTGTCCACCTGTTTGTGTGTAATAACTAATTCCAAAAGTGAGCTCGGTGCTAGATAAGCAAAACAACTCCTTCCAAAAAAAAGTTGAGAAATCTCTCATCCTTATTATTGATAATATTTTCACGTAAACCATCTAACTTAAACTCCTCTCTAAAAATTAACTCTATCACTTGATGTGCTTTGAATTCCACATAAATAGCAAATAAGGATGCATACTCACCTAGCCTATCCTCAACATGAATGCAAACTTTATCGTGTACCTTGGGAATATTGAAGTCCATGGACACACTTTTACAAATGTAATTGGGAATAAGCAAAGGCTGATACAAGTTTCCCAAAAGGATATGCTTTACCTCATTTTATTGGTGGTTGATGTACTCCCTGACACATTGGAGATCCTCCTCAAAGCTCCTCTACAAAAATCTCTCTCTTATATATCTGCCAATACTCTAGGCTCTAGAGTGTCTCACCATGGGTGTATCATGCGAGATCTTCCACATTTTTTGTTTCATCAATGGAAAGATTCTATCCTTATACAAAATGGGTTCAATTGCTAACATATACTTGTCATCCTTTACATTTCCTTTTAAGATGTTAGCATCAAATGTTTTCTTGACACATTCTACCATGATAGAGACCTCCCAATCATCATAAATGACAAAACAAAGAATGGACATTCTAGAAAAAACATCAACTACATTCGTTTCCCCCTCTATATCAAAATCATAATCTGAGACTTTCCTTACCCCTTTTTGTTGTTGATCATGCAAGTCAAGTTGTCCTAAGAAGAACTTCAATCCACGGTAGTCTATCTGAACCACACATCCACCACAAACTAGATGTTTTTTGAAATTTGTCAAAACATGCATGATGGCAAGAATTTCCTTATCATATATAGAGAAACTATTTTTTGAATCTTTCAACTTTATGCCCTTAATTTTAATGGAGTCCCCATTTTGCATTAAATCACCTCCTCTTGAAACACCATCTTCTACCACAAATAGTTGTGAGAAATTTGAAATGGAAAATACAAGACATGAGCTAAAAACCTTCTTAAGCTTATCAAAAGCTTCTTGAGTTCTACCCCTCCATGCATGAGCTCCATTATTTGTCATTTTGGTTAAAGGTGCTTCTATATGTGAACATCCCTTAACAACCTTTCTATCATAGCTGCATAAGCTAAAGAGTCTCCTCAACAGAGTTAGTGTGATAGTAGGATGCCCAAACTAGACAAACTTGAATCCTCTTATCATCCACCTGCATACCTTGGTCATTAATGACATGGCCCAAAGATGGAATCTTTGTGACCACAAACTCACACTTAAATTATTTTACAACCAGATCTCATGTTGCTCTAGAATTCCCATGATCAATTTTAGGTGCCTTAGATGATCCTTCCCTATTTGGCTACATATAAAAATATTCTCAACAGATATCAAAACAAATTGTCTCAACTAAATCTTGAATACATGATTTACCATAGATTGGACAGTAGTTGGTGATAATAAGTCAAATTGAATGGCATGACCAAGAACTCATGTGTATCCAATAAGACATCTAAAAATTTGTCTTGTGCACATAATCCTTGCAAACAAAAATCTGATGGTTGCTAGATCTCAAATAAGTCTTTGAGAAATGGGGAGTAATAATGGCATGCTTACAGCCAATGTTCAACTCTATGGCATATTGGAAACCTCTATCTAATAGCGATCTCAAGGACATATTATTGAACACCAAACTATGTTGTATTGGAAGCCTTTGAATATCAACATAAAGGACTATGTTGCTTACCAAAAGATGAAATAGTTTGCATGCTCTCCACCACAAAGCAACTTTCTGTCCAAGCAACTTGGAATTGAGAGAAATTATCCTCTTTCCATTTTGTACCCTTCAAAAGATCACCCTAAGATCCCATATACAAAAACAATCTTGAATCAAAGAGTCCACATGTCCCATATTGCACATTGTATCCCTTACACTATCACCCATTTTAGCATGCTTTTCATGAGAACAAGAATTTTGCAGTGACATTAGGATGAAGCAACAAATCTGAATTATGATCATCATTTCCATACCTTAGATTGCCAACAAGGAGCTCACCTTTTGGAAATTTCGAAGGATGGAGCATGTTCCTCCATGGTTTGCTTCCTTTCAATTTCTTGCAACTCTGAATTTTCTTCTTTCTCATGCTCCACTAACACAATTTCTTCCTTGACCTTTGGAGATTCTGTTGTATCTAACTCTTTTTTTGGTTCTTCATTTGACAACACTTCTCCATGTCCTTTGCCTATACAAATGTGGTTTGGCAACCCAAGGTTCTTTGTTGTCCTCTTTATGAGAGTTCTTGTGCAATTCAGCTATCATTTTTGTTGTTAAGTATGGTTTCAACTTTTCTTCACATTGAGCAACCACACTTTTAGCCAGTGCACTCGCTGTTGATGAAACTTCCTGCTCCTCCTTTCTCACATTGGCCAATAAAATTGTTAGAAGTGGCTGGAAAATATCATCACTCTCATTCTAGAGTCAATGACATAATTATTTGCATTGATGCAACTAATATTTTCTGCATGATTCATATGAACATTAGCAAAGAAATGTTCAAACATTTGAAGAATAAGATCATCACATTCAAGATCTAACAATAGAACACAAGATCTAGTTTTTGCCATAGTTTCTAGAATAGTGACCCTCCTAGCAAAAGGACTTTTGATGTCATTAGACCCTCAAAACTTTCCACCATCAGCTGAAATATTTCCCTCATGGTGTTTTCATTATATGGTTGTTCCAGAGGCTGTTATCCTAGTAATTTCAATAATACAAGTGATAACTACAAGTCTCACAACCGGACCTGAGTGCCTCAACAGCTTGGGCTTAACCAAATGAGTCATTGATGGATTCATTGCCCAAAACATAGACTTATATTGTGATTGTCTTATCATGGACAAATAGTTTGCCACTTCCTCCAAAAATACTTAGTAGAACATTTTTCAAAAATGAGATGGTTGTTCAAGTTTCTTCCCTACTCTGCAAAGCTTTGTTCCCAAATCATCTTTTACTCATTAACTCCATGATTTTTGTTAGAATACACAAGTTGCAAAAACAATTGTGTTGTCTCTTACCCCTCCAAGCTGGGAAGATTTGTGCTCTGATACCACTTTAATGTCCCAAATAAGAGAAATTTGGGAACACCCGCAAACCCTTTTAGGGATAAATAAAGAGATTAATGACAAAAATCAGTTGTTAATGGAATAAGATAATTCCATTTTTATTTTAAACCCTTGATACCAAAATTATGACGACAAATTTCTAATTTTTATTTAGAAACCCTTATCCCAAAGCCTCTAAATACAACAATAGAAAAAATCTGTCGACAAGGTTTTATTCATCTTAATAACCAAAAAGCAAGAACAATACCCAGAAGGTACCAAAACCTTTAAGAACCCTCTAGAGGCCAAATGATGAATATGCAACATGAATCAAGAAAATAAATTTTTTTAACAAACGATTTGAATTTATGGTTTTATTTATCTTTGTCCCTACTTAAAACTGGAAGATAAAAATAACTGACCGATTTTGATACAAAATTTGAGCGGGAAATTAGAAGGCTCAGAAAGTGATGCACTTAGGGCATATTTAGGCCTTGTGCAAGCTCCTAGCACCAAAAATAAGTGGGTTTTTCACAACTGAAACTAGGGCCTCCTAAGGGATTGCAAAGGAAGGTTACACCTCCCTACAATTTAAGCAATAACCAGCCCTAAAATTGTGCAAAAATGATGTCAATAAAAATGTGTCCCAAGTGAATATTACCTGATTGGTCACGTCTAGTTGTCAACACAAGAAACTGTTGGCAAAATCTGATCTGTTGAATGATGCGCTTGCTGCCAATTTCTGAAATTTAGAAAAATCCAAATTGTGCCCTGAGCTTTGATAATTCTGATATGATCTTGCAAATTTGTTGATTTTAAGCCCAAATGTAGCTCCTAATTGGAACTACCTCAAAATATTAGTGGGTTTTCGTCCACAAATATGAATACACAGGAGGGTTTTTGTCCTCAAATGTGGATTGCAAAGGAGGGTTTTCATCCTCAAACGTAAAAGTTGTAGCAACAACTCAAACCTTCAATGTCCAAATAGATGAGAGTAAAAAGATGTGTCCAAATGACCCCTTCAACACTCTTTTATAACTTTACTTTCGCTTTTCCCAAGTAAAAGCCTCCAAAAGCAACTTCCATTTCTATTCCTTCATTATGACTTGCTTTTTCGAAAATAACTTTTTTATTAATAAAAAATTATCAAAAAGTTACTTTTTATAATAATAAAACATAAGTGTCTTTTATAAAGTTACTTTTTCGACACTTACGTTATATTATTAATTTATCATATTTTATTTATTAATTAAGTTGTTTTTGTGTGCTTTGCATTAATTTTAAGTAATTTTCTTAGTATAATTAGGTCGGATGGGAAAAAGGTGAAAGCCAATGGAAAAATAAAAGAAAAAAGAACTATTGGGTCTCCAAGGAGGTCGTTCCTCCTTAGAAGGATTCTATTTGGTTTTTGGTGACACCTCTAGCTATTTAAAGGGGGGGGGGGGGGGGGGGGGGGGGTCCCTTGGCTTGGAAGATCGATATGCTTGCTTTTGGACTTTATTCTCTTGGAGTTGGGAGCATGTTTGCTTTCTCTCTCATCCATTTAGGACGAAACCTCTCAATAGTGGGCTGGTTTGAGGTTGAAGCCTTTCAAGCTTGCAAAAGGATGATTACATAAGGAGTTTGTATTCAGTTTTGAAGACATTTCCAGCCCCTCCCAAGGGTGAGGGCTTTCTGTAAGGTTAGTTTGGGGACTTCTAGGGCACGACAACTTCAAATTTAGCCATTATTGTGTTTCTTCTACAAGTCGAGAAGTGTAATTGGTCAATATACATTTGGTCGAAACAATTCTCTTCATATTAGTTGATATATGCGATAAAGGTAACGAAGGAGTCATATTATCACTTAGACTTTTTGTTTTAGTGATGTTTTCTTCCTCTGCACGCATAAAAGGAAGGAAAAAGTCAATCAAAGTACAAGAAGCTTCGTAAAGTTTTTAGTAGGAATCTTCATTTGTATTTCATTTTGGGGCTTGAATACCTTCATTTCCAGCCATGTTTGTAAGGGTATTCGCCACTGTTGATTTATTAATTTCCAGCTGATATTAAATTGATAAAATGATATATTTTCCGGTGCTTTTGTCTTGCAATAATATCTAGATTTGAAGAATACTATTTTGAAGGGTTTTAAAATTATTTCCAACAAGTTTGTGGCTGATTTCTATCATAAAATAACTGTATTTACACCCTGCTACTAGGGTTTGGAATTTAATTTCAGTTTGCTTTAGTTTACTATTTGGATTGTGCAAGTTCTTTGGTTTTCAGTTTCTGCCCGGAAAAGGAGCATTACAGTGGTATCAGAGCATCAATTTTCCTAGTTTGCAGGGTTGAAAGTTAACATTTGCAATGGATACATGAGTGAAAGGGAACTTAGGAGAGAGAACATGGATTGGCGACCTAAGTTCTTACCAAAGAAATAAGAAGTCATTTAGAGGTTGAAACACAACATTCAGTGGGTCACAACATTGCGGCCAACTATGAGGAGTATAAGGCTCTTCCAAAAGAGATTTGTGATGCCATTTCACTTGCAAAGTTCATAGGAGTAAGCAAGGGTAGGTCAAGGCCCGAGCCTAGATCTCAAGCACCACAGAAGGATCCTCAACATGCCTTGGGGAAAGTGACACTCTCCACATTTGATGGTTCCAACAAGGGGACAATCAATGCATGGATGAAGATGCTAGGGTTAAACCCTAGACCACAAGAATATGCCAAGGAGCCAAACCCAAAAGGGTTTCTCTTGAAAGAAGAAAATGAACCAACAAAGGTAGCGGATACATCAACACTCAAGAGGTCAAGGAAGAAATCATGGGGCATGAACCGAAAAAAAAAATCAGATTTACAAGAGGGTTTTGAGTGGAGTCCCAAGAAGACCATGTTGAAGGGCATGCACATGAGAGAAGAGCTTTACCGAGTTGCTAATGTTGATTTTCAGCTGGCTGGAATTTTAGAACAACTATAAGAAGCAAATTAATGGTGTTCATGACTCTAGCAAGAACTATGAAGATGCTCCATATATGTGTCAACAAAGTATGGATGAAGTCAAGGCGGAAAGGGCTTCACTTGTTGAATGTGAAGAGTCTAAGAGGAAGGAGAATGTTGATCCTAATTCACAAATTATGAGTCACAAGGATGGAGGTGTGGAAGATATCTCAATCATTCTTCATTTGACAAAGGAAGGTGAGCAAGTCGTTGACAGCCAAAGGTATGAAAGTGTTGTGGATTTGTTGCTTCCTACTAAGTCATTTCAGATGTGTGGTCATCATGGACAACATAGTTGTAATGGTGATAGAGTGTAGAACACTTCGTGTGGTGAAGGGCACATAGATCCGTTCATACAAGTTCCAACATTGTGTAAACATGAGAGTTTGGGATCTGGGTGATCTTTTGAGATACAAGAAGGGTAAGGTCATCGAGAGTTAATTTCATATTTTTGAGAAAGTTCTTTATCTCGCTATGTGGCTAGAAAAGAGTTTCCAAGGAGATTCGGAAGGTAAAGTATGTCAGATTCTAAGGACGATGATGGAGACTCAATGCTACGATCCATAGAACATTCCTTGGTTGAGTCCTACAATTAGGACAAAGCTACGAAGATAGGGAGTTGTCGAGGCAACAAGACTTGATGGTCAAAAGGTGAGCTTCAAGGCATGACATAGATGATGCTTCAAGTTTCTAGTACATTTTGAATGGAGAGAACTTCCAGAAGAAGGCAGATATGTGCAGCACATGGTAGAAAGACCCCTAGGACTTTCAGTATTAAAACAGCAGTCACTTCATAGAAATTTCATTTCAGTCATTACAAGCTCTTAGAAGTTCCTTTAATAGGGGATGCTGTCATTCATATTTTTAGCTTCCCCAAGATTGTACGTGCCGAAATACAATTAGTCTCAGCCATACATGGGTATGATTTTAGTTTTGTTCATTTGTTGAAGCATTTTAGACTTCAGTCCCCATATGGATTGTTCTAACCCCTATGTCACTGTCATTTTTAATTTACTTGTGAAACATGAAGTATGCCAGTTGTCATCATTGGATGAGATCTTTTTGCTACCGTGCATCAAATCCAGCCCCGTATATTGATTCCAACACTAAATTTTTCGTCCGTAATTTCTATTTCATGTAATGTATGTATTAGGAATACAGATGTTATCTTAAGTATAATTAGTAGTAGCGTCCGATAGAAGACCAACGGCGCTGCCAGTACGACGCCGCCAATAATGTATAGTACGGTAATAGTCATTTTGTATCAATGAGGGATTGTTTTCCGTTAAAAAAGAAGAGTTTGTCAGGTCCGGTAATGTTGATGAGCAGAAATTGGTAAGTAGAAGAAGTAGGGTCCAATGAAAGGGAAGTTGTGTTATGAATTGGTAATATTTGGAAGTGAGGTCTCAGATGGATGTGTATTATGAAAGGGATGTAAACAAGTCTAAGAGAATTGAATAACCCATGTGAAATGATAAGGTTTATCTTATCTTAAAAGATAAGTTTACATGTTTGTTAAGACTTAAGGTATGGAATATGATTCGTCAAAATGGATCAGAGTTATCCTATCTTAGAGATAAAATGGATAAGCCGGTTCAGACACTTCTATAAATAAAGAGGCCACCCCCCTCATTTATCATATAAGAAATAGTGAAAATATTGTATCAGTCAGTGTGTAAAGGAAGCCATCATTTGGAAGGTGTTTAAAGAAGCTACTAAGAGGTGTAATTGTGAATTTCATGAAAATAGTTATTGTTGGAAGGCAAGTGAAGCTTGTAACACTTGAAGTACACTCATGGGTGAGATTGTAACATTTCATGTTAATATTATAATTTACTCTGCAATATTTTTCAGATTTACATCATTCCTTCTTTTAGAAGAAATGGCAATGGTATTTCTGTGTTATGGGTTGTTGTGTTTCCGAAAAGGACATTCATGCCAAACTAAAGGCTGTACATTAGTGAAATCTGTTGCAAGCAATGAAAGCCGAGTTGAACCGGATTTATTCGGTTACTTCAAAAAATAGTGCCGGATTGGTGATACATAACCCTTTCTATGACAGTCACAAATGTGTTTGTTCTATGTGCAGGTCCAGGAATGGAGAATAAGAGACAAGTGTAAACAACCTAGAAGGGAGGTAGAGAGTATGAAGGAGAAAGAAGACAAGGATTTGATAGAGCAGCTGAGTTTGAGAGTCCATCATATGAAGGGGATGATTTTGAGGAGTGTATGAAAGGAAGAAAGCTAGTCCACATCTCCAAGGCATTAGAAGCAATGTTGACAAATATGGGAACAATGATGAGATGATATCATCAGGCATCGGAATGGAGCTAAAAGAGAAGCTAAACGGCCTAGAAGGCAGGTAGAGAGTATGAAGGAGAAAGAAGACAAGGATGGGCATACACAAGTGAGTTTGTTTCAGTCATGGGAAAGAGTAATTTTCCAGATTGGTGTTGAAATGGAGAGTTTTCAGCCCTTGTATGGCTGCTTACCACTTCTACATCGATCACATTACTGAATCTTGCATGGGTTTGTCATATTTATATCATTTCTAAATTGTTGGTCATAATATTTTCAGTCATGAACAACTGTACACTTGTGCAATTTAAGAGGGTTTCCTTGCATGATAATGTTAGTGGAGGGGCTCCACTATTGAAGACAATCCTCCCAACCATCCTAGTGCTGATTTAGATGGAATTCCAAGTGACTTGTGGCTGTTATGATTTGTTTCCAGCTTACATGCAAGTTGTGTTGTGCCATGGTTTGGAGGGATCAGCCCATGGTAACATTATGGGACCCATTGGAGCTCAAGGCTCTAGTCATGAAGCAAGTGTATGTGATTCTTCATCACAAGAGATGAGCAAATGGGTACCTCGGGAACATGGTAGTGAGCACTTGGGGCAGCCTTTGGCCTTAAGGGAGTGTATGAAAGATGTTCTCATGCTTTGGGTAGAAGGCTTCATTGAGGGAGAGCATATAGATGTGGATGATGGATGGAGTAGACTCCATAATAATTGTTGGCAGAGGTTGTTCGACTTGACATCTATGGGATTTAGATGTTTTGGTTATTATAGTATGATGATATTGGGGCATGTGAACTTGCAATTGCTTGAGGCCAATTGCAATTTTGGGAGGGAGGACTGTAACCCCTTCTCAATGCGAGTTCTCTTTGAAGACCTTGGGTCCATTCCACTTCGCGTGGGCTAAAAGGGAATGAACAAGGAAAGTTAATGTCATGATTTTCAGTTTTTTTGTGAGCTTTGCATTAATTTTAAGTAATTTTCTAAGTAGAGTTAGGTCGGTTGGGAAAAAGGTGAAAGCCAATAGAAAAATAAAAGAAAAAGGAAGTATTATGTCAGTCCAAGGAGGTCGGTCTTCCTTAGGAGGATTCTATTTGGTTTTTGGCGCCACCTCTAGCTATTTAAAGGGGTCACTTGGCTTGGAAGATGGTTTATGCTTGCTTTTGGAATTTATTCTCTTGGAGTTGGGAGCATGTTTGCTTTCTCTCTCATCCATTGAGGACGAAAACCCTATTGGAAGACCTATTGACGAACGAAACCTCTCACATTGTTAGTTGTGATTTGAGGACGAAACCCCAATCAATTGACAGAGGTTGCAAAAGGGTGATCACATAAGATCAGAGCATGGTTTTGAGTTGTATTCAGTTTTGAAGGCATTTCCAGCCCTTCCCAAGGGCAGCGACTTGCCCTAAGGTGGGGTTTGGGGTGTTCTAGGGCACGACAACTTCAAATTCAATCATCATTGTGTTTCTCCTATTTTTAGCAGTTGGAATCGTCATTTGTACTTGAGTTTGGGTTTGGAATTCTTCATTTCCAACGATATTTGTAAAGGGTATTTGTTGCTGTTGATTAATTCCCAGCTGATATTAAATTGGTAAAAAAATATATTCTCCTAAGTAGCCGAAACGTTTTGGATATGGAAGTGGGTACGGAGTATCCGATACGCGGAAATGGCAAAATTTTTTTTGACCCCGGATTCGGCGTAGGATACGGTAGTACAAAAACTATATAAAAATTAAAAAAATATATAAATTTCAGCCTTCTAAATAGGAATTTAATTCATTAACCACATATTATGCATATGAAAGACAAATTATAAGCTAAATAAGTGAATAACCACAACAAACAAGCTAGAATACCCCGATAAAACTTAGAAACTTAAAACTAAAAGCTTAAAAGTCAAATTAAAATACTTAAATCGAACACAATGTGAATATCATGAATCTCATGATATATTAAATTCAATCATAGATCAATAGTCAAAGTCCATACTATCTTCCATTGTCAATATTCATCATATTCCTCTTCATCAAGAGGATCAAGATCAGCTACATCATCATCATTACGTGGTGTAAATTAGAAGAATATTTAATTTTTTTATGTTATTGGGCTTTTAAAACAGAAAAAAAATAAAAACAAATTAAAAAAAACGTGTTTAGGCTTGGGAGCGGCCTGGGAGTGGCAGGGGGACTGCAGAAATGCCCGGGTGCGGCTTGTGCTGTACTTGGCTGTATCCGCAGTCCCCTCGCCGCTCCCTACTTGCTCCTGCGCCGCTCCCACAGCCCTAGGGTGCTATTTCGGCTACGTAGATATTCTTTGATACTTTTTCCTTACAATTAATTCCCGTTTTGAAGAATAATATTTTGAAGGGATTCTATAAGTTTTGTGGCTGATTGCTATCATAAAAATATATTTACAGCCTATTGCTAGGGTTTGAGAATTTAATTTCAGTTTACTATTTGGTTTTGTGCAAGTTCCTTTGGTGTTCAGATTCAACCCAAAAGGGGCATTACAAAGTGATTACTGAATATCATCAATTATAAGTCAAACAAGGTTGACCTAACACCTGCAAGTTACAAGATTCAATCTAATTCCAGATGAGTAGATTGTGAATGGATCTGCATACAAGTGTAGGCAAAAACATTGACAAGGAATATAATAAGGATATAGCAAGCAGCTGTTAAAACACATGGATCCGCAAACAAGCATTCACAAATGTAAAGTCTGATCTGGAAATGTATGTAAGGCTTGTCTGACATTGCCAAGGAAGAACAATTAGGCAGATCTTTGACTGGTTTAATCGATGCCAAGAAATATGGATAACAGGCTCATGTATATTGATGATTGCATATGGTGATAGAATAACTCCACTTGGGATAGACCTAAAAAGAATTGCGTACAATGGTGATGCATGACAGATGTAGCAATGTTTTGTCTTCTTGATATGATGGTAAGAAGACACCTCCTTAAATCTGCACCAAAACTCCTCTTTTTATACCCTCAACTACTTTTCCAAAAATAACTGAATAAAAATCTGATAATCAAATAATTTTTTCAAGGTATGGCTCTCATGATTCAGGGAATCCAAGCGGATTTAATTGCCCCTTGCCTAATTAAACCATCATATTGCTTTCACAGAAAACCTGCTCTGATACCAAATGAAAATTTGGTTTAGATTTCTAGAATTATCATGCACAATAAAATATCTTATTTTATATAATCCAATAATGCATTCATATAGGGAGAGGATCTCCTACTTATAAGAAGACCTTAATTATCCCCCTAAAACACTCCACTCAATATAGATGAGTTGTTCTAGCAGCACATTAACTCACACTTCTTATTCAAATATGTCAGTTGTTTAGATAACTCACATATAATTACATACACATATCAATATTTAATCCATACATTGCATATATGCTAACAAATGTACATACCCATACAAACATACAGGCTCATAAATCTGAGCACTAACAACTAATTCCTAACAACCACACATGAAGAGTGACTCAATATTAACACAGCTGATTCCCAAAAAATGATATTAAAAATTATGCACTGTAGAAAAACACCAAATGCATAAAATAACATTCAATCAAATGTTCTGAGCACTAACCTAGCACACTCATATGTGGTGATGTTTATTTTTGGTGGTTTTGCACATCTAAGGGTAATCACAATTGTTGCTCCTATCTCTCCGACCACAAAATCATTAACAACATCCTCGATTTTACTTATATCTTTAAATGTTGCATTTCAGAGGGATGGCATCACTCAAACCTTTTTCCAACAACTTAATTGCTAATGTCTAGTATGTGGTCAGTTAATTTTATAACAGTGCTCTTCCTATCATCATGGACTGCTCTTATTACCCATGAGCTTATTGTATTTATGCAGTTACTGCTTTGTGATGCGCATTGTCTGCCTTAGTTGCTGTACAGGAGTTGACCTACAACCCTATGTCAACTCTTAAACAATTCACGAGTTTGAGATAAAGAGTGAATAGTTAATGGAATCTAGAACACTCCATACTCAGTGGATTTCTTTGAGTAACACCATGGCAGCCATACAGAAAAATATTGTTGCTCTTGCTAGAACAGTGTTGTTGTTTGGTCTTGGAAAGGATGGGGAGAATATTGCTATACCACCATCTCTTCAAGAAAGTTAAATCGACAAATCCTTTATGCTATTTTATGTGCAATCTCTCAAAAAGGTGAAAATCCTTGTTCCATTCATGGACCCTAAACATTGACAGCTTAAAATACCAACACACTCAACCCAGAAGTTGTGTTCCACAGGAAGGTATCTCCACCCTATAATCTCCCACGGGACTGCGTCTCCACTGCCATCCCCATCCCCATCCCTGTACACATCCCATTTCCTTGCACCCCTCGTCTCTCCTCCCCACTCACCGACCTCCTAATCCCCTCCCCCGACAAACACACCAAGGGGAATGAAATGGTGCATTTCTCATAATTCAATAACAAAAGAATCTTTTCTTAATCTTACAAACACTATGTTAAAATTCTTCCATAAAATACAATCTTATTACATTTTTGGCATTTCTGGAAAGAATCCACTGAAAGCTCTAGTAACATGTTAGCATGAGAAAGAAGACAGGTTATATATTGGTATCTAAGGACAATAACACTTACTATGGTATTGCAAGGTGGATATCCACATATAGATTCCTGAAGGGTTGATGCAAACGCAAGGATCTTCTTTTCGCTATCATCAACCAATTCAGCATACAGGTGCTTGCCGGAACAAAAGAAAGAAAGCCTTGGTTTCTTGGATGTTCCATTGTACTACAACCAACAACAAATATGTCATAATTGAAAGGAAAGTATCATTGTACCTATTTACTTACAAAAATAATTGTTCAGGTGTAATAGAATGCTACCAATCTTCAAAAGATACTAGCTGATCTTTACATGCTTGAATGCCATTCAATGAGAAATAAAGATATGCATGACTTTCAAAACGAAAATAATTAAAGGTAATATAAAGTTGTAAGCTGTTAAGGTGCGAGGTTTGATTTTACTTTATACTGTCACTCCCATTTGTTCTGTCCTCTTGTATCTGACAGACCATTTTTTATTTTATCATTGCTTATGATGATCAGACTATCTCTATTTGATACTTGTATATGTCAGGTGTTATTCTGGATTATGTTTGAGTTATTACTTTCACATGCTATCTTGTTGTTCATTGAGTATCTTATGCTATCCAGATGTCGTTGATACGTACATTATGTGAATCGTATACTGCTGTATATGTTTACATGACATATTGATTATCTAGCCACGATGGATTATGATGTGTACTATTGTGATTTTGGGTGCTGAGCACCATGATTAGTACACATGTGACTTACTGTGACAATGGTGCCTTGTGTTGGGCTAATTGAGGGCCGTTGATGAAGTTGCATGGTGTACTTGTCTGTAAATTATCGTGTTCATTACTTTATGTGTATATATGATATATTGGTGGTGCAATTAGTGTGCAGGTGAAAATTATAGGAAAGAAAATCAAGGGAAACAAAGGTCCACTAAATCTTACTGCTACCCCACTACACTTCATGTTAAAGTGACTTTCAGAGTTGATCTTGGACATTGGTATATCAAAGACCATGTATTAGACCTTGTCATCGCTAACCATATGAGAGGTTATGACATAAAACAAGTGACTTGTAAGAGCCCTTTCCTTTAATTGTTCATGTGACCCATGCATTATAAGAAAAATATAGAAATCCCAGGTAAGAGGATAAGGACGAGACTTCTAGAACTTACTATTTTTATTAACTCAGATTTAGGAATAGAGGGCACATTTTGTACTTTGTAGAAATCGTGTAATCCTCTATTTGCATGAGTTCTGGTGGGAGGATCTTAGTGGGTGTGCTTGTAAAGTTTAGAGGGACTCGAAAACGGTTTTAGGATTTCTAAAAAGATTCCCTTATGATGAGGATGAGGAAAGGAAAGGAAAGTCAAATGAAGGGGATAAATCACACCTTTATATGTGAAGGAAAAAAATTCCTTAGTAAAGACTTTTTGCCATTTGTGGAAAAGCACGAAGCTTATGACAAGAAGTAAAAGCTAACAGGTGGAGGTCTTGAGCTAAGATCTTGATCCATGGAATTTTAATGCCATACTATATTTGGTTTGGCATTTTGAAATGGAATTTTTTTCCCTTTAGGCACTTATTTTGTTGGGATTACATTGGATTTGTATGACTTTCTTAAGCCTTTTTTATGGACTCTTAAAGATTGTTTAAGCCCTTTTTACTATCATTTGCTTGCCTTTTTTGCAGATACAAATTGTGCAAAGATGTTATGCCACAAAAATTTGGCTAGCTTGAGATTGTTTAGAGGGGTGAAGGGTAAGGATACATGGTGGGCCTAGGGCTTGGAGGCATGCTCTTAGCCTGGAAGAGTAATGGTGGTTTTATAACATTACGAAATCTTAGTTACATTCTCCTACCTTAGAAAGGTAATGGAGCTTTTTGAACATTATGGTGACATTGATACATTCTCCTACCTTGGAAAGGTAATGGAGGTTTATGGATATTATCGTATCATATGGTTGGCATTCTATTTCACCTTAGCTCCATGTATCCCCCCTCCTCTCATTAGGTAAACCTAAGGGTTTACTCTATTGTTACTTGGAGTTTGGGTTATTGTTGTTTATGTTACTTTTGTGGCTCATGGATGAGAAATCCCTAATTGTAGCTTTCTGTTCTAACCCTCGTTGATAATTGTGTTTAGTGGGTCCTCCTAATTTACCTTTATTTGCGGCCATCATGCTATCCTATGCGACGACTGTGTGGATTTGCGACCTATTGGCATATGAAATGTCATTGCATTTTATATGACAACTCTACTAAAACTTTTTCCCCCTTTCGGTCAAACTGGTCAAAATTGCCTAAATTGTCCAAATTGCCAAAATTGCTCATTTTCAAAGATCACCTTCTAGAGAAGGGTTTTTCGGAGCCTCGGAGCATTTCAGAAGTCTTGGTTACAGTCAACGGAAAGGTGATCGGAGTCTTCTTCTGTGATGGTATGACTTAACAAGCATTCTGGGAGCTTTTGGATGGTCTTGGGAAAGATTTCCTCGTATAGGATCTTTTTGAGAAAAAGGAATGTGCATGCTTCGTTGAAGATTCAACTTCAGCAAAGGGTTTTAGGAGCCTCGTGAAGTGTTGGGAGCACATATCCTAGGCATTGGAAATCTTATGGAGCCTACTTCGCGATGGACTAAATGTGATAAAATTCTGGAGAACATAGAAAGTAGAAAACTCTTCCGATACTGACACAAGGTGGTATTTTTGCACTTGATTTTTGCACGGAAGATTTTAGAGAACCTCAAGTGGAGTTAGGAGCCTCAACAAAATCTCAAGTGAAGTTATATTAAATTCTATTCATGAGCCACAAATTGGTTTAGCTCATGCTTGTTGATAACTATTCTTGCAACTCGATCTCACCTACGCACACCGCCCTAGGCAAAAAGGAGGGTACAAGCAAAAATTTTGCTGAAGAACTCATTTTCAAGCCTCCTAAATAGGCTCATTGGATTCATTGGCCTGTTTCCATACAAATTCATATATTATATGGCCAAAATTCATTAAGTTTTGACTCTGAGGCAAAGGAAACATTCCACAGAAGCAAAGACAGAGGGTGCAAACCTATGCTCTGAAGCTACACTTGGGTGCATTGGATGCACTTTTGGTGTCCCTTTGCACCCCTTGGCGCACTTTTGAGGTGTAATTGCACCCAAAAAAGTGCGACCCCTTCCTATTGGTGGAAATTTTACAAGTCAACAACATAAGGGAAAGGCAAAAAGTGCATGTGGATAACTTAAGTGTTAGTTTTAACTTGAAGGTGGGCCCTGCTTTTTCCCTCCAAGCACATTTTTTAAACCCCATTTGCACCCTTGGAACATTTTTGAGGTGCAATTGCACCCCAAAAGTGCGCCCTCTTCCTATTGGTGGGGATTTTTGATATGTGTAAGTCAAGTTATGGTGCAAGCATGTGAAAGACACACATATGTGCATGTGCATGTCATTTCCCCTCTCCATCCTCGCCCTTGGCACACTTTTCCCCCCTCCTTGCACCCCAAGCACACTTCTGAGGTGCAATTGCACCCCAAAAGTGCACCAAAGTACAAAGAGGCTTCCATTTCTCCATCTTGCACCCTCCCACTTTCCCATGTGCACCCCCCTTCTTCATCTCCACCATATAAAGTCATTAATCCTTGCTCACACTTCATAAAAACATAAAACAAGATCATAAAGTAAGTGAAGGCAGCCATTAAAGTTGTTTTGAAGCTGGTTCATCCTCTCCAAACACCAAGAAAACTGTCCTTTGTGCCCTAGGTGTCAAGATCTTGTTTTCCCCATATCACTTGATTCCTAGCTCCGTTTTCCCTCAAATTTGGACTAGAGATCCCTCATGATGGCACCTTGAAGGAGATGTATTAGTCACAGCACATGATAACCCCATTCAAGAGATATTTAGGACTGTTTTTTCCAGCAAACATTGCCTTCATACACCAAAAACTCAAAATTTGAAAGTGAGATTGCACCTGATTCACATGGAGGAATCACACCAAGACTTTGGGCAGTCATTATACTCCTAAAATGTATCATTTTGAGCTATCACACATGATCTAAGGTGGAATAAATCTCATGTTATGAACAAAACTATTTTTCAGCTCCAAAACCCTTGCAAAAACCCCATACCCATGAAAATTTGATTCAGATCGTTCTCCCAAACCCCATGAGAGAACCTCTTCAAATTTGGAGCATCCATCCCTCTCCCCAAAAGCTTCGAAATGATCCCAAGATCAGCTCAAATGGATATGAATTGCTCCTAGAATGATCACCGAAATTTTTTCCCTCTTTCCCATTTTCACTAAATTTCAAGCTTTTCCCACAGCCAGAACTCGTTTTCGCAATTCCCGTTGATTCCGACTGAGGGAATTTCAGGGAATCTCACCAAATTTGGAGTACTTGTTCGCCTTGGGATTATCTTTCCAACGAATCGAGTCGCAGTCCAATTTGAATTTTATTTTCTCCAATTTTTCCCAAAATACAGAATCAACAGCCTGTAACACCAAAATACACTCAAATTTGTGGGTTTTCAGAAACAGTTGCGGAATCCATTTTCACTTTCACCATAGGATTCCTACCACTTTCTAAGGCTAGTGGGATCATAAAAACATAAGAAGAAGCTTCACAACTCTAGATATGGAGCATGTTTCAATTTTAGTGGAGCACGTGGATTTCAATGATCTGAAGCAGAGGATGAAAGAAGGAAAACTCATTCAATAACCTGAGTCAGCGTACGTGGGAGGATTGTTGATCACAAAACATCTAATTGAATTGTTGGAAGGATTTCACAATGGGAACCATGGTTGTGAGTGTTGTTATGTCTTCCGCTAAGAATTCTCAAGAAGCTCCAAACACTTTCATGGTTGTCGAGTCCGAGGTGTGTGTGGTACAAGTGCATTCTTCATGATGATCATAAGAGGAGTGTTTTCTCATATGGAAGAGAGGATATCATGTTCATAATGTTCATCCTACAAATGCTCTCAAAGGTGAAGAGGTGAAATGAGAGATTTCAAGATATAACAAAAGGCGACCATTCCAGATAAGGCATGAAACATCATTTCCATGTCCAAGAAGAGATGTGTTCCAATCAGATAAGTAGTCGAGGAAGATCTTATCCAGATGCGGACATTCATCTCCACCATGAAGGAAGAGTGAGACTTCATTCTATAACATCTACCTTCTCTCTCCTCTTCTCTCTTCTCTCTCTATTGAATTCTATTTCTTCGTTGAGGAGCAAATGTTTTCGTAAAAAGTGACTTAAGTCACTTAAAGTTTCTATTTCTTCATTGGGGATTGCACTTTAAGTTGAAAAGTCACATGAGAATGTGAAGAGCCACTGGATTTAGCTATAAATTGTAATGCTCTCTCTATTCCAAAAAGACCAGGTTTTGCTCCCCTTTAAGCAAACTGCACTTTCTTCTATCTTCTTGTCTTATGTTTTCCTCTCCATCTCAACTCTACTCCAATAGAACTTTGTAATCCTGCACAACCAAGGAAAGAATGCATCTTTTGATGAATATAATGCAGTTAAATTTTGTGTTGATTGTGTTTTTTTGTCTTGCTTTGCATATTGGTGTCTTCTCATTGTTAACTTGGAATTATTATGGTTTTATGTCAATAAACTTAGCTTGTTATTTATTGAAGTAAAACACCCTTCTCACTTTCTCCCCTCTCCATACACACACCTTTCCTCCACCCCCTTTTTCCACAAGGGTTTAGTGGAGTATTCCAATGTGATCCCCAGTTGAAAGGCCACCCATGATGGTTAGAGCAGTGTACATATTTCCCTGTTTTCAATAAATGGAGCTGCCCCATTCCTAAGCAGAGGGACCTAGTCCCGGAGCATTGGTGAAACCCCTAATTTTCCCTTGTGACAAATTATTTCGCCAACAAGTTTTGGCACCCACTGTGGGGCAGATTTTGTTGTCCTGCACCCTATAATGATCCACAAAAATTATAAAAAGTACATATTTGAAAAACTCAAAAAATCACATGTTGCAACCCCAAAAGAGCCTTGATATTTACCCTATCTTTTGCCAGTAATGACTATTCTTGGAAATGCTCCAATTTTGCAACCTAACCTTCTTTTCTTCCAAGATACTCAAGAAGATATCATAACAGATTTAAGGAGTTGCATTTGGAACAACAAAACAAATTTTAATCACTACCATGCTACTGCAAGAATTATGGATTTAAAAGAAGAATGTGCCCAAGCTTTGCAACGTGTTAGGAAAGTTCAAAATCAGGCAAGGATGGTATAAAAAAGCTTTATTCAAGTTGAGCATAAATCTTATGGATTTTCTTGCAAGATGGCTAAAAAGAGACACCAGATTGGACAGACTGAGAGGTATTGTTGATCCAAAGTTCGGAGATCTTCAAAGGCAACAATATCAGATCCAAAATAATCCATATTACCCCTCTCCAGCATCATCTCCATCTGGTACATTGAGCAAGACAACTAGAAATCCAATTGAGACTCCTCCCAAATCTCCAGTTGCATCACCACTAGTTACTCTTCTGTAATATCCTTGAAAAAGAAACTTCTACAAAATCTAAATATTTCCGTTAAATCCAAGGAGCAATAGTATTGCAAAAATGAACTTTTACAACAACAAGAATCTGAATTTTATAAAAAACAACGAACCAATATGAAAAGAAGCAGTCTTTTATTTATTTATTTCCAACCAGATACAATAAAACAATTCCAATGTCTGAATACAATTGTCTGGAGCTAAAATGGCGAACAATTGCACCCTTAAAGACCTCTGCAACTCCTGAATGGAATTGCCCAGCTATGAAGTGGGGCATTTCGTCCCCAATTCCGTATGCAAATGAGGGTTTTTGTCCTTTGTTGTTTGCAAAAGTGGAAGCTACTTGCAAACACAGAAAATAATTCATAAATTTCCAAGATATTTGTATAATGAACCCCAAATCTGCCTTTATAACTTCCAAACACTCTCCAAAGTGGGCACCCCCCTTTTAGACTTACATGCATGATCTTTGAACAATTAAAAATAATAAATTCCTCCTCCATGTTGGCTCCCCATCCTAAGAATAGGATTAAACACATTTAAAAACACTTTATTCACCTCTTGTCCTAAAATTAGGATTTTGATATTCATGCAACTCACTTTATTTATTTATTAATTCTAACTCAGGTGCCCAATAATAGAAGTCAACCTTCTATTATTATATTATTATATTAATACTTTTTGGATTAAAACATAATTTAAGGGTCATTTTCCAATTAAATATAAAAATATCCTTTAACCACTTAAATTAATTATTTTCCTCTTTTACTTTCCTCTTAGCTTATGGAAAATAATAAAAATAGGCTTCAGGTATCCGAAATTATTTAATTTTGAAAAGGGAACATTACATCTTCCTCCCAAAGAAGAAGCAAAAGAAGAAATGGAAGATGAACTGGAAAGACCTCGAACACCTGTTCCATGGGGAAGGTATACTAGTCCGCTTGCTCTTACACCACCTCTCTGTGAATTGCCAAAGGGATCCCGCAAGAATTTTTCTAAATTTAAAGGTGATGGAATCCAACTTCCTGAAGAACATATTGCAGCTTTCATCACTGCATGTGGAGTCCTTGGAGTTGAACATGAAGATGTTTCAATAAGGTTGCTCGTAGAATCACTTCAAGAGAAAGCAATTGAATAATTCTACCTCTAGCCCTCTCGATCCATCACAAATTGGGATGGTATCAGAACCATATTTGAAGCAAGATTTAAATTAGTTGAAGACTCTCAGGAGCTCCTCGTTCAATTGGCTCAGATGAGGAAAGAATCAAATGAGTTCATGAGAGACTTCGTGGCCCGATGTAATAGACTGCTGAAAAGAATACCTATAGAAGATCTACCATCCACTGATAATCAAAAGAAATTCTTCACAAATGCACAAATGCCCAAAGTTGGGTTTATCCTACAAATATCTCAACCTCAAACTCTTGAAAATGCATAATAGGTGTAATGTCCCCAAATGGACACTTTTCAACCCCAAATAATTTTTAAGGCAAATCCCACACCCAAATACAAATTAGAGATAATATATCCAATATTTATAGTGCAGATTTGATTTTTATACATACATGGCGACTTGCATATGAGATGAAAACCCACCAAATAAGAGGAAAAGCCACTGAATCTTAAACCCAAACAAATCAGTAAATTTTATAAAGATGGAATCATGAGAGAAACACCAAATTTGGGCTTCAAAACAAGCTGGAATTATTTATTAAAATTATGCAGACAATTGTCCTCAGACACAGCTGAAAATGATTCTTCAGCTCCAAAAATTATGAAAATAACTGATATGATTTCTGAAAATCAGAATTAAGACCAGCAACTAAATCAGCTCCAAAATACCATAAATCAGCTCCTTAAATGGTCGCTCCACATAGAGATGGCTGGAAATGGAGAAGAAACTCAACAACTTTCCTCCCAAAAACCCTTGGTCAAAATCTGCAACTTCAGCCCTCAATACTGTTGGAAAATACAAAAGAAAACATAGATAACTCTTTGCTCCTCAATGGAAACCCCTAGATGGAGAATTCTCACAACTAGAAGAAGAGTTTTCGTTCCTCTTTTAGATCTCTTAGAGGGTTTTCGTCCTCAAGAGATAATTTATAAGGGTTTTTCATCCTCAAGAGATTATTTCTAAGGGTTTTCGTCCTTCAAAAATATTTTGTTAAGCTCTAGGGCTCAGACAAAAATCAGGTTTGTATAAAATAGAAAAGGATGCCTTCTACAAGCAAGTCGACTTGCTTTTATAGATGAACTTGGCCAAATAGCCACCCTCAACCTCCAATAAACTTTCACCTCCCTCATTTAATGCTTTTTTCACCTGATTTCATCACCAAAAGGGTCACATTTTGTCCTAGGAGAGAATTATAAATATAAAGTGACATTTCTTTTTTTCTTAATTTTACTTTATCACTTTATATTTTTTCTTTTCTATTTTTTATTTGACTTTATCATTAATAAATTAATATAAAGTGCTTATAATATTATTTTATATTGCACTTTTATAATTAATTTATTATAAGTTTCCCTTTCTATCACCCTTTAGCCATCGGGAAACCGAATTGGGCTAAATGTCTTTGACTAATTATTTTTAGAAAGTGGGACATTTCATTCCTCCCTTCCCCAATTGCTTTCCCTCAAGCAATTCCAACTTGTTTGTTCACTTGCCATGTGCAAGAGATAATACATGCTATAGTGTTCCAAAATTTGGGCTCCTGTACCTGTCAAGTGAAATAGATCCTACCACCATATACCTTTTTCATGATGATCATATACACAACTTTGCAAGAAAGGTAGCACATACTTTATATTGCAGATTTCATCCTCTAATTCCTCATTTTTCTCAAGAGGAAAATAAATCTGAATGCACAACAATACATATGACATTATCTCACTCGTTCCATACCTTGTGATGTCATCACGATCTACAATGGGCTGAATTCCCTCATGATACAACTGCTGCAATAAACTAGATGACATACCTCTTTCTTCACCCTCCTCATCCTATGCAATCTGCCCTCCTTGGAAAGAACTTACCATGCTTTTGGCTGCCATAACTAAAGGAATACCATTCCTCATGCCTTATAAACAACTTTCTTGTCTTGCACTTTGAACTTCAACTCCATAGTCTGATAATTTTGGATGAACTCGCCCAAAGATTGTAGGCATTGTACACCAAGTACTAAATCCAATCCACCAATACTAACAACATAAAATTCGTCACTTACCTCATGCTCTCCCATGGTAAACTTGAGTTGTGGATTCTTCTTGGTGCATGGGATTGAATGTCCATCTACCACGATCACATTGAATCCTTGGAAATCTTCTTCTTGCAATCCCATCTTGGCAACCAAATCTTCATCGATGAAGTTGTGTATTGCTCCACTATCAATCAATATGGTGACCCTTTGCCTATGAAGATCTCCTCTAACATGGAAAGCATAGAAACTAGGTAGTACAACTAATGAAGCAAGGGTGGCACCTATAATAACCACTTCCCCTTCTTTTACCTGGTCCTCATTCTCCTTTGGATCAGCATTATCTTCATTCTCATCATCATCTGAAACTACTTCAATGTAGTGGATAGATCCCTTACCTTGACAACGATGATTGATTGTCCATGAGTCTTTACAATGGAAGCACAATTTCTTTCTTCTTAACTCATTCCTTACTTCTATTTTTTGGATGTTTCTCTCCCATTCCTTAGTCTTTCCATACTTCCCACTAATTGTTTCCCCTTGCTTATCATGTTAGGTTGTTATTGGCTGCTCAAATGAACACATTTGTTGTCCCAAAGGTGTTGTTCGCTACTCCCCAAACTGCAGATTTTTGCTCTTACCCACTGTAAATTCCAAATTTAGTGACCTCTTGATGGCATCCTGAAGAGATGGAGGCTTGAAAGCCTTCACCAAGCCTCTAAGAGGTTCAGTCAAGCCCTCCATGAACAAAACATGAGTGTCCATGGGTCTTTACAATGGAAGCACAATTTCTTTCTTCTTAACTCGTTCCTTGCTTCTATTTCTTGGATGTTTCTCTCCCATTCCTTTATTTTTCCATGTTGCCCACTAACTGTTGCCCCTTACTTATCATGTTGGGTTGTTATTAGCTGCTCAAATGAACTCCTTTGTTGTCCCAAAGGTGTTGTTCGTTGCTGTCCAAACTGCAGATTTTTGCTCTTACTCGTTGTAAATTCCAAATTTAATGACCTCTTGATGGCATCCTAAAGAGATGGAGGCTCAAAAGCCTTCACCAAGCCTCTAAGAGGTTCGGTCAAGCCCTCCATGAACAAAACATGATTGTCCATGGGTCTTTACAATAGAAGCACAATTTCTTTCTTCTGAACTCATTCCTTGCTTTTATTTCTTGGATGTTTCTCACCCATTCCTTTATCTTTCCATGTTGCCCACAAGCTGCTGCCCCTTTTTTATCATGTTGGGTTGTTATTGGCTGCTCAAATGAACTCCTTTGTTGTCCCAAAGGTGTTGTTTGTTGCTGCCCAAACTACAGATTTTTGCTCTTACCTGTTGTAAATTCCAAATTTAATGACCTCTTGATGGCATCATGAAGAGATGGAGGCTCGAAAGCCTTCACCAAGCCTCTAAGAGGTTCGGTCAAGCCCTTCATGAACAAAACAACTAACCTTCTTTTCACTAATATCAGAAACCATGACTGCTAATTTCTGAAAATCAGCAACATACCTTTCCACTGATGCCTCTTGTTTGAGATGTGCCAACTTCCTGAAATGCACTTCTAGATCTTTCCTGTCAAACCTTTCTATTAACCTTTGACTAAACTCCACAAGAGTGGAAATGTAACCATGTCCTTGTGTCACTAGACCATGATACCATAGTAGGAAAACTCGCCAAATCCAAATACTCGCCAGACCCCCAAAAAAAAAACTCGGCAAAAACTCGCCAATACTCGGCAACTTAAAAAATACTCAAATTTCTTTAAAAAACATAAATTTTAAGCAACACATAGCTACAAAATGTATCAAATGAGCCCATAAAATGTTGGAGAAGTGTTTTCTATTAGATTTGAATACAAATACAATACAAAATCGCATCATCATGCGAATACAACAACCGGCTAATAAGTAATATGAATTTATGATGATTGACATTGAAAAATATCATCATAAATTTCATATCTATGCAAGTTACAATATACAATAAATTACATTTTCCTCTTCCCCAATCTAGAGAAATATTGGGGAGAGGGTCTAGTGCCTCTACTAGTCCCCACACTCGAATGCGTCTCCACGCTCCTCCTAGAAGGGTGTGAATCTGGCTCGATCCTGGAACTAGATGGTGGTGCTGGTGGCTCCTCTGCTGCATGTTGGAGATCACCTCCAAAAATTTCATCCAATCCAATATCTCCTCAGAGTCCTGCTAGTGCTTCTCCCTCCATAGCCTCCCTCTTAAAAGAAGCAATCTCGTCCGCTATCAACACAGGGTTTTCCTCTTCTTGCCGAGTCCACTCACTATATGGATCTATCTCATCCAAATCAATGAGCTCCTCTGATGTGGCCTCAACTTTTTTTGTGCGAAGCTGGAGATTGTATTGCACAAAAACCAAATCGTTGAGCCTTTTTTGAGTCAATTTGCTGCGCTTCTTCATGTGATTATCATTGAACAAAAAAAAACTCTTAAAATAGCAAAAAAAAAAAAAAAAAAAACCTATGCATCTGTTGATATGTGAAGTCAACATTTGAATAGGCAGGTGGGACGATTAGTCCGAGCACGGGAGAATACTCGTCGAGTTTTGGCGAGTACTCGCCAAGTTTTGGAAAGCTATCCAGTATTTTTAATTACTAATCTGTCTATAGGCGATCAAAGCTCATGATTCTTTCAGAAGATTGCAAGAAGTTGCTTGGTCCAAAAAGGTGCAAAAATGGATTTTATGAAAATAAGAAAAATATTGCCATCAATGCGTAGAGCTCGAGAAAATATGCACTTTTAGAGAAAACGACACCTGAAACGGAGCCACAGAATGAAAGTTATGGCACATGCAAGTTTTTGCTGCTACATCTTCCCGGACCCTTTCCAAAAATGGCAAATTTTTTTCTATGCTTGTGTTTTCTTCACCAAAAATCCAAAAAAGGAAAGAAATGCCAAAAAAGGAAAGAAATGTTGTCTTTGGCGAGTTTTCCAACTATGCTTAGCGAGTTTTTTTGGCCTAGTTTTGGCGAGTTTTTGGCGAGTATACTTGGCGAGTTTTCCTACTATGCATGATAACACCATTCTGCGAGCCACACCTTTTAAATCCAAGGTGACAAATTTGAGTGCCTCTTCCTCATATATAAGATTTAATGACAAGTATCTAATTTTTACAATCAGGCCCTAGTGTTTAAAAAACAGAAGCGAACATTTATCCATATGATCATATGGCAGATCTGTAGGGAGAGTAATCTTACCCAATCTATCCTAGTTGGATATCTTTCCTTGGCTCTTGTGGATGACTCACCTTCTTCCTTGGTTCTTCGCTTCTCCTCTGAGTTGGCACAAAAGTCTTTGAATGAAAGCAGCTTCTTTGTGTTGGGATTCAATGATGCATAGTCTTTTCCATATAGGTCCATTTCTCCAGCAAACCTATGTGTTTGTGGTTGTTCTCTCTCCACTTGTGGCTTAGTTCTTTGAAGGAAATTAACACAAAAGAACTTAGGAGTCTTATGTTGAGACTAGCCTTTCTATATGATGAGTAGAGGAGCTTCCTTCACCTTTGGTTTCCTGTTGAGAGTTATGACACCTTTGTTAGTACTTAACCCATGAAGGGATCTACCCAAATCAGCAATGAAACCCCCTATAAAGGAGTCTCTTAGATCTTTGTGGAGCATCTATGAAACGTTTTTGCAGCTCTCTATTACCCCTAGAGGGAATACCTCATTCATATAACTCATATCATCTGATGGTGGAGGTCTTTCTCTATCATCCATATCTCCCTTTCCTGAATATTCAGGAATTATTCTTGAGTAATGGAATCTAAAATCCCTATCACCTCTGTCCATGCAAAACTGAGGGATTCCTCTTCACAGGTTGGGAGAAAATTGCTCTTATGTACCATTGTACCTAAATGGACACTTTTCAACCCCAGAACAGTTTTTAAGGTAAATCCCCACTCAAATACAGTCTATAGATAATTTATCCAATATTTATATGTCGATCTGATTTTTATACATACTGGCGACTTGCTATGAGATGAAAACCCACCAAAGGTAAGAGGCAAAACCACTGAATCTTTACCCAAACAAATCAATAAATTTTATCCAAAGATGGAATCATGAAGAAATACCAGATTTGGGCTTCAAAACAGGCTGAAATTTTTTTATTAAAAGTCGGACAGAGTAACTGGCCTCAGAACACAGCTGAAAATAGACTTCTTCAGCTCCAAAAATTATGTAAAATAGCTGATATGATTTCTAAAAATCAAGAATATGAGACCAGCAACTAAATCAGCTCCAAAATACCATCAGAAATCAACTCCTTAAATGGTTGCTCCACATAGAGATGACTGGAAATGGAGAAGACACTCTTGGACAACTTGCACAATCCTCCCGCAAACCCTTGGATCAAAATCTGTAACTTCAGCCCTTAATACTGCTGGAAAATACAAAAACAGAAACATAAATAACTCTTTGCTCAATGGCAACCCTTGGATGGAGAATCCTAACAATTAGAAGAAGAGTTTTCGTTCCTCTTCTAGATCTCTTAGAGGGTTTTCATCCTCAAGAGATTGTTTCTAAGGGTTTTCGTCCTTAAAATGATATTTTGTAAAGCTCTAGGGCTTAGACAAAAATCAGATTTGTATAAAATAGAAAATGATGCCTTCTAGAAGCAAGTCGACTTAAGCTTTTATAGATGAACTTGGCCAAATAGCCACCCTCAACTCCCAATCATTTCACCTCCCTCATTTAATGTTTTTTTCCACCTTATTTCATCCACCAAAGGGGTCGCATTTTCTCCTAGGGGAGAATAATAAATATACAGTGACATTTCCTTTTTTCTTATTTTACTTTCACTTGAGATTATTTCCTTTCAATTTTTTATTTGACTTTATCATTAATAAATTAATATAAAGTGCTTATAATATTATTTTATATTGCACTTTTATAATTAATTCATTACGATAAGTTTCTCTTTCTATCACCCTTTAGCCGTCGGGAAACCGAATTGGGCTAAAGGACTTTGACTGATTAACCTTAAGAATTGGGACATTTCAGAGTACAGCTCCAAAATACAGAGAAATTTGAGGAATTTTAAGAGGCATGATCAGAAAAAAAGATGGCCCAAAGAATGGAGAATGACCGATCACAAGTTTTCACGCAAATGATTAAGTCAAAATATAGTACTTATAGATGCCTAAATATTGCAATGTAGCAGTAAATAATAAAATGAAATACAGATAGACTCCAAGCTAAATCAATTAAGATTATACAAACCCTATTTTTGTAAATGAGTAGAGATTACAAAATATCTTTGTGCCGAACTAAGTACGAATCAAAAACTCACTGAAGCACATTTAGCCAAATAATCTCTTGAGGACAAAAACCCACTAAGAGATCTATGGGGAACAGGAACGAAAACTCTTCTTCTATCATGAGATGATTCTTCATTTGGGGTTTCCATAGAAGATCAAGGATTTATTTGTGTTTTCCATTGTTTTCCAGCAGTAGTTGAAGGCTGATTCTGCATCAAACCTGTGTTACTTCAGACGAGGAAATAGTTTAAAGGTGGAATGCTTGTTGCAGATTGTTTACCACCATTGTGCAGCCATATCTAGGGTCATCTACACCTTGGTTGAGATTTGTTTGGTGGAACATTCATATATAGGCACGGCTCTGTCCCGTGATCTCATCACCAACAACTTTGCTTCATAATTTTAGAAGCCAAGATCGTAGATGATTTGCATAATTTTTGGGCCAAGGAAACTGTATCCTTAGTTGTGTCTGAGGACTATCATCTACAGATTTATACATAAATAATTCAGCCTTCTATTTGTTAGGAATTTGTAGTAGTGGCATGCTATTAATTATAGGTGGCTAACTTGTGATTCGCAATAATAAGTGAGATTATTACTACGCTAACTAGTAATTATTTTTGTTAGTAATATATTATTGTTATGTAACAATAATATATTAGTGTATGCAAATGAGTATGTCCCTTGAAGAAGTTGTGATTTACGGGAGTGTTGTTGAGCAACCTCCTAGTTAAAAAAGACAATGATGCCCTATATGATTTGTAACCCTAGAAAGATGAATCAATGATAGCAAAGCTTTTTGGGTTGTTTATTATCTGCAAATCTACTATATCACTTTTACTATTTATGATCCAATGCCGGTATTTTTCTTAATGTTCTTGCCTAAGTATAAAAATTGTCAAACAGTTTGGGTCACTCAAAAGATGTGATTTCAAATTACTTCAGTTTTCAGTGATTTCCTTCAAATGCAAGTCGCCATTTACTGGTAAAATTCAGATTTGCACTTATTTAATTTTGAATAATTGCTACTACTTGTTATTTGATACCCAAATTGGGATTTGCGGTTATTCCATTTAGGCAGCAGAAAGTATGTCCATTGGGTTTGACCAAAGCAATGATTTAAATCAGTTAAGATTCTTCTCAGGACCTCCTTATTCAATTGGCTCAGATGAGGAATAGAATCAAATGAGTTCATGATAGACTTCGTGGCCCATATCGGAATAGACTGCTTGAAAATGAATACCTATAGAAGCTCTACGATCCACTGATAATCATAAGATTTCTTCTTTAAATGCCACAATTTGCTAAGAAGTTGCAATATACCATAATCATTATCAAAGAATACGTGGATAATTTCCTCAAATAAGGCTTGAAAATTTCAACAGAAATTGTACTGTTGAAAAATTGTTGGAGCATTTCAACCCATATTGAAAAATTAGAGGCTATTTCCCAACATTCTTAGTGGTTATATGAGTTCAAAAGGTTGTTCTTGTAATGTTGAAATTAAAAAATCCTTAAAATGGTAACCAAAAAATAAGTTTTGGTAAATAAAACTAAATTTTGCAAATTCAACAAGTAGTTGAAATCCTGAAGAATGTAATGAAAATGTCTGAAAAGTCCTTTTTAAATCAATTGTCAAAAAATTGATCTACATGGATTGTCCAACCTTTTCAACCACTCAAGAAAATGCTAAAAGCAGTATGCCATTCAACTCTTGAAATGACTCTGACTTTCATCCTGAAATAGCTAAAAAATCCTTGTAAGCAGAAGGGATCAATGACTAGTAAAGAACCTTGGCTCCAGATTCCCTAATTCAAATGTTCTCAAATGACATGTCTGCTTACCCCAAATTGATTTCCTGCAATTGACACAGGCCAAATCTGCATTAATCCAAGGAGGTTTCAAGGAAATACTCGAATTACTATCAAATTCAAACATTCAGAATGAAAGGAGGCCACAAACTGAATATTTTCCAGAAAACCCTAGTTTGCTGCCACTGGGTCAGCGATTTGCAAACATAGTTTTTTTCACAACCTCAAGAATACCTCCATGAAGTATGAAAATTTGATGAAAATGATGGCGTATTGAATAATCGAAGATAGGATCTGAATCATATTGGAAAAAATGGTTAATTGTGAAATGCCTCTATCTAATGAGGATGAAAATTTGTATGGTAACTTGCCAAATTGAATAACTTGCAAAATACTTCAAATTTCGGTGTTCAAATGATTCAAAGTCTGAAGCTTGAAAATAAGCTCTTCAAATAACCCTATGAATCAGAAATTTTAAATGGATCCTCAAGCGGCGACTCCAAAACGGATCTACAATTTGGAACAGATCCCCGTAGGCAAACCCTAGTCCAAGTGAAAGCTGGAAGATACAATTTCGACTTAGGAAAGGCACCTAAAAAACACCTAAAACTGATTAAACACTTCCAGATCTGATCTCTCCCATTTCTGCTTGAAATTAAGGTCTTACGAACTACTGGAAAATACTACCAATGCCATTATGCAAAATGGAAACCCTTTTGTGGACTAATCCCACTCCTTGGAGGGTTTTCGTCCTCAAGAGGATTATTTTAAGGGTTTTTGTCCTTGGAAGAATATTTTCCAAAGTCCAAATGCTCCAAAAGGCAGAAATATTATAAAAAGCAAGTCCATGCCCTCCAATTTGCAAGTCATAACATTCATAAAAGAAGAATTGGGCCTAATGGCCGCCTCCATACATCCTATCAGATTTTTCACTCCTAGTTTAATGACGCTTCCCACTTACTTTCTACTCCCTGATGAGCAAAAGTCGCATTTTCCCTTGCCTCCTAAATCATTCGCCTCCGGCTTAAAGTTTTTTTGAGCCTTTTATGTCTCTTACTGATCGGTTTTTAGTTTATTATTAAGTTCATAATAATCTATTATAAGTGTTTTTATAATGTTTTATTTTTATTTTTGCACTTTATAATAAAATTTCATAACTTAAGTCACCCTTGAAAAATCACCCTTTGGCCGTCGGGTAGACAAAATAGGCTCAAAGGTCATCCATCGAACTATTCGAGAAAGAGGGACATTACAATCCTCCCTTCCCGAGATCGCTTGTCCCCAAGCAACTGTAAAGTTGGATGTAGTAATATAGACTCGCCCTCCCATGTAGCATCCTCTATTGGCAATTCTTTCCACCTCACCAAGAACTCCCGAATAACTCAACTCCTCAATCTCCCCTCTCGGCTATCCAAGATCTCCTCTAGCACCAAATCCAACCTCCCTTCCTCATCAAAAGGTGGTAACTCTGCAGAAGAAACAATGTGCTGTCCCAAAGCCTTTTTTAAGCAAGATACATGAAAGACATTGTGTATCTTACTCTCAGAAGGTAATTCCAGCTCATGCCACTTCACCAACTCTTCTCAACACTTTGTATGGTCCATAGAATCGTGGCTTGAGCTTTTCAGCTCCACTCTTCTTGAGAGTACTCTGCCTATAAGGCTGAAGACGTAGAAATACCATGTCTCCTACCACAAATGCTCTCTCTACCCTGTGCCTATCTGCATACATCTTCTGCTGATTCTGGGCCTACTGAATATTATCCTTAAGTACCTTAAGGATGTCCTGACTATCCTGTAAACTCTCTTGAGCCCTAGGAGCTCTACTGTCCCCAAATGCCAAATCAACAAAGAGCTCGCATCATATCCATACAATGCTCGGAATGGATTCATACCAATAGACATATGGTAAGTGGTGTTATAGCAATACTCACATAAATATAGCAACTTTACCCATGCCTTTCACTGCCCTACAACATAGTTGCGTAGATAATCCTCTATCCACTTGTTCACAATCTTTGTCTGCCCATCATTCTAAGGGTGATAACTAGTGCTTAGAGTCAATTCAGTGTGTACCAAACGGCAAAGTTCCTGCCAAAACATGCTCATAACCCTGTTATCCCGATCACTGACAATGTTCTTCGGAAGCCCATGCAACCTAAATATCTGACGGAAGAACAAATCAGCCACATGAGGTGCCTTAAAGCTGGTAGGGACAACAAAAAAGTGTGCATATTTTGTCAACCAATGAGCTACCGCATAAATGTGATCATTCCCTTGCACCACGGGAAGACGTGTAATGAAATCCATCGAAATACTTTCCCACTTCTGTTTCGGAATCAGCAATGGCTGTAACAAACCTGTTGGGAAAGTATGCTCTGACTTGTTCTGCTGACAAGTCATACACTCACAAACATGGCGCAAGACATCATCTTTGAGACCCTTCCAAGAGAATCTCTCTCTAATTTGCCTGTATGTTTTAAAATATCTTGGATGTCCTAGAAGTGGTGCATCATGGAAAGCATGCATAATCTTCTCCTTAAGCTCAAATTCAAGAACTAAGTAAATTTTTCCCTTATACAAAATCAAATCAGCTATTACCTTATATCGGCCATTTTGAATTTTGTCGTCCATAATGTCACATGCCCAAGTATTTTTGGAATACTCAACTAACAGTTGAGATTCCAATCTGCTGAAATCTCGCTCAAAGAACATAGGACAACGAGATGGGGTTTTCTAGAAAGTGCATCAGCCACTACATTCTTCATCCCCTTGACATACTCAATGTCAAAATCATATGCTTGAATTCTGCTAATCCTTTTTTGTTGCCTCTCATTGAAATCCTTCTGTTCCAGGAAATATTTCAAGCTGTTGTGGTCGGTTCTCACCACAAATTTCCCACCCACTAAATACTGTTTGAATTTTGCCAAAGCATGCATAATGGCAAGCATCTCCTTATCATACGTGGAATACAATCTCTCATTATCGCTCAACTTCCTACTCTCGTAGGCAATAGGAAGGCGATCCTGCATAAGAACTGCACCAATCCCCAATCGTGAAGCATCACACTCCAAAATGAAAGGCCGTGAGAAATCTGGAAGATCCAAAATTGGACAGGTGCTCATAGTCACCTTAAGCCTCTCAAATATTACCTATGTCTCATCTGTCCACCTGAATGCCCCCTTCCGTGTAAGATCTGTCAATGGAGCTCCCAGCTGAGAATAGCCCTTCACGAACCTCCTGTAATAACCACATAACCCCAAGAATCCACGCAATTCAGAGATATTCCTAGTTGATGGCCAATCCTGCATTGCATGTATCTTCTTCTGGTGAACCTTAACCCCATTGGCCCCAATGACATGCCCAAGATACATTACCCCCATAAGTCCAAATTTGCACTTGGACATCTTAGCAAATAAAGCCTAAACCTCCATTATGCTAAGTACCTCATCAAGATGCCTCAAATGCTCATCCCATGTCATGCTATATATCAGAATATCATCAAAGAAGACCAACACAAACTGTCTCAACTGCTTATTGAAGAGATGGTTCATACATGACTGAAATGTAGGAGGTGCATTGGTGAGTCCAAATGGCATCACCAAGAACTCATAGTGCCCGTAGTGACACCTGAAGGTTGCCTTGTGAATGTCCTCATCCCAAACTCGAATCTGGTGGTAGCCTGATCAAAGATCAATCTTCGAAAAATAGATAGCTCCATGCAACTCATCTAAAAGCTCATCAATGCGAGGAATAGGATACCTGTTCTTTATGGTTTTCTTGTTCAATGCACAGTAGTCAATGCACATCCTCATGGTCCCATCCTTCTTCACCAAAACAACTGAAGAAGCAAAGGGACTAGAACTAAGACGGATGTGTCCCATCTCCAAGAGATCTCTAACGGCCTTCTCTATCTCATCCTTATATGTCTTAGGATGGCGATAAGGCATAATCATCACAGGTTTAGCACCCTCTTCAAGCTCTATAACATGCTCAAACCCTTCATTTGGCGGTCTACCTGGAGGAATGTCACCAAAACACTGGGCCGTGCTTATCCAGTATGGACTAGATGTCTATATGAAAGGGCTTCTCACTATTTGAAGAAGATTTTGATGAAATGAAACATTGGGCTGCCCATGCAACCTCTCCATGTCTGACTATAGACTCCATCCTGCGTGCTGAAACAACTCTAGGCCTACCATCAGAAAGAGCCCGAAGCACAATCTTCTTCTTATCCACCATAAACTCCAACTCCATCCTCCGAAAGTCCTGCACATATCTGCCAAGGGACTGTAACCACTGAATACCCAATACCGTATTAATCTCACCAAGTCCAATAACATAAAATTCATCGGTCAATGTGTAGTCCCCCATCTGAATACTAAGCCGCGGAATCCTCTTAGTGCAACTAATAGCAAATCCATCTGCTACTCGTACACTAAACCCCTCAAATTCCTCAACCTGTAATCCTCGCTTCACAGCCAACCCCTCATCAATGAAGTTGTGCGTAGCTCCACTGTCAACCAAGCAAACAATCCGCTGTCCCTTAAGCACTCCCTTCAGCCGAAAGGGATGGTACCTAGGAACTCCTGAGAGTGTAGCAATAGTGACATAGGATGAATCCAATGCCTCACTCTCGCCAAGCTCTACTTGGGCTTGCTCCCCCCGTGCATCATGGCCACTGCCCTCATCCTCTACATCTGTATCTGGCGAGTGATCATCATCTCCATCTGAAATCACCTCAATGAGATGCACCTCGCCTTTACCAAGGCAACGATGTCCAGGCTCCCAATGATCTTTGCAATGAAAGAAAAACTTCTTCCTCCTCAACTCATTATGAGTCTCATGATCCACCTTATGAGGTGGTGCACTCTTCTATTGAACGGTAGAGTGTTGAAATGGCCTGGAACTCGTGGGAAACTTCTTATTGGGCTGATAAGAAGTGGGGGGACATGTCCAAGTCTAATGTTGTCTGGATGGCATCATGCAATGTCCTAAGCTTAAGAGCCTTGACCAATCCTCTCATCCTGTCATGAAGGCTCTCTATGAATAACATCACCCTCTTCTCAGGCATCTCTGGAACCATAACTATTATACGCTGAAATTCGTTGATGTATGAATCAATGTGTCCACTCTATCGGAGTTGTGCCAAGTCCCTGTAATAAAGCTCCACATCCTTGCGATCAAATCTCGCAATCAACCTCTCGCTGAAATCCCGATATGACCACAGAAGCTCATGACCCTGTGTAGCTAATCCATGGTGCCACCAATCATAAGCAACCCCCTCAAGGTGTAAAGTAGCGAACTGAATAGCCTCCTGTTCCCTCATGGGTTTAGAGGGTGAGGTAGGTGTCGAGCTTGTGAATCCAAGCCCTGGCGTTGATCTTCCTGCTACCATCAAAAGTGGAGAGGGTTACCTTATTGGTAACCTGCTGCAAATCCCTGTTCTGCTGCGCTCTAGACCTCCTGTCATGTCCATCCCTCATGCTATCTCTCCTCTAAGCACAATACTGCGGGAGGGGAAATACGTCCCTCACATGTTGCAGCAAACTCCACTCATCACTGACTGCCATAATAGTATCTAGAAAAGCTACTTCTTCCGGCCGCACCTCTATCTCTGGTGGGTCATCTCTGGGCAAGAAGTTAGGCTGCATAGGCCTATCTGTAGTCCACATAGCCCTCCGCTCATCTGTATGAGTGTGCCTCCGCTCACGGCGTGGCGATCCCCTAACACTCCCAATCTCTGAAGGTGATCTACTATGATCCCTGTACCCACTGGCAACTGATACGGATCTATCCCTCCTGCCATGTCTGTCCAGCGGCCTATCTAGTGCCAACCTATCCAAGGTAGAGCCCATGCGCTCCATAATCTGTAACTGCCTCTGAGTGGCTGTCATATCCCGACTGAAATCCCTATCTAGATCTGCATGCTCCTCTCGAGGAGGACTCTCTGGTCTATCACCCAAAAAATCCATTCTGTCACCTCCTACAATACCAGCTTCGAGTCGTGTCCGTTTGCAGGTGTAGTATCTGTGTGGACCATCCTCTCTATGCTGCATTCAAAGCTGATTTTTTTTTAATATACTCTTTGCTTCCTTCCCACAGAGGCTGGGAGAATACGCTACTCTAATACCACTGAAAGATCCCAAACCCCTTTTACCTGAATATTTTTTTTATATATATATTGCTCTGGCTCATATCTGGACTGATATTATCAAAAGAATCCATAGAACACCATACTCAAACTGCAGAGATAAATTAAATAAAACAAACCCTGCAAACCGGTGTGAATACAGAAAAGGCACCTAGGGTTTAAACCGCAGATTTCTTCATAAATAATTCAACCGTAAATACAATATTGATTTCAGATGATAAATAATTAGGGCAAACACAATTAGAGATCTGCAGATGGAATAATAACAAATATTGTCTAAAACCCAGCCATAATGGATTCAAACCAAGTCGATTTGATATATATTTGAGGCTGAAATATACCACAATAAACTAGCATGAAGAATACCTCAATCACTGCATAAAACAACTGTAGAATAAGTCGCCCCAATCTAGAAGAAGTCTGTATGCCCATTGCTATAATGTATTTCTCTTTCAAACTGCTGAAATGATAAAAACCTGTGAATACAATGAAGATCCCTGAATAGGAACTCCTCTCTCTACTCCTGGGGTTTCCGTCCACAAGAGGAATAATCCAGAGGGTTTCCGTCTTTGGATTTTGTCTACAAAAGCTCAAAGCTAACTGCCGGGAGAAAATAATAATAATCTGGAATCCCCTGGCACAAGTCGCACTTTTTCCTTATAACCAAAAAACCCTTCAAAGATGCAAGTCACACTTTTTCCAATGCAGCATAATTGATTTTTTAATTAATTTTTCCCGTCTCCAAGCAAGCCGCATTTTTGGCTTATTTAATTCCTCCCCCAAGGCAAGTCACACTTTTTACCTAGGAAAGCACATTAAATAATTTATTAATTTATTTAAATGTACTTTCCTAAGTCGAAGTCACTTAAACAATCTATTAATTCATTATATGTGCTTTAGTGATGCTTAACTTTATTTTTAGCACGATATAATAAAATTAATAAACCAAAGTCACACTTGAAATCACCCTTTGGCCGTCGGGTAGACAAAAAGGGCCAAAGGTCATCGATCGAACTACTCGAGAAAGAGGGGCATTACAAATTCACTATGGCTTGGTCCATTCAAGGTCAAACACTTTTGTGGAGACAATACCTCTTACATGGCCTATCTGAAGCGTACACACTTTGAGCTTCCCCACAATGGGCAGTATTTGAAACTTTTCAAACAATAAAGGTTGGTCTTTCCAACCAAAGCACTACAGTGAAAGCAGGTTCTCCCTTGTATGTACCATAGGTGATTTAGGTTTGTTGTGTTTCCCCTTTCCTTGTGTGTTTTTCCCTTTCCTGTTGTGTGTGAGTTTGTGTGTTTGTCTCCTCTTCATTCCATATCCTTGCGAAGACTCTATTGCCTAATGGAAAAGGTGTTATTTTACTAAGGCCTATATTGAGATTCTAGAGTTCCTTCTTACCTCGTTTTCATTTCATGTCAAACCAAGTCAAGTCCCCCGAGCATGAGCCAGTTGTTGGCATATGAAATGTCATTGCATTTTATATGAGAACTCCATTGAAAATTTTTACCCTTTTTGGTCAAACTGGTCGAAATAGCCTAAATTGTCAAAAAATTGCCAAAATTGCTCATTTTCAAAGATCGCCTCTTGGGAAGGGTTTTAGGAGCCTCGAAGCATTTTAGAAGTCCTAGTTATAGTCAACAGAAAGGTGTCGGAGTCTTCTCCGCGATGGTATGACTTAGCAAGCATTCTGGGAGCTTTTGGATGGTCTTGGGAAAGATTTCCTCCTAGGCATTTTTTGAGATAAAGGAATGTGCATGCTTCATTGAAGATTCAACTTCAGTGGAGGGTTTCAAGAGCCTCGTGAAGTGTTAAATCTCATATCCCAGACATTGGAAAGCTTATGGAGCCTACTTCGCGATGGACTAAGTGTGATAAAATTATCGGAACATAGCAGAAACTCTTCCGACACTGATCCAAGGTGGTCTTTTTTAACTTGATTTTTGCATGGAAGGTTTCGGGGTACCTAGAGTGGAGTTGGGAGCCTAAGAAAATCTCAAGTGAGGGTATATTCAATGATTTTCATGACGCACAAGTTGGTTTGGCTCACGCCTGTTGAAAAGTATTCTTGCAACTCAGCTCACCAGCGCACCACCCTAGACAAAAAGGAAGGTACGCGCAAAAATTTGTTGAAGAACTCATTTTCAAGCCTCCTAAATAGGCTCGTTCGATTCATTGTCTTGTTTCCATGCAAATTCATATATTATATGGCCAAAATTCATCAAGTTTTGACTCCAGAGTGAAGGAAACATTTCGGGAAGCAAAATAGGGGTGCAAAACATGCTCCAAAGCCCCACTTGGGTGCACTGGCGCACTTTTGGTGTCCCTTTGCACCCTTGCCACACTTTTGAGGTGCAATTGCACCCGAAAAGTGTGCCCCTTTCCTATTGGTGGAAATTTTACAAGTTAAAAACATAAGGGAAAGGCAAAAGGTGCATGTGGAGACTTAAGTGTTAGTTTTAACTTGAAGGTTGGCCCCGCTTTTTCCCTCCAAGTGCATTTTTAAACCCCATTTGCACTCTTGAAGCACTTTTGGGGTCTTCCTTTTGGCGGGGATTTTTTATGTGTGTAAGTCAAGTCATGGTGCAAACATGTGAAAGGCACACATATGTGCATGTGCATGCCATTTCACCCCTCCATCCTCACCCTTGGCGCACTTTTCCCCCATCCTTACACCTCAAGTGCACTTCTGAGGTGCAATTGCACCCCAAAAGTGCGCCAAAGTGCAAAGAGGCTTCCATTTCTCCATTTTGCACTCTTCCACTCTCCCACTTTCCCATGTGCATCTCCTTTCTTCATCTCCACCATATAAAGTCACTAATCCTTGCTCACACTTCATAAAAACATAAAGCCAGATCATAAGTAAGTGAAGACAACAATTAAATTTGTTTTGAATGTCTAGTTAGCTTGTTCATGTGTGTTTGGAATGTCTTCGTAGCTTTTACCAAGGTCTAATCCATCATCATTATGCTCTTTAGGGTCTGTTGTTCTAAACAGACCAACATCCTTTTTGTCATCATGTCTAATTGGAAAATGGTCTCCAACCATCCTTTTCTCGTCCCCTTCTTGCTCCTCATTCTTCTCTTCAACCCTGGATTCATCACATGTTGAAATATCATCAATATTAACCAAACAATGATCAATAATTACTTGCACAATGTTGACTATCCGAAACAATAGGAGTAAGGGCCAATCCTCCCTCTTTCATGGCTCCATTTCCTTAAAGACGCAAATCCAGTGCATGTTTGCACCTCTCCTTTTGGCACTAGGGTTCTTTGTCGGTATTATTTCTTAAGTTCCTCAAAAAAGGGACATTACATTGGTATCAGAGCTCTTTCCTCCTATCCTATGAAGTATGACAAATGATAACAATATTCAGTATTATTAGAGGAGGAAAAATAAGAAGACAACAGAGTTCGGAGAAGAAAAATTGGAAACGATTATGAAAACACAAGCAGAAATGGAGGCATTGAGTCAACTTACCCTAGCCATCTAAAAGTTGCAAGGTGGTGGTTTGGCCAAAAAGGAAGAGTCTTCCTACAGCCCCCCTGTGAATCAAAGAAGGAGAAAATCCCTTTGGCAAGGCCTTACAAACCCAAATTCATGGCTAAAGAGAAAGTCGCTCCACAAGGGAGCCCTAGACAAGCTCATGGCTACATCACATTATTTGAATACCAAGAGATGCCAGAGGAGTTTCAAGAAGCAATGTCTCTCATGGATTTTTGTCAAACCATCACCTTGCAACTTTTAGATGGCTAGGGTAAGCTGACTCAATGCCTCCATTTCTGCTTGTGTTTTCATAATCGTTTCCAATTTTTCTTCTCCGAACTTTGTTGTCTTCTTATTTTTCCTCCTCTAATAATACTGAATACCATTGTCATTTGTCATACTTCATAGGCTAGGAGGAAAGAGCTCTGATACCAATGTAATGTCCCTTTTTTTACGGAACTTAATAAATGACCCAAAGCTGAAGATAAACAGCACTTTTCAGATTTTGAGTGAGTTGTTAGTGACTGAAATAAATGTATTAAAACTCTTAACTACTGCCGGCCAACACCCTTCTAGGGCAGCAACCTGTTTTGGGGTTTCACACCCACTTTTATGCCTTCAAACCCCCTTCAAGTTAGCTTCACTCAAATTTCTAAAATTATGATATATCCTCAACAATCATATAATGCAAGAAATATGATTTTATATGCCCAAGATATGGAGATATGAATTTCAACAAACCCTTGTCTGCAGCGTTACTTTAAAAATTCATAACTCAGCTTAGGAAGCATAAGTTAGTAATTTCAGATTTATCGAATTAGTATCACACATACTAAAACACCACTTCAATATAGGTCGCTCCACTTGAAATAAATATAATTTTGCATCAAAGAAGACCACAAATGCAAGAAAAAGATCCTTTATTGCTTTTCCAACCAGCTTGCACAATCAAAACCTCATGAAGGGTTTTCGTCTTTCACAAGTTCCCCAACCAAGAGATTTTTTCCTTGGAAGAGATCCTTAACCCAAAGGGGTTTCGTCCTTGAGAGAGAGTAAAACGGCTACACAAGCCAACTTTCACCAAAATAAGAATAATCACCAAAACATAATTCATTAATGCCCAAACGACCTTAAATAGGCCTAAGGAGTGCTTAAAACGAATATTACATCATGGTTGACTCCTTAAGTAATTGTTTTTTTAAATATTAAAAAGGTTACTGGAGCCTACATGCTCACAATTACCAATAATACTTAACTATTTCAATTCCTCTATTGGAGCAAAAAGACTTCCAATAGGATAAATGATAATAAATGAAGGCAACTACCTAAGCAACAATAAAAATATAACTCAGATTTCCCCTATCTTTTCTTCTTAAACCCTCGGGGAGAGAATGGGTTAAGGTCTTCAGAATTAGCCTCTAAAAAGGGACATGACATTTGATACCACTGTAATGTCCCCAAATAGACAAATTCTAACCCTAAATGGAACAACAATAAATCTGATCTAAAAATAGCAAATTACAAAACATACGTCTGACAAAATACTGCAGATCTGAATTTTATATGAAAAATGCGACTTGCCTAGAAGATTGGAAGCATTTAAAACTAAAGTAGAATCATTGTATTATTTACCAAAACTGATCAGCTATGTTTATTTAAGTAATAACTTTAGAATAATACCAGATTTGGATCAAATAGGGCCGGAATATTATTTATAAAGATATGCAGCATGAGAATGAAAAACTTAGCTGGAAATAGAGTTTCCTCAACCCAAAAATGATTTTTCTCAACTGATCTTGGCCTCTAAAAATATGATCATAACACAAAAAATCAGATTTGATTCAATAGTGCCCCTAGATCATGTAGAAATACCCACAAATACAATGGGGAAAGTCCCTTCCCATTGCCCCACAAATCCCCTAACTCACAAAAAGCCTCCAAAGACAACACCAAAACTTGGATCATAATATTCCCAACTTCCCAACACACATAGATTCCAAGAAAATCAACCAATCATACAGATAAGAGAACTCAAAGAGCAAGGAGATAAAATTCAACGATAAGCACGCACTATCAAGCTTTTGTTAGCTTGCAAAAGGGGAACTAGAGACATTCCAAGCCACTTATAGCTCCACTAAGGGGTCGAGCATGAGTTCTTGGTTCCTTGATTGGCGGCTCCGAATGAGAAAATCAAAAGCGTGTGGGTTCAGAGGAGCGCATGTAGCAGAAGTAATAAAATAATAATGCATTCACAGTTACCCCACCACCTGGTTCATTCAAAACCCACTTATCCCTCCACTAGAACAAAGCCCAAGACCCTTTGGTTCCTCCATAAAAGATTAACAAGTTTATTTCGGTTTTAAACTCCACTTATACCTCCCTTAATGGCTCTACCTTCCCCCATACACACAATACACTTGATAGCCCCACAATGAGTGCAAATCAAGTAGACAACACAAGAGAAAACTTCATACAACTCAAATGAGCACAAAAACACATACATTCAATCAAAGAATAGCAAAATAAACCAACAATTACAAGAAATTAACAAGGAAAGGTACCAACCTCTTGTTCATCTTATCTTTTTTTCCAATACCAAGACTTCAAGCATTCCAAACCAATCTAGCAGCATATACCTAAGACTGAGGCTTCTCCTCAAATGAGCAAACAAGCTCCCTTAAACAGAAAAAGACTTAGAGAGTACCCCCCTCAGGATGGTGCCAAGTGGTAACATCCTAAGTTCCCAAGACAAAGCCAAATCTCCAAAAATTCATTAATTCAAACCCATGCCCACATGAGCCAAATCAAGAGTATAATCCAAAATCAACCACTTCACATAAATGCACCAACAAGAAAAGACATGGGAAAAGTAAAATGGTCAAATTTCAAACAACTCAAAATAAATAAGATTCAAATCACAAGTCATTCTCATAAGCAACTCACATCAAAATAAATCTGAGGTAGATGAAAAGTTTCCCAAGGTTCATTATGGGGTCTTTATGAGCCCCAAAATGGCTTAAAACTCTTCAAAAAGTACACTTACCCCATGGGTAGGTGTGTGGAAGAGTTTTGGAAGTGTGGGACAAAGTTTACTTGTCCAACACTCCATTCAAAAGTGGTCTCAAAGGAGAAACCCGAAATTTACTCAAAATAGAAAGCTTTCATCCACCCCCAACAAGGCAAAAATCAACCCAAAATAGTAAATAAATTTCCCCCATATTCAAATACCAAAATTTAATTTAAAAGGGGATTAATTAAAACAATTAATTTGGCTACGGATCTCATGAAAGTGTCAAACAACAAGCCAAAGCAAGGAAATAATTAAATTGAGCACTTGTCCAGGTGACTTGTGTTAACTAAGGAGCTTTGCGCAAGTTAGTCCCCCTCCATCCTCTTTGGTGTGTTTAGTTTTTATTTTTTCACAGTAGCATTTGGGTACTTATTTGTCATCTGCACACTCAACGCACATGTCATATCCACTCAACTTGATTAACCAAAATCACTACTACTAAATTTGAAAAATAAACACACCAATTGCACATATATTTTATTTTTCATTAGAATTTAAAACATGCTCAAAATATATCCATTACCACCAAGTCAGAATATCTACAAATCAACAACACCTATAACATCAAGCAGATATATCCATCAAAAGCAACAAAATACCATCATGTTATGTCATTTCCATGTGAGTCAAATTGTAAGGTTGGCACCCTGCGCCAACTCAAAATGACAAATATCATAGTCTAAAATAAACCGAGAGTCTAGGCACCCCGTGCCACAACAATATATACAATGAGCCATATGATAAAAACTAAAGTATGAAAGGAAATCTAACTAAACAACGTCTGAGGGAAGTGGTCACTACAAATCAAAACTTTTTTCTTCCTCTTTCTCGTCCAAAACCACCTTAATGTAATGAGTTGCCCCTTTGCCAAGGCAATGATGACCGGGTGTCCATGGATCCTTACAACTGAAGCATGTTTTTTTTCTTCTCAGCTCACTTCTTGCCTCTATTTCCTTGTTTTTCAGCCACTCTCTTGGATCAAATTTCCCTTGAGTTGACTTACCTTGATGTCCAAAAGTTGTTGTCTTTTGCTCACCACTTTGAGATGTCTTTTGTTGTCCAAATGACCCCTTTTGCTGCCCAAAAGGTGCAGTCCTATGCTGTCCAAAAGGAAGAGTTTTGTTTTTTGGGACTTGTTGGGTGAAAAATCTGTCATTGAAGACACAGTCAACAATTCAGGGAACAACAGTCCCTCCTTTTTGATGGGGAGGTTCCCTTATTCAGACCAAAATCTGGAACTCTAAATATTTAAAAATTTGCAAACTAATAATTTTCATTGAGGATGTTGGTGACATTGATTAATTTTATGATTTCCAAATACAAAAGAAGGGTTTAGAGAAGAATAATCAGAAAAATGCAGCTGTGCAGGCTTCTTGGCAAGAGTAGACAAAATTTGGGAGACACAATTCCTTTTCAAATTTATCGATCAAGGAATCATAGGTCCTTCTTGGTCGTACAAGATCACCACACCTACATGGATGAAAGTAGGAGAGAAAAAGATAACTTTCGAATAAGAAGATAAGATAAGATAAATATATTAAATGTCCAACGAATGACCACAAAAGTAGGTCAATGGAACTGCAATCATACAATGAAGGCGAGTAAGACTCCAGCCAAAGGACCAAAAGGTTCCCGAGAACAAACAGAAAAGAAAAGAAAGAGAAGAACGGGCAAAGAGAGAAGCCTTGAGAAAGCCTGCAGAAACTCGTAGAAACGTGCACCAGTAGAGGAAAAAGAGGAGGGGTGAGGTACAACCCCTCAAGTAATAACCGAAGTTAACTGAAAGAAGCTAGTAATGTGTTGAAGCTTGGTATCTGGAACTATGGAGGGTCTGGAGTACCGATCGCATCACATTAAGTATCTCCTACCCATGAAATTTTCACACAAATGGATACTACAGTAGTTGATATCGATAGGGTTTCATCTTTCCTTTGTTTCGTTAGCACTGGATGTTAATGGCCTGTGAAATATTACCCATAAGCCCGAATAAATGAAGTCTGGATACTTCACACAATTAAATGCCCAAAATACAACGCTTAATATTCTCTCCCAATCTAGAGCACTGTAGAGAGGAGGAAGTAATCCGGGTACGTAATCGCCAAGTCTGGGAGAACGCTGAAGACTCTCACCCCTAAAGCCTAAAAGTCTCATGCAGCTTTATTTTCAGGAATCCTCTGGTCTATTTTCTTATCTGATTTCCACATTTTCATTAAATCTTAGTTGGATGCTCTCTGAACAAGCAGTGGAATCTCCCTTTGATCTTTTAATTGATTAGCCACATCTAAAGATGATATTTTTGTCTCCGTTTAGACCTCCTGGATTTAATTCTGAGATGGCACATTTGATTTAAACGAATTTATATTTCTTATGATTCACATTCAACATAGCTATCTTCAGTATATAATTTATCCAAAAATTCTACATAATTTTTGTTAGTTTTAGTATATAAATCTTATTATTGTACAAGTCCCTTTATAAGAGTCGTGAAGCTTATAGAAGGCCATCTATCAATTTCCTAATCGACCCTTGAGGTTGGTCACCAGGTAGTACTGAATGAATATTTTTGTTTCATAGATCATCGTCTCAATCATGATTTTATTCATATCCTGCTTACATCGACATGGATTTGATAAGTGGCATCCAAAGAATAACTCTATGGTTTCATTGTGACCTGTCTGAATAGGCACATAGATTTTATTAGCAATTTTCAAAACTCAAGAGAAAACCATTTATTTTCAATATGGTGATACAACTTCATCTTGTATTCAGCTGAACCACATGGCCTCTGATGGAAGAAAAAACAAAGGTAGGGGTCATCTAAATGGTTTCTCAGCAAGAAAACCAGCTAGCCTCTGAATGCGATGTATAAGGGAAACAATGCCAAAAATTGCTTCCAACTTAAAGGGACGAGCACCGAATTCTCCCAAGACGATATTATGGGGAACCATTTCCTTGCATTTAATGATACGTCTGAGAAGAAGGGTCTGAACTCTCTCCACAACAGCCCAGTCGGACTCAAGGAGGGAAGGCCCCCAAACCTCCAAGCCATAAAGAACCATGGGCCTAACAAGAGAGTCCGAGAGGAATAACTTGGACAGGATGTCTTGGAAGTGATGACGGAAGCACTGTCTCTCCAAGATTGTCAGGGAGCCATAGCCCTTATTAACCCGAGGTTGGAGTCTCAGTCGTAAGCTGAAGCGTGGTCCACAAAAGAGCACTCCCAAGTAAGTGTAAGAGTCGGTGATCTCAAGCTCCTCTCCCTTGCAAAAAATATGAAAATCAGACATCTTCAGGGTATTGAATATCATAACTTTGGTCTTACCCAGGTTAACTATCAACTACCTGTGGTCGCAAAAGAGGGTTAAACCATCCAGTTGTCTCTGTAAACCTTCTGCTAAGGAGGCAAGAAGGACCACATTATCCACGAAGAGGAGAATATAGATTAGAACCTGGTGGAGAAGACAGCCATCACCTTCCTGGATGTGGTCCCTGAGAAAAACCTCCAACTTGTCTATGTAGATGTTGAACAATGTAGGATACAAAGTGCAACCCTATTTGACCCCAATGGTACTCCTGATGAAGTCAGAAAGCCCAGTAGCAGTGCGGAGATGGACTAGAAGCTCCTCATAAAGGCACATGATGGTAGCTAAAAGAGTCTCGGAAATACCAATCTCTCTGAGCCTCTGGAAGAGTGCTTCCCACGAAACAAAGTCAAAGGCTTTCCGAAGGTCGACAAAGCAACAGAAGACTTTGGAAGAGCGATGTCGTGCCTCCTCGATAATGGCCCGAATAGTGAGGATGTGGTCAATGGTCTGGTAGGTTGGTCGATATCCCGCCTATCTTCTAGCTTTGCAGTGATTTTGATCCAGAAACTCTAAAAGTCGCATGTGAAGCACAGTAACATAAAGCTTGGCGAATGTGCGACCCACCATGATCATTTGGTAGTTGTTGGGACCAGAGGTAGGACCCGATTTGTGGATGGGGTGAATAATGTGGTGGGACCAAGACTCCGTAAAAACATGTGCAAACCACCTGGTTGAAGAGATCCACTAAGGAGCTGTTTAGGCTGCTAAGTCCCTACATGAAGAGTTCTGCCTGGAAACCCTCCCCATCCGTTACTTTGCTGCTATCCATGGCTGAGATGGCATTTTTGACATTCGTGTGGGTCAAAATATGGCAATTAGAAGGTGGGGATACCACTTGGATCTGGGGTTGGCTAGGGACGTCGTAAAGAGTGGAGGTATGAGCAAACATAGAGCTAGGATCCAGGTCTTGTGGAGGAGGGGAGTGGGAGGGAGAATGGTACGTCGGAAGTGCTTGGGAGAGTGTGAAAGGGACTCGCGGAGCTCCCATCTTCGTCAGGATATGGAGATATGTTTCTTGTGGCAGAGGAGGTGGCGATAGGAAGACTCGAGAAAGGGATGGGATGGGAGAGCATGGACTAAAGAAAACCGAAGCTGCTGGTGAAGGGCTTTACAATTCTCATCATACCATTGGTTCCATGGGGCAAGTTTTTCTGCTATGATGGGTGAGAGTGATGTGGGGTAGGAATTCAAGGCAACCTCATGGATAATGGAAGAGAGGAGGTTGTATTTCGTGTTCATGGGGAGCGAGGTGAACAAAGGCTCGAGGGGAAGAAGTTGACAAAGGTGGGAAGAGAAGGTTTCAGGGTCACTCTCACCAAACTTCAGAATAGTACGTGGAGGGCAGTGAGTGATGCAGGACTTGGGGGGGATTAATCTGTAAAACAAAGGAAAGGATAGCATGATCAACAAGGGGGATAAGGGATACAGAAAGGTGGTGGATGTGAGGAACCTAGTTGGAGGTGGTTAGAATGTAGTCCACAACGCTAGCCCCTCCACTGTGGGGAGTACAACTGAAGGACTTGGAGTCAGGGAAGCACGAAATCTCATTCAGAATCAACAGCTCGTGAGACTCTCCCATCTATAAGAGATGTTGAACATAGGATGTCAAAGGTCTCGCATAGTCATCTGAATCTCTCTGAATACCAAAGGAGTCGGGATCCATCTCAACAGTACAAAGCACATCACTAGTCCTGTCATGAAGAGGGACCTGGAGGTTTTTAGTTCACGCATAAAAATCATCCAAGATGAGAACCTCTCTAACCGCTAAGAACTGGGAGGTACCTGTTGGCTAGATTTTCTGCATAGCTGAAAACCTAGGCAGTCATGAGATAAATCTCCCTCATTTATCGGTGAGGCTCCCGTGTAAGATTTGTCAATTAAATATGCTAGTATCTATTTTGGGGTTTTACTTTAACCATGCAGCTCATGAACCATAGCTGTATAGTTTTGCAGCAAGTAAGCAGCTGTTAAAGAAAGGAAATATCTGATGAAGAAGGAAATAATAAAAACATGGGAAAGAAAGAGGGAAGATGTGCAACCAAATCAATAGATTACAGAGTTGATTGCATGCACATAGATAGAACCAATAGATATCAACACACAGAATTATAAGCAAAGGCAGCTTTCAGATCTAGATCTAGAATAACACAAAGTTTATGAGTAGATCTAAGACATGAAGTTACAAACAAAATGCACCGTCGACACAAAGTTCTCCGAAAATTTGCTCCTTTCTATTCCTTTGCTTCGAGAGCTATCAGGAGTTTTAGCACAAAGTCTAGAACACAAAAATTCTGATCCTTTAACCCGTAGGTTCTTCCTCTATTTAAAGTGTATAAACAGCAATTACAAATAGGAAGCTTTAAATGAATTCCCACATGCGGAAGCAATGAAAAGGGAAACAGCTAGCAATCTTCCTCCTAGAATTCCTCTTTGCTTGGCATGCATGATTTGCAACTGAATATAGAACTTTCTATTTTGTATGTATGCCACCTATTTCCAAGTAATTGACTTCTTCAAGTAATGACTTTTAAACCAATCACTTAAGTTTTATAATTTAATTGATCGCTCAATTACTTTATCGAAGAAAATAAGAGAAAGAAAAAGAAAGAGGAAAGCTACAATCTTGTTTTTTTTTCATATTCTACATGCAATTGATTATTTTGCCTTTGATTCTCACCAAATTGGATCTGGAAGCAGCTGACTGTGATTTTGCTTACGGGTGTTGCCTTTGACTTGTCTTCCCTCTTATCCTTGAAGTTTTTGCAGTTATTCTCCAGTACATGCATCAGTGCTATGTTTGTTGTAAATAACTCATCATTTTTATTTTTAATTGCATATGAGCAATTAAAAATTCTGGAAAGCACTTTAAGTGAATGCAAATTCAATGAAGGCTTCAATTGGAAGATTGGGAGCACATGCACAAGATCCTGGAAAGAATTCTCCATGCACTGACTTCTACACGGGCTGCATTAGAAACAAGAGGATGAATTTTTGCCAGAAGCCTTTGCAATTATGAGATCTGGATTTGGATTTGGGCCTATTGACTTCAGCAAATTTGGAAGCTATGTATGATTCTGCAGAACCTACCCTTTCATCCCACTTTGCCATGGCTGGAGCAATCTTTGTCTGAGCAACTCTTTTTCTTTTAATTATGCTGGAATTCTTTGCAATTGGTGCAGATCTAGCAATTTCTTCAGATTTGGAGGACATATTCAATAAACCTGACATTGATTTGCACTCTCTTTCACTTATATGAGCACCTGTAATGAATACCTGCAATTAATTCAAACAAAGACGGATTCCAAAGCATGAACACTTGATTTTTATCACAAAAAGAGCATATTAAGCCCGCTGCCCTAAAATTTGAGGTTTTGCTTGCATGCATAGCAAGTGTAAATATTTTTAACTTCACCTGGGCACTCATACCCACATGCAAATAATTAGCAAGGCTTAAATCAAACTCTTCCAACCCTAGGCGCCAAACTTTGAAGCTTCCCAATGGTGGAAAATAAACTTCAATGCAAAAATCCTCCTTCCTTGGGCGCCAAAATTGTCCGAGCTGCAATCCTTTGCAAAAAGAATTAATTACACCTTTGCTTATGACAACCCATGCTTATATAACCCTCAACATTTTATTTCTAATAATTGTCAATGTTATTTCTAGCAATTAATTAATAAACAAACATGTTTATTCCTCCAACTTGGGCGCCCAAATTTGCATGCTCATGGCTGCCATTAAATAAATTTAATTTATTTATTTTTAGCATGCTACCTTCAGTTTACTTTGGCTTGTCTTCATGCATTGACTTTCCTTCTATTTATGGGGCCAAAATTGGGTGAATAAATATTATTAAATGCATTGTTATTCACCCAAGGAGGGTCGCACTTTTTGGCAAGGGTGAATTCTAAAAATAAGAAGTCAACTTCTTATGGGAATTTTCACCCTTCACTGTAGCTCTAAAAATCCCTTCTTCCACTTAAGTGATTTGACTTTCATAATGGGAATTTTTACCCTGCCAGGCAAATAGGAAGTTCCCGTTGGTACTTCAAGTGATTTTTCTTTATTTTATAATGGGAATTTTCACCCTGCAAGGCAAGTAAGAAATTCCCACCTGCCTGTTGCCTCTAATTTTTCTATCATGATTTTAAGTGACTTTGCCTTCATAGGAAAAAGTACCCTGCAAGGCAGATACAAAATTCCCACCTGCATGTTACTACCAAAAATCCCACTGCAGCTTAAATCCATCCATTCCCAAAAATGCGACTTGCCTGGGAGAGGCTTTTTGTGTACGACTTCATCTTTTTAAAGAGAAGTTGACTTCTTGAAGCTGATTCCTTCTGGGATGGCGGCCGTAGATGATCTCCAGATACTCCAGGAAATAAAACAGACTGTACTGGCGTAGGAATTGACCTAGGGGAATTTCACAGAGAAAAACAAGCAAAAAATAATAAAAACGTTGCCAGAAGTCACAAACAAAGCCCAGGATCCATTCCTGGTGAAAACCCTACTGGTATATGTGAATATTGACATGCAAAACTTCAACAAAGTTAAACCGGAGCGCAATTTACTTCAAACGGGGCTTTAAATAATTAAATATAATTTTCCCGCAGACCAAACTTGGCGAAAGGATAAAACGAGTTTCAACATCTGGGTATTTGTCGAAATTGGCTCATATGATTCACTAGGAATATCTTAACGCAATACAGGCATCTTCTGGCAATAAAAACACAAAAAGACCCGTTATTTTAAAAGAACGAAAATTTTTAACATGGGGTAGTCTCAGATTTCAGGGTAAAATCTAGAGACACCAGTACCTGAGTAGAGGTCGAAGAAGGGTTCCCCATTAGGACCATTATGAATGGCACTGGGGGAGGAAGCTAGTGGAAAGTAGAAAACCGATATATATAAGTCTCTAAGGTGTGGTGACATCCATTTGACCTTGACCCAAAATAAGCGGGCAAACTCATCCACCGCGACCATTGAAATGTTGTTCTGGAAACTATCTTTGATCAAGCAAGCAACCCCGCCTGAACCCTGGCAACCCCCGAACTCCGAGTTTCTTGCCTACAAATAGAAATCTAGTGATACCCCCGAACCTCAGGGAGAGGACGCACAGGGCTCTCATGTGTCTCTGTGATAAAAAGAATGTCCGAAAAACCCAGAGTGTCAAAGAGTACACCTGGAGAAGACCAGAATAACCGGTTGCCATTCCAACAAGCGATGGAAATGTCCCTGCTCCATCGCCTCCCCCCACGAGACCGTCATTTGGAACCAAACCTAGGAGCCCATCCGGGAGGGAAAAAGTCCCGAATGATAGGTCTGAGGTTACAGATTACCGCCCACTTGCACGTAGATCTTATTCTACTCGTACATGCCAAAAGAACTTGAGAACATACATGTCTGCATAATGGAATTTATCACAGTAAACAAGATTTAAATTGAATCACACTTCAATAACTCTTGATCTATGCAAAAGAACACAAAGTTTCAAAATCCAGATAATGCAAATAGTACATGAAATGTAACAGAACCAGGAAAGGAAAATAGATATAGCAAGGAGGAGAGAGGGAAGGGTTCTTCTGTATTCAAAATCAATATTTCTTTCATCTAAAAATGTACCAACATCCAACTCCTTTTACAAAGAAAATGAAGCCTTATATAGGCAAAGGGAAAATGAGTAACCACCCTAACTAACTAGTTGTTTTAATTAAGTGATAAAACACTTAATTAAATGAGTTACATTCAAATGACTTTATATTACATATTTCCTTTTTTATACAATAAAGTCAATGACAAAATAGAACTAATAGTATTAAGAGCCTAAGGAAGAATTAAGTGAAAAGATAAAAGAGGCAAGAACTTTCAGCTTGAGAACATGCATCCGGAACTTTGTGACCACAGCTGAAATTTTTGTCTCCCTTGGCACAGTAGTGTTAGCTAAATTGCTCATCCATGCTCCCAAGGAATTCTCCATCTCTTAATTTGTGCCTCCATACTGGGAGAGTCCCTTTGCAGCTTCTACGATAACATTATTGAGTTCTGACAATTCTTCCATCTTTTCTTTGTTAATAAACTGTCTTAAGCAAATTCTCTTTGATGAGCGTGTTAAAATCTTTTTTAATATGATCAACAGAGTTCCTTTCAGAGGAATTGTCCTTAAAAAGTTCACAACGAAGAGCCTATAGGTCTACAAAAATCTCAGCTTTCAAAGATTCTCCTTTCTAAATCACGTTCTGCAACTCAGTTGAGGCTTCTTCCAGGACCTTCATTCTCCACTCAACGCTAAAAGACCAAGTTCTAGAAAGATTGTTTTTAGAGTCCTCAAAAATCTTCTCAGAAAAAAGGATTTTCTCGTCTGTAAGAGCCATAATGCGAAGATCCTGAATGACATTTTCCCAAATTTGTATTTCCTTATTAATCTTATCAATCCCTAAATTGATATGCTCTTGAGCTGAAACAATGTTGTCACAGGGTTTGCAAGCTTCATCAATGAATTCCAATTCCATGACTAGAATTTTCTCCACCCAAGCCTCAGATGCCTTGCCAAGAGTGGCATGTTTATGAATTTCCGCTATTGGCTTCATATCTATGCCAACACTTGCAGGAATTGGTGGGAGTGCAGACGGAGGAGTTGGATCCAATGGAGTACTATCAAATGATAGAAAGAATATAATGAAATTAGCCAACACTTGTACCTATTCCTCCAACTGCTCCTGGGTTTGTTTTCCTTTTTCAACCCGTCCAATAACCTTGGAGACAATTTCCCTAAGGTTGTGCACTTCACCTTCGAGGGTTGATTTGCCCAAGGAAATTCTAGTCAACTCAAAATCAGATAATGAAATATTTGTTCACTCTTGTCTTCCTTTGGTTTGGCAATTTCTAAGAATTGTTGTTATGTAGAATTGGAGATAAGACGAGAAACAGTCTTGGCTTTCTTTGGAGGGGAAGTAACAAGGAGAGCAGCTCCTGCATCGAATTTGGGAACTTCGATCTTAGATTGAGCTTTTCTCTTCCTCTTATCTACCATAAGTTGAACCCAAGTGAATGAATCTCCTGAAGATGTTGCCGGAGGAGGCAAGGCAAATGCAAGTTGAGAAGTAGGAGGTTGAGATTAGGAGGTTGAGTTAGTGAGGTTGTCACTGTAGAATTTACAAGAGAAGAGGAGGGTCTTCTCACATCCAATTTAGGCCTATATACACTTGCCTTTCCAGAGTCAAGAGTTGCTACCTCAACTACTTCTACCTCTTCATCATCACTTTCTTCACTTTCTTCTTCTTCTTCCTCTTCATCCTATTTCTTTTGGCTGATCTCTTCCTCACCTTGCTTTGTTTGGTCAGGGGATGCTTCCCCTCCTACTTCCTGGGCTTCATCCTTGTCATTATCACCTTCTTTAGGAGACTCGATCGTTTTCTCCTCTTTAGTTTTATCTTTTTTAGCATAGACCTTTGACTCAGAGTCTAGCTGAGAGGAAGGATTCGGGTGAGGAGTGGCCTTCAATGAAGAAGTTGCTTCTTGAGAAGATGCTTCCTGTTGAGAAGTATTGAATTCTTTCAATTTCTTGTTGAACCAATGTCTTGTTCTTAGAAGTACAGGAGTGTTGAGATCATCCGGATTATCCTTTTCCTTTTGTGACCAATCAATGGTAGGAAGAGTGTATTGAATTGAATTAATGAACTCCAGAGAGAAAATATCTGAGTCATCATCAATCATTCCTTCTGGCACTGCATATAACTTGAAATCCTGACTTTGTTTTAGATTTAATCTGCCAAAGACTCTCTTTATGTCCTCATAATCATCTACACAATCCTCCCAGTGGTCCTCAAATGTTGGACATGATGATATGAGAGTCGAAGATTGTTGCCAATAAAGTTCTTGCTTTCAAAAGAAGGCCTCTTCGGATAAGAATGCAGGTTGAAAGGAGAGATGGTTCTCTCGACATTTTGAGCATCCAAGGCAGATCGATATTTTGAGCAGATCCCAAAGATCTTCTTGTCTCTGCAAGTTCTATTAAAGAGGTCCAATAGTCTACAAAGTTCAACAAGAATAATCTTGTCACTACAATAGATTGGAAGTTTGTAAGGGGATCCCTCAAACCTTATTGTCTAAATGTAGGAGAACTTCCTGAACTGAAAAAAAAGACTTTCATAGGATGAAATCAGCTGCCTAGCCTCCTAAGAAACTTTACTTGTCACATTTCCTTCTAGTAGCCTTATCAAGAACATTGTGAAGGCATCATTTACTCTCTTGTAGTGGCTTTTTCTATTCTCGTAGTTCAGTTGTGTGTCAAAATCATAAATAGAAAGCTTTTGTTTTCTCTCCTGACTTGACAAGCCAATCCATATCCTGTACCCAGCTATGGTGTACATCAAATAGGAGGTCATGTAGAATGTTTTAGTCTAGCGCACTTGGGTGAGTTGAGTCAAATTTTCACAGATGATCTCTCCCCAATTCAGTGGTTGTGAGCCTTTACAAATCAAATTTATGTAAATGCACATCCAATTCTAGAACTCTTGAGTAAAAGGTAAGCCCATTACTCTTGCCAATAGTGTTATCATATCTGACATTTCCTCAACAAACTCAATCCTGTAGAGGATTTTAGGCAGTTTTGATGGCCCTTTCTTTTTGACTTTGAGCCAAGATTTGGCAATCATGGATTCATACTTGTTAGGAGTGAGGTCATACTTCTTTTGGGCATTAGCCTTAGTTAAAATCTTGGAACCTTCAAAGGTAGGAATTCCCAGAGCCAAGTTGATATGGTGGGCAACCAATTGTGCAATAACTTGTCCCTGAGGGTCCTTCAATTCCTTAGTTTGGGTATCAAAACAGGAAGCACAGGCTAGCACTGTGTCAGCACACTGAACGGATGTAGGAAAACCCCCTGCATGAGTTAAACCACTATTCAAAACACTACGGGCTAAAATGGTTGGGCTATCATCATTCATCCTAGCCCAAAAGTCATTAAAATCCATGTGTTTGATGTCACTATCCCTTATTTCAAGGACTGGGGTCTCCAGGGAGGAAATGTGTTTGTATCCAGCATACTGGAACTTCATTTTGACAGATTGGATATGAATTTGGGAGCAAATTGGTTTTGGTAAAGGATTTTGAAATAACTTGAGGGAAAAGGAAGCAAAACCAACACGATTGCAAGAGTGGGTGAAACAAAGATAAACCCACTCACCTGATAGATGACAACCTCTCAACATTCCTAGTGCAACTTGAATTTTTGAATTTGGTTACTAGATGAGGGAGAAATGAGCAAAAGAGTGATTTCAACACAGGAGAGGAGGAAGGGCACAAAACGACAATGATGGGAGTAACTGTTGCGAGTGTGATGGATAAAATGGAGAGGGGGGAGTTTATAATATGCCAACGCTAGCCACTTTTCGCTTACTCTCCCGCTCAAGCTCTCAAAACAATGAATCGGACAAAACAATGCCCGATGGAACAGAATCCACAAAACTCCCCACTCTCTATGAGTTGTTTTTTGTATTGTTGCAGATAAGTCGGCGTTGCGGGGAACTGAGGGTATGCAAGAACATTTCCTTTGGTTCCCCAAGTGCCCGAAACACCCGAGGTATCCAATTGTGGAGAGGGAGTCGGGAGGAGCGGAGAATCGAAGAATTGGAGGCAAGGGGAATAGGGTCAAGAGTACCAAGTGTGCCTGACTTGCCCGAAATGTCCGATGCGGCGGGGATGGTGGTGAAGCGGAGAACAAGGGCAAAGGTTCCATCGGTGCCCGATATGGCCGATGGGACCGACTAAGCCTGTGAAGCGGTTAAGGTGGTGAAGCGGGGAATTGGAGGAACAAGGGAAGAGTTCCTCCTATTCCTCAAAGCTCCGATTCATCCAATTTGAGCCCCAACAACACAAAAACTGACTTAAATCCTAAATTCTTCCTTCTATTACTGAATTAACAAAGGGCAAGTGTGACCAGGAAATGCAAGAAACTGCCCAAGACTCAAAAATTTTGAAATTTTCGACATTTTCAGGTCTCATGACAACAAGACTGAAGTTTCAAGATCCAAAGATTTTTTGATAGCTCCTTGTAGAGAGGAAGGGTTGAAAGCCTTCACTAGGCCTCTACATGGTTCCGTTGGGCCTTCAATGAACAACACCACAAGTCTTTGTTCACTCACATCCAAAACCATCATTGTAAGCCTTTGAAATTTAGAAATATACTTATTCAATAATCCCTCTTGTTTGAGTTGAGCCAACTCTCTAAAGTGGATCTCCATATCTATTTTATCAAACCTCTGTTAGACATTGACTGAATTCTTCAATTGTTGTGATAGATCCGTGCTCTTGGGTGATCAACCCATGGTACCACCATTCATGTGTTAACCCTTCCAAATGGAAAGTGGCGAATTTGAGGGTTTCTTCCTCATACAAAGGATTCAAAGATAAGTATGTATCTAGCTTCTGTAACCATGATCTTGTTGAACATTTATCAAATCCATCATAAGGAAAAGTTACCTTTCCCAATCTTTGTTGTATGTCTCTTCGTGGTTGCTCCTGTTGAAATCTTCTATTCTTTCTGGTGCCCTTACCATTCTTCAACTGGCAGAAATCTCTTAAGGACAACATATCTCTCACCCTGTAGCTAAGGGTTGTGTATTCTTCACCACATGCCTCTAGGTCCTCTGTGTCACTTGGTGGATCTAACTCAACAGGAGATTCTTGTCTTTGAAGGAATTTGGCTCTGAATATTTGAGGAGGTTTAATGTAAGTCTTTGCTTGACCGGAAGAGCTTCCTTCACCATTATTTGTTGTTCTTTGGTTGGCTGATTTTCTTGCATTGTGTCCATGTAGAGCCGTATCCATGATAGATGTTGTCAATGCATCGTGCATTTCCCTTTGAGATTCCCTCAAAGCCTGCTGAAAAAGATTGTTGCAAATATCTGTGACTCCGTGCGATTACTTCTTGCAGAAAACTCATGTCATCTGTAGGAGGAGCTTTCTCCTCTAGATCATCCATGGTTTCTTTCCTTGGAGTCTGATTTCTTCTTTGATAAACCTGAGCTTGTTTCTCCTTGTGCATCAAGATCTGATTTCTTTTCACAGGCTAACAAGGATCACCGCTTTGATGCCACTGTAACGTCCCCAATGGAAGATTTTCTAACCCAAAGGGGACACCTGAGAATTATGATTTATCGCAACACATTGGAAATAGAGATATTGGGACAGCAATGTATTTTTTTTACAAAATAGAAATCAGAAACAAACCCTAGGTATGGCAGACAAATAGAAAAAGGGGGTTTTCAATGCTATTACGAATAGACAAATAGAGAAAGGGGGTTTTGATATAATAGAAGAAAAGCAGACAATCTGATGGATCTTTGTGAGGATAACTCTATGATTGACCTGAATTTCACACAATTCAAGTATACCGGGTGCAACAGATGTAAAGTATTGAAGAACATGGCTGAAAAAATTGATACAATATTGGAGGCAGACCAATGGATGTTCAAATGTCAAATATTCTCAAAGGTGGCTAACGCTGCCCTTTCTGATAACCGTCCCATACAGTTGCACGTATTGATTGATCGAATGAAGTCAACCCATGAACAATCCACTTGCCCAGAAATGAATATAAATATAGCCAAGCAGTGGGAGAAAGATGGCCGAATACAAGGTTTTGCAATGTACAAATTCATGGGAAAATTGAAATATCTGAAACAGAATCTGAAAACCTAGAATACGGAGGTATTTGGGAATATTCTGATGCAATCAGATATTCTGCAACAGAAAAACAGATCAAGAATTTACTCAATATATGGCTAGACATGAAGAGAAACTGATCTCCTAACTTGTCCAGGTGCACCAACAAGAGGAACAATATTGGTGGCAGAAATCTAATGAGCAATGCGTAAAATATGGAGATTCTAAAACTAGCATCTTCCACAACTCAGTAGTAAATAGATGCAAAATTCAGCTACCCAGATTTGAAATCCTGATGACTCTCTCATCTCAAAACACAAGGAATTTTTTTATGAATGCCACGCAACACAACATGCAAATTTTGACAGGAGAGATTACTTGATAGGAATGCCCAAATGCAGAAAAGGCTTCTTTGAAATATTCTGAATTGTATTACAGACAGGAAATAAGGAGTTGATGACTCCCATTTGTAAGGAAGAATTCAAGGGAAGATGGATTTCCTGCATTTTTGTGGCAGAAATCTAATGAGCAATGCGTAAAATATGGAGATTCTAAAACTAGCATCTTCCACAACTCAGTAGTAAATAGATATATGCAAAATTCAGCTACCCAGATTTGAAATCCCGATGACTCTCTCATCTCAAAACACAAGGAAATTTTGATGAATGCCACGCAACACAACATGCAAATTTTGACAGGAGAGATTACTACTGATAGGAATGCCCAAATGCAGAAAACCTCGAAATATTCTGAAATGTATTACAGACAGGAAATAAGGAGTTGATGACTCCCATTTGTAAGGAAGAATTCAAGGGTAGATGAATTTCCTGCATTTTTGTACCAGGTACACATTGGGATACCCTAAAATTCGATCTTCTTGTAGTGGTGGAGGAAACAAGACACAATAAAAAAATGCTCCAGCATCTTAATGTAACAAAATTAGTAGTCATTCCAAAGTAAATAAAAGTTCAACATTTGGACCAATATAGAGCAATAGCCCTCTACAACATGGTCTACAAAATCATTGTGAAAATCATTGTTGCTTCAGAAGATCATATGCCCCTCACAGTTTGCTTTATTCCCCAGAAGAGAAATGAAGGACAACATCAACTTTGTACAGGAGATTATTCATTACATGGACATCAAAGACAAGTTTAGTAATCTTACCAGACTTGACATTTCCAAAGCTTTTGATTGGTGCAGCTAGAGCATTATTTCTTCTACTTTAACGGCTTTCAGATCTGGAAAAGAATTCAACAGGTGGATTACCAGTTGAATTTTTACCTCCTTATACACAATTGCTTTGAATGGAGAAATTGGAAAGCAATTTCTTTCTTCCGGAGGATTGAGGCAAGGAGATTCCCTAGGTCCTTATATATTCATTTTCACCGGTGAGTTCTTGGAAGAAGCATAAGTGCATGAAAAATAAAAGGTAAAATCCATGGGCTGCAACTGAGTATTAACAGTTCGAGGCACGCTATCTTCCACTATGTTGATGATACTCTCCAATTCTTTGAGAGATAAGGAACCTAGACAAGATACTACGGGACTATCAAATGGCTAAAGATAACAAGCAAACCATCTCAAGTTGCATGTCATATTCATTATTTATATATATAGAGCAACCGCAGGTTAGTAGGCTATAATCATAATCTTCATTAGAATATAAGGCTTATATTAGCGTTAAGTTAATATTAGTTAAGCGTTAACTAATAAATGGTTGTAACCACTTCAACCATTTTGTAACCATCTCTCACAAAATAAAATGACGGACACACAATGAACATGTGGGCATTCCGGTTTCTCTTCATTTCTTCTTCGTGCACGTTTTCTACGATTGGTATCAAAGTCCTTCGTGTTCGAAGGGATCTGCAAACTGAGGAGAAATAGTGGGAAGAACCATTCAATGTGTTTTAGAATGCATCTAGGGCACATGACAGAAGTTTCAAGTTTTGGCAAAATACAAACATCATCTCGGGCTTCTTCGAAGGGCAAAATAAAAAATAGAATAAAGTCACAACTAGTTTGCACTAGGACACGAATTGAAGAAATATCTGGTCACATTTTTGAAGCAATAACCTAGTCACTAATCCCATTTGCAGGGAAGCCCAAAAAAAAGCAAAAAGCACAGTCAGTGACGGTATTTACAGTCTCAAAAAGCACATATAATGGTTTCAAACATTCAAAAGGGCATTAAAGCAATCGCAAAAGGGCACACGAAAGGTCCTTGAAATCACAAAAGGACACTGAAAATGAGATCAATTCTGCATATGAACTAGGGCACAGAAGGAAGTTTTTAACCACTAAACGCCATTAAAAAAAATACACAAGGTTCAAGGTCGCCATGTTTGCAGTTGAGGGTATTTATCTTCACATTTTTCTGGTTGCATAAATTCAGACATTAAAAATTCCTTGTATTCAATTCCAAGACAAAATCAGAATACATAATGGTTGAATTTTTTTATATACTTGACATTAGAATATCACTTTTTATTTCTATACTTGAAGTCAAAATATCACTTTCATTTTGCTGCATTAATTGCATTTCGGAAATTAAATTTAAAGTGAAAAATGGATTACGAAGTCACCATTTCCAGTTTCATATACAATTTAAGGTCTCTCATCACAAAGCCAATAGAAGTCAATACTACAGTAGATGACGAAGATGCCAAAGCTATTAAACAGTGTGTCTTCTAAATACAGCAAGGGAAAACTCACAAACAATTCAAAAGAATTTAATATAGTCGTTGTTGAAGATCCACCGGATGCTAAAAGTGATGAAGAAATCACTAATAGAGAATACCAATTTTGAAAGAAGCCCCATACTTTGAAGACAATAAGGGATTCAATGTAGGTAAAACTCGGCATGGATGGTTGTCCAAATAGTTCGGAAATCTGTGGATCTCAGGAATTTACGCTTACGAGGGTCGTGAGACAACTTGATGGAGCACTGTGGGAATAGCTCAGTATGGATGGTTGTCCAACAATTCGGGATATTTTGTAATTTGAGTGTTCGGGGAGGCAAAATTCGAGAATTCAGCTCAGGAACTACTTTTTTACCTAAAGGCAACTTGATGGAGTCTACCTGGTCAAAGCAGTGTTTTTCCAAAAGGAAAAGTTTCTGAAGAATGCATGGTCTTGTTTGGTTTTGTTACTTTAATCTTCAGTCAATATGTTTTATAGTATAAGCCTTAAGAGGGGGTATTAGAATATAAGGCTTATAATTAGTGTTTAGTTAATATTAGTTAAGTGTTAACTAATAAACGGGTGTAACTGCTTGAGCCAATTTGTAACCATCTATGACATAATAAAATAACAGACACACAATGAACATGTGTGCATTTTCGTTTCTCTTCATTTCTTCTTTGTGCATGTCGTATTCATGTATGTAAAGCAACCGCGGGTTAGTAGGCTATAATCATAATCTTGAACTATCACAAGGCTTTCTTCCAAAGAAATATTTGGGTTCTCCACTTCACCTCTCCGAGAAAATGAACTCATGGAAAGAAGTGATTCAAGGAATGAAAAATAAATTATCAAAATGAATTAACAAATGGTTCCCCTAGGTTGTCTGTACACAACAAATAAAATTAGTTTTGCAATCAATTCCATTGCATCTTATTAAGCTTCTACTGCATCCTATTAAGCTTCTACTGCATCCAAAGTATGTAGAAGAAGAATTTGTGAGAACACAACGAAATTTCTCTAGATGATAAATTCAAGTACTTACTGGTTTCTAGGAATACAATCTGTATAGAGAAGACCCAAGGTGACCTCAATCTTGGAAATTGTCGGTTTTGCAAGGTCTTCACCATGAAAATTGCTAGAAGATTATGGAAATGTGGTATGGAGGGAACCTTTGTCCATGACAAACAAGTTAATTCAATTAGAACGTCAGTTGCTACATGAAAATCTCACTTGAAAAGTTGGTACATGAGAAAGAGTAAGATTTTGGGAGGATGGTTGGGAAGGTCACCCCCCTTATCCTCAATAGGCCTTGTTGGACTACAATGCTCTATGCAACGAAAGAATCCGTCTTCCTCTAATATTCTTGCACTCAAAATTCTTCCAATCAGTTCATATAGAACAGGAAATTAATCGTCCCAATAATTAAATCTCCTTAGGACAACAATGATATTCAATTTCAGCTCTCAAAATATGATGCTTTGGCCACACCACCATATAGGAGAATGTACAATGTCAACTGCATATAAAGCTATATTGATATCAGATCGATTATCAAATTGGAAATGGAGAATACATACATGGCCAAAAATCAAAAGTTTTGTGTGGTTGCTTCGTAATAAGGAAATTCTTACAACTGATAACCTATAGAAAAAAGGACGGATAGGCCCAAATATTTTCCCAAATTGCAATCAACAATTGGCAACCATAGAACATCTTCCCTTCCTCTCCCTTGTGGCAGTATCAGTTTGGAGCAGTGTGTCAGGCATTTTGGGGTTCTCCAAAACAAAATTTCAATCACTTTCCAATCCATTTCTTAGCTGCAACGTAACCACTTATAGATGAAAATTGTAAATGCTTTGGCTCAACTTGTGATCCGAATTATTTTTGGAATTCAGTGGACAACACATAATGGTGGCATTTGATGTATTATGGCAATACAATCATAATAAAATAGCTGAAATTGTAAAAAGCAAGTGTATTGCAGAAATAAAACTGTAACTGTAAAAGTAAAATAACTTTATTAAATGTATACAAAGTGGGAAAACTCTATAGGAAAGATGTATGCCGAATCTCTTTGCAAACGAGAATGGATGCGGAATGGGCAAACTCTATAGGAGAGATGTATGCCTTGCAATTCTCTGCAAATGAAGATGTATACAAATGGGCAAATTCTGTATATGAGAGATGTATGCCTCCAAACTTGAAAACCTGTAACCTGCAACTTTTTTACATAAAATCTTTCCACTTTCAAACTTGTGTCTTCATTTGAAACCATCTTATTTATAGTAAAACAATGTCAAAGATGAAGGATTCCAAATAGAAGTCGAAAGGTCATCAAATGAAGGGTTTGAAATAGAAGTCAACGGGTCATCAAATGAAGGGTTCCAAATGGAAGACGAAAGGTCATCCTTCATGGAGATGTCATCCATCCACGTTTGGAGTGAATTTGAATGGGCAAAAGATGACAAAATCCGAATATCATATTATTATTTAAGTGTTCCTTGTTGGGGTCATATCTTCTAGCCCGTTGACCCGATTTGCAAACCGTCGGATCTGTTGGAAAGATAAGGGAGTGAACTTGACAATCTAATCTATGAAAATAGACTATAGTATCATCATACAATCCAAATCCCATGAATCCTTTGAAGACCCTTAAAAAATGCAAAATGCCAAATCTGTTAAAACCTGCTAAAAATATATTTCAGAACTTTCTAAAAATAGACTTTTTATAAACCTTTCTCTGACTGCTGACATGGATCAGTATTGCTCTGAGAGCTCATCTGGATCAACTTGCTCCTAGCTTCATTTTATGGAACATAAGGAAAAAAATATCGAAATTGCAAATACATCTCAAAGGGCAAAAGAAATCATAAGATATTCAACAAATTCATATCAACTCTATTGCTCTCATTCACCACAAAGGCAAACAACCAATTTCCTCTCAACACGCATGGTTGGTTGCCAACTAGCCAAAAAAGGAATATCCCATTTCATTCCGTGGGTCGATATCTGATAATTCAACCTAAATTGAGACTGGAGTGTCTTCCTGAGGACTTGTTCAAACTAAATTTAGTTATGAACTTCATATGTAACTAAAATTCGAACAATGTATGTCAGGAAAAATAAAGTCACCGTTAATGGAAACAAATAACGGAATGTCAAAATATATAGTTCAAAATATAAATCATCTCAACAAGGTTTCTTTTCACAATTGGCCCCGCCCTTAGACTAAAGTAACTGATGATTTGGCCAATCACGTCTATGTGACCATACCTAGTCATCACAAATGTGTGGTCTAAGAATGAGAACATGATTCCTTCTCATAAAAAGTGTTTGGTGGCCTTAGAACAAGCCAACCATCATAACATTGATCGATATACGTTGATGACAGCAGGTCCCCTCAACTTATGTCAACCAAAAACTTAAGTTCCATGGACCCATTCTCCCATAAAAAAACTTTTAAGCCGGTGGACTTTAGGCACAACCACAACAACAACTCAGTGTGTCCCACTATTTACTTTCTCCTTTTTAATATCATGTCAAACTCTACTTTTTAAACCTAGCCTATCACACTATCTTGGTTACTCATCATATTTATCACTATATTTATCGCCTCCTACAGCCATTTGCTTGTTTAAGGATCTACATTCATTGGATTTCCATTTTCTTTGATGATCTTCATATTTCCACTCTGCCACATGGAACCCTTGTCCACACTAAACCTACTCTCTTTTCTATTTGTGTCTCGTTTCCCACCCTAGATTTTCATGCAATGCTTTCTGTTTTCCTACAAATAATCATTTTGCTATCGGCAGCATGTATAAAAGCAAGGAATTAAGTTCAACTCAGCTTCCTTTCGTGCCTAGTGGAGAGATCACAAAACAACATGGCGCCACTCATTTGCTCTCTCTCACTGAGATATCACACTTGGTTTGTTTCCCCTTTCATGGCAGTCTTTGGGAATCAGGATAAACAGAAGAATACATGGATACAAGTAGAAAAGCAGATATGAGAATGGACGTATAAGAAGCACCAACATTACTGAAGCTATGGAAGTTGACCAATACAAAATTTGTGTCTATTGGGTACCTTATGAGCTGCAGAAGGATGTCCTAATTGTACTCAACCTACACTGTGTGTTTCTTGATTACAAGAAGGGACGGAATGTGTTGCAAAAGGCAGCTGCTAGGTTTTCAAGTCCTCAAACTATAAACTACATGGACAAGGAAATACACTATTGCAGCCACCAACATTAAAACCCATGGGGAGAGTACAAGTACTCAGAATGAAGACTTCAATATGGTGTCTTGTCAAGCATTGAACATAATGTTGAATCCATTTCTCCACATCCATAAATAACCAACATAATACAAGACTACCCACATAACTCTAGCCTTTGAAAGTGTATGCGAGAAGAAAGAAGATTTTATCTCCCTCTCTGATGGCATCCAGAAAACAGCAAATGGCTTCCAAAGTTAAAGCTATCCTATATATTGATGACAGTACTGCATACAACGAAGGAAGTGATGAGTCTATGGTAAAAGGGATTCCTTTAATCAACATGTCCAGGGACTAGGTAAGTAAAAATTACTCCTGCACAAATCTTCCTTGGTGCTGGTGAGTCACCTATGAATCCTAAAACTGGCTACAAATTCTGTCTACAAAACAAAAAAACCTTGATGCTTCCCCTCCTAGGAACCCTAACCATGCTATTGCTTCTAGTCTGCCACCTGTCTAGGGAGGCTCTCACTCTGGCAAGGTCAATTCCAACAGCAATTTTACCTACTTTATTCATCCTCCCAACAGTATGGAGACTTTACCACATCCAAAACTAATTTCTCTTATATAGCTAAAAAAAAGGACCTGATTCATGTGAATTACTAGGTATCAAGCTTGTAGATCAGGGACATATCACTCTCTCATTGGCTGAATGTAATGTGAAACAGGAGACTTGCTTCCCTGGGTTCCTAGCAGAGGGAAGCTATTGTAATTCTTAAACTAACTATTCAGAGGACTAACAGCAAATTCGGTCATTTCGAATAAAGAAACTTGCATGTTCCAGCTCACAGCAGCTCCAATCAAAATCCAACGAGAACAAGAGGTACACATGAAGAAAGGTCTTCAAAACCAACATTTCCAGCCCAACAATGGCTGAAGCTGCTGAATATGAGGTCCTTGTCATGCACATCAACAAGTTGACAAACCCCTAGCACTATGATTAACCTACAAAGTAAGCTGGCACATCCCATGGTTTGTTTTGCTAATCATCATTTCACATGAATGATCTTTTCAAAATCAGAAGTCTCCAGTCACTGATTTCTTATGTAGTTCAGTTTATGTTTGCTTATACAGTGATGTATTGTTTAACTACGACATATCACTAGAATGTCTAGATATGTAACGGCTACTCTGCCTCCAATGATATATTGTCTAGCTATGTTATTTTCTTGTTGGTTCTCTGTCTCTTCTAGCCTCGGGCTACTCTTCTTGCTTGATTTTGTCCTCAATGGTCTGATTGTTCAATCAATTGACCTCAAGCAGTTTTTTAAACCTTATTCTGCAAGCATAATTACAAATCAAAGATTATCAAGCCCCAAATCCTGTACCTTTTTCAGCAGCCTTCTGTTGCAAACTTTAGCACTTTCTGTTTTAGTTAGTTCTCTTGCTTCAATCCTCAATGGGATCCACAAAGATTCTGTAAAGAATAAAGTTTTAAAGAAATTCAGATCCATATGTCGAAATTTAAATCCTAAAGTTTATTAAAATAAATGTAGAAACATCATACCTTTGGCCTGCAAACTACAACCGATTTGCATAAAACAATTTGTCCAATCACTATAACAATAATCATGTGGTGAACTGTGAAGTCCCCCCAAAAAAAGACTATAGGGATGCTTTCTGTTTAGTGATACAGAATTTACTTAAATTTGGTGTTAAAAAGACACATTTAATTTAAATAATAGGACAAATTATGCAAAGGCTAAGATGGGTACTAATTACACTTGATGATTAGCAAGAACAATTAAAACCAAAATCAAGAACATCTACCTATGTGTATCTCAAATACCTAGTACTAAGTTACAAGAATAGATTCCAAACAATGTTTTAAAAATCGGAACTGGCCGAGGTCCGAACCGGAACCGGACCAGTTCAAACTTAATAAACCAGTTTACTAAAAAATACATAAAATTTTATATTTTTAATGAAAATAATATATTCGAAAAGTTAAAAACCATGATTCCAACGATTACACAAAATATGCAAAGTTTGCTCTTATATATATGTAAGAAAGGTGTTTATAGCAAAATGGCACGAACTCCAAGTCCAATACACAATACATATATCATATATGAGATTCCGAAACAAAATACATAAACAATGAGGCTCTAAATGGCCTCCATAGTCCGAGACTCCAAAAAAACATGTTATGATCATTGATACATTACAAATACTACAAGTTACAAAACTCTAGAATAAACTAGATGACATCAATGATCAATCATCAAACTCTGAACCGCTGCTGGGAATGGGGTCCTCAAGGTCATCCTCATCAATATCATCACCGGCCTCTGGCTCTGACTCAGACTCATCCAAATCCTCAGGTACATCTGCAACAACTGTATTAGCATGGGGTCGAGGAGTAGCACAAGTGCGACTAGTGCCTGTTGTGTCTCGTGACGATAGCGGCGGTGCTGCTAATGGCTCATCAGATTCTTGATCCAAACCCATCCACCCCAAGTCATCGGGATCAAACTCTGTTGGCTGACTCTCCTCTCCCCATTCTGAGGTTGGATCTATATCATCCAAGACAATGAGATCAGTATCAGGTCTTCGGTTCAACGACTGGTTGCGCCTTAACCAAAGGTTGTACTACACAAAGACAAGATCATTCAACTGTTGTTCCAAACAGTTTCTCTTCATGTGAATCCGCTCAAAGACAGACTAGTTACACTCGCACCCAGAAGCACTTCAAGTTTGGCTCAGGATCCTAATTGCAAACTTTTGCAATTGAGAACACTGACTACCAAACGAATCCCACCAATGTGCTGCGATAAAAATTGTAAATGTTTAATTAGTAAACAATGACAATAAAAAGTTTAAAACACAAAGTTAAAACTTAAAAGTAAAACAAAAACTTATAACTTAAAAGCTAAAGCATAATTCAACAAATTAGATAAAACTTGTCTTATGCTAAAAATTCATGATTATTCATTAAAAATTTTAATCAAATGAACTTCAAAAAACTTAGAATTTCTTACTTGTGGTTGGTCCACATCCCTTGCAATCTTTGCAAGGTTTTTCCCAAAGGTACCTGTGACTCTGCTGAAGAAGTTGATCTGTCGGTGAACCTCAAGTTGTTGCATCTCATTAGGGACCATGCACTCTAGGCACTCATACAAACCATCTTTTACTTCTCCTGTTTCATCTTCTCCAAGCTGAGCTCTATAATGATATTTCGGGTTCAAGAAATACCCAACTGCATGTATAGGCCGATGGAGTTGATTTTTCCATCTATTATCTATGATCTCCCATATAGGCCCATACTTAGTTACCCTGTCTTTGTATGTTGTCTTATTTGCTCCTTTGCCCGATCCATAGCCTCATAAATATAGCCCATGGCTATTTTTTTCCCATCCATCAACCGCAACACCTTAACAAGAGGCTTGGCAACTTTCACAATCTCTGTTGTTTTTTTCCAAAATAAATTATCAAAAAGTTTCTACTTTGTGTCTTTCCCATCTTGTTTCTGGCTCCACTTTGATGCATTCGATTCAACACTTGAAAACATATTTTTCAAGTTCTGTTGTTGGGAAAGAAGAGATTGCAACGTGAGGAAGTTTGTTGCAAATCTCGTGATGGCTGGCCTAACAAGTTCTTTGCCCTCAGTGTTCTTCCTCATTAGGTTCAATACCCATGAGTGATTGTAAATGTATTTGGTGATGTTTTTGCCAAGCTCTACAGTGTTCTTGATCTAGTCTTTTTCCCTATATCCTCAAGCATGAGGTCTATGCAATGTGCAGCACATGGAGTCAAACTATTGTTTTGTGTTTAGTCTCTAACATCTTACCAGCAAGAACATAGAGGCATTATCTGTTATGATTTGTACAACATTTTCCACCCCCACCTCTAAAACAATCTCATCCAAAAGCTCAAATAATAAATTTGCATCTTTCTCCCTATCAGATGCATCTACTGATTTCAAAAACATTGTACTTTGCGGACAAGAGGCAAGAAAATTTATTATTGTGTGGTTCTTGCCATCACTCCACCCATCTGACATGATAGAGCATCCTGTTTTGGCCCATGAAACTTTGCAACCTTTCAAATATTCATCTATGGATGCAACTTCTTTCTTCAAAAGTGATCCTCTCAAGTCATGCATACTAGGGCCTTTGAAGCCATTACCAGCAGCAACAATGGAATCAAACATTGGCTGGTAATAAGGTGAGCGGGCAACATTGAAAGGGATATCTGCATCATACCACCATCTAACAATGTACTCAAAAGTTGCTTCTTTGTATTGCTTCTTTGAATGGTCTTTCTTTTTTTTTAGGCCGGTTTTCTTGACTATGAGTGAATGGGGGAGGCATATACCGAAAGGGGTCGCTAACAATCACAAAAAGGTTAGAACAAGATCATTCAACACTCAATGCATGTTCCCTCCTCCCTATTTCAGCTTCTATCTCTTTTTGCCTAGCCTTCTTTTCTCTATGTTTTTCAAGCATGTTTTTCATTTCCAGCCTAATGGCATCAATATCAGGTGCATCACATGGGGTAACTTGGCCTCTTTGACCACCCAAGTGTTTTTCAACCTATGAATCCCCCCCTTGATGTGTTTCTTACAATATTTACAAAAAACTTGATTATCAATTACGTTTGCATGGGTCCATGTAGGGTCTTTTGTTTTGGGGGCCATTGCAAATGCAAACAAATCTGAAAATGCAAATAAAAACAAATAAATTTCATATTTCTTATTTAATAAAATTTACAAATAAAAGGCAAGTTTAACATACCTTTCAATGTGCACACAAATGAGGTGAAGAAATGCTCCAAGCTTGTATATGGCACCACAAAGAGCCCACACTCCAAATGTAGATGTAAATGCCACCACAAAGAGCCCACACTTGATGCCAAACAACGCCCAAACTCACTCCAAAAGAACACTATTCAATGCTGCCCTAATCCTCCAAATCCTTGCAAATAAGAGAAGTGTTCACAAATAGATTGTCTAAAACCTCTCACATGCACAAAATAAACAAGAAATATATGCGGACCAGCGAAGTATTGAGAGGTCATTTGAGGTAGGGGGCATGGTTTTTTTGAGGCTACAACCATATAAACAATCTTCCCTCAAAGGGAAAGGATCAAAGAAGTTGAAAACAAGGTTTTATAGCCCTTACAAGATCATAAGGAAGGTTGGGAAAGTTTCCTATAAGCTTGAACTCGCAGCTCAAAGAAAAATCTACAATGTGTTTCACGTCTCATTCCTAAAAAGGGCTTTGGGACAACATATCTCTCCTTCCACGGAGCTACCCCTTCTTGATGATGAGGGCAAGTTGGTTTTGGAACTGGAAGCTATCTTGGAGGTATGTGAGAAGAGGTTGAGGAATAGAATTATCAGAGAATACTTGATCCAATGGAAAGGGCTACCTCTTGAAGATGCAACATGGGAAGGTGCAGAAATTTTAGAGCACCCAAATTTGAAATTGCTTGTGGGCAAGCAATTTGAGGAAGGGACGATTGAAATGTCCCTCTTTCTAAAATAACATTATGAAAGACCCTTGGCCTATTTTGTTTACCCGACGGCCAAAGATGAAACATAAGGGTGAATTAAGTTATTTTTAATTATTATAAGGTGCCATTAGCAAAGTAAAATATGTAAGCACTTATAACAATTTAAATGACTTAATATTATATCATGTCTAGGATAGAAAAAAAAGGTGCAATTATATTTTTTTATTGGTCCTAGGGATTAAAAGAGTCGTTATATCTTTATGTCTCTCTTAAGGGAAATTACGACTTGGTCTAAGAAGGGTAATGGGGGGGCAAAGACATTAAAAAATATTTGTATGCTGATTGGAGGATTTGGAAGGTAGCTTTTGGGTCACTTCCTTCCAATTAGGGAAAAGTCAACTTGCTTGGGGGATCATTCTATCACTTCATATTTTTCAAATTTGGCAAAGAGCTAAGGAGTTGCTGCTGCAACTTTCTGGGGACGAAAACCCTCAGAAAAAGGAGAAGGAAGAACGAAATCTCTTCCTTGGATTCATAATTTTTGTTTGTGGAAGGTTCAGGGTAAAAATCAGATTTTTGGAATCAGATTTATTCAGCTGGAGCGACTGAGTTGGGGCTATTTTTGCAGGGTTTAAGGAAGTCAAAAGTATTCGTTTTCATATTTGTTGTTGGGAGTGCATTTCTAGATATTTATCAAAAACTTCTTGGTCATTTTTGTGGGTTTCCAAACCCTTTTTCTATTGTTGTAAACACAGGTTAGATCTGCAACATTTTATTAATAAAAATCAGATTCTGGAGCTTCCATTTTGGTACCCATCTATTCTATTGTTCTCCATAAATCCGTTTTTATTTAAAAATCCAAAAAAAGGAGTTGTTTTAGCATTGTTCATGGTATTTTCCTTTCCTTGTGCAAATCACATTTTCTGGATAAATTATTTTTGTATTGTACATTTCAGTTTGGTGCTCTATTTTAGTTAGGTTTATAGCATATTCCACTGTATATTCAATCTGGTCCTTTAGGGGACATTATATTTTATTTGCCGCGTGTATTAAATGATTTTTGTGAAGCAATTGAACCTCATATATGGTAGTCACTGTATTTTGTAAACTCTATTGTTGAATTTGTGTTTTCCAGTTGATGTGCTTGGAGTTTAAGGCTTTTTAAAGTTTTCCTACATATTGAGTAGTTTTTGCAAAGTTTTTGGCTCAATTTGATTTCAACTACCAAGAATTTGTCAGTAATTTTAAATTGTATTGTTGAACTTGTGGTTTCTAGGGGTCTCAATTAAAAGATGCCTTAGACCATGTAGCCAACAATTCTTAGAAGATCTCACACAAACAAGATCCTTACGCATCTCATAAGAAACAATAAAGGATTCTTATATTAATGAATGAGAAAAAGACTATAAACTTGGGCATAATAGTATCCCATTCTGCTACTATCACTCAACCAAAACAATATGTCGTAAATACTACCCTCTACTTTGATAGCACCTCCACTACTACTTTACTCAACACTTCTTGTATCCAAAGCGACAGTGTCATTCAAGGGGTATCAAATGTATTCATGTTTAGTGCAAATAAAATTGGCCACAAAAGGCTACCACTCATGATATAAAATCTGCATAAGTATGAAGGTCTTCATGTATTCATGTTTAGTTCAGATCTCATGATATAAGATTTGCAAATGTATATGTACGAATTTGTAACAAATTTGAAATGTACACATAAAACCTTTCAATGTAATGTTTCATCTATATTCCTACACTTCCACTATCAATCACACCCCTTATCAACATGTTATCGATACAAACAAAAAAGACTTTCTCAACAAATAAAGAACCACCGTCTCAAACACTTTGCAACACTAACACAATTTCCCCCAAATAATTACAAACCACATCAACTTCAAAAGTAATTAACTATCCAAAGCATTATCAAATGTATTCATGTTTAGTGCCAAAAAAATGGCCACAAAAGGCTACCACTAGTGATTATCCTATTGGCCTCCCCCAATCTCCAACTGTTTCAAATTAAATATGGTTGGATCAGTAAAGTTTAAAACAAAAAAAGCCAGGAAGGGAGGAGTGATACATTATTCTCAAAGGATAAAAAGATTAGTTTGTCTTTTTAACTTTTAAGCACAACCACTAAGTATGCCTATTGTGATTCATGGTGTGCTTTGAAATATTCCATAGGGAAAATTATTATTGAAGTGGATTCCAAACTTATCATGCATAACTTGGCCAACAAAGCTAACGCGGATGGCTGTCATCTCAAAGCTCTAGCCAAAAGATTTGATTCTATATCTTTCTAACATGTGCCAAACTGGTAAATAGTGTCGAAAACAGACTTGCCAATAAGGCCAAAACTTGAGAGAATGAGGCTTATATCATGGGCAGTAAAGGGGAACCCCAAGAATGATGAATACATCTTACAGCGAGTTTTCTTCTCGTATGTATATCCAGATTGTGAATTTCAACTTGTTGATTTGGGCCAACACTAGAGAGTTTTAGTTCACATGTGCAGTTCACTAACCACAACTTGGTAATGAGGTGTCTTGTACAGTTCACTAACTATGCCTCACTTAAACAGAATGAGGTGTTCACGCACTAATGTACTTGGCCAACAAAGCTAAAGCAGAGGGCCATCATTCATTCATCAAATCTCTAGCCAAAAGATTTGATTCTCTCTCTTTCTAACATGTGCCAAATTGGAAAATAGTGTCGAAAACAGACTTGCCAAAATGGCCAAAACTTGAGAGAACTAGGCTTGTATCAAGGGCAGTAAAGAGGACCTCCAAGTATGATGAGAATATCTTATAGTTAATTTTCTCGACATATATATATCCATGTTGTGAATTCCAACTTATACAGTTGGGCCAACACTAGAGAAGCTTAGTTCAGATGTACAGTTGACTAACTGCGCCTCAGTAAAATTGAATGAGGTGTCCTTCCACATGTACACTTCACTAACTGTGTCTCACTTAAACTGAATGAGGTGCACTTACACATGTACAGATCACTAACTATGTCTCACTTAAACTGGATGAAGTGTCCATGCACATGTACAGTTCATTTACAAATAAGTTATACTAATTGACGTGTCTATGCTAATTCAATTCAAGGACCGTTTGCATCCATCTAACCTCATCATTGTAAGTCTATTTATTCTACATTAATGAAGAGTGTACATCAATAGTTTTGGCAGCTTTCACTTGTTTTCTTTGTTGTCTTATGTATGTCCGTTTCTGTTTTGGTTATCATTCACTTTCTGCAGTTTATAGGTTATGTCAACTGGTATTAGAACCTGTGATCAGGTATATTGGAGTTCTGCGGGTCTGGGTCTCAGAGAAAAATTCTTTCCTCCCTCAATTCTCCTCAAACTTCCAACCTCAAGGAGCTTGCCAGGATCAACTCCCTCCGTTCAGCCTAAAATCACACCGGAAGGCAGATCTAGTGTGTGGATCATTCTTCCCTTGTGCAGAGGAATCAGATTCCACCTCTGTATACCATTTTTATACAACTTTGAAAGATATGACAGCATCAAAGTTGTCTATCTGGCCCAAAATTTCACTGCTGGAAATATCTTGGCTGGATATCATATTTCTTTAGAACAGAAATTTCTAGTTCTATTGTAATAGATCTTTTCTACAGTCTCATAGTTCATGGCCATACCAAAGTATTAAATTATATGGGTAAAGCCGAAATTTTGCAAGGAGGTAGAATTTATTTCTCTAATTGTTTTTTCCTTCTTTTAATCGGCACAAATCCTATCAACTTTCAGTATTTCAAGCTTCTTGTTTCATTGTAATTGGCAAAAAAAAAAAAAAGATTTGTGTTGTTTTTTGCTTCTGGTATTAACAAAAATGGAGTCATGGATTTTTTTTAAAATTGGCGATCTAGAAAGTCCCTCAAGAGTGGACCAAAATCTTGATTTGATTCAGCTACTCACGCAAGACCTACATGACCAGCAGCAACAGCACAATGAGTTTCAACTCGAGATTATGCAACAGGATTACAGGCATGTTCCAGCAAATGATGGAGCAACAACAACAGACCTCTGGCTCTATATATATGTCCCCTTCAGTTGCCGTGCCAACTTTCAAGTTGGACACAAAGCTATCCATTCCCCCTTAGTTATAGCATAATCGATGGGGACAAACTGGATGTTTGGATTTGCAGTTTAGTGGTGTGTACTTCAAGACGTAGTCTAGTCACACCGAGCCACAAAAATTCATGATTGCTGAAAATCCCGCACTTGTGGCAATATCACATCCAGCTTTTGGAAGCTACTGATAAGTAGAAATTGAGACTTAGAGGGTTCAAAACACTTCTCATGACTCAAACTTACCCTTTCAACATGGGAAGGAGCTAATGGCAGTTTAGTTCCATCTTCGCCAAAAAATCAGGCCAAACTGTCCAACTGTACACGGATAAGCTCAATCGACTCTCTATCAAGTTGGAGGTGCTTGATCTTGAAGAGGTTTTTTGCATCAAATTTGTCTCGAGGCTATTGAAGAGTATTTCTACCCCAGCCAACTTCTCAAACCCGACTAACTCATCCAAGAATAGAAATTCTTCCCAGAGTGGCTCTACAAGGGTTCTAGCAATGGGAAGACCTATTTTGCTTATCATAAGCACACCAGAAATTCTATAGAAGAATGCCATGTCTTGAAATCACAACCTAGAGATCTAAACTATGTTGCCAAGAAATGGATACGGGTACGGGTACGAAACGCAGAAACAGCAATTTTCAAAAAACCTTGGATACGAAACACGGAGGAAACATCCGTACAATATGTGTGTGTGCGCGCGCGCGCATAGTACTCATTTTATAATTGTACTCCATGGACCATAAGAGATAATTGATAAAGCACTCAAAATATTTTGTTTTCATTGAAATTTGAAGTTCTAAAGAGTCATCATTCAACATGGTTACAATTTCAATGATTCACATATACATGATAATAATCTAGATTCTAGAATATATCATCTAGTTTAATGAAAACTTAATTTAGCAAGAGAAAAATGAGAGTGTGATTTAGAATGGACCCCAGATGTCATTATCTAGCTTTTAGGAAGTGTCTTTAGCAAGATTAGGTTTAGGTGCAATAAATGAAGGAAATTTTTTTTTTAAGTTATGATGCTTTAAAAATTAAAAAACCGTTGGAAACGGCTGGGACGTTTCCGGAAACGTCCCAGCCATTTCCACAACATTTCCCCCACGTTTCGTACCCGTTTCGCATTTCTGAAACGTTTCCTGGTAGAAACGTGGGCTCCTTAGGCGTTTCCTGGCTTCACATGATTTAAAGATTCAGGTAACTAATCCCAACACTTCTAATGCATGGTCAATGACCATTCTTCCAACAATCATGAACCTTTATTCAATCATACTTCCCAAATTAAGGACAAGTTGGTAGATTTGATCCCAGACAAAAAGAACCTTGTTTTCCAACTATAACGCATCCACACCCATACCAATTCATATGGGTCAAAAAGGAGGGGAAACTAGCACTTGTCACATGCAAATGTTATGTAACATTTTCCATTGATTCATTCTAGATCCAAATGGATTGTTGCAGTTTGCTGCATAGAACACTGTATCAATATGACCGCAAGACTGACTTTGATGGCTTTCAATACCTGTCTGCTACAAAAGGACAGGACAGTGTACAAGTTCATTTCATCTTTTGTTATTCCTTTACTTTTTGGCAGGGCTACAATTAAACATGCAATTCTAGATAAATTTTCTACTCTTTGTATCATTCAAGAAGCTAAGGCAAGTAATGCCCATAAAGCTCCCGCCATCAGCAATCAAACCCCTCATTGAGGTGTATTTTGATGTTTTTAAGGAGCCTAATGGGCTTCCTCCAATAAGGTCCATCCAACATTCAATTTAGCTTTCACTAGGATCTTAGTTGACGATAACAACCATATTGCACTACATAGATTGAAAGTGTTGCAATAGATTATCCAAATCAAGCAATTGTTAGGGGAAGGCATGATTCAGCCCAGCATTCTCCTATTGGAGCTCTCTCTTGTTGTACAAAATAAATAGTTTAGTGAGTGTTGGTTACAGTCAAATTATGGGGCTCTTTACAAAATCATGTGTGAAGAACCATAGTTCTAAAAATCGCAATTTATCAGGCGATAATCGCGATAAATCGTTTTCCCCAAGCAAAACGATTCAATCTTTCCAAAAATCGCGATTTCTATAATGGCGATAAATCGCAATTTTTGGCGCTGAAAAACGTTGCACAAATCGTGGAAACTCAGCAAATAAATCGGGGAAAATCGCGAACTTAGGTATTACATGAAAAATTGTTAAACCCAAATCTATCTTGTTTTTTCACTTGCTATTGGCTCGGTTTTCCTCCTTTCTAAAAAAATGCATGGGAAACGTTTCATTTCCATTTGCAATGCACTCAAAATTCGTGCTATTTTGTGACAGTATTTGTGCATTTCGTGACAAGTGTCTGTGCATTTCGTGACGGGTATTAATCTGCATTTCGTGACAGCAATCGTGGATTTACGTGGTGGTTTTCTTCATTTCGTGGCAGTGACAAAGCATTTCGTGGCGGTAATAGAGGTTTTGGTGGCAGTTTTTGTGCATTTCGTAGAGGTTTATGTGCATTTCGTGGTCGTTCGTGGCCCTAACCCTGCAGCTAAGACTGTATTTTTTTTTTTAATATCTTAAATATTAACAATATAGAATTAAAAACGAATTTACATATTAATTCATAATATGTAAATGAGTTTACATTTAAATGAATAATATAGTTTACATTTTAAATGCATTTAATATAGTTTACAATTTACATTTAAATGAGTTTAATATAAATACTTATAGTTTACATTTAAAACATTTCTAGCTCATTCTAGATTACATTTTATTTCTCTAAGGCTTGTAAATCTAAGACAATTGTTTTTTTTTGTTTTGTAGAATGGCATCGGGATCCGGTTCAGCTGCCCGTAATAAGCCTAACTCAAATGACCCAGGGTGGAAGCATTGTGAACGAGCAGAAGGCAATTCTGTTATATGCAATTATTGTGGCATGAAGATGAGTGGCAGTGTTTATCGCCTGAAGTTCCACATTGCCCGGATACCAAGGAATGAAGTGACAGTGTGCAATCAAGAACCACCTGAGGCTCAACGAGAATTGTCTGCTTTCCTTGCGGCTTATGAAGAGAAAAAAGAAGAAAAGAAGAGGAAAGCTGATGCACTTGCAGCCCTTGCAAATAGGAGGGCAGCGAGGAAAGATTTTGACATTGGGGCATCTTCTATTGCCCAAACTCCACGAGGTCAGACATTGGGATGAGGCTCATCCACTGATAGTAGTTCGGACCGATGTTTTTTGTTCCTCGAAGTAGTCCTGGTTCACAACCTTCACTCGAAGGTACCGCTTGGAATAAAGAAATGCACAACGAAGCAAGAATAGCTGCGGCAAACTTTTGGTACTATAACAACATTCCTTTCAATGTGGCAAAAAGTCCATATTGGGAGAATTTGGTCACTGCATTGACTATTTCCGGGAAGGGGTTCAAAGCTCCTACTCCCCATGATTTGAGTGGCCCGTTGTTGGAGGATTTTGTTGCACATACCAAAACTCTTGTAGAAGAGCAAAAAAAGGTATGGCAAAAAAGAGGATGCACCATTTTGTCTGATGGGTAGACAGATGGGAAAAACCGCACATTGATTAACTTCCTAGGGGCATCAAGTGGGCAATTGGTCTTCTTAAAATCAATTGATGCCTCCCACCAAGTGAAAACTACAAGCACTTTGTGTGATATATTAGATGAGGTGGTGAAGGAGGTGGGCGTGGAGAATGTCGTCCAAGTTGTGACAGACAATGCGGCGGCATATGTAGCAGCAGGGAGACTTCTTAAGGAGAGGCACCCTACACTATTTTGGACCCCTTGTGCAAGCCCATTGTTTGGATCTCTTATTGGAGGACATAGGAAAACTCTCATGGGTGAAAAATGTGGTTGAAGACGCAAGAAATATTACAAAGTTCATCTACAATCACACTTGGGTGCTAAACTTGATGAGAGAGCACACCAATGGAAAGGAGCTTGTGCAATCGGGGGTCACACGATTTGCCACAAACTTCATTACATTGCAAAACATTACATCCTCATTAACATCCCTTAAGCAGATGTTTGTGAGCACATGATGGATGGAGTCTCCCTATGCCAAGAAGATCGAAGGGGAAAAGATCGTGAAGACCATTTTTAATAATGTGTTTGCAAAGCAAATGGAAGAAATCATGAAGGTAAACTAAACTTGAATATTTGTTTATTTATCATTTGTTTGTTATATATTTTTTTATTAATTTTGATTTTAAATTTATATGCTGTTTTGTTTTAGGTGTCAGAGCCTTTGGTTCGAGTTCTACAGATGGTGGATGGGGTAAAAACCCAATGGGTTATTTGTATGAGGCTATGGATGTGGCCAAAGAGGCCATAGCTAAATATTATGGGCACAATCAGCGAAAATATGAACCCATTTGGCGCATAATCGATCGAAGATGGAAAAAGACACTCCATCGACATATACATGTAGCGGCGTACTACCTTAACCCAAAGTTTTTCTTTTCCCCATCATTTAAGGTTGATGAGGAGGTTATGGATGGCATTAATACATGCATAGAGAGGATGGTACCTGATGAAGATATTAGAGATGTAATTGTTGACGAGCTGCATATTTACAAGACTGCTGAGGGGAGGCTCTTTTCTTCAGCTCTATGTGTGAAAAGAAGAAACACTTCTCAACCAGGTAAAAACAAATTGAGTCATTTGTATTTAGTCTCTTTACACATAGAACTAGATACTAGAAGTTTCGAATTCTTTTATTTATTCAAGCCTAGTTAACTTACAATTTTATAAATGTTTTATTTGCATATTTGTGGTGGGAAGATTATGGTTCATAAACACCCAATCTTCAAAAGCTAACCATCCGCATTTTGTGTCAACCATGCAGTGTTTCTGGATGCGAACGTAATTGGAGCATGTTTGAAGTTGTTCACACAAAGAAGCACAACAAGTTGACAACACAATGCCTCAATGACCTTGTCTTTGTGCGATACAATCTTCGTCTTCGTGTGAGACAAGTGGAGGGGGCACAGAGTTATGATGCAATTGACTTGGTTGATATTGATCCATATGATGACTGGATTGTTGACCCTGATGATGCAGAGGCTATGTTTACTACAGAGGAGATAAGCTGCTTTGGAGAGGGAGACTAAAAAAGCAATACCATCAGGGACATTAGAAGTTGGTGATGATCCAGATGATATGTTTGTAGAAGACAATGTTGGTGTTACAGAGGAAGAATGTTTACCTTCCACTTCCACGAGGCAGCCGCAAGTGCAACAAACTTATTTTAGGCGTGCTTGATGAAATAGAATATTATTGATATTTGATAGTGATACTTCAAAAGTCACATGTGACATGACTCTATGAGCATTTTTGTTTGCATACTTTGTAGTTTGTACTCTCTTTTTTGGTCAAAACATAATCAAAAATATGCATATGGGCCTATGGCATTCTATAGAGTCACTTCTCGCATCATTTAACATTGTTTTTACATTTAATTTAAGTTTATTTTATGAATTTAAATGTTTTTTTAAAGTAGCGATAAAGTTGTCGATTAATGCCGATAAATTGCGATAAACGATTTTTTGAACTATGTGAAGAACTACTACCCACTTCCTAGGATTGACAATATTCTAGATCAACTTCAAACAGCTGAGCAATTCACCAAGGTTGACCTGACTTCTAGATACCACCGAGTCTACATGGAGCCTCGTGATGTCTAGAAAACAACCTTCAATACAAAGTTCAAGCTCTGCAGGTGGTTGATCATGCCTTTTGGTGTCACCAATGTGCCTACCAAATTCATGTGCATCATCAACGATTCTTATAGTCTCCATTCTTAACAAATTTTTGGTCATCTATCGAACATCTAGACCTATAGTAAGACTTGGGATGATAACCTAGTCCATATGAAGACGGTGTTGGATCTTCTTTGTCAACACCTGCTTCCTTATAAGTGAACATAGCATACATGGAAATCTAAAAAAACCCAAGATCCTTCATGAGAAGCCCATTCAATCCAGTGTTTTAGATTTGAAAAATTTTCCAAGAGATATAAACTTCTACCAGAAGATCATTCATAACAACTCCCATGTTGCCCCACCCCTTTCATCAACTCTTACTTGGAGTTCATAAGCTTCCCAAGCATTTAGTTGTTTGAAAGCACCTCTTTGAATCATGTGCTCTCAAATTGACCATCTACAACCATTTGAACAAACTGTTGCTTCTCTGTATACCACATGTGTGGTTCTAAAGTAGGGAGGACATTGTTGGGTTGATGAATTGTAGCCTAAGTATTGAAGGCACATAAGGATTGGGCACACAGAAATATAGTGGAACAGGACGCGTCTGGAAAAGCATGAAATCAAGACTTAGTCGTTTTCAGTATGAGGCCAAATATAGACATGGAGTGCAGAGCACGCAACAGTATGAAGACTTGCAGAGCACACAAAGGCTATTTCAGACAAGAGGAAGATTAAGCGACATGCATTGTTTTGGGCTATTAATAGGATTAGAACTGTAGTTATTATTAAATAATCTATTATTAGCGAGCTTGCATGCTTTTGTAATTATCTTGTAACGGTGAATGGCTATTCTTAGCATGTAGCCTATTTTGGAGAGTGCATGAGTAGTGAAGGGCAAGTCCCTAGTACCTATAAATATGTATTGATTTGCACAGTTTGGACATCGGTGAATGTTTTGTTAGAGTTATGTTGTTGGTTTATGGGTGCGCATGATTTATGGTGACAACACTATGTATGTATGCAGCTTCTGTGTTTTACAGCAATTAATATAATGGATCTTTATGGTTGGATATTGGTTGTTGACATATCTATGACCGGTTCTTGCATGGTGAATTTAATCTTGATTCTTGTATGAGTTATTCTTGCACGTGGTTATGTTCTAGATCTAGTTTATATTATGCAATAACCACATGCCATAAAAGAGGGACCTGATACCCTTGTGTGCTTCGGGTGAGCGCTCAGGTCTGCCTGGGTGATGTGTGAACGCGCCTTGGGCTGTTATGGGTAAAATAAGACTACATTTTGGTTCCATTGGACCTCTTTTCAAGTTGTTTCAAGGATGTTGCATGATGAAGACGTACCGGTTGACTTTGGCTAGTATTAAAGATTGGGTAGAGAATTTAGAGGAAGAGTTTGCTCACAAATTTAACACTGGACCTGAATTTGATGCACGCGCGTGGGTTGAACAGAACATGTATCATGACCTCTAAGAGACTTTTTTCCCATAGAGTTGTACGAGTGGCTGGTAGCATACGCATTAGAGAGAAATTGGAGGTTTAGAACGATTGTTTGGACATAGGAAGATTACCAGGCTTTGCATGATGCTGATTTGACTTGGACACGCGTTGTAGATCACTGGTGGAGTGGTGTTTTGAATAACTACATTTTGGAGTACGCAGTTTCTACTTATTCCTATCCAGAGGTTGTTGAGTTTCAATTCTTGCAAGAACCCAGAGGATCTTATCTGCACGTTATCCCTTAAGCGATTAAGATCTTGATTGTAACTTTGTATTTGGAAGAACGTGTTATGGCTAGCTAAACCCCACCACACGCGGGGGCAGGAGCAGGTGTGGTGAAAGATGGCAGACCTAGTGGCAAAAAGGCAGAGAGAAGAAAGGTGGCTTAAGTTTAATGAGGCATGCGAGAGGGATTTGGGGAGGCGGCGTGAAGTTGCGAAACGAATGGCGTTGTGGAGAGAGATGACTTGCGAAGGATTTGTAACTCACATAGAGGACATGGAGCCGGAGCATCTGGAACTCCCCCATTTGGGTAAGCATGGCAGAGAACCCTCTTCGACCTTAGATGAAAACGCGTCGGTTGAGACTACAAGGACCGCAGGTGCGCATTTGATCCCTCCTAGCAACCTAGCCCTTGCGCTTGGTTTTCCAGTTTCTACGACTGTCATTAGTAAGCAAGCTAGTGTGGGCAGTAGAGTAGTGACAGATAAAGTTAATTTGCCATCAAGGTCAACAGTTAATCAGGTAGCTTATTCATCTATGACGGTCTGTGTTATTCGGAGGTTCGGTTGGAGTTATATTTTCTAGCGCGTCATCAGCACAGAACGTGGGCGAGCAAAACATTGGTATTATGTCTGGAAGTAGTACAACTTCGCAGACCATGGGAGTTCAGTTTAGTACATTTGTTAGAACACAAGGCAACACATTGTCTGGTCCAGAGGTTGTTGAGTTCCAGTTCTTGCGGGAACCCAGAGGATCTTATCTGTGCGTTATCCCTTTAGCGATTAAGATCGTGATTGTAACTTTGTATTTGGAAGAATGTATTATGGCTAATTAAACCCCACCGCACGCGGGGGCAGGAGCAGGAGCAGATGTGGTGAAAGATGGCAGACCTGGAGGTAGGAAGGCAGAGAGAAGAAAGGCTTAAGTTTAATGAGGCGTGCGAGAGGGATTTAGAGAGGCGGCGTGAAGTTGCGGAACGAATGGCGTTGTGGAGAGAGATGACTCGCGAAGGATTTGGAACTCGCGTAGAGGATGTGGAGCCGGAGCATCTGGAACTCCCCCATTTGGGTAAGCATGGCAAAGAACCCTCTTCGACCTCGGATGAAAGCGCATCGGTTGAGACTACAAGGACCACGGGCGCACATTTGATCCCTCCTGGCGACCTAGCCCTTGCGCTTGGTTTTCCAGTTTCTACAACAGTCATTAGTAAGCAAGCTAGTGTGGGTAGCAGAGTAGTGACAGATAAAGTTAATTTGCCATCGAGGTCAACAGTTAATCAGGTAGCTTATTCATCTATGGCGATCTATGTTATTTGGAGGTTCAGTTGGAGTTATATTTTCTGGCGCGTCATCAGCACAGAATGTGGGCGAGCAAAACGTTGGTATTACGTCTAGAAGTAGTACAACTTCGCAGACCGTGGGAGTTCAGTTTAGTACAATTGTTGGAACACAAGGCAACACATCATCTGGTCCGTCGTCTGCTACAAGAGGAGGATCAGGAGGGTCAGGTGGCTCGAGATTTAGTGGTTCAGGTGGTTCTGGAGGAGGGAACACACGAGGTAATATAGGTTTTGGATCAGGTGGGCATGGTCTGCACCATTGCCAGCAAGTTTATTTCGAGATATCCCTTCGCCTACCAGAGTACAGAGGAAATTGAAGATGAAGTTGAACACGTGCATATGTGTGAAATACTATGGTGCGCTAAGGGAATTACAGCTCCTGAGCGTAAGGCAAGTTAGTTTGCTACCACTTTGCAAGGGCGCGTGCATAGTTGGTATAGGAAGTATGATCCGAACCAAACTTGTGTAGCCTATACCGCATTGCATGATGCTTTCTTGGCAGAGTTCCATATACCTGAGTTTGAGCAGAAAAGCATTAACGCGTTGAAAGACATCAAGCAGGGCATGGCTGAGAGCATTAGGGAGTATGATGCACGGTTTAAAACTTTGTTATCAACGTTGTCCTATGATATCCACCCTAGCCAGCATGCTCAGTGGTTCATTGGAGGTTTGATCACACCTTTCAAAAGGGCGCTCTCACATAAGACATTTACAAACCCGCGCAAGGCTTTGGAAGCAGCCTTGCGCGTTGAGGCAGTTGGGAGTGTGGACACTGGTGTTAACCCATTCTTGGAGGCGCAAATTGCATCTATGGCAAAACAGTTAAAAAAATTATCTGCCAATTCAGCTCACGAGGCACGCAGTGGTATTTGGTGTACAAATTGCGAGATGGAAGGACACACTAAGGATAATTCCCTCGTAAATTGGTGCACGTCATGTTGTTGGATTGTGAAATCTGTCATTTGGATCATGATTCAAATAGGTGCCCCTTGTTGCAACACGCAATAAGGAAGAACGTATCATGTTATTGTAAGATTTGTAAGTCTACCACTCATGATACAAAGAATTGTAGACTGATTGATCAAATTCATGATGACATTGACTGTGGTGTTTGTCAGACTAGTGTTGCAAACAATTCTAAGGAACAAGGTGAGCAATCATAATCATAATCACAATGAAGGGCGCGCTGATGGAGGTGGTAGAGGTAGAGGTTACCGTGGAGGATTCAAAGGCCGTGGTCGCGGCGATGGAAAAGGTGAGTTCCCCCGTGGAACCTGTTATACATGCGGATCCCCTAATCATTATAGGCGCGAATGCCCTTAGAATATTATTTTCTCCTTTTGCTGAAAGAACCACAATTATGAAGAATGCCCGGATTTGTATGAGCATGATGAAGAAGCACAAGCAGGATAAGGGCGCGGGAATGGTTAGAGTACAGCGCGCTGTGGAAGATCAGTGGATGCCAAAGGTAGCGCCTGATCCTGAGATGTTGCCTGTGTTGGTCACTACACGCGCTGAGCCTGCGCGTGTCAGGGAAGTTCCAAAGCATAAGCCTATTATTACAAAAGAGGAGGTATTACATGCAAAGTATCCAGACCCTACCCATCAGAAGGAAGTTTATCAAGAGACCATGGAAGTTATTAGAAATTTACAGGGTGAGATACAATGCTTGAAGGAGAAGTCGCGGAAGTTGGAGCAAGAAAAGCAGTTGAGCTTCCCCTAGAAAGATGTTGATGACTTAAAGGAGGTTTGTAAGATATTGCGCCAAGAAACATCATTCCTTTGTTAGGGCGAATGGTTAAGGGAGAAGATACCGCGCGCTGGAGTTGAGCACGAGAGACAGATATTGCATGCAAACTTACCTCCTCACAGTCTTGATTATGACAAGGAGATCACTTTGAATGCAGTTGTTGATGGATGGCTGTTGAGTAACATTTTGATTGATACATGTGCAGAAGTGAATGTACTCACTTTGGATGCGTGGAATCAGATGGGAGACCACCATTACAATCCATCTTCAAATGTGTTGTTTATGGCAAACAGGACTAAAGCCATGCACACATTGGAGTATTAAAGGATGCTTCTATTACTATTCAAGGGGCCAAGTTTACTGGGGACTTTGAGGTCTTAGCGCTTGCAGAGGCAAATAGTTTTCCAGCTTACTTGGGCACCCTTGGTGTTATGCGAATAATGTTGATCTGCATTTTAATAAAGGATATATCAGTTTTGAGAACAAGGAAGAGCACGTGATCATTCCTTTGACAGATGGAAAAGCTACACCTTATGTAGAACCTTTGAGTGAAGAAGATCTGAACAGAATTTATGTGCGCACCATTAGGGATCCTAAAGTGCTTGAGCCATCAAAGAAGGTGTTATTCAATGGGATGATGCATAGTCTATGAGTGATACTACAAGTGTTGCATGTGATAACTGGGCACATGGGACGTATGAAATGGTGGGGCGAGAGATAAGAACATAGTTACTCGCATATCAGGTTGTGCATGGTTAGGCATTTGGGCATTAACCAGATACCTCGGTATACTAGGTGAAGGAAATCCTGATGTATTTCTGCGCGCCATGGAAGCTCAATGGACAGATCAAGTAGAAAGGAGAAATATGCTCATTTATACCTACGTGGGATAGTTGCACGCTTGGTGGACTACACATAGAGATAACCTTTTGGAGTGGTGAGAAGTGAGAATCGCCTTCTCTATAGGTTTCTTAGAAGCAATGTACCCTCACAGATTTGTGAATTTCATGGGAAGGATGCTCAGCATCACATTCAGAAGTGTGAGAGACTCTGGACGGAGGGGTCGGAGGCCTTGTCCACCATCACTCTGGGTACATAAGTTCTATGCCACTCTCATGGTTGTGCGCACGCATGTTATGTTCATGCAGAATTAACAAGGGCAATAGTTAACTGGCAAGAGATGACCTCAGGTATGATTCAAACCTTTGACTATTTTTCTACTAAACCTCCTAGTGAATGAAGCATTACAGATTATGAAGCGCCTTACAATGGGGGATAGTGCAAAGGTTGAAGAACTCCTGTTAGACATGTTTGGAGAGTTAGACTTGGAGGCACACTTTGATGAAGAAGAGACAGATGAAGAATAGCTTGGTGCGCCTGCCTAGAAAAAGAAAAGGGTAAACTGGTTTACATGATTGATGATGAAGAAGTTGAGAATCTGGATGTTGACCACACTGTGGGTACACGTGAGGTCTTGGACAGTGCAAATGAGAAGGCGCGCACGTATCATGAGCCTATGAAAATGAAGAAGGTCAACATTGGGACAGATGCTAGAACCTAAAGAGGCCATTATTGGTGATTATTGGTCTGACTAAGAGGTTTCTAAGATTATTGAGTTGTTGCATGACTTCCAGGACTTATTTCCTAGAGGCTATCATGAATTGAAAGGGGTGCATCACTCTTTGGGTGAGATGAGGATCAAGTTGAAGGAAGGTGTGCGCCCAGGTTAGGAAGAGGCCTTATAGGATGAATCCTAATCTGTGCGTCAAGGTAAAGGAAGAAATTGATAAAATGTTGAAATCTGGAATCATTGAGCCCATTGAGGAGTCAGAGTGGGTTAGCCCTATGGTGATTAGTATCAAGAAGGATGGTAGAATAAGGATATGTGTGGACTACAGGGAGTTGAATGTTGCATGTGTTATAGATCCTTTTCCCACACCTTTTACAGAAGAAATCTTGGAAGGCGTTGCAGGGCGCGAAGATCTACTCTTTCACTGATGGATTCTCTGGATATCATCAGGTGAGGATTGCTAAGGAAGACCAAGAAAAGACAACTTTCACCACTGAGTGGGGAAGTTTTGCATACACAGTTATGCCTTTTGGATTGAAGAATGTGCCTGCAGTCTTTTTGTGCATTGTTGTTCAGGCTTTTGAAGACTTCATACACAAGTTTTTACAGGTTTACTTGGATGATTGGACTGTATATGGGCTGGTAAAAGATCATTGTGACAACTTGAGACTTATGTTTGAGCATTGTATGCAGTTAAGCATCTCCTTGAATATTAAGAAGTGTATTTTTGCTACGCCCTTTGCACATTGTTAGGACATTATTTGCAAGGAAGGCTTTGGTAGATCCTACTAAGGTTGCAGTTATTTTGGGTTTGGAGGAACCTACCAATCAGAGTGAGGTGCATGGATTCTTAGGCCATACAAGTTATTACAAGAAGTTCATTAAGGGATATGCTAGGATCACCACGCCCTTGGAGGAGTTGTTGAAGAGTAAAGGAAAGTTTCATTGGAATGAGGCGTAACAGACAGCGTTTGATACATTGAAGGAAAGACTTACTCTAGCACCCATTCTTGCTTTCCCTTCTTGGGATAAGCCATTTCATGTACATGTTGATGCCTCTGGCATGGCCATTGGTGCAATGTTAGCACAACCTAGTGAAGGGATTGTTGATCATCCCATTGTTTTGCAAGTAGGAAGTTGACACCAGCTGAACAGAATTATACAACTACATAGCGCGAAGGCCTTGTCCATGATTTACGCGTTGCATAAGTTTAGACAATACTTGTTGGCAACTCCATTTCATATTTTATATAGATCACATGGCATTGAAGTATTTGGTTAATAAGCCCATTTTGCAGGGGCGCATATGTTATTGGATTCTGTTATTTCTAGGAATTTGACTTTACAGTGGTGGTAAAGCCAGGGAAAGAGCAATTCTGGACCAGATCATTTATCAAGGATAAATTCAGGGAGAGGACGCGCAGAGCATTGAGGATACAATGTCGGATGCACAACTTTTCAGATTGAACCACGCACCCTCTGACTTAGAAGATATTTTTGTATTTTTGCATACTGGTGTGGTGCCTGAGGGGATGAAGAGTCTAGAGAAGAAACAACTTGCCATACATGTCGCGCCTACATGTTGATCAGTGGAGATTTATACAAGCTAGGTCAGGATGAAATTTTGCGTTGGTGTGTACTTGAGCATGAGCGTGAAGCTATTATAGAGGAAGCTCATGGTGGGATTGCAGGTGGACATTATGTTGGAGATGCTACAGCGCACAAGATTTTGATGGCTGGTTTGTGGTGGGAAACTCTATATAAGGATTGTAAGAATATGTAAGGTGTGATCATTGTCAGCACCTTGGAAAGCCTAGGCATAGAGATGAAATGCCTTTGAGGCCTATTGCTAGTGTAGAACCTTTTGAAAAATGGGCAATTGACTTTGTGGGTTTATTTCCCCACCCACGCGCAGGACTAGATCACGCTATATTATAACTTGTACAAATTATCTTACAAGGTGGGCAGAAGCACCGCCTACAAAGGATTGCACGGCAGCTACAACAACAAGGTTCTTATGGGAGAACATTATCAGTAGGTATGGATGCCCATTGAGTTTGACAAGTGATAGGGGCACTCATTTCCTTAATGAGACTATCAGGATATTATTAGCTAGAGTTTATGGTGGCGCATCATAAGACAACACCCTATCACCCACAAGCTAATGGAACTGCTGAGGCTTTCAACAAGATATTGGGACATACATTGACAAAGATTTGTGATGTTGGAAGAAAGATTGGGATGATAAAGTCTCTGTTGTACTTTGGGCATACATGACAACTTACAAAAGATTGAACAAAGCCACACCCTTTCAATTGGTGTTTGGCACGGAGGCTTTTTTCCAGTAGAATTCATGTTACCCTCCTTGCGTATTGCATGCAGCAGGAGGATTGATGATGAGCAAACACTTGAAGACTGTATTGATAAATTGATGCAATTGGATGAAAGGCGCGCTATAGCACAATGGAGTCAGAAGACAGAAAAGGCCAGGCAGAAGGTTTGGCATGATAGGCATATTAAGGATAAGAAGATTGAAGTTGGACAGATGGTTCTTCTTTATGATTCTAAGTTTTTGCGCCACCCTGGGAAGTTCCAAGTGCATTGGTTGGGACTGTATGTTGTGACTTGCATACTTGATTCAAGTGCTTTCCAGTTACAAGCGCTGGATGGGACACAAGTTGCCTGGTTACTTCAACGGGAGTAGGCTGAAGCCCTACTATAAATAAGTCTTCTTGGTGTTTGTAATAAGGTAGTATTGCCATTAGATTAGATTTCCTTTAATGCATTTTCTTTTATATGTGTTTCCTTTCAACATTGTTATGCTTTGTCAATTTAGTTCAGTGTTTTGTGTAATAAGCGTGCTTGCCCGCCAGAAGCTGATTACTATCTATTGCATTCATGCGCAGAGGATTGCACATACTTTTAGTGTGGGGTGGAGTATATACAAGATAAATGGATCAAGTTTGAACGTTCTCTGAAAGATGGGTATGCATAGAGAAATATTGTGCAGGTGCTTGAAGTAAAGGTGGATACAGAAAGATTGCTCATGAATGAAGACCACGTATGGATGAATGAATGCACAGTGTAACGCGAGGTAGGCTGCAGCATGGGAAACTACTTGGTGAAAGGTGCAGTGGATAGGTACTTCGGCGCATGAAGGCAGTGCGAAGGAGGTCTGTGGCCGAGGAGTAGTAGGTGCACGCCAGAAGGTTATGACTGGGGAGCAGGAAAAATCAGCGCAGAAAAAGGAAAGAAACGCCAATTTAATGTTGAGTACGGTGGTAGGTGGAGAGCAATAAATGCGGAAAAAGTTTCAAAAGTTATAAAAGGCGGTGTTGTGAAATCATTTTACCTTTGCGATTAAGAGAATTCGAGCGAGTTGAAGAACGAGCTAAGAGCGAGTTGAGAAGTATGAAGAGCTGTGATACGAAGCTGAACCAGATGAATTTGTGCACGGGATTGATTGGCGCTCCATTGGAGAAAGTGTTTGAGTGAAACAAAGGCGTGTGGGGAGAAGAATCGGCAGTTAGGGTTCGAGTTTGAGCTAGGCACACGGATTTGAGCTAGGGCACGCGGGTTTTGAGTTGCAGAGCTTGAATCAACTAAAGAACACACTTTTATAGTTGTTATGGCACCAAAGCGAGCACCTGGAGTGGCTACAAGGGGCAAGAAACAAAAGGAAGTCAAAGTAGAAGTTGAAGACACCCCCGAGAGCCAATTTTTAGAGATGCAATATCCAAAAGGGGTTTTTATGGGCCGCGATTGGGAATCACATGTTCGGCGCTGTACAAAGTAAGTGACTATAACCATAGAACTAAAGATAACAAAGATGAATTGGACAAGTTGTTGGTAGTAAAGACAGCCATGAGAACAAAAAATGATATGGTTGTGTATGATGACAGGGGGAAAAGTTATCATCAAATGTAGGAGTTTTGCAACTTTATGAACTTCCGTTACTTTGGCAAACCAGAAATGCTGTATCAATGGTTGATGAGCAGAGTCCATGAGGACTTCTTTTACTTTTTTGGGCGACGAATGAGGCTTACCGTGCCCCTGATTGGGAGACTGACAGGATTGAGGAGTTCAGGCACAGAAATTAGCAGTGACCTCACTAACAAGGAGGCAATAGAAGCAACCAAGAAAGTGCTAGGATACATGAAGGGATGGCACGGGATGGATATCCCCAAGTTGTAGAAGTACCCAGTTATTCAGGCGGCAGCACACCTTCTTACTAATTTGAACAATCAAGAGCGTTGGTCACAGGTGAATAAGGCATGGTTACATATTGCAAAGAAGATGACAGAAGGGGTAGTCTACAATTTGTCTAGCTTCATTGTTGAGACCATTGTTGAAGAGGCACACCAAGGTGAGAAGATAAGTTTCAGCGCAATCCTTCTGTCTATTGTTTTGTAGAGATTGGAGTGCCCGATGGGCCAAAGGATAAGAATGTGGTAATACCCAGAAGAAAAGAGGTCCCTTGCAGAGAGATTTGTAAAAGTACACATGTGATGGATCCATGAGCGGAGCCTATAAGTAAAGAACAAAACTTTGGTATGAGCGCTTACGCACTGTGTTTGAGCATGAGTGGAGAATACCCAAGGATCTTCCTTCGGTATTGGACAAACAGGTACAATTTTTCGTTTATCAACATTTTGCATAGGGCGCTTTGGCATGAAGGATGGAAAGTGGAGCCCTTGGTGCAAGCTCCCCTATGCCTTCACTGCACGCTACTTTCAGGCATCAGTACATAGATTCTCAAATGCACGAAGGTTGTTGTTCAATGACAAACAAGGTAGATTGCGACTACCATACACTCAGAAAAACCTATGTCTACCCGAGTAAGTTTGCATATATTGAGAAATTGATTTCAGATGATATTAATATCAATTCTATGAGTTTGGAAATTGGGAAGATTGGAGCGGCTAAGGTATATATCTACCTTAAGCCCAAGTTGGAGAATGGAAAATATGTAGAGAATGAGTTCAAGCTCCCTGAGGCACCCAAGGGAAAGCATACTGTGGGCACGCTGCAAGATGAAGAGGACACTTTGCCCCTTGGTGATGAAGAAGAAGAAGAAGAGGAACTTAAAGAGGACAGTGGTGGCTTAGAGCATGACAGGAGAAAAAAACCCACCGTAGGAGAGAAAAGAGCGCCGAGGAAACCCCTCCATTGCAGAAAAATGATGAGGAAGTGGGAATGGAGACAGGCGCAGTTGAGATAGGTTCAGGAGAAGGCGTTGGGGACCTACAGTACAGAAGGGTATTGAGAAGAACCAGAACTCAAGGCACGGGACCTTCACAGCCGCTAAGGAGGTCACCTAGGACTTCTCCTGTGAAGGTAGAACCAGTGAAGAAAAGGTGCAGGTACATCCCACCTAAGGATGATGAGGGTGAGAAATCTGAGGACAATGCGACGAAAACTCTGGTCAACACTGAGGATGCAGAAGAGCCTCAGGAAGAAGAATTAAAATAGGATACAGAGGAGTTGAAAGAGCGGGAGATAGACAGTGGTGCCATTGACACAAGTATAGATGAAGATAAGGGTGAGCCATCTGGAGAGCATGTTGGTACACAGACTGATGGAGGGACTAGTGTTGGATTCGGGCGTACACATTCCAAAAGGTAAATGCTCTGGAAAGGAAAAGGATGAAAAACATATGAAACTCCTACAGTTGGGTATGTTAATGACCCAACCAAAATCATACACTGAGGTTCCAAAGCACTTTGGAGCCCAAGGACCTATATGGCTGGGAGTTGATGGACTCTAAAATGGCGAGACCACACGCACATAGAAGTAACTATCATGGACCATGCAGACTCACATGGATGAGCCTGATTTCAATGTGTGTGAAGAATCATGTTTCTCGCAGAGAATGAAGAAAGCACCATATTCACACCATGTGACAGTTAAACCTACTCAAATGTCGGATGAGCAGGTGAGCAATGCACTAACAAAGGTACAGAGGTTGCATGTAGAAACATAGATAAAGCGACAACTATTCAGGCGCTTCTAGATGAATAGAAAAGATAAAGATACTGAGATAAAGCACCTGACAGAGGAAAAGAAGAAAGCTGACGCAAAGGTGAGCACATTAGTGAGTATGGCAGAACAATTGGAGATGAAATTTTGAAGGCGAGGCCGCATTGGAAGATAAAGTGCCGGAAAAGTTCCCCTCTGTAATGCACTATTTGCGCACACTTGTTCATATGGTGATGGATGAAGGTCCAGTGCGCATGCCAAAACCAAAGGATGTTGCAACACAGGCAGAGAAGGCCAAGGAAACGTTGTGCACAAAATTACTAGCTATGAATCTATACTGCAAACCTTGAAGGATGAATTGAAAAAGGCAGATTTGGCATTGAATATGTGTGCAGCCCCTGAATAATAATAAAGACAAGGACTATGGAAGAGGAGAATGAGGTCCTCAAGGCAGTAAAGAATGAAACACTTGGGCGTGAGGAGAGGCTCACTTTGGTAGAAGAGAAGTGTGATGCGCTTGTAGCAGCCCAGGACCCTCACAAGGCAAGGATCAAGGAGATTGGAAAACTCATCGCGCGGCAGATGGATGTTATGGAAGGGATGATCCCGAGCCTAGCAAATGTTCTCAGGGTGTTGCAGAATGAAGGTGAGAACATGACTCTGGATGAGTTGGATGGGGTACTAGCAGACATCCCCGACAAAACTAATAAGTCACTGAGTGATTGGAATGAGTTAGAAGCAGAAGTCAAAGCTGAATATCCCAAGTTAATTCTACCTGAGGAAGGATAGAGCGCCCAAGTATTCTTTCATTCTTTTTGTGCAGATATTCTTTCATTCATTCTTTATTCATGGAGAGATGAAGTTCATGATTACCCATTGTCAGGGATGGAAATGAAGCAAGTGTGGGGTAATGATGGGCTAATGAATTGCAGCCTAAGTAATGAAGGCGCATAAGTATTGGGCGCGTGGAAATAGGGCACGTAGGCGCACGCAAAAATATAGTGGAATACGGCGCGCTTGGGAAAGCATGAAATCAAGACTTAGTCGTTTTCAGTATGAGGCTAAATATAGACATGGAATGCAGGGCACACAACAGTATGAAGACTTGCAGATCACACAAAGGCTATTTCAGACAAGAGGAAGATTAAGCGATATGCATTGCTTTGGGCTATTAATAGGATTAGAACTGTAGTTATTATTAGATAATCTGATCTGTAAACTCTTCAACTTTGGAATTATCCACAGAATCACAAATTAAACGTTGTTGTTCTACTTTCTATTAGAAAATGACAGAGATAGCTAGTGAATGAATTTTGTTTGCACTTAGAATCAACAATTGCAGGAAAGGAAAGAATATAAACTCACAAACACCAACAAGTTTTATCCTGGAAACCTCCAGAGGAGGAAAAACCAGTCGGGAAGGGCAATTGCTCTTTCTTCCCACTTTTATTGGCCAATTCAAATAAATAAGTACAGAAATTACAATAAGTATGAAAGAGAAGTAGATAATATCTCACACTTCCTCCCAATTACTTGTTTTCTCTGTCTCAACACTCCTTTCTTTTACAAAACACAATTCCAGCACTAAGAACTTCTTGCTCACTTGCTTTCATGCTTCGATGATCTTGTTCTCTTCTACAAACATGTATTTATAGCCTTTCTCATGTCCTCCCATGCACTGGAAAATGGGAAAGGTCATAGAGGAGAAGAGACACGGACAACCTTTCAAATTCTGAGGCTGTTCGTTTCATTTTTTTTATTTTCTGTCCGAAAGAACCAGGACCGCCGCCCAATGCAAACCAGCGGTCTCAGGACCGCATCCCTGGTTGGGCGGCGGTTCTGTAATCGCCGCTCTACACAGAGGCGATCCTCTTACTATAAAGACAAAACCTCTGTGTATTTATTTTCCTTCTTCGTGCTGACTGATCTGATGAAGTAGAGTCTTTTTGGATCCCTATGGATCACACCCCCCTACTTAGGAGGCTTTTGGTCCCACAAAAGCTTAGTGGGGGAGTAGATGAGGAAATAATTCCCTCACTTGCTCCTTCGAGTACCATCGAGCCAGCCTTGGTGTCTTTCCTTTCAGTCCAATCTGCCAAGACTCCTGCGGACCTCTCCTAGTCTCTCTGACCTTCTACTGCAGCACTACATCCTCCTCCAATTCACCTCATGAGTCCAAGACGCAATCCTCAATGGAAGGTAGCAACTATAGTCCTTCATCTTCATCTAGCATGGATGGCTCATATAGGTGCAAGTTCTCACAGTTTACTACAGAGTACATCCTCATAAATGACGGTAAATCAAGTCGAAAGGCATTTTCTCCAACCTGCTCCAATATGGTGAAGGGCCCATATCGTAGTGGCTTGAGCTTCCGTGCTTGACCTTGTAGTCTCTCCTTGCTCAAGTAAAGCCAAACTCTATCTCCAACATGAAGCTTATGTTCCCTCCTATGTTGATTGTGCCTAGCTTTGTACTTGGCTTGAGATTTCTCTAGTTGTTCTTTGACTTTGAGATGATTTTTCAGATCCTCTCAATGAATTTGTTTGCTCTAGTCACCTTTGTGTCTTGTGTCTCCTTCTCATCCTGCTGCCCAACTGCTATGTCCAGCAGATTTGTAGGTAGATATCCCAAGCATGCTTCAAACGGTGACTTCATAGTGGATGTGTGTACTGCCCTGGTTATAGGAATGTTGAATGTAGGCTAAGGACTCATCCCAAGTCCTTGGATATTTACTGTTATACCCTCTGATCAACTGTACCAAAGTCCTGTTCACCACCTCTATCTGTCCATCTGTCTGTGGATGGAAAGTTGTGCTCCTCTGTAACCTGGTATCCATCTTGTCCCACAAAGTAGTCCAAAACTTCCCCAAGAACCTGGAATCCCTGTCAGAAACAATAGACTTTGGCAAACCAAAATGCACCCATACATTAGCAAAGAAAAGATCTGCTGCCTCATGTGCTTTTATTGTCTTTTTACATGCCATAAGAATACACATCTTACTGAATCTATCAACAACAACATAGAGATAGTCATGGCCATGTTTAGACATAGGTAATCCTCCTACAAAATCCATAGAAATGTCCTCCCATGGACGAGTAGGTACTGGAAAAGGCATATACAAACCCTCCTTCCTAGTCTTAGGCTTGTTAGTACAACAAAGTTTACATCCACGTATAAATTTTGATACTTCTTCTTGCATATTGGGCCAATACACGTACCTTTGCAAGTGGGCTAGGGTCTTACCAACACCGAAATGTCCGCTACTTTCGAGGTATGTGCTTCCCTCATCAATAGAAGTCTTTCTTCTTTAGGCACACAAAGCTTCCCCCATCGGTAGAGCAGCCCCTCCTTGAGATAACAATCTTCAATCCTTGTCCTTTCAGTCCCTTGGGACTGCAACTGCTAAAATGTCACCCCAAAGTCTCTGTCCTGGGCATATGCCTCTCCATAAGCTTCCTTTGTGAAGGGCTCGATCTGAGAGATAGTGGCCAAACAGGAGAACTTCTCCTGTGTGGGTGGCCTAGACAACATGTTTGCCACCAAGTTTGTACTACCCTTCTTGTATTTGATCACCAGATGGAACTGCTGAAGGAACCCCATCCATTTGTAGTGCCTTGCCTGCTGCAATTTAGACTGTGCTTGCAAATACTAGAGAGGTTTGTGGTCAGTGTGCACAATAGTTTCTTTACCCAACAAATAATGCTTCCATTTTTAATTGCCTGAACTAGTGCATACATTTCCTTATCATATACTGAATATCCTTTAACTGCTGAAGTGAAAGTTTCAGAATGATAGCATACAGGTTTACCTCCTTGAAGCAACACTGCGCCCATAGTGTAATCACTGGCATTTGTCTCTACTTCAAAAGGCTACTGCAAATTAGGAAGAGCAAGTACTAGAGCATGACTAATCTTGTATTTCAATAACTCAAAGGATTTGTCTTGTTCCTTACCCCAGTCAAAACCCTTACTCTTTGCGGCCACTATGTGTAGAGGTGCTGCAATCATGGAGAAGCCCAGAATGAACTTCCGCATGTACTGTACTGCTCCCACAAAACTCCTAGTCTTTGTGGCTCCTATTGGTGTTGGCCAATTAGTGATGGCTTCCACCTTCTTTGGATCACTCATAGCTCTCCTCCTCCAACCACGTGCCCAAGATAGACAAGTGACTGTTTGGCAAATTCACATTTCTTCATATTACAAAGCAGTTGTTTCTCCTTGAGAACTTGCAAGACTTGTTGTAAATGAGTTAGATGTTCTTCCCATGTGGCACTAAAAATCAAGATATCGTCTAGATATACAATGACACATGAATCTATGAAATCCCGCAATACATCATTCATCAATCTCATAAATGTAGCGGGTGCATTGCATAACCCAAAAGGAAGTACTAACCATTCATACAAACCTTGTTTTGTCTTGAAGGCAGTCTTCCATATATCCTCCTCCTTCATTCTGACTTGGTGATAACCTGACTTGAGATCCAACTTCGTGAAGAATTTGGCATGCTGAAGCTGGTCCAAGAGATCATCTATGCGGGGAAGTGGATATCTGTTCTTTATGGTGATCTTGTTCAAAGCGCGGTAGTCGATGCACATTCTCCAAGAACCATCCTTCTTTGGCACCATCACAATAGGCGAACCACATGGTGAGGTGCTCGGTCGTATCACCCCTTGGTCTAGTAGTTCCTAGAGTTGTTTCTTTACTTCAGTACTCTCAAGCAAGGATTGCCTATACAACCCGATGTTCGGTAGAGGGGACTCTGGCAATAGCTGAATCTCATGCTCTACTTCCTGTTTTGGTGGTAACCCACTGGGAGCCTGAAATACTTCCTGAAAAGACTGAATAATACTATCCAAATCATGTTTTCCCTGGTTAGAAATCTCTGAAACTTCTACCCCATCTTGTTTATCCTTTAACAAAAGTAAACAAAACTGATTATGATTTGCCTGAATAAGTCATTTTTCTTGGTTAGCACTCACCATAGTAACCCGTGTCTTACGCTGGTGTGCCCAGATGTTGTAGCTGATCCCATCCTTGACCCATCTGTACCGGTTTTCCCTTCTCATAAATATAGCATCCCTAATATACAAGTAAGGACTCCTGAATACAACATCAAAAGCATCAAGTGGAATAACGTCAGCTTCCAAAACATCAATATACTGGGAATTTATCCCAAACTTGACCTTACATCTTCTTGTTACCTGAATTTCAACACCCTTCTTCACCCAACCCAAAGGATAAGGGTGTGGATGCTCGTAAGTCTCAAGACCAAGCTTCTTTACAACTACTTCAGAAATCAAGTTAGACTGAGAACCGGTATCAACCAAAGCATTTACCTTAGTTCTCTTGATCTGGATTTTGATCTGGAATAGTCTACTCATCTCCTCTTCTTGGTTGTCCATGTTGGTGGTCGTGCATCCAAGCCTTTCGTCTACATCAGAGTCATCTTCGATTTCCACCTCCCCTTCTGTTTTTACAGCTGTCATGGACTTCTTTGAGTCCTTGGTTCGGTTCTTCGGATGTAACTCCAGATGCAACTTCCAACATGTAGTGTCAGTATGACCATTGATATCACAATTCTTGCAAAAATTCTTGGGATCTTTACAAGTATTTAAAGTAGTGGCAACTTGTTTACCTTTCCCTTTCCACTTACCCTTGTTACTTGTTTTCCCATACTCTTTTTTCTGCTGATTTGTCGACTGCTTTGCCCTTGGCTCTGCTTCTCCTTGCTTCTTTTCATCATCTATGTAGTATGCCTGCACACATGCCTCGTTGAGATCTTTGGGCTTTGTGGAGATGAATTTTCTTCGAAGGTGAGTGTGAAGTCCTCCCAAGTACTTAGTCAGAATATCCTCATCCTCCAAGTCCATGTTTAGCAACATGGCCTTGCCTCCGAAACTCCAGTAGTATAGTCCTGCACACTTTGACCACTGCCTTGTCTAAAATACTGCCATTTAATCATTTGGTCAGTCTTGTGGCCAATAGGATAGAAATTAGCTCTAAGTAATTCTTTAAATTCTTGCCAAGATTTCACAATAGGACGCTTCTTCTTTTCACAAGTGGTTAGATGGGTTTCCCACCAAACCAGAGTGTGTCCCTCCATTTTGAGACGTGCAAAGGTGATCCTCTATGCCTCAGTGACATTATGGATGCTAAAGTAGACTTCTAACTGTTTTAACCATTTATCAAGCAACTCTGCATCTACTTGTCCTTCAAAGCTTTTAATCTCAACTTTCATCTCAACTTTAAAAGGAGTATGATCAGATTTTACCTTTTCTCTTGTGTTTGAAGTCTCTTCTTCATGCTCTTCCCCATAATCTTCCTCATGGTGGCTCTCTCCTATGCCAAACTTTTCAGCTAAGCCTCGAACCACTGAGTCCATGGAGTCTTGCTTGACAGAAGTTGTCTTCTACAAATCTGCAAGTTCTTCTTGCCTTCTAAACATCCTATCCATCATGGTCTCCAGCATCTCAATTCTACGGACCAAGTTCTCTTCCTCCATTTGTCCCCGAATTCTCTGTTTCCACTTCCTTGTAGAAATTTCTGGATCGCAAGGTAAAGCCTCTTCGCCTTTAGATCTCGTCACTGTCATACAAATCCAAGAACGAATACCACAGTCCTGGATACTTGTTAGCTCTGATACCAAAATGATCTGTAAACTCTTCAACTTTGGAATTATCCACAGAATCACAAATTAAACATTGTTGTTCTACTTTCTATTAGAAAATGACAAAGATAGCTAGTGAATGAATTTTGCTTGTGCTTAGAATCAACAATTACAGGAAAGGAAAGAATATAAACTCACAAACACCAACAAGTTTTATCCTGGAAACCTCCAGAGGAGGAAAAACCAGTCGGGAAGGGAAATTGCTCTTTCTTCCCACTTTTATTGGCCAATTCAAACAATAAGTACATAAATTACAATAAGTATGAAAGAGAAGTAGATAATATCTCACACTTCCTCCAATTACTTGCTTGCTCTGTCTCAACACTCCTTTCTTCTACAAAACACAATTCCAGCACTAAGAACTTCTTGCTCACTTGCTTTCATGCTTCGATGATCTTATTCTCTTCTACAAACATGTATTTATATCCTTTCTCATGTCCTCCCGTGCACTGGAGAATGGGAAAGGTCATGGAGGAGAAGAGACACGGACAACCTTTCAAATTCTGAGGTTGTTCGTTTCATGTTTTTATTTTCTGTCCGAAAGAGCCAGGACCACCGCCCAATGCAGACCAATGGTCCAAGACCGCCGCCCTAGTTGGGTGGCGGTTCTGTAACACCGCTCTGCACAGAGCGCATGGTCTTGTTACTATAAAGACAGAACCTTCATGTATTTATTTTCCTTCTTCGTGTTGACTGATCTGATGAAGTAGAGTCCTTTTGGATCCCTATGGATCATAATCTATTATTAGTGAGCTTGCATGCTTTTGTAATTATCTTGTAGCGGCGGATGGCTATTCTTAGCATGTAGCCTATTTTGGAGAGTGCATGAGTAGTGAAAAGCAAGTCCCTAGTACCTATAAATATGTATTGATTTGCACGGTTTGGACATCGGTGAATGTTTTGTTAGAGTTATGCTGCTGGTTTATGGGGGCGCATAATTTATGGTGACAGCACTATGTATGTATGCAGCTTTTGTGTTTTACAGCAATTAATATAACAGATCTTTGTGGTTGGATATTGGTTGTTGACATATCTATAACTGGTTCTTGCATGGTGAATTTAATCTTGATTCGTGTATGAATTATTCTTGCACATGGTTATGTTCTAGATCTAGTTTATATTATGCCATCTACTTGAACATTTGTTATGGATCTAGAATGTCTATCTATTCATGCTAACTCCTTGATCAATCTGCCATAAAAGAGGGACCCAGTACCCTTGCGCGCTTCAGGTGAGCGCTCAAGTTTGCCTGGGTGATGTGCCAATGCACCTTGGGCTGTTGTAGGTAAAATAAGACTACAAACATCTAGTGACATCATTATGAGGCCTTTCTCATAAGCCAAGCTCAATTATAACACTCACAAGAAGGAATTCTATGCTTTAGTTCAAGCACTCAAAGTATGGGTCCCAACAAACAACATCACAAGTTGAAACCCAATTATTATAAGCCTTTCAATATTCTTTGAGTTGTTGGTCCCAATGCTTTACGCATGAATCACTATCCTTAACTTGGCATCCAAGATGTTGTCAATGTGAGCTATATCAAGGTGGATAGGCCATCTCACTTGGATGATGATTCCATCACTCATCTTGAAGATTCGTTCTCAGCAAACATTGGTTGATGACACATTGCTTGATGTTCGGACTTGCACCCATTGCAGGAAGAAAACATCTACTTGGTTGGAAGCAAAGGCACGTTTGTTGGCACACGCCAAGTCATTCTTCAAGTCAACTTTTGAAAAGACATTTTCTCGGCAAATGTCAACTTCCACTATGTAGGGAGGGAATGATGATAATATCTTACAATTCATTTCTCCTCGTATATATCTCCAAATTGTAAATTCCACCTTGCACAGGTGGCCTAGTACACTAAAGAATGTTATTTAACATGACAAGCGATTAACTGCATCTTAATTAAACTCAGTAAGGTGTCCTTGCACATGTACAATTCACTAGCTACATCTGAGTTAAGTTGAATGAGGAATTTCCAAAGATGGGAAGCACTACAAGCCTATTAGCAAGAATTTCTTAGAAAATTAGATAGAATTGGAAGTAAGCCACTTGCTAGTGGCTTTGTGACCATGGAGTTTAAATATCAACGAAACCTAACAATCCTTGCCTACAAAACCTTAGAACGCCATATCTAGAAAGAAATGTACACAATAGTGGAGCAAACCAAAGACATCATTTTTGGTAGTGGAAAAGCCACTATTCAAAAGATGGAGAGATGTCATTTTCAGACCATGATTGTTCTCACCCAAATGCAAGAACAATCAAACACAATGATTTTTTTATGCAGAGTTCCAAAATGCATGCAACTCTATGATCCCTTTTGTCTTTGGTTTCAATCCTCCTATGGCCATTTGTAACAACCCTCCTACGGGAACCCTTAACACAAATGAGAAAAGTTTGAGAATCTTTTGGAACTTTTTAGGGTGGTGAAATTTCAGCTACTTGTTGTGATAAAAAAAAATGCCACGTGGCTATGTAATCTAAGATAACAGTTTTGAAAGTTTCCAAGAAAATACTTTCCTAGGATTTATTGGATGTTGGTTCATCATTTTATAGAAGCTCAAGAGGAGGACATGTCGTGCAGCAACGACCATAGGTGGGAAAAGAAAATCTTGGGTTTCTTTCTTTATATGGTCATTGCTCATTCTACAATTTTCCGTGTTACTTTATTACTTTTCCTTAATACTTTCAATTGTGTATGGAAAATCAACCCTTTATTAGTTGCAGTTATAGGGCATTGTGCACGCCCAAACACTTCTATAACACATTTATGATTACTGTTTTTACCCCTCCTTTTGTAGATAAGATAAGATATATTAATGACCACAAAAGTAGGTCAATGGGACTGCAGCCCAAACAATATACAAAGTGCGAGCGGGGAAAACTCAAAACAGGTTCCCAAAAACAGAAGAAAGGAAAAGAACCAAAACAAACAAGAACCCTGAAGCCAAACCCCCATAGGCGGGGGCAATGAAACAAACGGAGGAGAAATAAGGAAGAAGCAGAGAAGGGAATGAAGGAGGGGGCAAACAAGGACCGGTAGACTACTCAAAAATGGTAGCCACATCCCTCCTAACATTCGAGGCTGACGAAAAGAAACTCCTGATGAAATGGCAATCCGAAGAGGGGGGCGAGAGGCCCCTCCCCTACTGAGATCTGAGACGAAAACGACGACCAGGGAAACAGGTGGAGTTGGGCTTCCCTCTGGTACAAGTGTGCGGCCGAGCATGCTGGTGGTGACTGGGGGAGATGTGAAGGTCCATCTGGGGACGAACTGATCTATGCACTGTAACTGGATCAGAATGACACTGTCGTTTAGTTCCTTTAACCGCAGGAAGAACCGGAAAGAAGGTTGTAATCCGTCTAGTGGGAATGACAGTCGGAGGGGGATGAAGAATCTGGTCGCGGAGCAGCAGAGACTCACGGATGTAGAGGGCAAGACACCGCTGGTCAATATATCTAAAGAAAACCAAGAGGATCTGAACCCCTCTGAAGAGGCAATGAAAATGTCCTCTGATCTCATAGTATATGGGGCAGTGGAAGATGACATGAGTCTCGGTCGCCACCCCCTGAAGGCTACAGAGCCTACAAAGTTTGTCATCCCGGTCAATGTCATGATCAGTCTCGTACCGAAGTCTATGGGAGCCGACCCGAAACTGACCCAGAGGTATACGAAGGGCATGCATCCAGTGACGAAAGGTATATTGAGGGCGGATGATGAGTCCATCTCTGATCTCAAAAAAATGCTCTGCATAAAAGGACATCTTAGGGCGTAAATCCCCATGAGGATTCACCCAAGTAGTTTGAATAAAGCACCTGTAAATAACCTCACAGATGGACATGTTCATCACTTGCTTGGTGGGCAAGAGATGATTGGGAGCATTTAGGGAACACTGAAAAGGGGGGAGACGATTAATCTGGATACCAACCAAATCCAATAAAGCAGAAGTCCCGAAAAACCAGCAGCAGCCCATAGCCTAGGCAATACTCACAGAGGAACAATAAGCAAGACACGGGTACCTGTCACACCCATCGGAGAAATCACCAAACCTCCTAATACAGTGAAGAAAGGCCAATAAGTCAAATATGGTCTCCAGACGAAAAGGTTAGGCCCCGAACTCTGCCAAAATAATATGTTGGGGAACCATCTGCTAACATCTGATGAAGCGGCGAAGGACGAGATTCTAAATCCTATCTAAGAGGGAGGGTCGCCAGACAATTGACCATATAGAATAATGGGCCGGATAAAGGAATTCATAAGAGACATCTTGGAGGAGATGTCCTAAAAGTGGTGCTGAAAGCATTGTCTCTTGAGAATGACTAGAGACCCATACCCTTTACTCACCCTGGGTTGAAGAGCATGCCTCATGCTAAATCTAGGCCCTGCGAACTGGACTCCCAGATAGGTGTATGTATTAGTGATTTCAACCTTCTGCCCCCTGAAAAAGAAATGGAGGTGTGATGTCTTCAACCCGTCGAAGACCATGACCTTGGTCTTACCCAAATTAACAGTCAAATGTCAAAGATCACAAAATAAAGCAAGTGCATCAAGTTGTCTTTGAAGTCCTTTAGGAGAAGAGGCGAGTAAAATAATATCATCGGCAAATAGGAGAATAGAAATCAAGACATGGTGAAGAAGGGACCCATCCCCCTTCTTGAATGTGATCCCGAAGAAAAGATTCCAATTCATCAATGTAAATGCCAAAGAGAGTAGGAGACAGGGAGCAGCCCTGTTTGACCCCAATGGTGCTTCTAATGAAATCAGACATTCCATGTGCAGTATGAAGACGACTAAGGATGGACTCATAGAGACGCATGCTGGCAATAATAAGAATCTCAAAAATACCGATGTAGAGAAACTTGAGTTTATGGACTCTTAAAATAAATAATTAATAGTTGTTGTCGTGCAAATGTGCAACAGGGAAATTGGACAATTTCCAAGCACGACAACTATAGCCCTGTGCCGAATTTCTTCATGTTTTATCATTCCCAGGCACCCCAAGTCAAATCCGTCAGTTGGTCACCCCCTATTTTATGTAAAATTTATCACCTAGGTGATTTAGTAAAGTCTATCCATTCCCCTAGGTGATTTTAGGGAGTTCTGAAAAGATACTATCTTCTGGCAGTATTGGGAAGGGCTATCACTGGCCTTCCTAGGACTGGATTCAACCCCCCTGGAGTGGAATGAAAGGGAAAAATTCAACATGGAGGTGAATGGAAGACCTTATAACATCATGGAAATGATTTTGGAAGGTTTGGGGAAGTTTTGCAAGACTTGGAGCAGTCTGAGTAAAAACAAGGGTTCACAAGCCTAGGCGGTACACATGCCTAAAACAACTGATGGGCTTCAAAAGAAGATTTGGGAGCTCCAGATGGAGTTAGAAGTAAAACAAAACATCGTCATAAAGAGGATTCTAATACCTACATGATGGTGAAATAATATTTTTCACAACACCTTGGCGCATATGGTCTGGCAGGCAGTTTTTCTCAGGCACAAGTGGAGTCAAAATCAAAACCCGATTTTTTAGGGATCAAATGGAATGAATCAAGACATGAGACCCCCACCATTGGATTCAGAAGGAAATTTCCAGTCATGATCATATAAAATTTTTCCAAAAAAGTCCATCGGGAGCTCAAGTTATCACTGTCACAAGTTCAGGACTTAGCCAAATTTTTGGGAGGACACGTGTCAGCACCAGGAGCCTGGCGGGATTTTGTGTCCCTCACGTCCCCCAAGGTCAGGGACATCAAGGTTGGAAAAGTGCGCCCAGCCCCCTTGAATCCCTCTCAACCCTCATATGACCTCTTGTACCCTCATGTGACCTCCAAACTTGACAGTTCAGCCCCCAGGTGCATTTTTGGAGCATCCATTCCCTACCGTTGGATCGGGCGCCACGTGTCACCTCCAGGACCACCGTGGAAACTGATGTCCCTTATGTACCTGAGGTGGGGGACATCAGACCTTGAAAAATGTGTCCAGCCCCTATGGGGAGTCATTTGGACACCCATGTTACCGCCACTGTCAGCCCCCAATGCTTTAAAGGTGGGGGCATCGACCTTTTTCCTCCTTCATTCCCCGCCGTTGGATTAAACACCACATGTCGCCGTCTTGCTCATTGTGGAAATTGATGTCCCTCACGTCCCTGAGGTCAGGGACATCAAACATGAAAAAATGCACCCAACTCCAACTCAAAAATTTGAAAAATATTCTAATTGATAGCTGCTTCTTGCTACTTCTAGTTGCTTCTCCATTACCAGAAGAAAGTTGCAGAGAACACAAGTCCACCACTCCACCATTGCAAGAAACTCAGACCAGATCATAAAAGGAACTGAAATACATTTTCCATGGAGATATGCAGGTCTCAGAAGGAATTTTCATCAATCTAAGGAGAAACGAAGAACAAAGAAGAAGAACAATGGAAATCCCCATAGCCATGAAAATGAAGATTCGAACATATCTTGCAAACCGGTGCTCGGATTGACAAACCGTTTGTTGTTGAGTTTTAATCTCTTGAAGGCCATTAAAAAAATCATATTCAAACCTCCAATTTTCATCAAGGATTGCTCGCAGTGAAGAAACCCTCTTTCCGGCTCTACGAAGGAAAAAGCTTGATTTCCCGTCAAACCGATTGTCAGATTGAAGTAAGATCACACGTGAAGCACCAGAAGAAAAAACCCACATCAAAACTATAATTTTCTTCGCAAACGGAGGAGAAAACCAGACCTGCAATTTTGAGGTCCATTAATGGCTACCGTACCTAGAAGCACTGCCAGGTTCGAAAATTAAAACTTTAAAATCTCCTGGATTATCAAGCAGTTTTTGGCGGGCCCGAAATTTTAGAGGGATGATATTGGGCAAAAACCCATATCAAAAAACTTTGTTCCACGTCAATCCGACTCCAAGAGGCCAACTTTCTAAAAATAGTAGGTCTACTACATAGGAACTGCTATTTTGGGAAAGTCATCAACAGAAGAACCTGCAAAGGAGATGAAGACATTGGAGGTGCACTACAGCTGAGAATTCACCAGAACGAAAATTTTTGGCACTTACTAAAAATAGTAAGTGGGCCCTCGAGCACCTGCTAAAAATAGAAATTTGATCCAAAGGAGTGAGGAACGCAAGGAGAAACGGGAATCAAGGTCACAACACTCAGCAAAGGATCAAGGGAGTTGCTTTTTTCACACTTACTAAAAATAGTAAGTTACACTCAAAGAGAAGTTTTGGCACAATGGGATGTACAAGGATAATCATTCAGGGGGACATCATTGTTCGAGAGCATCCTAGTCATTTTTCACAGGGCATTCAAGATCCACCTTAGTTCATTCAACTTAGCGAGCGTTCGTGAGCTAATTTGGAGGAGTTTCACAGTGTGCAAGGAGTTCGAAGATTCAGAGTTTCACTGCATTTGGAGCTTTCCATCGAGGATCAACAGACTTCATCGGGCGACATCTCCTCTTCTTCTTCTCTCTCTTTTTCTCTCCTCTTCCCCCAACTTTCTCTCACTTTCAAATGTTCTAATTCTTTGTTGGAGTTTGCACTTTTTGATATGCCTTTAAGTCACTTAAAAGTGACTTTAGAAATATAATGTAAATTAAGTCGCCTTGCTATTATAAAAGGGACTTAAATATTTAAAGTGGAATATGAACAGTCTTAAGTCATATTAAGGCATATGGAGGGTCATGAGGAAGACGATAAGTCACCTCTCATTCTATAAATTGTAACGCCATTCCCATTGCAAAGGGTTGGCAATTGATCTTGTAGACTCAAGAGTGCATTGTACCTAGAGAAAGCAAAGGAGATAGCCATTTTCTTCTACTCTCTTCCCCTCTCAAATTTCTTCCATTCCCACATTATGTACAACTTTGATTTGAGCAATCAATATAAGGAGTTTCTAGCTTTCTTTGACTAAGGGGTTTCTTGATACTTGGTGATCAATAAATTCTATTTGGTCTTGTTGCTATTCACAGAGTTGTTTCTTCCCATAAATGCATGTGTTGAAGTTTCTAACTAGTGTGTGTGCAGGAATCTGATTTTCTACCTGCAGCATTAGTTCTCCTACCTCTTTTCTCACTCCCCTTTCCCGCTCTACAGATGAAGACTTCCCTAGCAAGAGATTGCTAGCTTTGCCGCAGGGTCAGTGGAGTGCCCCTGTTGGATCCCCGGTCGAAAGACCACCACAGAAATCCACACTTTCTCGCGCATGCACATACGGCAGCTGCACCGGTTAAGTAGAGGGACTTAGATTCCCAAGAGCATTGGCAAGAAATCCACAAGTTTTTCCACCCGACAAATTTTCTTGCCAACAATTTTTGGTGCCCACCGTGGGGCAGATTTAGCAGCATCTGCACCCAATATACGACCATAAGGTCTTAAAATTAAAAAAAAATCAGATTTCAAAGGAAAATCATTCTTTGAAGGCGACTCCGTCAAGGAACGAACCCCTGTCACATTCATTTCCCACATCATGAAGAAATTTCCAGATTGGAGTGAAGTACCAATGAGTGACAGTGAAGAAGAAGAAGAAGATTTCTTCTCGGAAAAGAAGATCGTAGATCAGCCATGGTTCCAGACTAGTGTTGAAAAAGGAAAGAAGAAAGAACCTGTCATCGATGAAGAAGAATGGATTCAAAGGAGACATAAGATAAGGTGTGAAGTTCGAGAATATGCCAAATTCTTGCAAGAGATGAATGAGAAACTTGAAGAAGCCCATAGCGAGGAAGAAGAAGAGGAGAATTTTCCTATAGAGGAAGATCCTAAAGATCATTCGTACCATAGGGTTTTCATACCCGAAAGGTTCTTGAATGCCGCTGAAGAAAATCCTATCCTTGAGCCTTCCGATGAAGATAAAATCAGCATTCAAGAAGATGACGAAAGACAGGATGGTGCAAGATCCACTGAAGAAGATTTTTGCAATCTCGCACAACTCACTACAAAATTGAGAACTTTTTCCTTCTTCCACCGTTCTCTAGATGAATTCATTGCATATGGTGATGAAGAAATGAACATGTTGAAAAGAGAATATGTGGAAATACTTGAGAGCATAATAAAAGGAAATTCTAACCCCGAAGTCTTTGATGAAATTTGGAGGTATGCTTTAGCTCTACAAAGAAGATATGAACATCTTGAAGCTCCACATCAAATGGAGGAAGAAGATGAGATGCACCCTATGAAAGAAGACTCGGATTGCTGCCCATACTATGAAGTTTTCATTCCTGAGAGATTCTCAGATGCTTCTGAAGAAGATCTTTTCATGGAACCTCCCGATGAAAGACAAAGCAACGTCATGGAGGAAGAAGTAGAAGAGACAAAGATAGAATCACCATTCAGCAATTCCATTTGGCTCGAGTCACAGCCCATGGGGGAATAATATATTCAATAAAAGAAGATCCTTGCTACATAATGGATGATCCAATGCCCTCCGAAGACTCCACCAATGATGAAGAAGACGACCAATTCAAACTAAGCATGGATGATCTCTTTTCAAGTTTTGATCTTTCAATTGATGATGAAATGGGGATATGTGAAGAAGTGCAAGAAATTCAGCCGACATTATGGTCTGAAAATGATGAATTCAAGATGGTCATAGATAATCCTCCTTCCTATTTTGATTCTTCAAGTGATGTAGAAATGTTGCATGAAGAAATTAAGGAAGTCAAAGAATCAAACTCTCATCCTGATGCAATCATGGATGATCAAATGGAAGAAGCCCACTCTCTTTTCAAACCCAAGGAGAACGAACAATTTAAACACAACCTCTACTCACTCGGGGAGCAGAATCATCATCTCACGGTGAAAACATAGCCTTTCATCTTTCACCTGAGCAAGAAGATTTGATAATGGATGGTCAAGATATAGCAGAAAATTCTTCTCATACTGCTGTCCCAACATGGTTCTCTACTTCTTACCAAGAAGAAGATGATATGGATTTCAAGCTTGAAGGAGCACCATTCCCTCAAAGCTTGGACATCTTCTCCTTGTCAATAGGTGTCATGAATCAAGTATGCCCGTGTATGCAAGAAAGTGAATCTTCGGAAACACAAATCATGAAAGAGATGAACGAGAATGTTTCAGATGAATCATGGGCCCATATGGATCAGATTTTTAACCATCTCCTAGAGGCACAACAAGAAGATTCCTCCAATAAAGATAAAAAAGAGTCTATGGAAATTTCAGAAGAACTATCCGTACAAGACATCTTGAAGGCCGCAGAAGAAACTAAGGATCCTCGACTCGGTCTTGAACTCTTGACCCGGGCCATGGAGATACAAGAAAAGTATGAGTCAATTTGTGCTTCCTATTTTGGTGCACCAATTTTTGATGTTGAAATGGAGCAGTTGGATAAGCTTGATGACTTCTCTAATACTTTGGTTGATGAGAATAAACATGAAAACATGCCTTTTTCTTCCACATTGTGTGAAGAAGTTCATGAGTGCAAAAGAATAAAAGTTCGTGTATCTCATTCGGACATCTCCATTTTTGAAGACAACACCTCCGCCATGGAAGAAGATAACAGGGAAAACATTGAGCTGATTTGCATTGAAGAAAGTTGTTCAGAACATGGAAAAAGCTTTGGGGCAGCGATGAGATGCTCTGAATCAGCTATATAGATAAACATGGAAAACCACGATGAAACTAAATTCAAAGAACATGAAGGCAGTAGAATTTCCAAGCAAGGACCTCGAGCATCAAGAAGCTCACATGGACTCACTCCTACTCAAGACAATTGTGAAAGCTACTTTCATAAGTAGCTGAGGAGGGAGGCTACTTTCCCGTCAACGGCTTCGCAGAACATCATCACATAGTGTTGCCCTTCAGGGGTAACTCTTGAGGAAAGAAAAGTGCTTCAGTGAAAGCGGGTTGTCCCCCTGCCTTGTACCATAGGTGATTTTTAGGTTTGTCTCCCTTTCTCTCTCTTTCCCTTCTGTTCTCTCTTTCTCTCTCTCTCTCTCTCTCTCGTAAGTTGTACATGGCTCCACACAATGGATAAGGCACTGGTCAACAAATTATATGGTCTAAAGTTGAGATTCTGGATTCCCATGTCATGTCTTCACTCCACTCAGTCCATGTCATGTCCCCAAGCTAGAGCCAGTTGTTGTCGTGCAAATGTGCAACAGGTAAATTGGACAGTTTTCAAGCACGACAACTATACCCCTATGCCGAAATTTTCATGTTTTATCATTCCTAGGCACCCCAAGTCAAATCTGTCAGTCTGGTCACCCCCTATTTTATGAAAAATTTATCCCCAAGGTGATTTAGTAAAGTCTATCCATTCCCCCTAGGTGATTTTAGAGAGTTCTAAAAAGATGTTATCTTTTGGTAGTATTGGGAAGGGCTATCACTGGCCTTCCCAGGACTGGATTCAACCCCCTGGAGCGGAACAAAAGGGAAAAATTCAACATGGAGGTGAATGGAAGACCTTATAACATAATGGAAATGATCTTGGAAGGTTTGGGGAAGTTTTGCAAGACTTGGAGCAGTCTGAGTTAAAAACAAGGTTCACAGGCCTAGGCGGTACACAGGCCTAAAACAGTTGTTGGGCTTCAAATGAAGATTTTTGGAGCTCCGGATGGAGTTAGAAGTAAAACAAAACATCGTCGGAAATAGGATTCCAATACCTACATGATGGTGAAATAATATTTTTCACAACACCTTGGTGCATATGATTGGCAGACAGTTTTTCTCAGGCACAAGTGGAGTCTCAAATCATAAACCCTATTTTTCAGGGATCAGATGAATGAATCAAGACACCATACCACCACCATTGGATTCAGAAGGAAATTTCCAGTCAGGATCATATAAAATGTTTCCAAAAAAGTCCATCGGGAGCTCAAGTTATCACTGTCACAAGTTCAGGACTTAGCCAAATTTTTGGGAGGACACGTGTCAGCACCAGGAGCCTGGCGGGATTTTGTGTCCCTGACGTCCCCCAAGGTCAGGGACATCAAGGTTGGAAAAGTGCACCAGCCCCCTTGAAGCCCTCTCAAGCCCTCATATGACCTCTTGGACCCTCATGTGACCTCCAAACTTGACAGTTCAGCCCCCAGGTGCATTTTTGGAGCATCCATTCCCTACCGTTGGATCGGGCGCCACGTGTCACCTCCAGGACCACGTGGAAACTGATGTCCCTTATGTACCTGAGGTGGGGGACATCAGACCTTGAAAAATGTGCCCAGCCCCTATGGGGGGTCATTTGGACACCTATGTGACCAATTTTCAGCCCCCCGTGCTTTAAAGCAGCTTTTTCCTCCTTCATTCCCCGCCGTTGGATTAAACACCACATGTCGCCATCTTGCTCATTGTGGAAATTGATGTCCCTCACGTCCCTGATGTCAAGGACATCAAACATGAAAAAATGATGCCTAACTCCAACTCAAAAATTTGAAAAATATTCTAATTGTTAGCTACTTCTTGCTACTTCTAGTTGCTTCTCCATTACCAGAAGAAAGTTGCAGAGAACACAAGTCCACCACTCCACCATTGCAAGAAACTCAGACCAGATCAGCAAAGGAACTAAAATACATTTTCCATGGAGATATGCATAGGTCTCAGAAGGAATTTTCATCAATCTAAGAAGGAGAAACAAAGAACAAAGAAGAAGAACAATGGAAATCCCCATAGCCATGAAAACGAAGATTCAAACATATCTTGCAAACCGGTGCTCAGATTGACAAACCGTTTGTTGCTGAGTTTTAATCTCTTGAAGGCCATTAAAAACTAATATTCAAACCTCCAATTTTCATCAAGGATTTCTCGCAGCGAAGAAACCCTCTTTCCGGCTCTACGAAGGAAAAAGCTTGATTTCCCGTCAAACTGATTGCCGGATTGAAGTAAGATCACACGTGAAGCACCAGAAGAAAAAACCCACATCAAAAATATAATTTTCTTCGCAAATGGAAGAGAAAACCAAACCTGCAATTTTGAGGTCCATTAATGGCTGCCGTAACCAGAAGCACTGCCAAGTCCGAAAATTAAAACTTTAAAATCTCTTGGATTATCAAGCGGGCGGGCCCAAAATTTCAGAGGGATGATATTGGGCAAAAACCCATATCAAAAAAACTGACTCATTTAAAAATAGTAGGTCTACTACATAGGAACTGCTATTTCGGGAAAGTCGTCAACAGAAGAACCTACGAAGGAGATGAAGACATTGGAGGTGCACTACAATTAAGAATTCACCAGAATGGAAATTTTTGGCACTTACTAAAAATAGTAAGTGGGCCCTCGAGCACCTGCTAAAAATAGAAATTTGATCCAAAGGAGTGAGGAACGCAGGGAGAAACGGGAATCAAGGTCACAACACTCAGCAAAGGATCAAGGGAGTTGCTTTTTTCACACTTACTAAAAATAGTAAGTTACACTCAAAGAGAAGTTTTGGCACAATGGGATGTACAAGGATAATCATTCAAGGGGACATCATTGTTCGAGAGCATCCTAGTCATTTTTCACAGGGCATTCAAGATCCACCTTAGTTCATTCAACTTAGCGAGCGTTCGTGACTAATTTGGAGGAGTTTCACAGTGTGCAAGGAGTTCAAAGATTCAGAGTTTCACTGCATTTGGAGCTTTCCATCAACGAGGATCAACAGACTTCATCGGGTGACATCTCCTCTTCTTCTTCTCTCTTTCTTTCTTTATCCTCTTCCCCCAACTTTCTCTCACTTTCAAATGTTCTAATTCTTCGTTGGAGTTTGCACTTTTTGATATGCCTTTAAGTCACTTAAAAATGACTTTAGAAATATAATGTAAATTAAGTCACCTTGCTATTATAAAAGGGACTTAAATATTTAAAGTGGAATATGAACAGTCTTAAGTCATATTAAGGCATATGGAGGGTCATGAGGAAGACGATAAGTCACCTCTCATTCTATAAATTGTAATGCCATTCCCATTGCAAAGGGTTGGCAATTGATCTTGTAGACTCAAGAGTGCATTGTACCTAGAGAAAGCAAAGGAGATAGCCATTTTCTTCTACTCTCTTCCCCTCTCAAATTTCTTCTATTCCCACATTATGTACAACTTTGATTTGAGCAATCAATATAAGAAAGGAGTTTCTAGCTTTCTTTGACTAAGGGGTTTCTTGATACTTGGTGATCAATAAATTCTATTTGGTCTTGTTGCTATTCGCAGAGTTGTTTCTTCCCATAAATGCATGTGTTGAAGTTTCTAACTAGTGTGTGTGTAGGAATCTGATTTTCTACCTGCAACATTAGTTCTCCTACCTCTTTTCTCACTCCCCTTTCCTGCTCTACAGACGAAGACTTCCCTAGCAAGAGATTGCTAGCTTTGCTGCAGGGTCAGTGGAGTGCCCCTGTTGGATCCCGGTCGAAAGACCACCAGAGAAATCCACACTTTCTCGTGCATGCACATACGGCAGCTGCACCGGTTAAGTAGAGGGACTTAGATTCCCAGAGTGTTGGCAAGAAATCCACAAGTTTGTCCACCCGACAAATTTTCTCGCCAACAATAGTGAAACTAGCAGCCACCAATTTGATAAACCAACCGCATGCATTTACCTCTATGGCCTGGAATTATTTTTCTTTTAGATTGCATGTTTTGAATGTTAGGAGATCACATGTTCAATAAATTTATGTGTTAAGAAATTAACTAACCTTTTCTATACCAATCTCTCTACTTGGATCAGGCAGAGTTGTTTGCTTGGTCAGAGATACCTTCCAGAATAGCATCTCAGTGGTCGTTGCTGATGAGTTTGCCCGCTTCCTCTGGGTTAGGATCAGACAGACTTCACCTCACCTTAAGGATTTCTATATAGCAGTTGTCTACTTCCCCCAGCCTCCTCCCCTTATGCCATTCATAATGGCCCCGATGTGGATCAGTTTGTCAACCTCTATACAGGTATCCATCGATTCTCAGCGGTTGGGGAAATCCTCATCTTGGGGAATTTTAATGCGCGAACCAAAAACCTTCAAGTCCCTCTTCATGACAGAACTAGTGACAGGCTTTGTGCCTTTGGGATGGATCCCGATTCCATTGGTACTTAGCAAGAATCGGAAGATTTTGTGGGGCCCTTGAGGTCCTATGGCCAACACCTCTTATAGATGGGAGAGTCTCATGAGTTGTTGATTCTGAATTGTCTTTCGTGTTTTCCCCACTCCGGATTCTTCACTTGTACACCTCACGGCGGGGGGGTTAGCGTTGTGGACTACATTCTCACCACACCCAACCCGGTTCCACACATTCACCACCTTTCCGTCTCCCCCATCCCTCTTTCCGATTATGCTACCATTTCTTTCTCCTTACAAATTAACCCCCTAGGCCCTGCCTCACTTTCACTGTCCTCGATGCACTATCCTGAAACTTATCGAGGGTGACCCTGAAACCTTTTCATCTCACCTTCGTCAACTTCTTCCCCCTGAACATCAGTTCACCCTGCTTCCCACGAACATGAAGTACAACCTCCTCTCCATTACCCATGAGGTTGCTTCAAATTCCTACCCTCGTATCACTCTCACCCATCATAGCAGGAAATCTTGTCCCATGAACCAATGGTATGACGAGGACTATAAAGCCCTTCACCAGCAGCTTCGCTTTGCTTCTGTCCATGCTCTCCCATCCCTTCCCTCTCTCAAGTTTGCTTATCGCCATCTCCTACACCACAAGAAATGTATCTTCATCTCTCGGCAGAGGCAGGAGCTCCGCAAGTCCCTCTTACACTCTCCCAAGCATTTCTGGCGTACTATTCTCCCCCACCATTACCCTTCTCCGCAGGACCTGGACCCTAGCTCCAATTTTTCTCATACTTCCACTCTCTACAACGTTCCTGGCCAGGCCCTAATTCGTGATGTTTCCCCACCTTCCACTTGCCACATTTTCACCTACACGAATGTCCAAAATGCCATTTCAGCCATGAATAACAATAGAGCAGCAGATGAGGAGGGCTTCCAGGCATAACTCTTCAAGCAGGGGCCTAGCATCCTGCACAATTATTTAGTAGATCTCTTCAACCAAGTGGTTTGCAAAGATTTTCCGGGGTCTTGGTCCCACCATATTATTCATCCCATTCACAAATCAGGTCCTACCTCTGATCCAAACAATTACCGAACAATCATGGTGGGTCACACATTCGCCAAGCTTTATGCTATTGTACTTCACATGCAAATCTCAAAGTTTTTGGACCATAACCACTACAGAGCTAAAGGACAGGCGGGGTTTCAATGGGGTTTCATCCAACCTACCAGACCATTGACCACATCCTCACTCTTCGGGCCATCATTAAGGAGGCACGCCATCGCTCTTCCAAGGTCTTCTGTTACTTTGTCGACCTTCGGAAAGCCTTTGACTCTGTTTCGCAAGAAGCTCTCCTCTAGAGGCTTAGAGAGATTGGCATTTCCAAGACTCTTTGAGCTGCCATCATGCGCCTCTAAGAGGGTATCTAGGTCGTCTCCGCATTGTTTCTGAGCTCTCGGACTTCATCAGTAGCACCATTGGAGTCGACGCAGGGTTGTTTAGTATCTACATGGATGAGTTAGAGGATTTCCTTAGGGATCACATCCAGGAGGGAGATGGTTGTCTTCTCCACCAGGTTCTGATCTATATTCTCCCATTTGCAGACGATGTAGTCCTTGCCTCCTCGGCGGAAGGCCTGCAGAGACAGCTGGATGCTCTAGCTCTCTTTTGCGACCGCAGACAATCAACCTGGGTAAGACCAAAATTATGATATTCAATACTCTGAAGACATTTGATTTTCATTTCTTCTATAAGGGAGAGGAGCTTGAGATCACCAGCTCATACACTTACTTGGTGGGAGTGTTCTTTTTTGGACCTCGCTTCAGTTTACGACCGGCACTCCAACCTCAGGTTAACAAAGGCTATGGCTCATTGGCAATCTTGGAGAGACAGTACTTCCGTCATCACTTCCAGGACATTCCGTCTGAGCTTTCCCTTTCAAACTCCGTTTTTAGGCCCACAGTTCTTTATGGCTCGGAGGTTTGGGGTTTCCCTCCAGGAGGTTGAGATGGAGGAGCACTTCATCTTTCAGTGCCCCATCTATTAGGAGATCAGAGGGAGATTCCATTGCCTGTTCAAAGAGCATCCTACCTTCACTGAATTTTTTAGATACTATGACTAGAGGTGCCTTGCTCTTTATTTGCATGAGACCTTTAGGTTTCGGGATGAGTTTCTCCAGTCTCTTCTACCTTCTTCTAGACAGACGGCTACTCTGCAAATTACTTCCTTCTTTGCAGTGCTCTCCCCAAGGAGGGGCACTAAGCGGCAGAGTGATACAAATCCTAATGACCAGATGAGATCTGTCCGGAATCGAGGTGCTATTTCACAGATCAGGGATATTCAACCACTCACGAGGTCAAGGCCACCCTCCCATTGTTGGACTTTGAGACCCACCAGACGAACACAGAGAGTTCATCCCTCTTCTGGGCATCGGCATTCCAGACCTTCCACAACCCTGGATACCGGACTTCAGCACATTACTAGCTTCCTCCAATCAAGCTTGGGTGTCAATTGAGGGTGCCTCTTGCTTCCTCTCCATTCCTTTCCCCCCTACATGACCGGATTCGGCTGATTTCTGCAGGCCTCCTCCGAGCTTCCCCCTCCGCATTCTTCTCTTCCTTCTCCCCTTTCTGGTTATTTTCGAGGATCGTTTGGGCCTCTGGCTGGATTCTTTTCCGCCTTCCATGTATGTTTGCAGTCCCATTGACCTACTTTTGTGGTCACTTGTTGGACATTTAATATATTTATCTTATCTTATCTTATCTACTTGTAATTGTTAATTTCGAAATCTTTAATACCTATCAAGTTGTTCCCTGTGGTGGGCATAGTTATGTTGTTAAAAGTGTTTCGTACCAGGCTGGTACATCCCTTACTCCTTGGATTGGTAAATTTTCCACAAGCATTTGGAATTTGTTATGTATACGTCATATGATCTCTCTTCATTAATACAAATTAATCTTTCTTCGATACAAAAGGAAAAAGATAATCCTTGTTATTAATTATAGTACAGTCTCATCCGCCCAACCTTTATTTTTTCCTTTTAATTCTTTTTGAACATATCCATTATTTTCTTATAGATTGTCATTGAACAACTAAGGTTTCTAGCCATTTTGATCATTTTGTCTCCAGCATATCTCAGTCACATGACTTCTCCTTTTTTCCTTAGTAAAAATGTCAATTCTCAGTCCCAGAAGGGAGCGCACTTGCATTCAGGCAGGGGGTATCTATTTTGCCAAAATTTCCCTTGAATTTTTGGCTCGCTCAATTTTTGGCCAGCATTATCACAGTTGTTTAGACACAAGGAATGTGATCTAAATCAGATCACATGAAAAAGGGTGTCCAGTGGGAACATAGGGAGAAAAGTTGAATCAGATCATAGCTCAACATAGGGGCCTCTTTTACATACATCAAACCCCCCACTGCATCCTCCTTTTTTCCCTGCACCCCTTCCTCAGTCAGGGGGCAGCACTCTACCCACCAATCCATCCCTACTCCAACAATGAAGAAGTGCCAAATCTGAATATTTTCTAGGAAAATCTGATGATGTATAGTTCAATGTAGGTTGAACATGTCTCGATGAAAAGCAATGGAAAATGCAAGAAAGAGTCTAGAACCAACCAAGTCCGCTCAATTTTTGGACAGATGATGATTATTCTGGAGCCAAGCAATTGAAAGTAACTGAAATTGCCTATTAGAACATTGCATCGGCACCCCAATAGCAGGGGAAAGTAAGAAGTTATCTAACGGATAAAAAATTATTCAGCTTCCATTACAGACTAAGGAGTTAAAGAAGGCAGAATCTTGAATCTCCTTGAAGGCCATTTTTAGAGACAAAGGAATTTAGTTAAAAAATAGAAAACAGATGAACTCGCTGTAGAATTTTTTTAAATGATATATTATGGTATAATTGTTGTAAATTGAAAACATATCTTTGTATCCATCATACTGTGGTCCAACAAACTAAAAACAGTTCACTATTTAGCCTTGTGAATTTTTCTGCCTCGAGAGGGTTTATCCATGTTAAATATGCTTCTTTTGTACGGATGTATGTTTTCTAGCATTTTTCCTCAAGTGTATTGTGTAGTTGTTTTTCTTACTCACAAAAGGTTAAGAATCTTGGTTTTCTGTTTATTGTGATCTACAGTTGTTTTCTTTTGCACAAGTCCAGAGGTTTGGAGCCATAAAGATACTCTAGTTTCCTTCATTTAGGAAAAGATCTGTTCAGTCAATTGTGATTATTCATAAAGTAGGCAATTACTGATCAGAACATGCCCAGCACAACTTCAACCCCAGTCATCATCATGGAATTGCTCCATCATACCAGTAGACCATAGCATTTGGATGTGGCTCCTAGTAGCTAGTAGAGTACAAGGCCTTTTCTGGGCATTATTTAAAGCCTGTCATATTAACCAAGACAAATCAAAATGGAAAAAATATTAATAGTGTCTGCTGCATACAACCAAATCATCCAGAACCTGCTCATATTCATCATTCCGGCTAAACAAGGCTCCAATATAAAGTTTAACATCAGCAAGAGACGAATTATTTCACTGAAAATCCAATGTGAGATAAGACAATGGACCACACCTTAACATTGTAGAAATAGTGTAATACAAATGCAGGGAAACATTTTAAACACACAACCCTGTTATATAATTCACATCTAGTATAATATAGCTTCAGTTTATCACCAACTTGTTGTACGTTTGTAGCACATGAAGCAATACAGGTCCCCGTCCCCGTCCCCAGTCCCAGTCCCCCTGCCCCGCCTGTTAATATATAATAATAATAATACAATCACACCCTTATTCATTTACTCTTGTGCCCTGATCTCAAATGGAATCACAGTCCCCTTACCCATATCTTAAATCTTCATGTGACTGTGGCAGGAGGCCATTCACATGCTCCAGATTTGGCAGAGTATAAATTGAACATCCCACACAACTTACACGAGAAGTCTCAATCATACTGAGAAAAACCGAAATGAAGATTATGCATATTGAAGAGAGCCAAATGAAGATTAATTGCAGAGAAAAATAGCTTGAATTTCTCATACCTGTTGTTGTTAATGCTGGTGCAGCATAATGCAAATGAAATGGGAGAAACAGGGAATTTAAGGATCTGAGGCGCCGAGCACGAGCAGGAAGTTTAAGAGTGAAAGAGGCAGGAGCCACAGCCATAGTGTCATGCCCTTCAACGGTACAATAATGAATAATGGCTTTATGAAAAAAACACACTTGCTTTTTAATTAATCGTATTTTATTTTTAAGCTCGAGGCGCCCAATTGGGAGGAGCCTTTGCCTGTGAACGTTTCTGTTTCGCGACAACTTTCTCTCTGGATATTTCTCCGATGCACGTTTCCGGCAGTAGTTAAAAAACCTTTAAGCAGCTCAATTACTCTCGGTCATTGTCAGTGCTGAAAAGACATTGAACCATGGATTATCTCGACGAGAAGGGTTATCTCTTTCTGATCGGTAGAATCAAAGGATCTTATCACAGTTGCAGTATTTAATTTTTCTGCTCTCGAACAGAAACTTGTTTTTTTCGGATCTTGCCAAAATGTTTTTCACCTTTTTTAAATGTGAAGTAACTGTTATTTCACAAAGCATGAAGTCGCTAAACTATTAAATATTGTTTTTAAATATATATATTTTAAAGTGGAATATGCACAAGAATTACACTAGCAATTGCATGTGCACAAATGCAATGTGAACGCAAACAGTATATGTTATTTGATTTAGCCAGCGGTTACCCTTCACTCATTTTGCACCTATGCGTGTGGGTAAAAAGATCATGTGTCATGTGTTGCCATAGCACATTGCCCCCGTCAAAAAGGACGGCTCTCGCCGAAAACCATGATGTGACGCACAAACATGACGTGGGAGACATGACATTTGAGATTGAATTTAAATTACGATTATTCCCACCCAGGCATTTCAAATTACAATATTTACTTCACTGAGTCTCTTTACCATTGCTAAATTGGCTCACTAAAATGAAGAATGTTACGATGGCTACTGCAGCGGTCGGGAAGAGCCAATCTGACGATGGAAGCAGCAGCAGTGTTGGGGTGGAAAGGGAAGGAGTTAGTACTGTATTGCAACAAGCACGACAATGTGGGTATGGGCGTGGACAAAGAGTTGGCCTCCATGGCCATTTACAGTGTTAAATGTGCAATTTTGACCTGTTTAAGGTCGTGCAGAGGCTCGAGCAGCTGGAGATGGTAATGTGTAGCGCGCAAGAGGATGGAATCTCTCACTTGTCATCCAAGGCAGTTCACTAAAATCCCTCGGACCTGGTAGGGTGGATCGAGAGCATGCTCACAGAGCTCAACGTTTCCTGAGCAAAATATGGCTATTAGACCGTTGCAAAAGCCTAGAATGCATAGTTGAGTCTAGGTTGTTGTTGTGCCCTTCCCCCACTGATTCACATATTCTATTGCCTTCACTAGCTTCCTTCATGGGATTCTTCTGAATCATCAGAATCATCGTCCATGGAATCAAAATCACTGGTGTTATCTTTTGTTTCTAAAAAATATAATGGAGTTGAGGGCTATTTTCAACTCCAAAACCAATAGTTATTTTGTCCTATGCAGCTGGCACCTTTTTTGATGCCCGTTCTTGAGGATGAGTTTTGGTCTTCCTGCCAGTGCTCCAATCATAGAAGTAGAAGTAGATGTTCGTAAGTGGGTTTGTCCTGTAGATTCTTCCATGGCAAGAAGAACACCACCCTGGTCAAGGTTGACCTCAAAACCCCATATTTGGTACTTGGTACATCAGCTATCAGGAGGCTCAAGTCAGCTCAATCAAAGGGGAAAATATCAATGGATGTTAAAGTAGATACCCATGTCAGGGTGAAGATTAGGAAGTGGAAACCCCAGAAGATCAAAATCTAGGTGAAGTGCAGTCAAGTTTCTGCTCTAATTTCAAAGACTAGTAAGGGCCCCTGAGACCTCCACCAGTGTAGATTCCAAGTGTAAAATTGATGTTAAGTTCAAGATCTTCAAGTGGAACATTTAAGTATCAAACATAAATGCCATTGCAATAGATAAAAGAGTGTAGGAAGACATATCCATTGCTCAGGGGGGAATAAATTGAAGTTTTGGAGCTAGGACATGGAGAATTCTCATGGTTTTGTAAGATTTAGGTGTCATATTGGGGGGATTTGATGCTAGATGTGATAGTCTTTTACTTCATTTTTTCATTTGTTTATTATTGTTGTGTGCAACAGTTATTGTATGTAATGTACAGTGTTTCCCTGTTATAGTGAGAAGAAATGCAGTAATGCATCTGGATTTGTGGATGGAGAATACTCCGGAAAATAATAATAATGTTTGTAAGGAATCTGATGGACTCTGTAAAACCTATTCATGGTGTCATTTTAGCAGATTTAGCAGACACATTTGTCATTTTCATCTGACATAAGATATCCATATTATGATGTTCATTTATACAAAACAAAATTAGTGCCATTGATTTTTGTTTTCATGCATGTTTTGGGTTTTGAGAGCTTTGGCTTTGTGATTCTGGGACAAAAGTATGATGGGTGTAATTTTATTGAATAACATATTGATAATATGATGTCCATATGTTCATTTATAAACAACAAAATTAGCTTCATTGAGTATGTTTTCATAATGATTTGGGTTTTGAGGGCTCTGTTTGTGATCCTGACAACATCATGATGGTATAATTCTCTTAAGTGATTTTTTTTTTGGTTTGGGCTTCAAAGGGTGTGGGAGACCCACAGTGATTCTATGTTATGTGGCCCATATATTTGCAAGCCCACATTTTATGAAACTATAGCTATGTGTGGGTTTCAGAATGGCCCCAATTCAAACAATCACATAGCCTGCTAGCTAAGTGGTTGAGATTACAATGATAAAAATTATTTGTGTTTCTGTAATATTTGAATTGTTGTTTGGTAGATTTTGGTTCTCACATGCATGAATTCTTGTTTATATATTTTGACTCCAAACTTGTAATGTTGGGAAAAGTGTTCTCTTTCTTTACATAGTCGGTTGAGAAGACTCGCATTATGGCGCCATGAAGTGTACCAGATTGTTGGGTCTTTAATTCCTGTAATAAAAAAATATCATTGTATTGTGTGATAAGTTCAAACAATAGACTTATTAAATCAGGTATCATCTATAGGGGCAGTAAGAAGTGATGGAGAGCAATGATTATGAGTGTGTTTATGTTGCAACTGTATATGGAGTCAGAGAGATTTTGATAGGGAAGGGAGTTATACATTAAATTTTGGAAGTGGGAAAGAGGGAGTAAAAAATCTCATGGTTTTACTTATTATCCCTTATCACAAAGTTATGTTTTAAAACTTTCAATGACCAATAATTATTTTTGTCACCTAATAGGTGCACTAATTATTTTTGTCAACTAATAGGTGCAAGGATTATATAGTTTGTTTCTAATTAAGTAAATTTTGCAAGTATATTCCCATCTTATGTTAAATTATGAAAGTGGATGAATTCTTAATGGAGCATCATAAGATGTCAATAGGAATGCTTTCCATTCCAAATCTCAATCTCACAACATTATGTAAAAATGGTTGGTGGTAGGAGATGGTATACATTCTTTTTAGTACACCACATTTTATGATAATTTTGTTTTACATATCTTCAATTATTAGAGACTTATATTCTCAAGAAAACTTTGGCACAGGGTAAGAAAAAATAATTTAGTTCATTGCACTAATAGTGATACCTACTTAAATTATTTTTCCCATCTCATATTATATACCTTTTAAAAATGACTTCAATTTTATGGAAGTAAATTTCAAAATGTTGTCCAATAAATAACTAACAATATTAATTATATTATATATAATGTTTAAACATATGAATATGCCATACATAAAATAGAAAAATCAATCAACAAATATATATTCAATAAATAATAATAACATGAGTGTTATATTGATATTGAAGATGTAGTGGATGCAAAGAAAATTAATGAATATGCAATACATAAAATAGAAAAATCAATCAACAAATATATATTTAATAAATAATAATAACATGAGTGTTATATTGATATTGAAGATGTACATAGTGGATGCAAAGAAAATTATATGCTCAAGAATGATTGAATTCATGCATCTTAAGAAGAAACAAAGCAACCCACAAAAATTGGTTGCTTGTGAGGGTGTCATGGTCAATACATTAAAATATATGACATTGTAAAAAGTCATGCAAATAAGAAAGACTGACCACAAAGAGAAACACAATGATATTGATTAAGCATGGGGACCTTCTTCACAATGTTAACATTTCAATTTGTTCATTTACGCACGCAAATATTGTGAATTATGCACACGCACATTCACACACACGCACAAACACACACACACACACACACACACACACACACACACACACACACACACACACACACACACACACACACACACACACACACACACACACACACACACACACACACACACACACACACATTAGGTAAGTGACACAATTACTATCATATTTTACTCTTTTTATTTAGATTTTACTTCTTAGATACACAAATATTTGTCAAATTTGTCTATGATTTATATACAAATAGTTGTTGTATTTGTCTATTATTTATAAACCATATTATTAAGTATAATATTTTTATAGCTAATTTGTTAATCCATGTCATTGTATATTATTATTTTTTCTTTGGATTCTTCGTAATCTACTTCTTTGTTATGTAGCTATTTGTCAAATTTTCTTATGAGGGGGCATACATTTAAGCTCAAGGAAAAATAAAAATATGTGAATATGTTTCTAAGCCAAACTTAGGAAGTCTTCATGAAGAATTGAAGTGTGCAATCTTTGAGTTTTGGTGTGTTTTTTGTTGTTTTAGCAATTCATTCTTGTCCATTATTTATAAACTATGTTATTGAATATAATATTTATGTAGCTAATCTGTTAGTCCTTGTCATTGTATATTATTATTTTTCTTTGAATTCCTCACAATCTACTTCTTCATTATGTAAATATTTGTCAAATTTTCTTAGGAGGGGGTATACATTTAAGCTGAGGGAAAAACAAAAATATGTGAACATGTTTTTAAGCCAAACTTCAGAAGTCTTTACAAAGAATTAAAGTGTGCAATCTTTGACTTTTGGTGTTTTTTTTGTTGTTTTAACAATCTATTCTCGTCCATTATTTATAAACCATGTTATTGAGTATAGTATTTATGTAGCTAATTTGTTATTGTTTTTTCTTTAGATTCCTCATAATCTACTTCTTGGTTATGCAAATATTTGTCAACTTTGCTAAGCATTCGCAAAAAAAAAAAATTAAAGCAAAATCTAAAACAAAATACTATGTATTTATGATGTAAATTTGTGGATGTCTTTTAAGTAATTTAGTGCACAATTACTTATTTGTGGTGTAAATTTTGTTGGTCTAAAAATCCATTATTTATAAGCCATGCATGTAATTCCAAAACAACAACTTAATAAGTCGCAAGGGGAAAAAATACACCCAAAGAAAAGTTTATGAGAGAGAGCACTAACATACACATTCATTACAAATACGAAACAACAATGTTCCAAAATATGGAAAATTATCAAGGGAATACAAGTACATCATTTCTCATATATATAAAATACCCAAGAGGTGGTAATTCCTACCTATATATCCCCAATGTACCAATGGGCTCCACCACAGAGTCTTAATGCATGAATGAGCATATTTCTTCTCTTCTTTTTCTTCTATCTTATCTTCTTTTTCTTCTATCTTAACATCTAAAATCTAAATTTTACTTTTGACAGAGTTCTCTGAAACATGAAATCCTCCTTTTTATAAAGATAGTTCTTATGTATGTGTTTGAATGGGAAGTGACACTTCTCCCTTCCAAGGTCATGCTTATCACTCCAAAAAGTTTGTAAAACACATTAACTCCCTTTTACACAACATCATGTGAAGGAAACACTTCCTTGCATCACATTTCACTTATGGTCTCCTTAGTATACATTGATCCTATATCATCATAAGTATATCTAAAATATATCCCAAACCTATGGCATAATTAATGAACGCTAAATTGTGTTATAATGGAGCCCCAAGTTAAGTTTTCTTCTATTTAGAATTAGGTATCACATCTTATCCAAGTTTTCAACTTTGAGCCCCACCTAAATGGATTTATCCCGCTTTACATTAGGTTGCACAAGGTTCAAAGTGATCTCAAAGGTTCCTATACCCTTTTTAACCTTAGTAGAGTAAAATGTTGTGCAAATACACAACACTAAAAAGGGTAAGGTTAGGAAACTAAGATCTTTTCTATTTAATTAACTTCCAAAATTAATTGTACAATATCAAAATAATATGTTGGTTCTTGTAATAAATGATTACAATATCCTACAATATTGAAAGGACAAGGAGGAAGTTATACTTAGCTATATATGGCTATATATATAATATATCTGTATGCACAAGATGGAGGATATAAGAGTGCAGAGGTTGAGGATGTTTCACTTATGATTCTTTAACTGAATACCCTTCTGATGTAGGACTGTACATCTCGGCTAAGATGTAGAATTTGTTCTTGACTTGGTGGTATGGTCTTGGACTCTTTTGGTATGAGACTATAAATTTATGGGTCCTTCAGTGATTCAGAAATGTATTTTACTTTTGAAGTTTATTTTTTGCACAATCCCAAAACCATATATAATCATTTGAATCATGTCAAAACCCTAACTATGGGTAGATGACCCTGTAAGAAGGCTAGTGCTTGGGTTGAAGTGCAATATGTGTACCAAATAAGTCTACAGCACTACTATGAAGAGGCCTAAACCCACATATAGTTTTCCACCTATCATGCAACATATATATAAATGCAATTAGTTGGCAACTTGAACCAATTTGAACACGCTTGATAAGATTGTTCTCTTGTTAATAATTTGAAGTAGGGAACTTGAACCAATTTGAACATGCTTGATAAGATTGTACTCTTGTTAAGAATTTGAAGTAGGGAACTTGAACCAAAGGAACTGAGAAAGAATGAAACCAATGTGATCAAGAGGGTGCACAAATAAGTGTGGACCCTGGAGATGTAACCACAAAATAAACCGAAGAACTAGAAATAGAAGTTCAAGGGAGAAACCGAGGAAAAAGGAAAAGAAACACATGATAGATGGTTAGAAGTAGTTAGGAGTAGATTTAATAAGTAGTAGATGTTGAACCTGTAGAAACCATTATGGAAAACTTGGTATTGTGAGAATCAAACATGTATACAATGTGAGGAAAAAATGAAATAGGAACCAAAGAGGCCAATATAATATTATAATAGCCCTCTTATGGGATATATCCCTATAACCAAAAAGATAATTGATTACTTGGGATTTCTTGAACAATATAAAATAGTTTAAAATTCTAGAATAACTACGAAGAAGATTAGAACACAAATATGAAACATCGTCAATATTAAATTTCATTTCAATTAATTAAGCCATATTTGTCCATAGAAAGTTTTGAATCTTTTTTGAGAACCGTGGGTTACACCTTTTTGAGAACCGAATTGTGTTTTTCAGAAGTGTTGAAAAACACCATGCGTTTTTCAACGTGTCAAAAACACATTGCTCTATTTTTTATCACTTTCAATAAAATTCAACCCCTGTCCACCTGATAATTATTTGATGTGTATTCAATGTTTCCCACAAGGAGGAAAAACACCTTGTTTTTCAATGTTTCTTACAACTCGCTCTATTTTTTCATCGCTTTGGAAAAACTGACTCTTCTCCACCTGATAAATATTTGATGTGGATTTCATCGTTACAACAAGGAGGAAAAGCACCGTGGGTTGCACCTTTTCAAGAATTGAATTGCGTTTTTCAAAGTGCTAAAAAACACTGTGTTTTTCAACATGTCCTAAAAATCGCTCTATTTTTTCATCGCTCCCGAAAAACCAACCCTCGCCCACCTAATAAATAATTGATGTGGATTCAATGATTAGAACAAGGAGGAAAATCTTTGATGGTTGCACATTTTTGAGAACCGAATTACATTTTTCAAAGTGATGAAAAGCACTGTGTGTTTTTCAACGTGTCTTAAAAATCGATATATTTTTTCAATGCTTCGATAAAACCAAATCTTTTCCACCTGATAATTATTTGATGTGGATTCAATTTTTCCAACAAAGAGGAAAAACATCGTGGGTTTCACCTTTTTGAGAACCGAATTACGTTTTTCAAAGTGCTGAAAAATAAAGTGTGTTTTTCAACGTGTCAAAAAATAAGTAGTTAATACGGATTGCATCGCTCTATGTGTTTTTCAACATGTCCTAAAAATCGCTCTATAAGTAGTTAATACGGATTGCATCGTTACAACAAGGAGTAAATGCATCATGGGTTGCACCTTGTTATAAACTGAATTACATTTTTCAAAGTGCTGAAAAACACCGCGCGTTTTCAACGTGTCAAAAAACACACTCTATTTTCCAGCACTTTGAAAAAATTCAACCCTTTCCCACCTAATAATTAGTTGATGTGGATTGCATCATTATAACAAGGAGGAAATGCATCATGGGTTACACCTTGTTAAAAACCAAATTACGCTTTTCAAAGTGCTGAAAAACACTTTGTGTTTTTCAACGTGTAGAAAAACACACTCTGCCCTGCTCCACCTCATAAATAGTTGATGTGTATTGCATCATTACAACAAGGAGGGAAAACATCGTGGGTTACACCTTTTCAAGAACCGAATTGCGTTTTTTAAAGTGCTTAAAAACATAGTGCGTTTTTCAACGTGTCGAAAAACACACTCTATTTTCCATCACTTTGAAAAAATTCAACCCTTGTCCACCTGATAATTAGTTGATGTGGATTGTATCATTATAACAAGGAAGAAATGCATCGTGGGTTGAACCTTGTTAAAAACTAAATTGTGTTTTTCAAAGTGTTGAAAAACACTGTGCATTTTTCAACGTGTCGAAAAACAAACTGTTTTTAAGCACTTTGAAAAAAATCAACCCTTCTCCACCTAATAAGTAGTTGATGTGGATTGCATTGTGTTATCAGCTAATTTTGACTTTGCAAAATTAGTAAACGTGAATTTTTTTTAAAAAAATCAAAAGTGTTATCTTGCGTGATTGTTCTCCTCCATCGCAATCGTCTTATTCTCACGGTCATTTTGGCTTTTGTTTCATCCATTTTGAATAAACCCTTCTCCCGTTACGAGGGAAACCATGTTTTAATTATTTAATTAATATTTATCATGTTATTTAATAAAATTAATATTTATTAAATTTTAGGGTTTTTCAATTAATAAATATTAATTTTAATACTCGTAGAAGTTGTTCGACAAACTTGGAAGAACTTTTCTTTAATTGTCGTAACAATTGTGAGCAAGTGTCGGGGGCAATTATTCTTCTGCTTCAAATTGCCATAGACAATTTTAATTTTGCTTCTATCATCTGGAAATTGAGAAGGAGACAATTACTAGAGGTTGCAGAAGCGGAGGAAATTGGGAAGAAGGAGAAACAAGGAAATATTGCAGATATCCATGGCCAAAAGAAGGAAAAGCTTATTCTACAGGCACTACCCCGACTTTCACACAGAAACCTGGCATGAGCATTAGCTAGAACCAGGCAACCTTGAGAGTTCCAGGTCGCTGTCTCCATTTCTGAATCACACAAGAGGTCATCCTTCTTCATTTGCTACAGATCCGCTATGCCCTGTGCCAAGCACCTGATCCAAAGAGCCACACGCCCAAGGAAAGAATCCACGCAAAGGGGAAAGGAAGACCAAAACAGTCCAAACAAGTTATTCAATGCCTAGCAAGGAGGGAAATCAAGTTTCAACATAGGGTTTAACAAACACTCCACGCAACCAAGGATAGAGGTTCAAGCATAAGACAAATAAAAGCATCTTCCACACCTTGGAGGAAAAGAATATTTCAACACATTGATTATCAAGAAAAGATCTTCCATGTATTTTTCAAAGCAAAAACATATTGTCCACGCATGTTTAGAGAGCAAATTTGCAATGCAAAAGTGAGAAGGAATTTGTTCTGTCTTCATTAAGAGTTGTCCACATGGAAGAAAGGAAAGAACAGTCCAAAAAAAAAGGAGATTTATTTTGTTTTGTTGAGCACACTTCCACGCATTCATTTGAAGTAGGAATATGCTTGGTAAGGAGGGATAAAAGACATCAGTCTTAAAAAAGAAGAATATTCCTCCCACACATAGGCCAAACAAATACAGCTCCTCTACACATTGGTTGAAGAAGAGAAAGAAAAACACAGGGAGTTTCGTTTGCAAGCTCCACGCATTCAAAAATCAAAGATAGTTGTCACACATTTGTCTAGAAAAGAGATAACACACAGCCCATGCATTGATCAGAAGTCCACGAGGAAGGAGGAAAGCTCAAAGTCTACACATTCATAAGTTCATGCAATAGGCAACGCGAAGAGCAATAGCGAATTTTAAAAAATTCCAAATCAATCCTACGCAAAGTCATTAAAAATCGGGAGAATTTAATTTTAAAAATTAAATCTTTTTCAACGCATTGGTGAGAAGTATTTAGACAAAAATATCACGCACTCAAACGTGTTCATTACCGATGTATACCGGCACAAAGAAAAATGAATTTAATAAAAAAATGATAGATGCGGAAAGAACATGCCACAGGTTGTATCTGATTGAACTAATCAACTTTGGAGCTCGATATCTCGAAGTCAGATGATTTTTGGGAAGAAAATTTTGGTTCGTTGAATTCTCCCCAACTTCATGTACTCCTCTGCCAAATTTCAAATATGTAACACCTCGTTTGATATTTTTCACGGAGCCAAATAAAATGCAATTTGTTTGATTTCACCGCACGTGCAGTTTTCAGCCTATCAAGATGACTCACTTTGAGAGTTCATATTTTGAACTCAAATGATCTTCAAGAGAAAATTTGTTCCAATTGCTTCGTTCAATTCTCCCCACCTTCATATGTTCCATTTTCAAGTTGTAGATGCCCAAGGTGACGTTTGGTTAAATCATTATGACTATCCCCTCTACACAAGCTCCATTTCTTCAACCGAACCTTGTGCTCGACGAAGATTTTCAAGGCGACATTTCTGCCAACCTTCAAACAATAGCTTGACAAAACCGCGAAAGCTTGCAATAATTTGTAGTTGTTGATAGAGCCATTGACAGAGAAATATACGTTTAAGACCTTAGAAGAAGAGCACACGCACTTGTGGCCAGAAGACCTCTTTAGACACGTGTTGATCGTTGTTCATCAACGTGGTCCCTCTTCCACCAAGGCAAGAATTTATATGACTATTACAGGTAACTCACCTATCTTACAACCAAATCTTGTTTTTGCAGATAATCAAGAAGACATATCATCATATTTGAGGCAAGCTATTTGGCAAAAGCACACGAGCAACTATCATTTTCATCTCACCGCATTAGTACTAGATAACGAAGAAGATCAAGCTATAAGAGTTGCTAGGGTCATTCAGGTGCAAAGAGATTGGGAAAGAGAGCAAAGAGAAAAGGATAGAGTTGATTAAAACATGTCAGTGATCCCTTCACGGTAAAGATTTCAAACTGACAGGAAAGAGTTTTACACGAGGAGAAAAAGCTAAAGGTCGATCTGATCCCATTTTTTATTTTCAAGGAAAGTTTGGTTTCAATTTATCTCCTCCAAAGAAGAACACACCTCGTAGATCTGTAAGCCTTGCATCAAGTCCAAAGAGCAAGGAAGGAATGAATCACTACAAGTCAAGCACTTGTCCTTGCTCACATTGTTTTGCCTTCGCAAACCACCTTTCCCAAAATGGCAGTTAACGTACCATGGGGGAATGCCATAGCCCCATTGGCCTTACCAAGCTTCGACATGACCACCCACAAAGATCAAGAAAGATTCTTCCAAAGATCGAAGGAGATGGGAAGATGTCACCAGATGACTGCATTTTTACTTTCTTTACTGCTTGTGCAGTTTTGTCAATGGAATATGAAGATGTTGTTATTCACCTATTTCATTGAAACATTGCATGATGTTGCTACAAATTGGTTTCATCATCTGCCAAATGGATGCATTAAAAACTGGAATGATATGAAAACTCAGTTTGAAGATCGATTCAAGACAGTAGAAGATGAACATGCCCTTCTTGCCCAAATATCTCAAGGTGAAGAAAGAGCTAGCATAACTCATGAGTAATTTCGTGGCTAAATTCAAGAAAATGGTGAACAAAGTTCATGCCATGATTCATCCAAAACCCTAACGGGACAAAAATGTTTCTTTATTAACTCACAACAACCAAAAGTGTGCTATCAATTAAGAAGGGCTTGAGTAGCTACTTTGGAACTTGCTCAATCCATGGCTATAGAAATTGAGGATGACTTAATCATGGCGGGAAAATTCAAAAAAAATTCCCTCAAGGGAAAAAGTCAAGAAACCACCAATTCTTCATAGGCTATACTCACTAAGTTGGCTAATGATGTGTTATCTTTGAAAAAGCAAGTTGCTCAAAGTAGCAAACCTGCTCCTTACAGAGACATCCCAAGGAAAGGCTATGTTCCCAAAAAATCCATAGATTGCATGCACTCCGACTAGGCTTGCTATTGAAACAAGCTCCTGTAACTAACTCAAAGTGTGATTTTGTTGAAGAAAGCGATGATGAATTTGAGGTAGTTGAAGTTGACGAAGAAGAGCCTGACTCTGGAACATCTGAAATTAAAGTCGAAGAGCCTGAAGGAGAGAGTAATAATCATTTCTTTCGAGTACCGTTCAAAAGAAGAAGACGAATACGAAGAAATTATAAAAGATATGAATAGTTAATACTTTGTTGTCTTTGCACGCTCTCAAAAAAAGGAGCAGACTACCACTAAGGCAGTAGATAAAAAGAGTTCCAAGGAATTTCCAAAAGAATCTAAGAATAAGGAAAACTCCAAAGAATCCAAGACTAATGAGACTCGAAAGAGTACAATGAAACTCCTAAAGATTCCAAGGCGAATGAGGTTTCCAAGGTCAAGAACTATCTTAAAGAAAGGAGGGCCTTTGTCAAGTCAATCAATTGATAAATTAGCTACGAAGAAAGTTTCTTCTTCCACATCAGTATCAACCAAGCCCAAAGCAAAGGTCAAAAGTGTGCCCTCATCAAGTTCGAAAGAACTAGTATCTGAGACATCAAGTATGATTACTTTGCCCAAATTTGATATCATTGATCATATCAATAAAAAAAAAATTTCCATGTCACAGGCAGAGCACTTGAAGTCCAATAAGGATCAACTCGAGAAGTTGGTCCAATTTATCAAAGACGACTCTACTGTTCATTCCTCTAAAGGAATTATGAAAACTCCCAAAGATGGGAAGACTCAAAATATTGTGGCGGCCACTACACCTTTGAATGAAAAGATTGAACCTTTCTTTGTGTCCTTTCTGATCAACAGATGCAAATTAAGTAATTACATTATATATTTTGGAGCCTCGAGATAATGTGATGCCTGTGCGAAAGTAGCACATGCTCTTGGGTTGACTTGTACAAGAACATTCAGATCTTGTTACTCCATGAAGATAAGACAAGTTCCTCTGATTGGGCAGATTAAAGACGTTCAGATGGTTTTAGCCAAATTTCCTCATAATCGAGTTAAGGTAACCATTTTAGTTGCTGACATTCCTGCTTCATATGGTATGTTGTTGAGTAGGAATTTTTGCAGAGATCTGGGTGGTGAGATTCAAATGGATTGGTCTCATGCTATTATCCCTATCACTGAAGAAATGAAGAAGCTAATGCCAGAAACTCAAGCCAAAAATTCACGGTGATGAAAAATGATGATCCCCGTGCAACAGGTCTTATTTCTAAAACTCAAGTATGGGTAATTATATGATGACTACAGAGGTTCATGCACCTAAGGTCACTTGCCAAGACTCTAATGAGATATGGAACTCTTGAGTTCGATGGAAGTTGTTGCTTAATAGAGTTCCGGCGTCAAGAGTGGTGCTCATATCTCTGAATAGTAAAATATTTCCTTTTTATTACAAACTCCAATTTTCAAATACTAACAACATTGCAGAATACGAGGCATTAATCCTTGGCCTCCAAGTTGCAGAAGAGAAAGGAATCAAAAATTTAAAAGTCTTTGGAGATGCAGTGTTGATTGTGAAATAAGTTAAAAATCAATTCCAAGTAAAGAATGATCGTTTGAGACACTACATAAATAAAGTGTGGGACGCAATAGAAGTCTTCGATGACTTTTTCTATAAAATCCATCCCTCATGAAAAGAATGAAAAATAGATTCTCTAGCAGTATCAGCTTCATTAATGATCCCTCATTAAAAGTTTGATCAAGACAAATACACCATCGAAATGGTTTTTAGGCCAAGTGTTCCTGACAATGCATAAAATTGGCAAGTATTCAATGATGATCAACAACTTATTGCCTTCTTGGAAAAAAGAGATAATTTTGAACAATTGTACTTTGAAGGAAGTGATTATGCATTTCACAAATCGATGACCTCACCCATTCAAGAAGGAGTTCAGAATGAAGATCCCAGTGATTACATCATTCAACTCAAAGGAAATAAAATTCCAAAAGGATTGGTATCACTTGAAGAACTTTTTGATAAACATGACAGGTTTATCAAAGAGAAAGAGCAAGCAGGACCTATGAATTCTACTGACTATGAGCAAGTTAACATTGGTACCAAGGAAAAACCCCGCCTGGTCAACATTGGTAAGTGTTGCTCACCTGAGGAGTGTAAGAAATTTGTAAGTCTCCTTACCAAATATTCTGAAGTCTTGGCTTACTCATATGAAGACTTGAAGTCTTTTCAACCTAGGGAAATGGAGCATGTCATACCCTTGAAACCTGATTGCAGTTCCATTCAGGCAGAAGCAAAGACAATATAATCCCAAGATTGCAAGGACAATATTCCATGAGGTTTAAAAGATGTTAGATGCACGAATAGTTTTTCCTATTCGACATTCAACTTGGATAGCTAATATTGTACCGGTTCACAAGAAAAATGGAGAAATTAGGATTTGTGTAGATTTTCACAATCTTAATCAAGCTTCTTTGAAAGATAACTATTCCACTGCCAGTCATGGACCATATTCTCCAGGTAGTAACTGGATCAGAAATGCTATCCATGCTAGATGGTTTCTCTGGTTATAATCAGATTGAAGTGGCTAGAGAATACCAACATAAAACCACGTTCACCACCCCCTGGGGTACGTTCACGTATAGAAGAATGCCTTTTGTTTTGATCAATGCCGAGTGTAAATTTTCAAAGGGCTATGGATATGGCATTCGCAGATTATAAAGACAAGATCATCGTGATATACCTAGATGACTTGACAATGTTCTCAAAGAAATGAGAGGATCACCTAAGAGATTTAGAGAAAATATTGCAAAGGTGCAAACTTCATAAGATCTCTCTGAATCCAAAAATTTCTGTGTTCGGAGTTACGGAAGGGAAACTCCTAGGTCATATTGTTTCTTAAGGAAGGAACTGAAATCGATCATGAGCGCGTTCAAGCTATCAAGAATATTTCCTTGCCTATTAAGTAAGCCTGGAGTCCACTCATTCTTTGGAAAGGTGAACTTTTTGAGAAGGTTCGTGCCAAATTTTTCGATCTAACTAAAGAAATTTCTGATATGATGAAAGGAAAAGAATCCTTCAAATGATTGAAGGAAGGTAGAGAAGCATTTGAGAGAAAATCAACTGGTACTATTGCGAAAGCTCCTACATTAGTGTGCCTTGGTTTTAAAAAGGATTTTATAATCTATTACTATGCTTCGCTGCACACGATCTCTATTATGCTTGACTCAACACACTCAAGAAGGAATCAAATATCCTATTGCATTCATGAGTTTTGGATTCAAGAAACATGAACTCAATTACACTCCCCTTGAGAGGCATGTGTATGCAGTGGTGAGAGCCTTAAAACATTTCAGGTACTATGTGTTGAATTCGCATACCAAAGTCTTAGTTCCAGACACCGCAGTTAAATCGAGGCTGACACAACGGGAACCGAGGATCTAAAAGAGGTAATTGGGTCTCCAAGATTCAGGAGTATGATTTGGATATCAAGCCTACCAAATTAGTTTGTGGAAGAGGACTCTGCCAACACATTGCAGAGAATGAGCCACGAGATGAATCTGAAGAAGAACCAGTTGAAGAAGGTTTACCACTGGTAGTTTTTGTCAGTACCATAGATGAATGGTATTCTGATATAGCCTACTTTCTCACGTATAGGTGAATGTCTTGAGAATCTGACAGCTAAGGAAAAGAGAGCTATCAAATTAAGATCTGCCATGTACGTCGTTTGGGACAACACTTTGTTCAAGAAAGGAATTGACGACATGTTCCTCATATGTGTTGATAAGGAACAACAACCCAGGTTGCTTGGAAGCCTTTCATAATCATGCTTGTAGTGGTCATTTCTCTGGCCTAGTGACAGCTCATAAAATTTTGTGAGCACATTATTACTGTCCCACTATGTTTTTCGATGCTCAGAAATGGGTAACAAAATGCGAAGCTTGTCAGCAATTTGTTAGAAGACCTAAATTGGTGGCTTTGCCTTTAAAGCCAATTTTCATTGAAGAACCCTTTCAAAAATGGGGTTTAGATTTCATTAGGTTTTTGAATCCTAATTCTAGTGTTGGTCATACTCACATGCTCACAGCAACTGACTACTTTACAAAGTGGGTAGAAGCTATACTGGTAAAACAAACATCTACTGCTGGTAATATGTGACTTCATCAAAGAGAATATATTGATTTGTTACATGGAATTCCACAAAAGATCATGATGGAAAATGCCACCAATTTCTCTTCTGCAGAGATGATACGTTTTTGTTATGGGTATGGGATATCTTTATCTCATTCATCAGATTACTACCCGCAGGGAAATCGGTCAAGTAGAATCCAGTAATAAAAACATCATTACTTTCGTGCGCAAGTTAGTCCAAGAAAATCAAATAACTTGGCACAAAAAGTTATATGATACATTGTGGGTCTGACCACATAACTCCCAAAAGAGCAATCAAGATATCTCCATTCCAACTTTTGTATGGAACCGATGCTCAAATTCATATCACATTGGAGTTACCAGCATTACGATTGGCTCAAGCAGTTGACGACGAATGCTTTGCTAATGCGTTAGATAAAAGGATCATGTTCCTAAGCAAGCTTGAAGAGCAGATAAGTCAAGTGGAAAACATGATCGAGGAACACCAATCCAAGATAAAGAAATTGTTCGACAAGAAAACTAGGGAGAGACAATTTCAAATCAATGACTTAGTTCTTCTCTGGGACAAAAGGTGTGAACCAAAATGAAAGCATGGGAAGTTTGATTCACAGTGGCTAGGCCCATTCAGGATCAAACATTTCTATAGAGATAACACCTATTACTTGAAGTATCCTGATGGAACTCATTTTCCTTTGCCCTACAACGGGCAATATCTCAAGCACTATCAAAATATGAAAATGTGTTGTCCCCCGTATGTACATAAAAAATTAGGTTTTTTTTTGGTTTGTTTGTTTTCCCTATTTTTCAGTTTCCTCCCTTTTGTCATCCCAATTTTGTGCCCCGATCATCTTTTAGGATCATGTTCATTGAACATTTTGGTCTGGGTCCATTGCTGCTGTCTGTGAAGTCCTTGTCCCTAATGAGAGCTAGCTGTGATCAGCTGATTTTGACTTCGCAAAATTAGTAAACGTGATTTATAAAAATTTCAAAAGTGTTATCTTTCACGTAATTATTTATCCTTCATCGCAATCGTCTTATTCTCATGGTCATTCTGGCTTTCGTTTCATCCATTTTGAATGAGCCCCTTCTCTCGTTATACCACTAACTGTGTTTTAGTTATTTAATTAATATTTAATTAATCCTTATCCTGTTATTTAATAAAATTAATATTTATTAAATTTTAGGGTTTTTAATTAATAAATATTAATTTTAATACTAGATAGAAGTTGTTCGAAAAACTTGGAAGAACTTTTCTTCTTCTTATTAATTGTCGTAATTGCCATGAGTAAGTGCCGGAGGGAAATTTTTCTTCTCGCTTCCAATATTCTGTAGACAATTTCCAGTTTACTTCTGTCATCCGGAGGGTCGATGAGGAGACGGTTACAAGAGATTGCAGAAGCGGAGGAGATTTGGGAAGAAGGAGAAACAAGGAAATATTACATATATCTAGAGCCAGAAGAAGGAAAAGCTTATTCTACAGGCATTCCACCCCGGCTTTCACATGGAAACCTTGACACGGGCATTAGCTAGAGACTATGCAACCTTGAGAGTTCTAAGTAGTTGTCTCCATTGTGGGATTACGAGTTTAGGAGATCATACGCCTGGAGGGAAGCAATAGCAAGAAATTTTTAATGATCCATGCTTGCAAAGGTGAAGGAAATCTCAGGCACGTGCAAGGATTGATTAGTTGATGTGGATTGTTTTATTACAACAAGGAGGAAATGCATGATGGGTTGCACCTTGTTAAAAACTAAATTATGTTTTTCAAAGTGCTGAAAAACACCGTGCGTTTTTCAACGTGTCAAAAAACACACTATGCCCTTCTCCACCTGATAAGTATTTGATGTGGATTGCATCATTACAACAAGGAGGAAAAACATCATGGGTTACACTTTTTTGAGAACCGAATTACATTTTTCAAAGTGCTAAAAAACACTATGCATTTTTCAACGTGTCGAAAAACACACTCTATTTTCTAGCACTTTGAAAAAATTCAACCCTTGTGCACTTGATAATTAGTTTATGTGGATTGCATCGTTACAACAAGGAAGAAATGCATAGTGGGTTGCACCTTGTTAAAAACTAAATTGCATTTTTCAAAGTGTTGAAAAACACTGAGTTTTTCAATGTGTCAAAAAATAATTTTTTTTAGCACTTTGAAAAAATTCAACCCTTCTCCACCTGATAAGTAGTTGATATGGATTGCATCGTTACAACAAGGACAAAATACATCATGGGTTGCACCTTGTTATAAACTGACTTATGTTTTTCAAAGTGCTGAAAAACATCGTGCGTTTTTCAACGTGTCGAAAAACACACTTTGTTTTCCAGCACTTCAAAAAAATTAAACCCTTTTCCACCTGATAATTAGTTGATGTGGATTGCATCGTTATAACAAGGAGGAAATGCATCGTGGGTTGTGTTATATTAAATTCACCTCTCGAGGTAATTTGGATAACTTACATGATTTCTTCAGGCTTGAGCAAGTAGAATTGGTGCGAGGCCCAAAAAACAGGTCTTGGGGGTCCCCTTTGGCTCTTCCTTAACTTCCCCATCCAAGGAAAAATTCAAGAAGTTAGAGGAAATTGAATTTTTTTGAAAAATGGCCTATTTTAGTGTATTGCAGAAAAAGCAGAAGTTCATGTCCCAGGCAATCCGCAGGACAGTCGGGACATCGGGACGCGCAGGACGCACATAGCTGAAATCACCGCAAGTAAAGGAAATTAGAAAAATTAGATATTTTTGTCCCAGGTGCTCCGTGGGACAGCTGGGACATCAAGACACGTGGGACGCACATAGCCGAAATCGCCGCAAGTAAAGGAAATCGGCAAAATCAGATATTTTTGTCCCAAGCGGTCCACGGGACAGAGGGACATTCGGGATGCACTTTGCTGAAATGGCCGTACCTAGTTCATTATGGAGATAGTGGAAGAAATTTTTTGGGATAGTCGGGACACATGTACACGTTGGACCCAAAAACTTGAAATCTCTGCACGAAGAGCCAAACAAGGAAGATGCGGCGAAGGCGGAAGTCAACAACCCCGATGGCCCGGTCAACGGTGGATGCGTAGGGACAAGAAAGACTGAATCGGGCAATGTGGAATATTTGGCCTAGGATAGTTGGGACATGAGGAACCAAAAAAGCTGCAATAGCCGCATACAAAGAGAAATTCAATGCCTGACCCTCCCGAACTTCAAACGGCCATAATGTTTGACCTCAAGCTCCGTTTTTCATGAAATTTGAATTTATTGAATGGGCACGACGTCCTCTATGCCACATAAACCATATTTATTAATTTTGATGAGGTTAAATATATTAAAATAAAATAAACATCTTCAGCTTCAATCAATTTAATACCCAGTCCCGTCAAATGATAGAAATGCCTGGCAGACCCAAAAGAGCTGTTTACACTCAGAATGCCATATATTTTGCAATTCTCAACGAAAATGCAGAAGATTAGTACCATTGGAATCGTGGTTATGATCCCAAAGCATAGAAATCAAGAAATTCAAAATTTGATGAAGGATCAATGGAGATTTTGTAGAAAACATGCTCATGTTCAGAACAATGTTTTATTTGGTAGTTGGGATGCATTCAATGAAGCATGGGCTGACATTTCTCACTGCTGCAAGTTATGGGATAGTATGGGGAGCCTTGTATAAGTAATATACCATCATTTTAGTCCATTTAATACCTCTTGCAAGTGGTTGAAAGACAAATTTCAGGATTTCCACTTTTTCCCTCTCTCTCTCATCCTAGAAATTTATAAATTGGAGTGTTGGGCTCATTGTAAAGGGAGGTAGTTTTTGTGTAGCAAAACTCTATAAAATTTATTTTGTGAAGCCAATGTGCTGCAGGCCCTTTTATTGGACTCCTTGCATGGTGATCCAAGCCCTTATCTTGTAATGGATTGAACTGTGCATATAATGAAGCAATAAAGTATAAGTTTGTGGATACATCTTCCCCTACTATGTTTGTTTGCACTCTTCTCGCCCCTTCACCTTCATTACAAGCATATTGTGTCTTTTTTTGTGATCTTGTATGGATTCATTATCATTGTGTATGTATGAAATGTTGTTGTAAATGTAATTTCCATATTGTGGATAATTGTTATCACCCCTTCTAGTATGCACTCTGCTTCTATCTTTCACACATTGGAAGACTAATCTCACACCCTCCTTTTCTGGTGTATCACTGTTGTAGTGTAGGCTTTGTTTTCATGCATTCTCTCTCCCCTTTTCCCTTGTAAAGTTATATTAGGATAGATATTTTTTTCCTGCATTAGAGTAGATTGTGGCAGGTAGTTTAGGAGCAAGAACCAAATTTCTCTGGAGGTCTATCTCAAGTAGCAAGTCCCACAACTTGGAGATGGTGCCAATGTTATCCAATCACACCATGAGCTCAATCATACACACTTGACCAATAACCAAAGGGTGTTGTGATTTAGAGATAATAGGTTGTACCTCGTTTAAAAACCGAATTGCATTTTTCAAAGTGTTGAAAAACACACCCTATTTTTCAGCACTTAAAAAAAAATTCAACCCTTCTCCACTTGACAAATAGTTGATGTGGATTGCATCATTACAAAAAGGAGGAAAAACATCATGGGTTGCATATTTTCAAGAACCGAATTATGTTTTTCAAAGTGCTGAAAAACACCTTGCATTTTTCAACATGTCAAAAAACAAGCTCCAGAATATGATTTTTTATTAATAAAATGCTACAGATCTAACCTGTGTTTACAACAATAGAAAAAGGGTTTGGAAACCCACAAAAATTACCAAGAAGTGTTTTATAAATATCTAGAAATGCACTCCCAACAATAGAAATGAAAACTAATATTTTGATTTCCTTAAACCCTACAAAAATAACCCCAACTCGGTCGCTCCAACTGAATAAATCTGATTCCAAAAATTTTATTTTTACCCTGAACCTTCCACAAACAAAAAATATGAATCCAAGGAAGATATTTCGTTCTTCCTTCTCCTTTTTTTTTAGGGTTTTCATCCTCAGAAAGTTGCAGCAAACAACTCCTTAACTCTTTGCCAAATTTGAAAAATATGAAGTGATAGAATGATCCCCCAAGCAAGTCAACTTTTCCCTAAATGGAAAGAAGTGATCCAAAAGTTGCCTTCCAAATCCTCCAATCAACATACAAAGATTTTTTAATTTCTTTCCCCCCCCATTACCCTTCTTAGACCAAGTCGTAATTTCCCTTAAGGGAGACATAAATATATAATGACTCTTTTAATCCATAGGACCAATAAAAAATATAATTACACCTTTTTTTTCTATCCTAGACATGATATAATATTAAGTCATTTAAATTGTTATAAGTGCTTACATATTTTACTTTGCTAATGACACCTAATAATAATTAAAAATAACTTAATTCACCCTTATGTTTCACCTTTGGCCATCAGGTAAACAAAATAGGCCAAGGGTCTTCCATAATGTTATTTTAGAAAGAGGGACATTTCAATCCTCCCTTCCTCAAATTGCTTTCCCACAAGTAATTTCAAATTTGGGTGCTCTAAAATTTATGCACCTTCCCATGTTGCATCTTCAATAGGTAACCCTTTCCATTGGATCAAGTATTCTCTAATAATTATATTCCTCAATCTCTTCTCACGTACCTCCAAGATAGCTTCTAGTTCCAAAACCAACTTGCCCTCATCATCTAGAAGGGGTAGCTCCGTGGAAGGAGATATATGTTGTCCCAAAGCCCTTTTTAGGCATGAGACGTGAAACACATTATGGATTTTTCTTTGAGCTGGGATTTCAAGCTCATAGGAAACTTTCCCAACCTTCCTTATGATCTTGTAAGGGCCATAAAACCTTGGATTTAACTTCTCTAATCATTTCCCTTTGAGGGAAGATTGTCTATATGGTTGTAGCCTCAAAAAAACCATGTCCCCTACCTCAAATGACCTCTCAATACTTCACTGGTCCACATATATTTTTTGTTGATTTTGTGCATGTGAGAGGTTATCTTTGAGTGCTTTTAATATATCTTGGCTCTGTTGCACCAAGTCCCTAGCTCCCAACATTCTACTATCCGTAAAAATAACATCCACAAAGGAAAATGCATCGTAACCATATAAAGCTTTGAAGGGAGACATACCAATAGACATTTGGTAAGTTTTATTATAGCAAAACTACCCGAAATATAACCATTTTATCCATGTGGTATGCTGCACTGTAACATAGCTCCTTAGGTACCCCTCTATCCACTTATTAAAAATTTCAGTTTGCCCATCCGTTTGTGGATGGTAATTCGTACTAGGGATCAATTTTGTACCTACAAGATGGAAGAGTTCTTGCCAAAAAGAACTCAAAAATTTGTTATCCCTGTCACTCATAATATTTTTAGGCAGCCCATGAAGTTTGAAAACTTCTCTAAAAAAAATCCAGCCACCAAGGGTCCATCGTATTTAGTTGGTAGTGGGAAAAAATGTGCATATTTTGTTAATCTATACACTACAACATAAATGAAACTTTTACCTTGCACCGACGGAAGTCCAATGATGAAGTCCATGGAAACACTTTCCCCTTTTTGAGTCAGGATAGGTAGAGGCTACAAAATACTCATTGGAAATTCATGTTTCACCTTACATTGTTGACATGTGAGACACTCCCTTATGTGTTGGAGTACCTCCCCTTTGAGACCTTTCTATACAAACTTTTCTTTGATTTGTTTGTATGTTTTGAAGTAACCTGGATGACCGGATAAGGGTGAGTCATGCATAACTTCTAATATTTTACGTTTCACCTTGGATTCAAGCACCAAAAAGACCTTGTTCTTGTATATTATCAAGCCATCCACCACTTTGTATTTTTCATCTTCAATTCCATCTTCTAGGATAGTGTTAGAAAACTGATTTTTTGCATATTTAACTATTATAACAACCCTCCAATCCGCTTCAATTTCTAACATAGAGCAGTAATATGGTTTCCTAGACAATGCATCTGCTACATATATTATTTTTGCCTTTTACAAATTCAATTTCAAAGTCAAAAGGACTAAATTTTTCTCACCCATTTTTGTTGTCTGTCATTCAAATTAGATTGGCTAAGAAATACCTTAGGCTATTGTGATATGTTTTCACCATGAACTTGCCACAAACAAGATATTATTGGAACTTAACCATAGTGTGCATGATTGCTAGCATTTATTTGTCATAGATAGAGTGCTTCTTTTCAATCTCCTTTAGTTTTCTACTCTCAAATGTAATGGGATGTTTTTTTTGCATTAAAACAACTCCAATACCTTCTTCAAATGCATCACATTCAACCATAAAGGGAATAGAGAAATCTAGAACAACAAGTACGAGGCATGTACTCATCACCTTTTTTAAATTGTCAAATGCCTCTCGGGCTGTCCTAGACCAACTAAAGGCTTCTTTCTTTGTTAAATCAGTCAAAAGAGCTGTAAGTTGAGAGAAACCTTTGAAAAACCTCTTGTAATAGCTGCATAGTCCCAAAAATCCCCTCAAATGTGTCATGGTGGTGGGTAGAGGCCAATCCAAGATGGTTATGATGTTTTGTTGATCCATACGAACACCTTGGGCATTGATAATATGTCCCAAGTATAGAATTTCAGTCACACCAAGTTCACATTTTGATTCTTTAGCATAGAGTGATTGTTACCCCCCAAAATACCCAACACAATATCCAAGTGTTGAAGATGTTCATCCCATGATTTATTATATACCAATATATCATCAAAGAAAACCAATACAAACTTCCTTGAATGCTCTCTAAAAACATGATTCATGTAGGATTGAAATATAACAGGAGCATTAGTCATTCCAAAAGGCATTATAAGAAATTCAAAGTGGCCAAAATGACACCTAAATGTAGTTTTATAGACATCCTATTTCCTTACTCGGATTTGATGGTACCCGGATCTCAAGTCTATCTTTGAAAAGTAGATAGATCCATGTAGCTCATCAATTTGCTCATCAATTATAGGTATGGGATACCTATTTTTGATGGTCCTTTTATTCAACAAGCAGTAACCAATGCACATTCTCATGGTCCCATCATTCTTTTTCACAAGAACCATTGAAGATGCAAAGGGGATTGAGTTAGGCCTTTTGTGCCCCATTTCCAACAACTTCTTGATGGCCTTTTCAATTTCTTATTTGTATGCTCTAGGATGACGATAAGGAGTGGTAATAACAGTCTTAGTACCTAGTTCTAATTCAATGATATGCTAAAGACCTCTATCTTGATCTGAAAATAATCAAATTATTACTACCTGATCTCGGACCCTTATAGGCTTTAGTTATTTGCCGATGATTTTACTCATTTTAAGTAATCAATTTAAAAATAATGCAAGACAATAATGACCATTGCACACAGATTGATTACGGAGTTCGGCAATTGCCTACGTCTCCGGGTTCGTGGTCGAACCGTTCCACTAGTCAAAACTTGTAAGTTACAATAGTACTTTCACAAGAAAACCTAATGGAAACTATTTAAACTTGCTTAGAAGAATAACCAGACCTTCGGACGACAAGGGTGCAAAATAGCACCCGACTTCCACCTTCCTGGCGTACAATCTCCTTTGGCTTCGATCGGCCTTCTTGACGCTATCAATGCGACGCTAGCACTCCGGTCGACAATCCAGGATTTGCAAGTAATTGGTGTGGCACTATGGGCCTATTGGGTAGTTTATAATTTACTCCCAATCACAAATATTTCATCTATTATTGCCTAAAATAATAGGCCAATAGACAATACTTGTGGACACATCCCACAAATAAGCTTAACAAATAATAAGCTCGTTGGACTAATGTGTGTGCCCCCACAACAAGCTTAACAAATAATAAGCTTGAGTTGTGTGTGTCCCGACAATAAGCTTAACAAATAATAAGCTTGGGATCTGTGTGCGTCCATTACAATACAAATGGGTTCCCTATTTATACATTTTTAGGGCCCAAAAAATATGCATTGCATATCATCCATAGGCTAATATTAGCCTAATCCCGTACATGAAATTTGGGATTAAATCCCTATGTGGGCGGATTTCATGTTTTAATGGGATTAATACCCATTTTAGCCGATTGCATTTGTTAAGGGATAATATCCCAAATGAGCGGAATTTGTTTGAAATGGGATTAAATCCCAAAAGAGGCGCATTTGGATAATAGTTTAGGCTTTATTAAGCCTTTCAATGCGCATGTATAGTGGTCAATGGACCACTTTGGAGCATAACCGCCCCCATCTCCATCGCTTCACCTCCCTCTCCTCACGTGGAATCTTCCACGCATGACATTGCATGCCTTTACTACATGGACATAACCTAACATGTTGGCTGTTATGTGTGGTCAGTTGGTGAGCTTTAATACTAATGTATAAACATTAATATATAGCGGTTTGGCATATACATGTGTGGCATTTGGAAAGTGGACTTACCAAGTAAATATAATTTCGACCCCTGTAATGTGGTATGGAAATAATTAACTCGGTAAATAGCATATATCCCACTTGTCGTCTCCCGATAAGAAAATCGAGTGAATTCGACGAGTGTTGGCAAGCCACGTGTCACAGTGCAATTGGTCCAATATTGACCAGTTGACCATAGTTTGACTTTCTTGATGTCTGAACTTTGACCGAACATATCTAGAGCTCCCGATGTCCATTTTTCGCGTTCTCACAGTCGATGGAAAGATGTCGAGATGATCTTCTGCACTAACACCATTTAGGGATGTTTAGGGAACTTTTGAAAATGATCCCCTGATCATATCTGGAGGTAACCCACGAGGAAGGTTGTTAAATACCTTGGTATGTTTGTCATAAATAGCTTGAATGTCCTCATGATACTGCTGCTGCTTAAAAATTTGATCTACATATGTAATTAAACACTCTATTACCCAAGAAACTTTCCCTCTTTGAAAGACCCTTTCCATCCTCTTAGCGGTCACTACCACAGGAGCATTGTTTACCATATCATGTAGCACTATTTCTTGCCATGTTGATATGAATTTCAGTTCCGTTGTTTGGTAGTTTTGAGAGAATTCCCTGAGAGAATGCATCTATCACACACCCAAGATTACATCTGTTTCACCAATACCCACCACATAAAATTCATCTGTCACCATGTGCTTACCAAGTGTGATTTTCAGCTGTGATATCTTCTTAGTACAAGGGATAGTGAAGCCATTTGTCACTGGAACATTAAATCCCTTGAAATCCTCTAATGGCAGCCCCATTTTCACAACTAAATCAACATCAATAAAGTTATGAGTTACACCACTATCAATCAAAACAATGACTTTTTTACCTTTTAGTTCCCTTATAACATGAAAAGGGTGGTACCTTGGAGCTCCGGATAGTGTGACAAGAGTACTATCCAATTGATAATCTTCTATTTTTCTTTCTTTCTCTTACATCCTCATGGTTCTCTTCCTTGTCTATTTCTTCTTCCCCTCCATTGAAAATAACTTCAATGTAATGCACTTGGCCCTTGCCTAAACAATGGTGCCCTAGAGTCCATGGATCTTTGCAAGAGAAGCAAAGATTATTTCTTCTCAACTCATTTCTTGAACTCTCAACATCTTTGTTCCTTGGAAGATCTCTTTGAGGGTCTATACCTTGCTAAAATGGTTTCCTTGCTTGATTAAAAGGGAGTGTCCTTGAATGCCCTTAAAAAGTGTGCCTTAGCTGCCCCAAATAATTTGGTTTGGATTGTCCAATGGGCTGATTTTTACCCCTAACTGATATAGATTCCAGATTTAACGATCTCTTTATTGCATCTTGGAGAGAGGAGGGTTTAAAAGCCTTCACCAACCCCTTAAAATATTCAGTTAAGCATTCCATGAATAAAAATATAAGTCTTCTCTCACTTACATCGGAAACCATGACCGCTAACTTCTGAAAATCAGCCACATATTTCTCTAATGAAGTCTCTTGTTTCAGCTGTGATAACTCTTTGAAATGCACTTCTGGATCTTTCCTATCGAATCTTTCTGTTTGAATAAACTCCTCAAGTGTTGTGATGGAGCCATGTCTTTGTGTCACAATGCCATGGTACCACCATTCGAGAGCTATACCCTCAAAGTAAAGAGTGATAAACTTGAGAGATTTTTCTTCATACATAGGATTTAATGAAATGTAGGTGTCCAATTTTTGTAGCCAAGCCCTTGCAGAGCACTTATATGTCCCATCTTAAGTAGGAAGAGTGATTTTTCCCAATCGGCGTTGGATGTCTTTCCTCGGTTCTGGTTGTTGATGCACTCTCTTCTTTGGTCCTTCATTCCTTCTTAGTTGAAAAAAGTATCTAAATGAAACAAGTTCTCTTGTGTGGGGGTTCAAGGATGCATACTCACCCCCATACACATTAATTTCATTTGCAAACCCATGAATAGGTGGTTGTTCTCTCTCCTCTAAAAGTGGTTCCTCTCTCTGAAGGAAATTTGCACGAAAGAACTTAGAAGAGTTCTTGTTCGAACCTCTATCTACATGTAACGTAGAAGAGCTTCCCTCACCTTGATTACCATGACCCCCTTGAGGGTTTTACTTGCTGAAATATGTCCCTTGTAGAGCTCTTCCAAAATTTGTAATGGCTCCTATAAAAGAGTCTCTAAGATCCCTGTGTGATTCCATGGGACGATTCTGTAGCTCTGTGTTGTCCCTAGTAAATATTTCATTCATGTAACTTAACTCATCATTTGGAGGTGGTTTCTCTTCATCATCTGTCCTTCCTCTTCCTAGAGTTCTCCTTTGATAATGGTTCCTAAAATGGTCTTCACCCCTTTCCATACAAATCTAAAATCTGAAATCTGAGTCTCACCTCTACAAGCTGGGAGGAAAACTTGCTTTGATACCACTTTAATTTCCCCTAAAAGACCAAATTGAATATACAATGGAATATTCTATAAACCCAACTGAAATAGAGCACCAAATTGAAATGTACACTACAAAAATAATTTATCCAAAAAATGTGATTTGCGAAGGAAAGGAAAATATCATGAACAATGTTAAAACAACTCCTTTTTTTGGATTTTTAAATAAAAACTAATTTATGTAGAATAATGGAATAGATGGGTACCAAAATGAAAGCTCTAGAATCTTATGTTTATTAATAAAATGCTACAAATCTAACCTGTGTTTACAACAATAGAAAAAGGGTTTGGAAACCTAAAAAAATAACCAATAAGTGTTTGATAAATATATGGAAATGCACTCCCAACAACACATATGAAAACAAATATTTTTAACTTAAACCCTGCAAAAACAACCCCAACTAGATCGCTCTAGCTGAATAAATCTGATTCCAAAAAACTAATTTTTACCTTGAACCTTCCACACAAAAAATTATGAGTCCAAGGAAGAGATTTCGTTCTTCCTTCTCCTTTTTCTAAGGGTTTTCATCCTCGTAAAATTGCCGTAGCAACTGTTTAGCTCTTTACCAAATTTGGAAAATATGAAGTGTAGAATGATCCCCCAAGCATGTCAACTTTTCCCTAAATGGAAATGACCCAAAAAATGCCTTCTAAATCCTCCAATCAACATGCAAACATTTTTTAATGTCTTTTCCCCCCCATTACCCTTCTTAGACCAGGTTAGAATTTCCCTTAAGGGAGACATAAAGATATAATGAATCTTTTAATCCCTAGGACCAATAAAAAAATATAAGTGCACCTTTTTTTCTATATTAGACATGATAGAATATTAAGTCATTTAAATTGTTATAAGTGCTTACATATTTTACTTTGCTAGTGACACCTTATAATAATTAAAAATAACTTAATTCGCCCTTATGTTTCCCCTTTGGTCATTGGGTAGACAAAATAGGCCAAGGGTCTTCCATAATGTTATTTTAGAAAGAGGGACATTTCATAAAAAGGTTGTATAATCGAGAAAAAAGAATTTTGTCCCTATAAACTCACAAATTCAAAGATAAAATTACCAATTCACTCCTAATCCAGTGTATATGGAGTCAAATTAAACCATGTACTTTTAGCTATCAATATGCAGTGTGCACACTAAATTTTAAAAGACTGCAAAAACCACCAAAAGAAACTAATTCTCCGCAGAAACCAACAAAAGACCGCAAAATTACCGATCCACGACAAATTAGTTGTACATATAAGGTCAAATTGAACCAAAATCTTCGCAAGAATTGCTTAATATACATGTGAAATAAAACAATGTCGAGAAAACCATTCCAAGCAACTAACTCTTCCCAAAAACGAAAAATTTAATGATATAGTTTACAATCGGTGTCCAAATTTAAATAATGAGGTCAAAGTAACCCAAAAGTTTTGGTAGATTTACTTCAATACACATGTCAAATACGAAAGCGCCGCAAAATCAACTAAATTCCCCTAAAAAACTGCAAATGCAAAAGTAAATTACCAATCCATAGAAAGCTAACTGTATGTGAGGTCAAATTCAGCCAAAATCTTCTCAATAATCACTTAATGCACATGTCAAACAAAGTAAGATGCATACTCAATTAAAATTTCCTTGAACCCACTAATTCAAAAGAAAATTATTAATGCGCAACAAATAAACTATAAATGATGTTATTTTCAACCAAAAGCTTCCCAAAAAACTACTCAATACAAACGTCAAATAGAATAAGGCCACAAATCAACTAGAAAGCACAAATTTATATACATATTACCAATCTGTAGCAAATTAACCATACATGAAGTTAACTTCAACCAAAATCTTCCGAATAATAACTCAATACATGGGTAAAATTTTAAAATACCACTTAAACATTGAAATCAACTATATATCCCCACAAACCACAAATTGAACCATGAAATGTGCCATCCATGCTAGATTCCTCGTGTGATAGGTCAAATTTTACCAAAATTATTATCTAGAATCAATTGACAGACAAGTCAAATTCAAAATGTCATAAAATACATAAAATCGACTAAATTCCTCGATAAACCATGGATTTCTAAGCGGAAAATAAATCTCACAAATTAAAGTTCCCTCAAAAATCTAAAATAAACGCAAAGAAACCTCTCATTTCGTCGTTTGAAAGCCTCATAAGGTAAATTCGGTTAAAAAATAAAGAGGGTTTTCTACTTCATGTTTGAAAATCAATGTTGAAGTTCCGAACACAACGAATAAATCATATCTGAGAAAATATTTCTCAATTCTACATTCAACATGCAACTACTAAAAAGGGAACAACTAAAAATAGCTAAAAAAAGTAAAAATGTCAAAACACCCATCAAATTTAAGCATATGGAAAAAACGTCAAAACGCTCGTCAAATTTAGGCTAGTGACGTGAACGACCGCAGACTCTTTACCATAGGGGGAACACCTTTCGGTGTGTTATCCTGTAAAATTGACGAGGGAAATTTTATAGGTAACCATACCAAATTTTTTCCTGGTCCCTCGTCAGGGACCCCTCTGCATTCGGAATGTCGCAAAATCCCTTTATGGGAAATCTAGTTCTCCAAACTTAGCCATTTTGGTCCCTTTTGGCTGGGCGCACCTTTTATCTGTGTTACACAGAGTAAATTTACGCCCCCTTCATTTCCTTTGGCGCACCCTTTGAAGTGTTAACACATGTTTTGGTGCGCCTTCCCGTGATGCACCTTTCTCGTGTGCGCCAAGGCACATGCGCCTTCATGTTAGCACATAAATTGTTGCGCCATGTTTTGGTGCACCAAAGGGCTCAAGAAATGAAGTGTTGACGGTCTTAAAATCATGCCAAAGGTGTAAGTTTTCCCGTGTTGACACGCGTTTATCCGCGCCAAAGGGCGCACCGTTTTGCATGTCAACACATGTTTTGGTGCGCCTCTTGAAAAAATGGTTGGCGCATTTATTGCACCTTTGCCTATATATAGGCGCACCCACCCTGTCACTTTCACAATTGAAAACACGTGAGTATCTTTATTCCTCTGCACCTGTCAGCACGCCCGTCATCCTCGTGTCGCGTTCATGGACCCCGTTTCGTCTCTCACATTCTATATATTCCGGGTAGGTGATTCTTTCTCCTCTTGTGTTTTGTTTTGGTTGTTTGCGTGGTAGGATAGAATGAATATGCGAATCCATTAAACCCTCCTACCGTTCTTGCAACCTTTTCCCCCCAAACCGTTTTCATCCTCTTTCCAGATCTGCTGGTAAGGAAGGCTCTACCTCAAAAAATCACCTGGATCTTTTTGTTGTGCCACCTCACCATCTAAAAACCCTGAAAAAGAGGCCTGAAAGATCAAACCTGTCAAGAAAGAAAGAAAACCTTAAGGATTAGTGTAAAACTGTGTTTTTCCCTTGGCGCAATCACCACCCCTGCTGCATAAAATACAGTTGCGCCAAAGAAGGTGCACTTTTTCCGCTTGCAACACGCTTAATCCCCGCACCATATGAAAACCAAGTAAATCCTAAAAATTGGCACAGGCGAATACCCTATTACAGCAACACAGTGTCATGCAGGCCTTCCCTGCGCTGCACCAAATTCCCCTTTTGCGCACAGAAAGATAGTGCAACATGCATTTATCCTGCGCCATCGGTGCATCAACATCCTTTGTTACATGCCAATTGCATGTGCCATTGGCGCATCCTGATCTCATGCAACACCAAGTTTATTTGCGCCCAGCCTAACCTTATATAGATGGCGCAGGCACACCCCTGTCTACAATAACAAAAATGTCATATGTGAAATCCTTCCACCCTGTGCCCTTTGGCGCTGATTTGTTCCTTGTAACACTCTTCTTCAGTGCGCCATTCTATTAACCCTGCAGCCTGCAGTGTCCTTGCGCCCTGCGCCCAGAGGCCTTTAAATTGTTAAATCCTCATTCTGTAATACTCTAATGGAAGATCTAACAGCTAACACGGCTCTTATGCGTTGGGTTTCACTTCTTCTTCTTGCAGATCAGCAACTAAATTCAGATCCACATATGTCTACATCAAGCAAGAGGCCAACCAAGTCAAAAGGTAAAGCTAAGCTTACAGAAGAAGAAATGAAATACAAGTACCAAAGGGTCAGCATGCCTGAGTCCCAGGCAGAATGTGACCTGGATATAAGAGATTTTGAGCTCGGTCACATCGATATGGAGGATTTCTGGGCAAGAACTAGGAGAGTCACAGGGAGTCCCTAGATGGACAAACTAGTAGGTAGTGTCCTGCATTTTGCTGGGGGGATCCCCGTCAGTGCAGTAAATAATGAATTCATGATGGTAGTAGCCCGCTGCTACAACAAAGACACAAGGTGTGTCCAAAATGAAAAGGGTGAAGTTGTGATCAACCTCACTGCCCGGCACTTCGAAATCATGCTTGGCATTCCTCTCCACCGGCATTTTGTGGCCGTAAGCCAAGAAGATTGCATCAAGGCTTGGGAGGACAATGAAGACCAGTGCATGCAGCTAATGAATGAGGTGTACCTAAAGAACAAGAAGGTGATAACCAGATGGCCACAGGTTATTCACCGTAGTGACTTCTCCGAGGAACTGAGTGATACTATCACATTCCTAAGAAGATTATTTGGGCTTTCTAACGCCCATTAATTTCATAAATGGATGCTCAAGTACCTGGAGGCCATGAACAAGAACGTACCTGATCAACGCTTCGAGTGGGTGGAGATAATAAGCAGCACCATATCTGAGAAACTCCAACAACTCACCATAATGGGGAGGTTCTACATGAACTCCTACGTAGTCTACACTACAGCCTCAGAGAGGGATTATCCAGCATTGAGCTGATGCGGGGTTTGGCCTCAGGTAAAGATATACGAGTACTACCCAGAGCTGAAGCTGGAGAACAACATCTCACAGTTCACCAAAATCAATGATGCCTTCTTCTACGGCATCGTCTGCCTATTGAGGCCCAACATGACTCACGATCGAACGACCAAGAGCATTGTCGCAGAAACAGAGAAGTGGGGGGCCTTATTTACACAATTTCCCACCTTCACCTATCTTAGGGCAGCTAACTTCCTGGGTGAGCCCACCAAATTCTCGAGATATGCCGGCCCCAAGCTGATCCTGTTGGAGCTATCTAGACAACTCGTAACATACCACGAGAAGTGCCTGAAGAGAAAGAAGGGTGGAACTCCTTTCCCCCTTACAGTGGGCAGATACAGATGCATCTCTCACCACAAAGCCTAGGAAATGGTTGCCGAGCTAGAACTGCTCAATCTGAAGCACAACTTCCCAGTGAGGCCCACTTTTGATCCAAGGAATTGCCTTCCCAAGGAAAAACTTGATCCAATCCATATTCCACAGATCGAGGACATCTATATCGACTTGTACCATGAGGTCGAACTTAGAAGGAAGGACCACTCCCATTTGGCCTTGGCAGAAATTATTCAATACGGCGTGACCATCGTTCCAAAGGGCTATCAAACTGCCGATCAAGAAGTTGATCAGGTATATCTGGATACCGATGGGGACAACTAGCCATTCCCTGCGATCGACAGAACAAAAGCGCCCTAGACCATTGAAGAAAGGGTCAAGGAGACATTGCGGAGAACAGAGCACTGGTGTAGAATGAATGGCCTTATCTACCTCGGAGTAGATTTCACCACGTCTCCATTAGACAGCGCACCTGTCAGGCCAAAACATCTATCTAAGGTCAAAGGCAAAGATAAAGATGGTGAATCGAGCTCTGCTCAAGAAGGAGCTCCTGAAAGTCCTCCTTCCGCTGCAGAAGAACAGGTTGTAAGCCTGGTATCCCCAGAAAAAGAAGTGGCGGAAGGTGTTTCGATGGGTACATCCACTCAGGGTGTCACCACTGCTACAACTGCCGAGGTCCCTTCTATCCCTTCTCCTTCTCCTCCTTCTCCTCCTCGCGTGACCCAAGCGACCATTCCTTTGGTCGTGTCCTCTCCCCCATCTTCTACTATTCCTCCTTCCTTGTCATCCATCTTCTCTTCTCTCGCGGAGCTGTCCCCCACCATTTCTTCTCTCATCTCTCAGCTCCCTTCCTTTCCCACGTCTTCCTCCCCTACAGTGTCCCTTCCCCTTGTGATCACTTTCTCGGCCTCCCTCTCAATGCCAGCACCAAGTATTTCTACCCATTTCCCCTCATCCACTGCAACTGCTCCCTCTTCCACCTCTGGTCCCGTTCCCTTAAGTCCATCGTGGATCTCCCAGCATCTGAGCCAGCAAAAGAGGAAATTCCTTATCGTGCCGATGGACTTCTCTGTCATCCCGACAAAGGGGGATAAGAAGCAAAAGCCTATAACCCGCTTCTCTCAGAGTGCATCGAGAGAAAGAGTAATGGAGATTGCATATCTCGATCCTTCAAAGGGTAAAAAAGATCTATCTCCGGTAGATTATACAGTGACCCAAGTCACAATGGGAACGTCTTCAGAAAGCCTTCAAGGAGAGGCCCTATCTGCAGTGGAAGCCCTTTGCAAGAAACTTTAAGAAGAAAAGGAGGAGAAAAGGTTGCTAAAGGAACAAAACAAAAATCTTCTCCACGCCCTACAAAAAATGGGTAGTGCACCTCCTACAACTGCCATGGAAACTCCTGAGGTCCTAAGTCAGGACAAGATAAACGAGTATGCCAAAATTGGCGAACAAGGAATGGTAGTTTCTGCCTAGAGGGATCAAATCCTCAAAGACAATGAGGAGGTAATAGTCAAGTTCATCGAGTTGTATCAGAACATCAATTGGGCGAACAAAGATCTCCAGGTGATTGCAGGGCCTATCTTCGAGGAGTTTGACCATGCAAAGCTGCAACATGAAACATTCCAGAAAATGCTCAACTATTCAGTCGACGATCTAGTAAAATTTGGCGTCTTTAATCACCCCAGGATATCCAGCAAGATCCTTGCTGCGTTGGATTACCAGGTCGACCAGATGGAGTTCGTCCTGGAAAAGATCGACAAAGTCAAGGAAGAAGCCCTAGATGCAATGCATCAAATGGAACAAATTGTTCTGAGAATGTCTCCAGGCCTGCTTACTCCTTCTTTCACCTTGAGGAAGGCAGACGAAACTATCCGGATCTTCAAGAAGATCCTCTTGTAAGGGTTAGGGCCAGAAGCCATTTTCAACACCGAATGCATCAACAACCTTTTAGCTTGCCGTGATTTTGTGGGGTTCCTGATGGAGGCAGGAAATGAATATTTCAAACTCCCTGAAAAACTCAGAGATGAGCGGGAGACCTGTGAAGTCATTGGTGATCATACGAAGGGTCCTGCTCAGGATCAACTTTAGCCCATGATCAGTAAATTCATGGAATATCGGACTCAGTTCCACATCACCTCTCCCGAACAACAGCAGAAGCAAGATACCCCCTTCCAACCGCGAGATGACGATGAATAGTTCTCTTCCTCTTGGCTTCTCTTTTTGTAAATATCTAATAGTATGTTGGTACAAATGATGACCTCATCCATGTTGCACCATGGGATGTTGTCATCCACCAAGTTGTCCAAAGTCAACATTGACTTTTAGATATTTTGTAATTAGTTGTTGTTTCCCTTTTGCCTTCTTTCTTCTCCTTCTTCTATATATACTTGGATACTTGTTGTATTCAAGGGTGAATACTTTTTAGATGAAAATAGAAGTAAGAAGAAAAGACTTTGAGCTTTTGTAACAGAAGAAAACATTAATACTGTAAATATTAAGACTTTGTGCTGAATATGCATGTTATAAGCATTTTAATCTTTCTTATGTCAGATTTATGTGTTTATTCTGTTAAATCTATCTCTACTTTTTTGTCATTTATTCATTAGTATTGCTTTGTTCGTCTATACAAGTAGGTTCGGCTTTGTTTACTACCAGCCCAAAACATAGACGCTCTGACCTTTCTGCTTTGGAATTCATTTATTTTCTTCCTTCAGATCTATTCTTCTCCCCACCTCGTTTCTTTCCCTTCTTTTCACAGTTGGAAATACCTCTACTGGGATGAGATCCCAGCCCCCGAAGGTAGAATATTGTGAGAATTGCACAGATTCCTGTTGGTAGAATAGCAATAAACCAGTTTTACTTTGCTGACTCAAAGAGGGGCTATGCCCTGCACACTATTGGCTCGTCTATCCATAGGTCTGTCCACTCGAAAGATTCTCAGACCAACACGGTGTAATGAGATGACATTGTCAAGGAAATACATAAACAAGGTTAGCAGCGTATAAAGGTATGTTGATCCCACTAAAAGCATCAAGCCGAAAATTTACATGTATCTTATAAATTATTTTAATTTTTTCTAATAATCCTTTTTAAATTGTTAGAAGGCACATTATATGAATATGAACCTCTCAACGACTTGTCTAAGTCTTCTTTATCAAATAATTCATTTTTCATTCCTTGATATAAAAAAAATGAATTGTAATTTTGTCACAATATCAGTGAAATTTCAAAATTTTGGGAGTCATGGGCAAGATCTCTATGTTTTGGTCATCCTTTTCCCCCTCATGCTAAGCCTTTTTGTTAAGGTGTTAGTCATTTTTTGTGAAAATTTGGGCAAAATCGGTTAGTTGAGGAACATGTGGAATTGTTCCTTTGTTTCACATGTTCCTTGGAACTCCACCATCACCGCATCAAACAAAGGAACATGTATATTTGGCATTTGTTAGCACTTATGGAATAGGTATCGAGTTCCTTATTTTCCCCAACAACTTGACATCACCGACTTAAGCAAGAAGAATTGGCACAGTGAAATCACATGAATCGGTCATTTGTGGAATAGTCATAATTGTTCTCTTGTTCCTCTGGTGCCTCATATCTCCACCTTAACTGATGACCAAGCACATAGAGGTTTCATCGGTCATGTCAACATTTGGTGGAACTCAGAGAAATATTCTGTTGTTTTTCTCGTGCCGCACGAACCTTCTTACGTCGACAAGCAAATGGAGGAAGATATGAAGGGATCAGCTATGTTGGCCCAGGAGAGAACAAAGGGAATTGTTCCCTCATTCCCTTTGTTCCCTGATTCACCACCATAGCCGCCAAAAAAACAAAAGGTTATGTCGATGTTTGAAGACCCACAGGGAAGAGTTCCAGTGTTCCTCTTGTTCTCTAAATGACCACTTGGACCAACTGTTTTACTAATTTTCACAATAACTCTCAATTTTCACCAAGAAGAGACGATCATGAAAGCTTAGAACTTGATTTTATGGAATGTAATGATAAAATATTGTATTTGTGTCCAATTTAATGTATTTCTAACTCAAGTCATGTAAACCAAGGTTAAAGAGAGTTAAGGTGAGGGCACTACAAGAGAATGGGTGTTTTATCCACAAATTTTCCACAAGTTCATTGTGGATTATTTATTCAAAATTGTGAATCCAAATTTGTGGACTCCACCCACAATAAAATTGTGAAAACATAAAATTATTGAACTTTCCACAATTTTAAACTTGTAGAAATAGTCACAAATGTTAAATTGTGAAACTTTTAACAAATTAAGAATTGTATAGATAGTCACAAATTTAAATTGTAAAAATTTTCACAATATTAAATATGTGTAAATTATACAATTGTAAATAATTTGATATTATTCACTTATTATGAATTTGTTTACACTTTTATAACTATGAAAACATATTAAATTCAAAAGTTAAAGTAAATTATATGCATATTTTAGTTTTGTTGATAGTATAAATATTTAAAATTAATACTAATTTAAGTGTTTAAATTAAAAAATTATATTTATATTTTTAAATGAAATTTTCTATTTCTAAAATCTATTCAAAAAATTCACATAACATTTAAAAAAAATACATAACAAAATATATTATAAAATAAAAATAAAAATAAAACAATAATAAATAAAACAAACCAATAAATAAACATAAAATAATACAAGTTTCGTTTATGTAAAAATATTCTAAAATATTAATGTTGAATAAAATTGAAACTTTGAGTATGAATAGATATGAAATCTTGAAAATGACATGAACATAGTGTCCCAAATATTAATAGAATTATAAGACAATGTACTAAAAATTGCTAAGTAAAATATTAAAGAATTATAAGACAATGTACTACAAATTACTTGGTCTGTTCCATAGAACTAGAAATAAAAAAATTCCACCCACAAATAAAAACCTTCCTTAATTGTTTCCATACTTACAATAATGTGCCTCAAACGGAAACCATTCATAAAAATCAATGATCAAATTTGTGTAAAACTTAGATATATTATATGCCTTCGTACAGATGATTTTTTTCTCATGATTTTTTTCCCAAGTTTTTTTTTTTTAATATAAACATTTCCTATTTTTACAGTAATTCATTCTAGAGGATTTCAATACTCATATACATCTTTCTTAGACCTATCATACAATTCCTACTTCAATCCACTCATTTTCTCACTCATCTTGCAGTTCCTTTCTGGAGCATGAATTTTATTTTCCAAAATTAATTAAGTGAAACATATTAAACAATCATTTCCCCTGGGATGAATTTATAAGGCCACGCATTCCTCCATAGCTTTTTTTATCTTTCCCACAATTCAATCCTCTTTTAAAATATGGTATTGCTTAACTTCTTCAACTCTAACGATGCCTCAACTTTCTGCACAGAATAATGTAAAATATTTTTTAGAAATACAAGCATGGCATTAAGTTAAATCAATATTGAATGTTTAAAAATACGTATAGCATTACGATAGTGCATAATCTATAAGATCATAAAGTAAATGTTCTAGAAATGAATAAAAAAATTAAATTAATATTACAAATAAAAATAGAACTACTCCATGAACAGAATTTGTAGATAACTAATTTTCAGAATCTGATCACCTGCATATAGTGTGTATAGAAAACCTGGTAATTTGATATTCACCTTTTTGAATAAAAATCATATAAAAGATATTTTCCAAACACTTCTTCTATGAAATAATATAAACTGCATTATATGCCTATCATGTAACCCACTATAATAACATTTAAATTTAGAGAATGACTGCTATTCTAATCCCAAACTATCACATATTATAATCAGATTAGGATTTAACACAGACCATCTATGTTTTCTTTCTCTTGAATATAATTCATGTGTGGAACAAATCAAGTAAAGTAGATGCATAGTTAATTCAGTTATATGCATGCGTAAATGCAGCAAAAATCAATTAGAATAATCTCGACAAAATCAATTGCATGCGTCAATTTACATAAATGAATGGCAGGAATGTAGGATAAATCAATTAGATGCATAAAAGTAGCAAAAATTAATTACACTTGTTACAGACAATATTGCTTTAAATTTGTTAAAGATATGCATTTATTGGAATAAACAAATAATTAAAGAATTCATTATATAAAAATAGTAAATTGTTTAATCACTTATTTATGGTGATAAATGAAGATTTTACATAAATTTAAATAAAATATTGTGGTTATAATATCATTTGTCTTCATTTTTAATTATAGATTATACTTTTGATTCATACACATATTCAAAATATTAATTATGTATTTTTATATTTAAAATTATAATTCAAATTAAATACTGTGAGAATATTTATATTATTCATTTTAAAATCTATTAATTCTCTAAAATCTAAAACATGTTTTAAATACTATTTATTATGTGTAGTACGGATTATTTTGCGGAGGATAAACAATAGATATTTACATTTAGTTTCAATCAACCCCAAATTTATTAAATTTTGCATTTTTTTTAGGTTTATTAAAATATTTTATAATTCACTATATTTCTTGAAATTATTTATGTCTAGATAATTAATATTCAGTATAGATACTGTAGATAAATTTATGTTAAAATTTTTAATTGGTAATAAATAATGTTAATATAATTACATTTATGTGTAATACTTGAAAAAATATTGTTTGAATAAATAAATTGGGCTCCAAAATCCACCACATGACAAAGATATTACTTTCTCAAATTAGAGTTTTCTAAGAAAAAATAATGTTGATTATTAACAACTAGAATTATACAATGAAATAAGTTTTTCGTAATACAGATATTTTACATTTTGTAGAAATATATATAAAATAGTGTTTTAGTGATGTAGAATATATATTATTGGAATGATCATTAAATAAACAATTAGAATTGTGATATAATAATTGGGTTGTGTAGTTATCAATAATTCTAATTTCAAAGAAATTTTATTTCTTAAAATATGAAAATAAATATAATATTTCCATTATAAAAAAATTACAAAATGAATATTTAACAAGTTTCAATTTGATTTAATAAAATTGTGGAATATTCACATTATACTATTTATAAAGGCTATCCATGTTTTGTTGATAAGTCACAACTTTTTTACAAAATGATTATTTTGTGGATAGCATTGTGGATAAATGATCCTTTCTATAGTAGTGGGGGTAGTTAAAATAACTACCTTCTTGATCAAATGAGTGTATAAAAGGCTTGATTCGTAATTGTAGGGGGGGTGTCGGCATAATTGATGTAAGAGCGGAGTATATTGAAGACAAAATATTTCTGCCTTTCTCCTTCCTTTTCTCACCTTTTCTCTCTTTCTCGGTCTCATTATGTGTCATTTACATACTATAGAATTGTGAAACTTTGCATTCACCCTTATTTGTCAAAGATCATTAACCTTTGTGTTAATGGTTCTGGTTTAAGAGGGATAATTTCTATAATATGTGAATGTTTGCATTCTGAATTCATGAACATGCAATAGTAGAATAAGATCTGATTCCTCCTCATTTGAAGTTGTTTTCTCCTCCTTCCTCTCAATACCTTCTCAATCTTCTTGTTGTTCAAAACTTCTCCTTTATATTCAGTCTCATCATCCTTACACAATGAAGCTAGTGTTCTCACACAAGATCTGCAATAGTTGTATATTTGTAAATATTATAGGACCAATTTTGGTTTGAATAAGGGAACCTCCCAATTGAAGAGGAGGGATTGTGGTCCCCTGAATTGTTGGTTTTTCTTTCCCGCAACTCAACAAATTTTCCCACCAATATGCAATATAATGTCAGCGTAAATGTGTGAATTAAAATTGCATGAGAGGTAGTATTGTTATAAAAACATGAATAAAACCTTTTTTTTCACATGCACAAAATGATTATCTACTTGAACGTTTCAAATATGACATTCTTGGATATTTTTATCCTTAAAAGAGCATGTTTCCAAGAAAGACTAAATGAAAACATCGCAGGTGAATTATGTTGCACTTCAAGCCAAACAACTCTTGTTGATTTGCATCTCTAGAAAGTATGTGTTGTCAAATTTTTCCCTCTTGGATAAAAATTGGACAACACCCTGAGGGCCACTTCCTGTGAACAATGCCAAAAAAATGTTCAAATTAATAAATAATATCTTAAGGGGCCTTTTTGTGTTTCTATCCCTCACAAAATCTAGGGCTCAAGAAAATTGAATCTCGATATATCAAGCTCTATTTTGATGGCATGTGGTGATAGCTAGTAGCTAGGGTTCTACGTTGGTAATGCGATGTTGAATGAATACCGAGTAACATTATAATTTAATTGAGTTAAATTGGCGAGCTAATGATTAGTGGCTCATGAAATAGATGATTCAATGACTCATCATACAAAATTGACTCTGTTATGGCGTCTAGCGAGTGAGAATTGTTACACACGGAGCTCACAAGATGAAAATGCATGCAAGGTTGACTCAGGGTCATGTCAAGTTGTGAACGTGCTTGTCAAAAGGGTATAGGAATGGCTCATTCGACTGAGCCAAGGTCAGGCCCATTCGGGGAAAGTTTCATGCTGACAAGTGAATGGCTTAATATGCATATGATCAAAGTATCAAAAGGAGTGTTGATGATCCCATTAAACAAGGGAATTGAACGAGATCACTACGACTTCAAATTTGAGTTCAACTCGGCGAAAGAAGGACCGAGTCAACAAACAAATTCACTGAATTGGAGAAAATGTAAAAAACAAGCCAATTTAGCTCAAATGAGTTACATCAATGGGGGACCCCATGACGACGGGAAGGAAAATGGCTAGCTCAGCTAAAGGCACACATAACACTCAACAGATGCAAAAAACTGAAGAGAGGAGTTCGTTGTATAGATCTCGGGAGGCATACGTGTTAAGATTCAAAGGCAAAGTTTTGACGAGCTCAACATTTGTAGGTCGATCTAATGGAGCTCGACCAAAACTCAGGAGAGGAGTTTGGTTTCGGGAGAAAGCTCGTAAGGTGAGTTGCAAAGTTTGGATAGTGAATAACTAAATGGAGAGCTATTCTGAAGAGTTTGGAATCGAAAATAGCTGTAGGTCAATCATCAAACGAGCCGACATAAGCTCAAACACAAAACAAAGACAACTCAGATTGAAGATTGATTAGGAGGTAATTGAGCAGGATAGACCAAGCTCGCTAATTAAGCACATCACCAAGCTAGGACACAAGGGAGTCCACTCGCAAGGGTTGAGAACGCAAGGGGATGGCACAATCATATGGCTCGCAGGGTATTTCTTTTGTCATGGAATGACATGCAGGTTTTGGCCAAGAAGGATAGGTACCGCAACTCAGAGCTCGGCTCGTCCTGGAATGACACGTGAATGGAGGCCTCATTGAAGCTCACCATGTCATGGAAACGTAGTGCGGTGTCAAATGTAGCTCAAAAGTTTACCTGTATAGACCGAGTTATTTGGATAAGCTCATCGAGCTCAACATTTTCAGAGCTCGCAGGGATCTTGGGAGCTCGAGTTGTGAGGATCAAATGCAAGCCCCGACACAAAGAATAAGTAGCTCGGAATTTCATCACCTCGGGAGCTCGGAAGTAAATTCGATAGCATGGAGATGTTAGAACTCAAAACATGGGATTCGGCGGAAGAATAAACTCGGTTGAGAAAACAATGGATGGCTCGGGTATTAGCTTGGTCGATGGTCAGATAGTTCAGCCGTTTCGAGGGTTGCTAGGCGCTCAAATGGAAACTCAAGATTTTATGCATACGAAGTGATATTCGACACAAACCGAGTTGCCACCGAGTGGCTCGGAAATAAATCAAATGGTTCAGGTTGTTTGAAGCGGCCCGGATAGCGAGCCAGTGAAATCATGTAAGTGTTGAAAGGAAGCGAGTTAGGTTTATGGCCCGACGTTGTTGGATTTTCTAGGAGAAGGCCCGCCATACAAATTTTTTGTGCTTAGCTAGGGTCAATTTCACGTTTCCAAGTTTTAATGCAAGCCTAGAGAGAGCCAAGCCTTATCAAAAAATGTTGAGCTTGAGTGGTGAATATCTCGACTTTCGCAGTGTTTTAGTGGATGCGGGGATGCTCGTGAAAGGAGCAACTCAGGGATCGAGTGCTCGAGGTGGGAGACAGAGTTAAGATAGTGAGTAATGAAGGCCGAGTCGAATTCAATATAAAATGACATATGTCATGGGTGCAGACCCGAGCAAGTTGGTCAAGATTATGAGTGTTTTGGCAAGTCACAGAGGGATCTGAGCTTAGACGATCTGTGGAAAAATGAACTCGAGTAGGGAGATAGGTTTTTCGGGAGATTTTAACATAACATATGAAGGATTTGGCAGGTATTAGCTCAGACGAGCTCATTAATAGCTTGATATCTTCAGAGCTCGCAGAGAAAGAGCTGGTGCAGGATTTATCTCGTCCGTCAAGCTAGGAGTTCAAATCGTAGGTGCGTAAATGCGAACCTCGTAGGAGAGTGGGATCATCATGTTGAAGTTTTGGGGGAATAGATCAAGTTGAAAAAATAAAAATCTCGGGCCATATCATAATGTGAAGGACGTAGAGTTCAACGAATTATGATAGAAGGCGAGCACGTTGGAGAAGATGATTTCAGGTGGGACATCACCATGAAATCACGTCAAGGCTTGGCACAACATTGCAGGGATAAGCTTAGTCAATATTTGTGCATAGTTCGGATAATGGAGATTCGCACTTGGAGGTCGGCTCACCGTGGTCAAACTGTGTGAGAATTCATAGCATGTACCAAGTTGAAAGGCGTGGAAGTTGGCTCGGTACCAATAAGCTCGCTGCCAGAAAAGATGAATGAATGAGATTGGTGAGGTTGCATGAGTCATGGAAAATGGGCTCGACACCTGGAATGAATAACTCACGTGAGGGTGACTCGGAAGAATGAAGATAGATTCGCTTGTTTGGGACGAACTCACAATGTGTGACTCAATGCAGGGGTAATTCAGTAGCTCGAGCATGGAATCGGTGAAACATTTAACAGGGGTCGAGTTGCATCAAATGGACGGGTACGTGAAAGATTTTGGAAGGTCGTTTCGGGCATATCCCTTTCGAGATTTCAGAGATTTTTAATTCGGAATTCACTCGCCGTTTTGAAAAAAAAAAGCCTGAAGAGTCTGAAGCCCGAAATCCCGAAACTCCAAAATTCGGAGTTTCGGATTTTCGGGGTTCGGAAGTCCATTTCTTCGGGGTTCATGAAATGTTTGTGCTGTGAGTTGTTTCGGGTTTCAGTTCCGAAGTGGACCGAGTCAGGAGATCATAAATGCGAAGGACCGAATGATTCGTTCTCGAGGGCATTAAAATATGACTTACCGAGGCATATGACGAGTCAAACGCTAAGGTGATCGGGGGATGTCTAACGGTTTAGTTCAATCATACGAGGCAAATATAAAGGAACCGATCAGTGCTGGAGTTTGACGTTCAATGTTACATGTCACAATAATTTTCTTCTCAGGTTCTAAAAAATTATATGGATGTCATTTGACGTTCAAAATATAATATGCACGTCAAATTTATTTTTATAATAACTATTATAAAATACAAAAAATTGAGTAAAATTTTAAATCCACAAGATTGAAACAATAAATTTATATTACTTTCTATAATTAAATTGAAATAAATAATTATAAAATGAGTGCTATCTTCTTACATCCAAGTTCTCAAATTTCACATTTATTGCAATAATTGCAGTTTCCAATCTTTATTTGTAAAAAATCAAACAAATAACAATAAAACAAACAATTACAAATAAAAAATCAATAGAAAAAGCTAAACAAAAAATCAAATAAAACTAACAAAGGAAATCAAACAAAACTAATTGAAAATCAAAATTAATAGATGTTTCTATTTCATAATCATTAATAAGATATTAAGATTTTATTATTTTTATTTTCATTATATCTGAAAATTTCTATTTTTATTTATATTGTATTTTTCATTAATCTCAAAAATAATTAATATTTAATTTATTAACTTTCTTATATATATATATATATATATATATATATATATATATATATATATAGTTAAATTTGTAATATACATGTCATTTTGACGTTTAAATTATATTTTTGCATGTCAATCATGACGGTCATATTGTAAAAGTGGCTGTATTTTGACATCTAAAATGACTAAAAACATCTAAACGCCTTGCAAAATCCAAGCCTGGAACCGATGGCTCGGTGGAAGGTTTGAGGATATCACCGAGCTAGTAATTTGGTGGAGTCAGTTGAGCAGTTGACCAAAAAAATCGGTGAACAAAAGAAATTCAAGGCAATGGTCGGTCAACATGGAGCCTCGTGTAATAAATGAAAAGAAACTTATGGGAGGGAAATATGTAAGTTGTCAGCTTGCTCAGAGGGAGTATTAGAGCTCGCTTATGTTAAGATTGAGTGGGTTGATTAGAACATGGGAGTCACCGAGTTATTTTCAGAGTTGAAAGTCTGATGCAACAAAAAAACAACTCGCCAGGTAAGAATTCCAACGTGGGAGATAGCTCGTCAGCCAACTCGGGGAGCTGGTTGGCGAGCTTTAACTGAGTCACTTTATTAAAGCGCTTTTCCAATGTAAAAAAATCAACCCATTGGATATCCAAGACATATAAAAGTGACTCCATAATATATTAAAATATTATTTTAATTAAATGAATATAAATTCAAGTTTTGAATTTGTGTAACATCATGAGCCATTATCAGAGAGCTGATACCCGAAATGTCCAAACAAGCAAGTTTTGCTCCGAAGTCTATAACTTTCTCCCTGTTTGTCCATTTTCCACAAAATTGTTGTCGTTGGAATCGGGAGAAAGAGAACTACGCCGTGGAGCTATGAGAATATGTATTTTCAGAAGTTTTTCATTCCAAATTTCTAGGTTTTCTTCGTTCCTTGAGTAGTGCCTCGAAAGGTGGAGGTGCAATAAATTAGCAAACATGGCCAGCAATAGTGATGAATTGTTTCCTACATTTTGGCCTAGATTCTAGGGTTTCTTCCTTATTTCTCTCAACTACTCAATAGTTTTCTATAAAATGTAAAAGGGGTGCTTATTCCAGTTAGTTAGACACTTTCAAAGCTTCCCCTCTCTTCACAAGCTGAGATGCTGTGAATTTGTAGGCTCTCAAGCCTTTCTTCTAAAATTATAATGGCATCCTATTCCTCTTCCTTGATGTAATGATGTACTGTGCAAGTGCTTGAAGTAATGGAAATTATGTTTTGTGATCAGTTATATGTCCTTTCATGATTTTTTTGCTTCTATTTTCCTCTCTCATGTTTACAGGTGAACTATGCAACCATGGTTTCTTTTGCAAGTTTTGGAGGTCATCGTGCTTATCAAGGAGTGAAGCATTGTATGTAAAGTGGGTTTGTAATACATGTCATTCTTTCTCATGATCATCTCTCTTCATCAGAAAGCTGGTAATTTTTCTATCATCACTCTTTCTTGGTGCATCACCACTTCTAACATAGGTTTTATTTCCTTGAAAATCTCTCTCCCTAATCCCTTGAAATGTTAGCATAGGTCTAGTTAGCCATTTTTATTGCATTAGGAGTAGTGTTGTGTTTAGTTTAAGAATAGGAATTTGGCCTTCTCCCAAGGACCACCTCTAGCCCAAGTCCCACAAATTGAGAGGTGATCCCATGTTACCCAATCACACCGAATGTCATGTTCACCTTTAGGCCATTTCGGGGGGTGCAGTGATTTGGCAATAACAATATGTAGTCTCTTTATTTTAATGAAAAAAGATAAGGAAGATTGACATTCAGGATAAATATGATCCTATCAACAATATGGAGATTGTAATGAAGAAGCCTCCAAGCCATTAGTTGTGTATTGTGCACCGCTTTTGAATGCCAAATGTTTCTACATACACTCAACTAGTTATTACCAGTAAAATTACATTTCCACTTGGTGTTCAACCATTGTTGAACATGAAATATAGGTTACAAATAAAGATAATAATATTTAATAGGAAATTTCTCCAAATGTGATCCATTGCACCATATCCAATCCTTAATAAAATTAAAAGGAATTGTAAGAGATATTTTAGTCATTAGATTATCATTAACTAATGAAATGATGAAGATGGTGACTTGAGGACATGGAAACCACTCCAATGAGGGTGAATGCCACAAATATTTAAAAATTTAAAACTTTTTCTTGAAAACTTAGAAGGTGACCTTTCAAAAGCTAGAGGTTGGTCACTAGCCAAAATTAATCTATTCCACCATATCGAGGAATTAGGAAAGCTCAAACCATATTCTAGTGAGTTATTCTTCCAACAAAGGAGTTCAAATTCCTCTCGCCACACTTTCCAAATGTTGTTGACATGAGGAGAACCTTTTAATTTGAAGTATTTAGAGTTAGTAATTTATCAAATCTATTAATCTCTTGTCGTTTGTCTTTGTAAGCAAATAGTTGAATTCGATGTCTAAGCAGAATATTCCATGGTTCATTCAATTTTAGAGATCTAACCATCCATTTGGCAATGAGACATTTACCTTGCATCCAAGGATCAATTATACCCAACCCTCCATTATTTATAGGTTGAATATAAAGAGACCAAGTAATGTAGCCAACTTTAAACACACACTCAATATACTGCAAATATCTTGAACTCAAAGAAAATAAATCTTCTTCTTTGTTATTTAATCCTGAATTACATTCTTTAATAAGAAAACAAATCCCAACTCAAGTTACCAAGAAAACTCTAACTAACTTTGACTAAATCTACTCTAGGTGGTGAAAATTACTATTTTAAGTAGTGTACTAGAACCTGTTATTCTTAGTAAGTTTGCATGCTTATTTGTATGGGCACGAAAATTTTCATGCATCTTCTACATGCCTAATTTAGAGGAATTACCAACTTTCTAACCTACTATGCATACAAGAGACTAAAATTAACTAATGCCCTAAAATAGGAAAAAACCAAATTGAAACTTAAATCCTAATTTTTGGCCTGAAAATGTGCCAAAAATGGCTCCAACCGGTAAGGTCAGTTGACTGGTGCGTTTGTCTCATCAAAACAAGTGGTTTAAAAAAAATGGACTCAAACAAACACTCTGATCAAAAGTTATGACCATTTCAAGTTTTTGCTAAAAATAGTGCATCATTCTCCCATGCTTAAAAAACGTAACTCCTCCAAGTTGTCTTCTTCAAATTTCTGCCATTTATCTTTATCCAAATTCTTAATCTCCCACTCTGTGACCCATGTGTTGTCCTCTTCTTCCAGTCCTTTCTAATGTACCAAATATTTTCTGTATTGCCCATGTCGCGTGTTCACAATTTTCTTGTCTAAAATATGATCTACTTCTTCTTTCTGTTTCACTGGAACCTGCATCCTCCAATCTAATAATTCTTGAATAAAATCCCATTCTTCACTATCTCTATGAAAATACTATAAATCTGAAACATTCAATACTGGAGAAATATCAAAATTTCCTAGCAATTGTACTTCATAAGCATTATCATTTATCTTTTTCATGATCTTGCAAGGACCAATCTTCTTGTACTTCAGCTTGTTATAGGTTCCTTTCGGAAACCTTTCCTTCCGAAGGTATACCATAACCAATTCACCCATTGTAAACACCTTTCTCCTTCTGTGCACATCTTCTATTTCCTTATACTTGTCATTAATATGTTGCAGCTTCTTCCGCACTTCTTCCTGCAATTGTTGTATGTGTTTTGCAAATGATTCTACATCATCATTGACTTGGTCATCAACTGGTAGCTGTAGCCAATCTAACACCCCTTTTGGATTACTCCCATACACAATATAAAATGTAGACTTTCCTATGGATCTATTTACTAAGCTATTATAAGCAAACTCAGCTTGTGGTAATGCTAAGTCCCATTGTTTTGGCTTTTCCCCAACTATGTACCTTAACAGGTTTCCCAAACTCTTGTTTACCACCTCTATTTTCCCATTAGTCTGAGGATGATAGGCACTACTAAACTGTAGTTTAGTTTTCAACTTCTTCTATCAAGTCCTTCAGAAATGACTTAATAACCTTTTATCCCTATTTGAAGTAATGGTTTTTCGAACACCATGCAACCTAAAAACTTCTCTGAAAAAAAAATTCTACTCTTGTTGCATCACTAGTTTTCTTACAGGAAATAGAATGAACCCTCTTAAAGAACCTATTAATAACCACAAAAATTGAGTCATTACCTCGTTGTGCGTTTGGTAATCCCAAAACAAATCCATCCTAAAATCTATCCATGGGTATGTGCACAAAGATGGGGGGCCAAAAAGTGGACACAAATATGTTATTTGGCCATAACGCACTCGCATTGTGCTTGGTTGCATTATAATGCAAAAAGTAAAATTCGGGGTTGCATTATAATGTGAGTGCGTTATGGCTCTGTAAATATGAGCCATAATGCACTCAAATTATAATGTGCCCGCGTTCTTGTTTGTTATGTGGCATATGTACTTATGGGAGGGAGATATTTACTAAAATAAATTTAAAGTACAAAATTAATAAAAGAAAAACTTATACTTTAAATTTATTTTAGTAAATATAAGAAGTTAGGGTCACTTTGCACCTTATGGAACTAGTCTCATAGCTCCATTCGTCATAGTTTAGAAGATAGTTTTTCATATTCTAATCTGGTAAGTACATAGGTATTTTTCAAGATTTTAGCATTCAACCTTCAAGATTTTAGGGTTTAAATTATACGATCAATATATGTTTTGTGAAATAATATAGTCTTTGTTTAGGTTTTGGGGCCTTATGGATTGGTTATTGACATTTGTAGGAGTGTTAAATGTGTCAAATTAGAATTTACAAACCTCATAACTCCCAAAGGTAGTGATAACTGATCGAATATATGGACTCATGTAATTCCTTATAACACATAATAAATCAAAACACATATGTAAGTTTTTATTGATTCAAATAATCAAGGGAATGGTCATCATGTGGTCTGTGAAGGATCTAAAACATCATGAGGTGATGTAAATATCTAATACAATTTCATGCATTCATTAACTCATAACAACCAATTTCACGCATTCTCATTAGTATCTTGTTTTTAGAAGTCTTTCCAACAAGCTCTATAGGATCAAATATGCAAAAATGGCACAATTAACCTAAAATTTACCCTTCCAACCTCTATATCTTGCTCTCACATTTTTTACACAAGCCCAATCAACTGTTAAAATGACTCATTTTCTTGTAAACCCTCATTTCCTTATACTTCCACTTTATTCCTCTCACTATTTTTAAGTGTCCTAATTCCAAATAAAGCACAAATTTGTAATTTTTTGCTTCCATTTTCTCCTTCCAACTCTTTATATTGTTTCACCATGCTTAGACTAACATGAAACCATTCAACAAAAGTGATAAGTAATAAAAGAAATCATTAATCCTCTCAAGTTTAATCAATCTTACCCTGTTTTAGCTCTAAAGAGCCATTCCCATACAATATCTATGATTATGCACATCTATTCATATCCACAACTAAACAAACACATCCTCAAATACCCTTTAGGCTCAATGTAATGCATGAAAAGATTCAAATTTCAACCCTTTAAACTTATCTTGTTAACACCTTTTCTAATTTTCAGCCTATTAACGCTCTTCTAGCTTTGGTCTTGTGCTTTTTCTAGTGTACCTTTCAATCTAGGGGGTTTCAGACCATACTGATGGGTTTTATAGATACCCATTTATGCCTTCTTTGTCTAAACAAGATTTCAATATGTGTTTCTTTGCAAAACATCCCTCAAAACCCATTGTCTCGGTTTCCTTTTAGATCTTCAAACTGTGACTGTAACCTGTGCATACTAACTGTCAATGATATCTTTGATTTTGGCCAAATAAAAATTAACATTAGATCATATTCCTTTCAAAGACCTTGTATTTTTTATTCTTGCAAATTTGGGGTCTAAATTCCCTGATTTGGGTTTTAAAAACCTAAGCCGTAGTTGTACCCTATCTTTAGTAATGGTGGAAATCATCTCAGACTCAAAAACAATGCATATTTTATGAGAGTGTTTCTAAACACTTTTGTCAAATCTTGGTAATGAAATCACATCTTGCAAGTCAGGGAGGTGGAATTTGCAGTGTTTCAGTACATTGCAGAGTTAAAGAACATGGAATTCATTCTCAGAAATTCCTCCAAGTTTCATTCAAGGTTCAATCCTTCTATCACGAGGAGTAAACCTATCTCTATGATGAACAATTGAGAAAGAGGGTGTCCAGACATCATAAGCATGCTTCCAATCAGGTTACATCTTAGGCAGGGAGGTGAATTATGATTTGAATAAGAGATCATCATGTTTAAATATAAAAAGTGAGGCTCAAGGAGTGAATTGATGATCATCATATCTTGACTCTACCATTGTGTCCAAATCTCTTTGAGAAACAAATAAAAATGAGCTAGTCATGCTACTGAGGCATCCATGACCATCATGTGTGAAGGATCAAGAAGTCACATATTCTCATGAGAGGGATATGAGAAATTTTTTTTATGAGCATCTTAAATACAATTCCATTCAAGGAGGATTTTCAATCCTGGAAGTGTAAGAGGATGATATTCATATGGATATGTTGTCATGTGAATTGAATGACCTAAAAATGCAAAACTTAAACCTTCACCATGGTTTTAGATAGCCTGATAGGGAGGAAATATAGATCATATGAATAGTTTGCATTTAGTTCAACCTTCACCATGGCTTAGAGGAAATTCTTAACAAGATTTTAAATTTGTTTTAGTTTGCAAGGATTATTACCCAAGGTGATAAAGTAATTCAGTAAGATAAAGTGAAAGATAACTTCCTCCAAAGGCCTAAAAAGAACATTTTTGGCCATTTTGTAGATGGTAAACACACTTCGGGAATGTTAAGGGAAATTCTAAATCATCTTAGGGTGATTTTGAAGAGAATTGAAGGTGTCTGAAGTAATTTAGGAAAAATTAAGAAAGAAAATATGATTTGGGATCCATTTGTTCAAAATCGGGTATTCATGGTATATGGAATGAGAGCTTCAACGGTGAATGTTGTCTTTTATAGAAGATTCCGGGAGTTCTTGAATGAGTTCTTAAATTGAATGAGATCCTAGATGTTCTCTTCTATGGAAAATTCACTCACTTGGTATTGTTCTTAAACACTCATTTGAACCTTGTAGTGTGATCACACTTCAAAAGAGGAAGGGCATTATAACCACATAATTTAAGTTGAATAGGTGGCCACATGAAAATAATATCACTCACTGAAAAATACTTCTGCCTACATGGTGAATACCTATTTTAGTAAGTGATAGATAATTAGAAAATGGTTTGAGAATCATGGAGTTGATTTGTGATCATTAGGGTTAATTGTGGAGGCCTTGAAAAATAAGAGAGTGATCCTCGCTCTTGCCTTGTAATTAGAAGAGAGCCACTATCACAATTGAATCACTGCGAAATACAATCTCTCAATTGAATCACTTTATTTATGAGAGATGGGACAAGTAACTAAATGAATATGGCATCTACCTTGTACCTTGCAATGTATATTACACATATCTGCCAAACCTGTTTCTCCCCACATATACTTGCACTCTTGAATGTCAATTTCTTCACACTCTGAAACAAGTTTCACATTTTTCATATTTCCATGTATGGTATTATGCAAGCCAAGATGAGCCATTGGAAGCTAGAAAAAATAACCACATGCTCATATTCACATTCATGATTCACTTTGATACATGTTAATATTCATAAGAACCTCTTCTTCCTTGAAAGTGCCTAGTTTGTCTCACTAACTCAGTAAAGATTACACATACTCCAGAAACTTCACATTTCTCATGACAGATATGGTCGTTTCCACATATATGTTTAGCATTGGAGTCCAAACTATAAAATTGATCCTTGCATTTTATTGAAGAGAAAATATTCAAAGGATATCAAGAAAGTTTGAGGTAATTATTTGGGATCATCGCAATTAGCTAGGGAAAGAAGGTCTTTAATTAAATTTGGACATATATATGAGCCTCCGTACAAGTTATTTATGAGATAAAGTCTCAAGTGATCTTAAATACTAATAGATAAATTTGTAACTATAAATTTCATAGCTTAAAATTTCAAAGATCATCTTGTCCTAGAAACTATTAAGGCACAACATTGTTATGAATGCAAGAACCTACCAATGGACTGACCTCTTTAGTTATCATTGGCAGGTTAGATTCATCCTAATTAAATAGGTTCTTCAAGAGCTCCCTATATACATATTTTATGGCTACCATCGCAACACAAAAATTAATATCAAAGGAAATCGAAGAAACACAAATAATATACCAAGGCGAAGGTGTAGGATTAGAACCGAATTGCCTGTAGTATCCTCTCCTTTGGAGAAAGAGAAATCTCTTCTGCTACTAGAATGGATAGAAAATTTGACAGAACTTCATGAAGTGTTCAAAATAAGCATAACAATAGGGGAATGACTAAGAGCACACATGGGTTATCAATCACCTAGTAAATCTTTCTTGTTTAGTTCGGAATGGGAGTCAGTTGGCCTATGGCTTAGTGATATTCCATTCATTGATAATTCCTTAGATGATAAACCCATGGATGCTTTCAAAAGCTCCTTTAAAAATATAGGGGTAGTCATCAAGCCTAGTGAATGGTGTGATGTGATTTCCAAACAAATTTAAATGCATACAGATTTAGAGGTCATAATGTTTCACGAATTTATAAATATCTCTATCGCTATAAATGGAAGCCAAGTAACCGTATCTCCTTGTATCTAAGAATCGAGGACTACTGGGGTTTGTGGGAGGATTGGACATTCAGGAATCATTGAGTGTTTGAATCAGAATTTCATTGCATTTGGAGAAACATTTTTAGACATTAGAGTAATGCATCTTGGAAAATAAAATTGAACCTCATATTTCCTCTCAAATTACTAGCTTACAACTGAAAGAGTTATTTAAAAGAGCCTAAAAAATGATCAAATTTTCTTGGTATCCTAATCCATCAGACCCAAAAATACCACTGGACCTGTTATTCTCAATTTATTACACTCTTGAAGCTCCAAATATTTCACAAGTGATAGAAAAAAGGAGATAGCTATATTGGGTAACATTTCTTTGTACCAAATTAGCAGATGAAAGACATCAAATTGTGATGACTTTCTTTGAATGTTCTACCTATGAAGCAGATGAACCCTTTTTATTTGAATACTCTCTATCAATACTAATAAGAATGGGTAAGACACAAAACATTACAGTGAATGAATGGGTAAGCCTTAAACCATGAGCCCTAAACCCTAAACCTTAAACCTTGAGCCTTAAACCCTAAACTCTAAACCATGTGCCCTAAACCCTGAACCCTGACCCTTAAACCCTAATGCCTAAACCTTAAATGCTAAACCGTAAACCCTAAACCTTAAATCTTGAGCCCTAAACCGTAAACCCTAAATCCTAAATTCTAGACCTTAATCCCTAAACCCTAAACCCTTATCTATAAACCATAAAACCTAAACTGTAAACCCTAAATCCTTAACCCTTAACCATCAGACCTATTGGTGTCACTCAGATTTCACCCTGAAATCTGCGACTACCCTATTCGAAATTTTTTCGTACTTTTAAAATAATGGGTCGTTTTATGTTTTTATTTCCTGAAAGTTCCTGTATTGTGTCAAGATAATCCCAAAGAGCCATATTAGCCTTTTTCACCAAATACCCAGATGCCAAAAATTGTTTTATTCTGTCGTCGGGATTTGTCTACGGGAAATTTGTATTTAATTATTTTGAGCCCCGTATGAGGCTATTTGCGCTCTGTTTTAACTCTATTATGAGCGAATATGTTATTATTTCTATGTGCCAGAAGGGTTTTAACTTATTTTAAGTTTTGGGCTTTATTTGCAACTTTTGGCAATTTTTCGTGTTTTTGTGGTGTCCCGTTTCGTTTTCTGTGAAATTTCTCTGGAGCAATTCCTTTGCCGGGTAAGCCGGATTTTTGGCCTAGAGTAGCTGGAAAACATATACGCACATTATGCCCGGAGGAAGTCATCATCGGAGGTCTGGATCACTGGGAAAAAGTGAAGTCGTGCACAGAAAAGCCCCTGCGGGGATGGGCACATTTTTGGAAAACAAAGGATTTAAGCTGCGAGGGGGAAAATATAAGCCGCAGGCAGGGTGGGAATTCTATACCTGCCTAGCAGGGTACTTTTTCCCATGTTATAAAAGTCACTTAAGCTGCAGTGGGAAAAATAGAGGCTGCAGGCAGGTGGGAATTTATTGCCTGCCTTGCAGGGTAAAGAATCCCATTATAAAAAAATTCTTAAAAATAGAATTACATGTGCAAAAATGTGCGCCCCCTTTGGTGAGAGAATAAAAGGATTAAATTGATTATTTTAATTAATCTTTCCTCTCAAAAAGTGTGCCCAAGCTTGGAGGAGGTCAACAAGTCAAAGATGGAATAAAAGAAAGGAATTAAATGCATTAAATTTAATTTATTTAGTGGCTGCCCTCTTCCTCTCAAAAAGTGCGCTCCATTTGGGTATTATTTAATGTTTTTAAAAGCATTAAAACATTAAATTAATTTCTATTTTCAGTGGCTATGGTCAAAGCACATTGTGAAGCTTAAGTGAAGTGATGTGAGAAGGATTAAATTGGATTAATTTAATTTATTGGATGGCTATCCTTAAACATGCTATTTTTAAAAGAGAAAAGCATGATTTTTAATTAATTAATTGCCTTTAATTGTTAGGGCAATTATTAATTATAGAATTATGAAGGTTATATAAGCATGGGTAGCCATATGGGTGAATTATTTAATTCACAGGTAAAGAATTACAGCCAAGAGGAACAGTGCGCCCCCATTAAAGGAAGGATTTTGTTCAGACAAAGTGCTAATAAGGCTAAAAGCTTCCAGATTTGGCGCATGCATTAGAGGAGGTTGATCTTTGTCTGCATAATTGTTTTCACAGGTGTTACAGGAGCTCAGGTGTTGATTGAAAGGATTATGCTCTCTTTATGTGTAAATTAAACAGCAATTTTTGGGGCAGCAGGCTTGAAAAGTGCATATTTTTATAATTTAAATTCACTATTCATGCTCCAGTGGCCATTTTTGTCTGAATAAATTACAGGAATTCATTACAGGTGCTTTACAAAAGAAAAGGAGTTTTTATCAATGTCGAACACATTGCAAATATCCTCCGAATCTGAAGAATTGTCCAGATCTACACCAGTATTGAAGAAATCCAGCCAAGTAAGGAGAAAAAGAATTATTCAGACGAAGATAGACAAAGCCATGGCGAAGGGAGATGAAAAAGAAAGCACGATGGAGTCATGCATTGCTTCCAAACTTGCAGACATAGGAGACACAGATCTAGGCCCAGAACCTCTTGCCGATTTGATTGATAGATCTAGAGCGGGAAAGTCTTCACTCATGCGTGCGGTCAAAAGCAGTGGAATTATCCGAGCTGCAGCTTTCCCATATACAACCCAATTGCCAGAGTTCATGATGGAGTGTGCTAGATCTTATCATCCTTCATCCAGATCAGTGCGTGATGCTTCGGGAAAGACAATAATTCGTTTGGACGTAGAGTTCATGAATTATTGTTTGAAGATTCCAATACGAAAGGTGGTGACTTCTATTAGCATTCAAGATGCTGACAATAGATGGGAGAAGCATAGAGCTGATTGGGTGAGCATCATGAATAGCCGGTTCATGAAGAAGCCTAGATCCCCTTCAAAGTTCCCGAGAACTCTTCCACGGTCCAATTTGGTGCAGGAGGCAGATGATGTCGTTAGATTGCTATGCAAGATGAATGGCGAAGCGAATGCCTACACTTTCCGTACATGGATGTATGCTTTCATCAGCACCATTGAATCAACAAGGTTGATTTTATAATCAATTGGTCGGAAATTATTAGTAGCAACATCGGTGAGCAACTTTGGAACGTGAAGCGTACTTTTAGCTTCAAGATGACTTTATACTTGGTGTATGCTGCAGCTTCACAAGGTGTCTTTTCCAAGCTGGATAGATGTGGTGTTCTTTCCAAAGACCCCATTTTCGAGTGCTACCCGCAGCTTACTGCACCTACAGGTGAGAAAGACTTCAAAGTGATCAACGATGACTTCTTTTATGATTTCATCTGCAGGCTAGACAAAGACTTGAAGGCCAACAGGGTAAGCAAGGAAGCGTGGGAAGCCGTGTCCAAGATTGGCAGTCTATTCATTCAATTTATAGATTTCACATACCTCAGGGTTACGGGCTTTTCTGGAGAACCAATAAAGATGCCCAGGTATCCAAATGATAGATTGATAGCCATAGAGCTGAGCAGACAACTTGTGGAGTTACACGACCTACAGTCAAAGCGGCACAAGTCTACAGGCTTCGTCCCAATCATTGTGGGATATTACAGCTGCATTAGCATTCACAGAGCTCGAGGGATGGAAGTGCAAATGTTATCCGAGTGTGAGCAAGAGTTCTTCCCTCCACGGCTGAACTTCGATCCATTTGGAGTAGCCAGGAAGACAATCTCCCAGCAGTATGCACATGTGCCTTCGTTAGAAGATTTCTGGATGAAGTGCGGAAGTGAGTACAAGGTTAGAAAGAGAGATTTCAGCAGGCTGTCAGCAAAGCAAGTGTTCGACTTTGGACTAGCACGGATACCTGTGGATCTTAAAGATGATGGGAATGCGGTACTTGACACTTACCATCAAATGGGAGGAGATAAAGCCATACTGCAGAATAACATGGGAGGTTGCAACACAATTGAAGAAAGGTCAAGAGTTGTGTTGGTGAATACTTCAAACTGTTTGCTGACGAAGGGATTTTGCCTTGATGAAGCATTGATGAATCAAATCACGGGCAACTTCGGCACAGGAGATTCCCTCAAGCGAAAGCATGAAGGAGAAAGCAAGCAGAAGGTCTGAGAAGTTGAAAGTACAAAGAAGATCTCAAGAGAAAGAGAAGATCACTTCTATGACCATAGCTTTGACTCCAGCTTCTCCAGTACCCAGTACTTTCACCAACTATTGCACCACAGCAGCAGGACGTTTCCATGCCTTCATTGAATCTGGTGACGTTCGTCTTCTCTCCTCGGCCACTTCGTTCATCACCCGTTCCAGAGGAGATGTTGAAGCTGTAGATGGCAGAGTTCGAAAGAGCTTTGTCCTTGGATGATTCAGAGGATGGCAGCCATAACACTGTGGCACTTTCTGACGGAGAGGATGCAGAGCGGGAGATGGCAGTGCACTCAGCGACTTCTCACTCTCCGAGAAGTAATTTCTCGGAATGGTTGGCTTTGCAGTTGGTTCCAGAAGCGAGAATGGAGATGAACTTAGAGGAGCACGACTTGTAGCTACTCCAGGATCTGAGCAAAAGAGACAGAAGGCCTAAGGTTGCTAAAGCAACTTCTAGGTTGATCATTGAGAATTCGGGAGAGAAGTTTGCTGAGATATCAATTCCGGCAGAAGGAAAGATAGAGGAGGAGCTCACGACAGAAGATGTGACAGTGACCAAAGTACCACTCGGTCAAGCCACCACTGAAGGATTGAAGCAGGACATGCAGACATTGATAGACGCTTTATTCCTTAGGCTTGACAATGAAAAGGCGGAGAAAGAAGAGCTGCAGAAGCAAGTATCTCAATTATGTGAGATCATAGCCAAGGTTGCTAAACCTTCCATTCAGCCCATTTCAGAGCAGGTGAGTGATCATCTTATGCAGGAAATGGAGGACGCAAGCAATCAAGTAAAGGCTATTGACGAATGGAAGGATTTGATTATTCCTCAAGCTTCTGTACAACTTGGGGAAGTGCCAGCTCACCTAAAGGTTATGAACGATGCAGCAAATCAACTAAAGCAACTGATGGAAAGCATAGAAGACATGAATACAGTTGCAAAGAGTAACCTGAGTATTTTGGCCGAGATCAACAAGCTGCCGAGAGATGTATTGATTGCAGAACAGATTATACCAGACGGATCAGTCGAGAAGGGGAAGTAGCTAGAGTTTGCAGTATCTTTCCGCTTGGAAATCTGTAGAGTTTTGCTGAAAAGGATGCAGGCACTTAAGAGTAGAACATCAGATTTACCAGGCAGTATCATTTCTTTCACTGAGGAAAGAGTGGACGGAGGTGTTACTTTATACATGCGGATTGTTTCTAACGAAGTGCCTAATTCCCTGGAAGGTTCTTTTCTGATGGTACAAAAGAGAATTGATAAAGCTACCAAGCCTTTCATGATGAATTCTATCAGTAGAATGGTGGCGCTACAGGCAGACATTGCGAGGTTTTGGCCGAGTTTGGAAGAAGTGGAAGCATGTAGCAAAGTGTTGAATGAAGGGTTGTTGCAATTCAGGACAGAGAAGGAAGCAGTGGCTAAAACAGATGGAAAGATGCTGAATTACATGTTCGACAAGTATATCCGATATCAGAACAAGAAGAAGACATAAATGATACAGCTGGCATGACTTCTTCTATTCTTTCTTCTTCTATTTTCTATGTTCCCGGATGAAATTGTAAAATTTCTAAGTTATTGGTTTTACAACCATTACTTGAAGTCATGTGGAACCATTCTATTAGTTAAGTGATACATGTGTCACTTAAGAAGAAGTTAGTTGAGGATGATTGTCAAATGTCATCTTTACTTGTTGTTCATGCTTTAGTTCAGTTTGAGTCTTCTATTTGTACTTTCCCTCCTACATTCTATAAGTAGGAGAAGAACCTCCGGGTTAATGATCGATCATAATTTGTAAGCATCAATCTTGTGTTCTAGACTTTGTGCTAAACCCCTGAGAGCAACTTGGAGCAAAGGAATACGAAGGAGCAGGTTTCCGGAGAACTTTGTGTCACGATGTACTTTGTTTCTTGCTTTGAATCTTAGATCTCTTGATAAACTTTGTGTTATTTTAGATCTAGATCTAGAGCTGCCTTTGTTTTATAATTCTGTGTGTTCATATCTATTAAGTTTCTTCTATGTGCATGTAATTAGCTCTGCTATCTACTAATTGGGATGCACATCTTCCCCATTTCTTCTCTGTATTTCCTTTAATTCTTTCTTCTATAACTTTCCTTTCTTAAACAGCTGCTTACTTGCTGCAGAACTTCTTAGTTATGGCTCATGAACTAAGTGGTTAAAGTAAAACCCCTGATAGATAATAACACATTTTTATTGACAAATCTGACACGGGAGCCTCACCGGTTAAATGAGGGAGATTTATCCTCATGACTGCCTAGGTTTGATGCTATGCAGAAAATCTAGCCAACAACTATACTATACACCCTAAACCCTAAACCCCAAATCCTAAGCCGTTAACCCTGAACCCTAAAATCTAAACCCTATTTTTCTACCTTAAACCCTAAGCCCTAAACCCTAAGCCTTAATCCCTAAATCCCAAATCCTAAACCCTAAACCTTAAAACCTAAACCTTGAGCCCTAAACCCTAAACCCTAAACCTTGATCCCTAAACCCTAAATCATAAGCCTTAAACCATAATCCCTAAGCCCTAAAACCTAAAACTCGAACCTTAAACCCTGAACCATAAACCCTAAACCCTAAACCCTAAACCCTAAACCCTAAACCCTGAGCCCTATAACCTAAAACTTATACCTTGAGCCTTAAAACCTAAACCCTTAACCCTAAACCCTAAACCATAAATCCTAAGCCATAAAACCTAAACACTAACCCTGAAACCTAAAACCTGAACCCTAAACTGTAAACCTTAAAAGTTAAACTCTAAGCCATCAACCCTAAAACCCTAAGCATTAAACCCCAAGCCCTAAACCCTACCACTAAACCCTAAACCCCGAGCCTTAAACCTTAAACCCTAAACCTTGTGCCCTAAACCCTAAACCCTACCCCCTAAACCTCAAAACCCTAATCCCTAAACCCTGAGCCCTAAACCCCTAAACCTTAAATTTTTAGCCCTAAACCCTGAACCCTAAACCCTAAACCCTAAACCCTAAACCCTATTTTTACCACCCTAATCCTTGAACCCTAAACCCTAAACAATGAGCCCTAATCCTTGAACCCTAAACCCTTAGCCCTAAAACATTAGCCCTAAACCCTAAACCCTGAGCCCTAAACAATATTCCTAAATTACCTCCAACACTTCCAAGATTCTCTGACATCACCTCCAGATACTTAATATATTTCTTGAACTCTCCCAAAGGGTGTTTGATTAGCTCAGAATGGCCTTCTTAGGCCTTCGGAGGAAGTTATATTCCATCAAGTCACACCAAACTCATCAATCATCATATATAATCATCCCTACACATTGAAATAAACTTAAAAAAACATTGTTAATAATTTATTTCGATCTAGGTTGAGAGTGGTACTGAGGCAAGTTGGCCAGAGGAAGGATGAACCATTAATTAAGAAGTGAAAGATGCATTCCCTAAGCTTGTAAAGTAGGTACTCATCAATAGTATGATTTTACCATATGCTAAAAAAAAATTAGGGATTCAACTCCATGCTCATGGGAAAATTCAAGAGTCCATATATTCGATTAGTTTTTGCTACCTTTGGGAGTTGTGAGGTTTGTAAATTCTAATTTTGACACATTTAACACTCCTTCAAATGTCAATAACCAATCCAAAAGGCCCCAAAACCTAAACAATGGCTATATTATTTCCCAAAATAGACATCAATTGTATAATTTAAAACCCTAAAATATTTAGGTTGAATGTTGAAATCCTAAAAAATACCTAAGTATTGACCAGGTTAGAATATGAAAAACCATCTTCTAAACCATGACAGATGGAGTTGTGAGACTAGTTCCATAAGGTGCAGAGGGACCATAACTTCTTAAATTTACTAAAATAAAATTTAAGTATAAGTTTTTCTAAAATAAAAACTTATACTTAAACCATTGATTTTAGTAAATATATCCCTCCCATAAACACATATACCACATAAAATAGAGGAATGCAAGTGCATTATAATGTGCTCACATTTTATATTCTATGGGTTTAGGAATCCCAATCCATAGGCTTGGATTTGCCTTGGATATCCTAACCTAAGGCTTGGACTATGTAATCCATGAATAAATCTATGTTTAACAAAAACATCAATCTCTCACGTGTACACCTCAATATCGTATGTGTTATAACATAATATTCCAAAAAAAATTATACTACAATGTCAAGATCGGTTTACTGCTCTTGATTGGTACTATAGGATACCGGAGGCTTCAATAAACTCCTTCAAACAACTAGTGTCAGAGTTTATTAAGGCTTGTGATATGAACAAAATTTTAAGGAAATGAATTAGAGAATTCCTTCATATCAAACAAGAGCACAACGAGTCTGCAACCCACTTCATTCAGAGGTGGTGATAGGTTCTATACTCCTCTGCAAGTACTCCAAACATTGATCAGACGGAGCTTTGTGATTTGTTCCTCCACTCCCTCAATAGGGAGAAAAAGGAAGAAGTTCAAAAGTTCCCCCTAAGGAGCTACAAAGAGGTGCTATAGGGGGCTCTAGGAATTGATCAAGAAACAATTGACAGTGGTCGTAAGACTTATGGAACAAATGCAAGGTTAGTCACTCCTAACCAAAAAAAACCATTGTTACTCTAACAACACGAACAAAAATCAGGTACCAAAGGTCCTTAATAAGAATCATGGGGTTACGACTGACAGTGTTACCGATATGCCCAAGAAACCCAATGTTGTTAGTTCTCCCAATACAAATACTACCAATAACAACAACAATGTCAATAATAAGAGAAATAATAACTTCTCGCCATCTGTCAACACTATAGATTTTAATCATCCTCAACAACAATAACAACAACAACAACAACCTCAACAACAAATACAATCACAAACCCAAAGCCCTAATAAATACCCAGCCGAGTATTCAAACCAATTCCAAAACCAAGGGAAAGGGTTCCCAAATTTTAACTATAATAATCAACAATTGAACAATAATCATAATTTTGGACCACAACAAGGTGCAAACCAAAGGCTTCAAGATTATGATATTGATTTGTATTGTGGTTTCCATAGGGATCGCAGGCATGAAGTAAGAACAATTCGTGATTGCAACAAATTTCTATAATGTTTTCCGAAGGATCAAAGACAATTATTTGTTAACATGTGTTTGGAAAACCCAACATCGCTAACTCAGAACACTTACATAGGACATGTATCCCCACAAAATACATTGCTTAGAATATTTAGCAATCCTCTCCCCATGCACCCCAAAAGACAGTAGAATAGATACCAATGGTTCAAACAAAGGTATTGTAATAGGAACCAACAATCATGAAGCCTCAACTTCTTCAAACCCGCAAGTGGCCAACAAACAAAAAATGTGGGATTGGTAGAGGTCGACACTGAACCTTAGATTAACGCTTCCATTAGAACCAAAGATTATTCTTCGTAGCTTATCCCGATTTACTTGACTATATCATATGACATTTGTGATACACTAGGAAATCCATTAGGATCTTATGACTTGATCAGTGACTTGACTAAAAAAATTCTTTCACATTTCCTTCTTGGATCTATTAAAGAATTCCCCTACTCAAAGAGATGATCTATTAAAAGCACTAGGTCCTTAGCCATTTGATTAATGTCATTGCTCCTTCTAGAAGTGTAGATAAACCATGTAGACTTTGGTGTTTATCCTCCAGGGCATCCTGAAAGTGATGTTGGATTCGTATTTGACATCAACAAGGTGCCCACAAACGCTAAAATAGCTCATAAAGGTGATCTCAGATTTGTTTTTACAAGTTTGGATTTACAACAACTATGTAACGCGTATGATGATTGATGACAGGGCAACGCTCAACATAGTCCACTTCTCTTTCCTTCAAAAGTTGGTTACGAAGAGACCAATTGCTCCTCAATGTGAAACACGCTAAGAGGCTATGATAGCCTCAAAGTGACATCAATTAGGACTATTGTGTTTCTAGTAACCCCTTGGATCTAAGAGAGTTCTAACCAAATTTTATATTATTATATTAGGAAACTAACTATAATATGATCCTCGACCCGTCCTTGGAATCATCGCATGAAGGCGATTCCCTCCACTTTGTTTCAGGAAGTAAGGTTCCTACATTTAGGGAAGGTCTTTGTGGCATAGGGTGATCCAAAACCCTTCAACATACATCTAGATAATTTAAAGAACAGGCTAGGGGTTCATTCTGAGATTGAACTTCCTGAAAATCAGTTAAACAAACTTACAAGCTCATCCCCAAAAGAAAAGATGGTTCCTATAAATGAGTTAGAAAATACAGGTTTGATTGAAGGAGTTCCTGCCACAAAAAACGAAACTATAATTGTTGAGACAATGTCAACACGAACGACAACATGGATAGTCCGAATTGTTGGAGAATTCCCTACCACTTCTTCTTCCATTTGACTCCATGGGCATCAGGACATGCCCTGGGACTTAGTTCTCTTTCGGCTGATGACGTATGCATGGTAGAGGTCTTGGAAGAAAGGGAAGATAATACAACAAATAATCCAGCTTCAATCTTCCCATATGACTGCTGGACTATGAATTACGATGGAACAAAGTGCCTCTTTGGTGCTGGGGAAGGTGTGATACTTACCAACCCTCAGGGAAGGGTCATGCCCTTCGCCTTTAAATTAAATTTTGAATGCACTAAAAATGGAGCAGGAATATGAGGCTCTCTTTCTTGGTCCTCATTGTAGCCAAAAGGATGGGTGTTCTTAATATTAAGGTGATGGGTGATTTATAACTAGTTGTGAATCAAGTATCTGAAGTATACAAGACTAGAGCTGAACATCTACAACTCTACAAGACCTGCCATCCTCAAGTTAAGTAAGGGTTTTGATTTCATTTCAGTTGAAGCTATACCCAGAGAACGAACCCTCCTTGTTGACTCTATAACATCTTCAGCTTCTCGTTTTACCCCGAGTAACAAATTAGAAGACAATAGCTTTACGGTTTCGGTTCGTGCCAAGCCTTTAATTCACAAGGTACCAACAACTTTGATTCTGACTTACTTAGAAAGATGAGAATGAGTTTATCAGTTTAGATTAGGCTAAAAATGACGAAGCAATCTGAGGGTTTTTGAATTCCTATGTAGAAATTACATCTCGCTCATGATAAGGTCATATTTTCTCTCATCCCACAATATTCCTCTTACTTTGATGATTCCGTGATAGACCCTTCCTCTATAGAAGGTCTTGAAGTCTATGACATAGTAGAGGAAGGAGACTTAGAGCTACCTCCGGCCCCACTTGAATTTGAAGAGGGTTACACTTCGTTAATCAAAGGAACAATTGATATAAACATCAGGATGAAGGAAGAACCAAAAATCTTGAAGCTGGGATCCTCTCTAACTCAAGAGGAGGTAGAAATACATACCCTAATCCTCAAGGAGAATCAAAAAATCTTTCACATTTCGCTATAAGGAAATGAAGGGAATTACACCACACATTACAATTCACAACCTCATCACTAAGCCATATGCTAAGCCAATTAAACAAAATTCAAGACCCATAAAGCCAAAGGTGGCCCTCATGGTGAAAGAAGAAGTGATGAAACTCCTACAAGTGGGGTTCATCAAGTCAATTGAATATTCACAATGGGTGTTTAATATCGTCCCCATTCTTAAGAAGAATGGAAAAATCCGCATTTGCATAGACTTTTGGGATATCAACAAGGCTTGTCCCAAAGATGATTTCCCCATTACCATCCATTAATGTTATTGTCCAACACAATATCTAGTTATGAGTTGTTGTCTCTCATGGATGGGTTTTACGGATATAACCAGATCAGAATCTTTGAGGAGGATCAAAGAAAAACTACATTCATAACTCCTTGGGGAACCTACTGTTATGCTGTCATGCCATTCAGAATGTTGGTGCCACATACCAATGAGAAATGAATTATATATTCCATGATCTTATCCATAAGATTGTGGAATCCTACGTGGATGACCTTCTGGCTAAGGATAGGAAAGGCTACGATAACCCAAAGGTGCTTCGTATCATCCTTTCTCGATTAATCAAATACGATGTCATGTTGAATCCAGAAAAATACGTATTCAGTGTAACAAGAGGCACACTTTTGGGATACATCATATCTTCATGAGGGATTGATGTAGACCCAGCCAAAATTTGAGTTGTACAGGAAATGACTCCACCGTCAGACGAGTCTTGCATCAGATATTTTCTTGGAAAACTTGGTGCAATCCAAAGGTTTATCCTTGATTTCACATTTTTTATTCACCCAATCAACAATTTGTTGAAAAAGGATTACTGTAATGATTAGACGGAAGAATGCAATGAGGCATTTGAGTCAGTTAAATGGTTATTATTGTCTCCTCCCACACTCATGTCGCCTAGGTTAGATCGCCCCTTAATCTTGTATTCACGAGCTACGGATGTCTCATTGGCCTACATGTTAGCTCAAGAAGATGATAATAAACAAGAACATGCTGTCTATTTTATTAGCCGAATATTTCTTGATTATGAGACACGTTACACACAAAAAGAGAAGGAATTCCTTGTTATAGTCTTTGAGACAAAGCGCTTAAGACATTACATGCTAAAACAAGAAACAAGGGTTATTGTTGAATCAGATCACCTGTGGACATTTCTCACACAAGGGTCCTTTTCTAAGAAATATGGATGCTTCATAACTCTAATGGGTGAGTTTGAGTTAACATTTGTTAATCAGAAATCCGTCAAAGGAAAAATCATTGTGGACTGGTTTGCTGAAAACCCGTTGGATGGAGGTGATCTAGTAAATCTAGAATTCCCCACTTATGTGCATTCGCTGCAAGCAAGAAAAGAAGAAGAAATAACGAGTTAGAAAATTACAAAAAAAATGAAAAGTAGTAATTGACATTTCTAACTAACAAAATTAAGAGAAGAGTATCAGCATATTCGGATCTCCAGGCATCCAAGTAGGTTCAGTGATTGCTGCTACTGTTGCTAGTGGCTGCGGGGTCTCCCCAAAGCTAGAGGTGAGACAGTTTCCTTTCATAGACTCATCATCTTTTTCTCCATCTCGAGGAAGTGGTCCCTCCGAGACAAATGTCTTTCTCTCCGCACTCGCCTCCTCTCGTGCCGATCTCAACATATCCTGAGTGTCATGACACTCATGGTCACTCTCCTCCTCCTCCATGTGAGCTGTCTTGCTAACCTCACCACCTAACCCCTTGTCCTTCATCTCCTCTCCAAATAACTCCTCCTCAATTTCATCTCATGTGTACTCCTTGGAGTCAGAGTCTATGTCAGTGGGCTCATCCTCCTCTCCATTGTGAGTAAGAGCACCCTCAATATGAAGTAAAGGTGCTCGAGGGGCACCAGCTGCCTATCGGGCACATGCCACTCACCTAACTAAAATAGGCACCCTTTGAGTAACCACTGTCCAGCGAGGATCTCCTCTAGGGACCTTCTGGGCCTTTTAAATAGTCCTATATATAAGTGCCACTGGAGGAAACATATCAACATAAGGGAGGCCAAACAAATGAGGAACTTGGTTGAATGGGTGAATCTCGAATCTCCCTTCCTTGTCAATTGACCAATAGTGGAGCAAACTACCAATGTGGTCACCTCCTGCTCCCATAGCCCTACCCACCATCTTGATAGGGTGTGGAACCACCCATGTTTTTCATAGTCATAAAAGCCACTTGCTGATGCGGTGTCCAAAGAACTGACATTGTTGTCCACCTAGCTACTCGGACAGCCCCCGGGTCCTACACTGGTATTTCCCCTCACATAAGGGGTAATACGCTCGTATACCCAGCGCATGTCTAATGTGGGATGGCTCAATGACTGTCCCTGTAACCTGATGACCTATATAGGTCATGGTAGGTGGTCCCAAGAATGTATGTTCCCAAAGCATAGATGTAAAGCATAGATGTAACCATTTCCCTTAGTCTGTGTGACTATGTGAGCCAAACAATAAAGAAGAGTGTCACCTCCCTTGTCCATGATCAACCACTGTTATCAACCAATTTTGATTGTTCCAAATTGTTTAAAAATAATAAAAATGAAAAATTTGAAAAATTTGAAAAGTGTTACTTTGCGTGGTTCATTGCCCTCATTGCAACCGTCTCTTTTTTGTGGTCGTTTCGGTCTTCGTTTCGTCCTTTTCGGGCAAGAACTCTTCCCGTCAGGCTTTAAATCGCGTTAAAATACATTAAAATTAATTAATTAATATTTATTAATTGCCCCTTGTTTGATTAAATTAATTTTTAAATCACTTGAGAAGTATTTAATTAAATAAATATAAATTAAAGTTCGTTCGACAAATTTTAATGCCGGGGAAGTAAGCTTACGCTTCCAACTGCCGGGAAGCCAATCTAGCTTCCCGAACCCCGAATTTCCCCTTTTCCCTGGAAATCGTCTTCAATTTTCCCACACGTGGGGATTTTCTCTACCAATTGCCAAATAATGGATTGGCTAACGGGCAAGAAATTTCCCATTTTCCACACGGGGAAATTGAAACGGGGATTGCCAACCCATTTTTCCATTCCCGTTGGCAATTGTCCGTTGCTTTCCCCATTTCCCCTTGGCACTTAAGCCCACTACCCCGAGAAGAGAGGAAGTTGAATTAATCCTCGTAACTTTCTCCATCAAACCCATTGGAAAAATTCGTGAAGCTTCGCTTCTTATTTCCTCTGAAGGACATAATACTTTGTCTGATCAAACAACTTTCAACGCATTCACAGTCCAAAGAGAGACAAAAATTCTTTTTTTCAGCCAAGAAGGAAAACCACCAGCGAGAGGAAGGACAACAATCTTCCACGCAGGGAGAAGGGAGAGAATAACAGTTTTGAGATGATATAAAAGCAAATTAAAAACTCAAAAACCCGCGCCTAAAGAGATTAGAGGAGTTTCCAAAAAAACAAGATTTAAAATCTCCTTTCTACGCATAGGGAAAAGGAAAGAGTAGTTTTTAAAGCCAAACAAAATTGTTTTTCAATTAAAAGGCCATGCCCAGCCAAAGAGGACAGTCTAAGAACAGAGGAGGCGCCTTTCCCACACACCAGTCCATGCCTGGCAAAGAAAAAGAACAGTTTTCAAATAAAAGACAAAAGAAAACATTCTCCACGTGCCAGGGAAAAGATCAAAAACAGTCTCATGCTTTTTGAAAAATAACAGTCCAAAGTTAAAACAAATTTTCACGCCTTGGGTGGAGGATAGACAAGACAACAAAAGACAAAAATTCTTTTTTTCATGCATCCTCCGAGGCGCCTAGTATAAAGCAAAACATTAAAGCACAGTTTTCACGCACCCACGCATTGGGAAGAGGAAATGAAGTTTAGCTCATGCCAAGGATAGGGAGGACAGTCCAAGCCTTGCAAAATACAAAAATGCGCAGGAAAGGAAAGAAATAGAACATTTTTTTAGAAGGCAGGACCATTAAAATCTTCCACGCATTGCTAAGAAAAAGAACAGTTTTTTTAAAAAAATGCGCAGGACAAAGGGGAAATAGGAATAGTTTTTAAAAAATAAGAAACAATCCAAGAAATATATAAAAAAAACAAAAGGAAATCTCCATGCGCACCGCCCAAGCATAAGAAGATTCCACGCGGGAAGAAGAGGTCAGTTTTTGCAGCATTAAAAGATAGGTTACAAGCTTTCCACGCATTGGCAGGGAAAGTTTTTAAACTATTTTGTTACCCAAAACAATCAAAACGCATTCTCCAGGAGGAATCCCACGCAGCCAAGGAGAAGTCGCGCCCACGCGAAGAGGACAGTCCAAGCGAAGGCCGTTGCAAAGGGAAATAAGAACAATATCCAAGGGTTGGAGGATATAAACAACCTGCACACATACATGTGGTGAGAAGAATGCAATGTAGAGAGAAAGGGTCCATTGAAAATGCAAGCGGAACCTCAGATCTGTAAAGTTCAAGAGTGAAAAATATCCGGATCCAAAGCATGATAAGGAGCTGATTAATGAAGCTACTGAATTGATGAAATCCATGAAGACTAAGGATATGGTAACACCTAATGCTATGAACACTAAAGCATAATTTTATGGTCCAGTTATGCGTATTCTCCAGCAAGATGGAGTTGTGATGGTTCTCACCAACTTGTTAAATATTATAAATTACCTGTGAAGTGAAGACATATTGCAGAACACTACAAACCTCCTAAAAAATCTACTAGAGAGCACAACCAAGGGATGATAAAATGGATAAAATGGTGCAGTATGTGAAGACAAAGAGACCATGAGATGTAGATGCACGATTGGACATCATTCTCACAGGGTATGTGATTCCAAACATCATCTTTGATTTTGGTAGCACTGTGAATATGATGCCACGCTCAACATGGGAAGCCATTGACAAACCCATGTTGAGCTATAGTCCGGTCATGCTCAGTCTTGCAAACTATGGCCAAGTAGATCCAATTGGAAGATTTGATGATGTTGAAGTCATAGTTAGAGAGCTAAGTCTACGAGGAAACTTTGAAATGATTGAAATGAAAACAAATGAGATGCACTATCCTGCTTTGATTAGAAAGAAATGGATCTACGATGAACAAATGAACACCAATACAGTGGAAAATCAGTTAGGCTCAGTGTGATGGTGCCATAATCATCCCCATGAATAAAGCGGAACAAAGACCATACACAACACTTAAGGAGCCTTATGCAAAGATTCCATAGAGCCGGTACATTGATGATCAAAGGATGAAAAGAAGAGTAAAATAGGGGTGGACATTTTTAAATATTTCACAAGAAGCAAATACACTTGATCAACCTCAAAGGAAAATCGTTTTTGCTACCATAAAAGAAACGCATCAATGATGGGTGTAATTCCTCGTCAGATGATCACCCTCAAAGTCACAAATTCAATTCATTAAATTGTTGATGATGGTTCCAACGTGCTTGATCCTACGTTTGATTCATCTTCCGCATCATCACCACTCAAGATTAATTGGTCAAATGGGGATTGTGTATTACTAGAGACATGGATCTAACGAGTTCACGAGGTAAGTATCGTTTGGTTTGAAGAGGATTCAGATCATCACAGGAGGACTGTGCGTGAAGATAAAACAACCATCCATCTACAATGAGAAGAGGAACAAACGAGTTAATCAATCATCTTCTCAACTCACGCCGCAAACTACAACACTGAACTACAGAGAATCACAGGAAGTGGAAAGAAAATACTCCTCCTATCGCACCCGTATCATCTAGAAGGTTTGGAAAATGACACCAAGTGGAGGAGGGGAAGGAGCACATCTCAAGAATTTCTCATTCCAGTCATCATTCGTCTTTGCATGATTGCCCTAATTCTTCAAGCCTAATCAGCAACACAACACTATAATTTAGAGCATTAGTTCAGGTGCAAACACCTGTAATCTATATCACACAATTTCTAGAGGTGAAACTCGCTAATGAAGTACCTCAAAATATACCAGCCCAACTTGTGGAAGTAGTCAAAAACTTCTCAACCAAAAGTTGATGATCCGGTTTTTTCCCCACCTACATTTGAAGAACCCACCACAAATGGAGAAAATGGCGACAACATCTCTCTCACAACAAGAAGATCCAATTTCAGCAACACCCGAAGGTGATTCCCTTCAGCATGATGAAGATCAATTCCCAACGACCACGAGAACCATGTACAATGAGGTACTTGGAGAGGTTCCCACCTGGCTACATGATATCTTGAAGAATTGAAAGAGGGTCGTTAAGCCAATAGTGATAAACTTGAAAGCGATTGCGTTAATGTTAGAATCCATCACTCCAAAAAAGACCAAATACTACGCTAAGGTGTGTGTCAATGAATTCATAAATCACTTCGATGATATTTCAACACCACTCGTTCACAATGGGGCAAAGGAGATGGATTTACAAGACTCTAAAGTCTCACAAATTCTACTCGGGAGATCAACACTTTGGGATGGTGACAAAGACAAAGGACATAACTCCACGTAGTGAATTACAATTTTGGCTCCCGGAAGATCTTCTCCATGGAGAAAGACCAAAATCTGGATTCTGACAAACCAAGGTGGCGTAACGACTATGGTCTCGCGACAAATGAATAATTCACCATGGAAAGGTACTCGGAGCATGTGGAGAATTGTGTGTAATTGTGAATGTGAATACAAATGAAGACAAACTTTATCACACCAGAATATTGCTCAGACGGAGGGGTGGATGGATTGGTCAAGTTTCAAGCTCAACACTCTTGTCATTTGGAGGATTGCAGAGCACAGTCAATGAGTTCATTCCTGTATGATCGGGATAGGCGTACTCTTGGCCCAATGGATAAGGCACTGATCCTAGGCATCTTGATCTGGGTGGCACATTGCTGACTAGGATGTCTACGTGTGCATCCAAGTCATTTAAGTGGGTCCACATGTACCCATTTCTTTTATTTATGTATTTTTCCTTAAATGACTTTTTAACTTAAGTGGTTTCTATTTTTAGTCACTTTTTAAAAGTTGGTTGAAAAATTCAAAGTCACTTAAGTGCCCCATTTAATGTGCACTTAAACCCCTAACTACTTTGTAACCAACTTTTGGGTTATAAAAGGAAGTCAGGGGCTCATTTGTAAGGGTGGCTTTGAGAGAGGAGAAGAAAATACTTTTTGTGCAAGCTTTGTTTCAGGAAGAAACTTTGTGTTCTTTTGTGAAAAACATTTTGGAGTTAATGAAATACGAACTTTGTGTCTCATTCATTGTCTCTTGTAACATTTGATGTTCTTATGTTCATTAGATGTTAGGTGTTTGAATCTTGCATGCAATTATTATCTTTGATCTTATTGTCAACATTATTAATCAGTTGTTCTAGTTCATAGTGATTAAGTTTTGATTATCTACTTGCTCATGTGTGTTCTCTTTTACATGTTCTTGTTTGGCTAACTCAAACTCCATTTTATTTGTGTTGGTTATTCATCTTTCCTCTCCATGCAATATTAGGCTCTGTTTTACCTAACTCTTGCATGTTCTTTTAGTTCATTCCATTTCACTCCTTTCCTTCTTTCCATTCCATCTCCTTCATTCAATTTTATTTCCATTGATGTTCCAAAACACCCCCACATATAATTTTGAATGTACAGATGTAAATATAGTTTTGGTTTTCAATAAAGGCAGCCTCACCTTCATTGAGGAGGGACTTCGTTCCCACACTATTGCATGTCATTTACATGCGTGCAATTTCATATGCTAATAGTTTTTGCCGACTCCATTGTTGATTCAGGAATCGTTAACCAGTGCTTGGTTAAATATTTATGACTATCCCCTCTGCATAAGCTCCAGTTCTTCAACCGAACCTTGTGCCCGACGAAGATTTCCAAGGAGACATTGTTGCCAACCTTAAAACAATAGCTTGGGAAAACCGTGAAAGCTTGTAGCAATTTGTGGCTGTGGATAGAGCCATTGACAGAGAAATCTACATCGAAGACCTTAGAAGAAGAGCACCCGCACTTGTGGCCAGGAGACCTCCTGGACAAGTGTTGATCGTTGTTCACCGACGTGGTCCTCTTCCACCAAGGTAATAAGTTGTATGACTATTATAGGTAACCCACCTATCTTGCAACCAAATCTTGTTTTTGCAGATACACAAGAAGACATATCATCAGATTTGAGGCAAGCTATTTGGGAAAAGTGCATGAGTAACCATCGTTTTTATCTCACCACATCAGTACTAAGATAACGAAGAAGAGGAAGCCGCGAGAGTTGCTAGAGTTATTCAGGTGCAAATAGCTCAAGAAAGAGAGTGAAGAGAAAAGGCTAGAGCCGGTCGAAACACGCCAGTGAGCCCTTCACCATAAATATTCCAAACTAGAAGGAAAGAGGTTTACGTGAGGAGAAAAAGCTAAAGGTTGATCTGACCCCACTTTTGACTTTCAAGGAAAATTTGGTTTCAAGTTATCTCCTCCAAAGAAGAACACACCTCGTAGATCTACGAGCCTTGCATCAAGTCCTAAGAAAGCAAGCAAGGAAGGAATCACTACCAGTCAAGCACTTGTCCTTGCTCACATTGTCTTACCTTCGCATACCACCTTTCCTCAAATGACAACCAACGTACCATGGGGAAATGCCATAGGCCCATTGGCCTTACCTACATGACATGAACTCCCCACGAGGATCAAGAAAGATTCTTCCCACGTTCGACGGAGATGGGAGGACATCACCAGATGACCATATTTCTGCCTTTTTCACTGCATGTGTTGTTTTGTCGGTAGAATACGAAGATGTTGCTTTTCGTCTCTTCATCAAAAACATTGCATGATGTTGTTGTAGATTGGTTTCATCATTTTCCCCAATGGATGTATCACAAATTGGAATGATATGAAAACTAAGTTTGAAAATCGATTCAAGACGGAAGAAGATGAACATGCTCTTCTTTCCCAACTATCTCAGGTGAAGAAAGAGCCAACATAACCCATGAGTAATTTCGTGGCAAAATTCAAAAAAATGGTGAACAAAGTTCCTGTCGGGATTCGTCCAAATCTTGATGGACAAAAATGTTTCTTTATTAACGCACAACAACCAGAAGTGTGCTATCAGCTGAGAAGGGCTAGGGTGGCTACTTTGGAACTTGCTCAATCTTTAGCCATAGAAATTGAAGATGACTTAATCATGGTAGGAAAATTCAAGAAAAATTCCCTCAAAGGGTCAAGAAACCCCCAACGCTTCAGAAGCTATACTCACTAAGCTGGCTAATGATGTGCTGGCTTTGAAAAAGTAAGTTGCTTAAAGTAGTAAACTTGCTCCTTACAAAGACATCCCGAGAAAAGGATACATTCCCAACAAAGCCAGGATTGTAGGTGCTCCAATGAGGCTTGCTATTGAAGCAGCTCTGTAACTAATTAAAAATGTGATGTCATTGAAGAAAGCGATGATGAGATTGAAGTCATTGAGGTTGATGAGAAAGAGCGTGATTTTGAGACATCTGAACCTAAAGTTGAAGATCCTGAAGGGGAAAGTAATAATCATTTCTTCTACTTGCATTATAACCAAACTGCCTTCAAGTTGCCATTGCTCAAGTGTCTTCTTGTTAGGAATTAGTATTTACATTGTGTAGATAATAATTACATTTGGTAATTATTATTATATTAGTAATTTTTTATTTAGTTGTTATATAAAACAACTAATAACAAATGTGTGTTGAGTTGTTTGGTTGTTACAAACAACTCACGTGATTAGTATTTATTAGTAGAATAGTTTCCTAATTTATAGGAAACTATGTGCCTATATATTTGTAAGTGCATCCTATGTAATGTATCCAAAATGAATGTAATAGAAGATCATTATTCCGTGTATATCTAAACAGTTTTATTGTGAAAATCTGTGGCATTTATTTCATTTGGTGTCAGAGCAAAATAACTACACTGGGTTGAAACTGTAAAAGTGTGTATGGAACCTTGAGTATAGAATAGGGCATCTCCATTACTATTTTTTGGTTGCCCCATATGTGTGGTTATACCCATATACAAGGCGACCTACATACACGTGATGGATTTGAATATAGCATATCTGTGCACTTGTTTGCATCATTTACTCTGTAGCAAACTTTGATCGAGATCGCCCCTACATCCATCGTCAATGGCTGATTGGATTTTCTTTAGTCCATCAAATATTCAATTGCATGTGATTGGAGAATATTGCTCTAACTTGGCTCAACTTTCCATTGTTTGGAGACTCAGCTATGAACATCCCAAGGAGATCGATCATTCAAAACACCCAAGAAAATTCGGTATTTGATCTGTATCCATTTTGTAGGCATTTTGTTAAATCTGTATCCATTCACGAATTTTATCATCCCTCTACAGACGTCAACCAATTTTGTAGGTAGATGCATAACTAATCATACAATAAGGTTCTGGGTGTTACACTGCCTTTATTTTTTGCCATCTCTATTTCCAACGTCCTCGCAACCTTCAGTCATAAGCCAGAGATAATACTATATGATGTAGTATTGGCAGATCGGTCAAAGATAAAGGCGCAGAGATTTCCATATGATCCATTCAGATCTCCAAATGGTTGTTACATCACCTAGCCCACGACTTACCCTCTTAAGGCTTCACACAATACTGCCAAATGAACACACAGTTGCATAATACGATGGATCTAAATCGATGCAAGCTGTAAGAAAGTGTATTCAATGAATTATATCGAGTCATCAAACAAATGAATGGTTTGGGTTCAATGGAATCCTAATTTCTCGGAAGGAGCACATATCTGTGGTTTTCTCTCACGTCACAAGTCTGCACAGTCAAATCCTTTGACAACTTTAGTGTTCTCATAGGTCTGTTTGGTTCGGCCTTGAGTTGTTTTGTATTGACAATACTGCTTTGCAAACCACTACTCCATCACTTTATTGGCTTGGTCAATATCTTCTACAAATCAATTCAATTGAATCGCCATGCATTGAGTCGCATCCAACTATAGATCAGGCAGACAAATAAAGGCGAGTGGTTTTCCAATATTCAAAGGTATTTGCATTCCTTAGCAAAGCATACACGTGTTATAGAGGTCAGGTCAATTATGGCTCTTAGTTACTCTTAACTAGCATGTTGTAGTTTGTGAAAAATTGTTAAGTCTCTTTAATTATAGTATCACTGGTAAGTTTCATCATTGATCTATTGTATTAAAAAGTAATCTTTAATTACTTTTTACAAGTTATTGCATGGATGCATTCTCGGTAGAATCCAACGTCCAAATTGTGTGAAAATTCATAATGAATAAGTTGAGTCACATTGAAAAATTTGAAGGCAAATATTTTCATACCTGGCAAGTGTGGACTCAATTATTCCTAATCAACAAAGACTTATGGGATATTGTTGATGGAAAAGAAAAAAATCGACAAATGCATATGAAGCAATAAAATGGGACAACATAGATTGAAAGGCTACAAAAATTATCAGATTGGGTCTATCAGATGCTTATCTACATCATATAGACTTAAAAAAGTCCTCTCATACAATCTAGGTGACATTGAACAAGTTGTTTGGATCACAAATGGGAAGCGCAGCGATATCTTTAAAGCAAAGATTGTTCGGCCTCAAGATGGAAGAAGGTGAGAGCATGGTGGAACATATCAGTAAGTTTTGTTCTATTTGTAATCAACTTGCTGGCATAAAAGTAGATGTACCTGATGATGATGCTAAAGCAGTATTACTTAATAGCATGCCTTCATGTTATTCTAATATGGTCTTTACATTAAGCAAAATAAATCCAAGTCTAGAAGAACTTATTTCTTCTTTGTTAGATGAAGAAAAAAGAATTATGGTTGTTGAACCAGAGGAGACTGCAATGTTTGGCAGAAACAAGAAAGCATTTGGTAAGAAAATGCCCAAATATAGTTCAACCTCTAAAGGACCGAAGAAACAATTTACATGCTACTATTGTAAACAACCTGGTCATATATCTAACAATTGCAGAAAAAGAGCACAAGACTTACTTGATGGGAAACTACAAGATAATGCCATGATTATTGATGAAGAAGGAGAAAATGAAGAGGAAGAAAATACCGCACATCAAGGTGATGAATATTTTCTCTTCTAGATGATTTTTGAATGGAGGACAGAGGCACAGGAGGATGGAGGTCATTCAGTGACCTCTCGTCAGTCACCAACGATGGGGCTGCATGAAGTTGTCGTGACTGTGTGTGTGTGTGTGTGTGTGTGTGTGTGTGTGTGTGTGTGTGTGTGTGTGTGTGTGTGTGTGTGTGTGTGTGTGTGTGTGTGTGTGTGTGTGTGTGTGTGAGTTTTCTTTCATTTTAGAATTGCAGTTTGTTGTGTGTAGTATGATTTCAGTGTTCTTGATTGAATAAGTGAAATGTTCACATTGAGGGGGGGAACATGGTCTCATTGTTCTATTTCCATTATGTTTTATTGTTCAGTTTTGAAAGCAGTATTTCCTACATGATTCCCTTTTGTAGTGACATTGTATAATATTGATCAAAAAGTATTGTAGCAATCATGATGTAAAGGTTTTTGGTAAACCTATAAAACCAATTGTGTAAGGTTTTTGGTAAACCTGTAAAACCAATTGTGTAAGGGTTTTTGGTGAACCTACAAAACCAATTGTGAAAGGTTTTTGGTAAAGTTGCAAAACCAATTGTGAAAGGTTATTGGTACACCTGCAAAACCAATTTGGTAAGGTTGTTGGTAGAAGCCGGAGAAAACCATCAGTGGAAGAAATGTGCATTGGCACATGTTCGAGTTTTATGTAAGCCCGATGCTGCACATTTGCGGAGTTGATCATGAGCACACAGAGGTGGCACGCTACAAGAAAAGAACGAGATGTATTGAACCATGTAAACAATAAGGGGGGAAATGTTAGGAATTAGTATTTACATTGTGTAGATAATAATTACATTTGGTAATTATTATTATATTAGTAATTTTTTATTTAGTTGTTATATAAAAAAACTAATAACAAATGTGTGTTGAGTTGTTTGGTTGCTACAAACAACTCACGTGATTAGTATTTGTTAGTAGAATAGTTTCCTAATTTATAGGAAACTATGTGCCTATATATTTATAAGTGCATCCTATGTAATGTATCCAGAATGAATGTAATAGAAGATCATTATTCCATGTATATCTAAGCAGTTTTATTGTGCAAATATGTGGCATTTATTTCACTTTTCTTGCTGCTATTCTTGCATTCCTAATTCCTTGGACTCATATGGACACAAAGAGAAATGAAGGAACAAATTGAGGGGACAGATACATATACAACCAGATTTGTCAAATCTCTTACTTATCCAGGTTGGAATTACTTATTTTTTTTCTTCGTTTGTCAAACTATCAATTCTGAGTTATTAATTTCAATTACATATCAAATAAAGTAGTGAAATTGTTCATTTCAATTGATTAAGCAATTACAAATAGGGAAAATCATTAGAGAGCTTGCTCTTTGACATTACTAGGGAAGTAGTGGGGAAAAATAGCTCTCTAGGGTTATGATTTGTTCTTCACCTTTGAGGTAGGGTTTGAAGGGTTTTGATTAAATTAGATTAGCTGTTTTAGATCTAGATTCACATATTTACACAAGTAATTAGCTACAACCGGATGATTACTTGTATTTATTTTTGTTTATTAAATTAGAAGCATTGCTTAAAAACTAGAAAAGATAAAAATATTTACTTTTATTAGATTAGTTCGCTTTCATTATTTTGTTTAGATATAATTTGAAAATACTAAAAACATAGATTAAATTTCCTTTGATAGTTATTTTTTTTATCGAAATCAATTCAATTCATTCCGCATGACCATCAAAGGTCCGCAATAAGAAAATACATTCAATTTTGATCCATTGGTCCCACAACCCAACGGGCCAAAATTGTTGACCGACATTGATACAGGTTTATGCTTGTTAGTTTTACGCACACCTGCTAGGTATTTTGAGAAGATAGAGCAATCAAACACATTAAACATTACATCTAATCAATCCTACGATTATTGGAATGCTCTTGGCAATAGGGTTATATTACGCACATGACCATATAAGGACCACAACCTCCATGAGTTTTTGGTTGTGATCCTTAGGTCCCATAACCCAACGAGACTGCTGACCAATTGAACATTGAAACTAGTTTGCGTGCATTGGTATTTAGATCATCACCACTTCCACTTGACATCATTGTATAATTTTCCATACTAGACATAGCAGTCGAGAGGCTAAGACTTTCTAGACTAGACCAAAAAATCGTCCATAGTCCCTGTGGTTTCATTACTCCTCTTGTTTTCACTTCCATGACCTTGTCTGGAAATCTATACGAGGTACCTGTAGGTAACTTTCCACGAGTTTAACAACTAGTAGAAAGAATATCGGTAAAGATCGATATTGACTGGAGCCTACGAGTAGCTATTTTGTCATATCGATCCATCACATCACTTCAAATTAGGAAAACATTCCTTGCCTTAGACTCGTAGATCCCGATATTATGTGTTGAAGACATAAGGTTATCTCATTAGTTTGTTCATCATCACCACACTCACATCCATTTATATTGTACAACAGTAGTCTCAACACAACCTCATGAATTCGGTTGTGAAGAAGGTCACGTGTTGATTTTATTTTGCATAAATTAGTGAACCCAACATGAAGAGCTAGTCTCTAAACATTTCCACTTTCTTCGTCTGCCTTCCTCTTTCCCTTTATTCAACGAGTATTCTTATACCCCCCGAATATGTCAGGATATGATGAATATGGTAGACCCCTCCCAGGTTACAATATGTACAATTATTAATTAGGTAGACAATAACAATCACATTCGCTCTCTACATGGGTAGATAATCATTTAACTACTTAGGCTCAAGATCCTTTTCTTTAGGGAATCAATATTGGTTCCTCTGTACGTATCAAAGAGCTTGACCAAATCATACAGACATATCCTCCTGAAGAATCAAGTTCTAACAACATGAATTTCACTGGAGAGGCAAGTTCATATCCTTTGGTATTGTTTCAACAACCCATTAGCATGCAATTAGACCAACTTCCGCATCTAGATGAGGCATACTTAACACAATATGCCAGGAGTGAACAACGCTTCTAGAATATGAACCGAGATTTTGATAGGTTATAAGGACATGGTGATGTCCTACTTGAAAACAATAACACTACCCCTCCAACAATGGAAAACATTATCAACGAGGGGTGGTAGCATAACACACAATTCATAGCATGATACCACACTCATCAACCTCCAAAAGTTCAACAACAAGCACCTAAAAAAAACACCACCCCATTAATGGGTGAAATCATCTCAGCGTTAGTAGACAAATTCAAAGAGTTAGAGCTTTCCCAAAATACTCAAAATTCATACATAGGGAAAAAAAGTGTTTCTCATTATTCATAGAATTATGGACAAATACCTGATGTGTAGAATGTTTTAGTTTATAAAGGTGCTCCAAGCCTTGGAGATTTGCTAATTGGGACATGCACCTTAGGTATGCCCACTCATACCACATATGGATGTCTATAACATGCACTACTTGGAAGTGTGTTCTTAAATGCTATACTAGTTGGAAATGCAACGTTCCCTGGATTTGTGCCTTCATCTCCATATCAAAGTAGTCAACCCCCCTACGTGCACATGTATTCTAAATCACCAAAGGGGGATATTTACACTTACCCAGGTCCATATGGTCAACCATAGGGGATGCCATATGCCCCAAAAATGTTTATGTGGTACCATTTCAACAACCAATGCAATTTCCACCTCCCAAACAAGGATCTTTAATGGTTGAAACATACGTAATGGGGACCTATTCTGAATATCTTATGGAGCCTATAGACTTCTCCATCTAGATAGTCATGATCCCAAGACCCTTTCCTGATCTTCCAAGGTTCAAAAGGGAGGGCGATCCTAATTATCACATCAAAGCTTATGCAATGGCCATTCGAGAGTTGCTCCCGTGGGATGCGGTTGTTGCGAAGATTTTTTGTAAGACACTAGAAGGCATCACTTTTGATTGGTACTATAGGATACCAAAGGCTTCAATAAAATCCTTCAAACAACTCAGGTCAGAGTTTATTAAGGATTTTGATATGAACAAACTTTAAGGATAAGAATCAGAGAATTATTTTATATCAAACAAGAGCACAACTAGTCCACAACCCACTTCATTCAGAGGTGGTGACAAGTTATTTACTCCTCTGCAAGTGCTCTAAACATGGATCAGGTAGAGATTTTTGATTTTTTCCTCCACTCCCTCAATAGGGAGACAAAGGAAGAAGTTCAAAAGTTCCCGCTAAGGAGCTACAAAGTGGTGCTAGAGGGGGCTATTCGAATTAATCAAACAATCATTGACAGTGGTCATAAGACTTATGGAACAAATGGGAGTTTAGTCACTCCTAACCAAAATAACCCCGGTTACTCCAAAAACATGAACAACAATCAGGGACCAAAGGTCCTTAATAATAATTATGGGGTTACAACTAAACGGTGTTACTAATCTACCTAAGAACCCCAATGTTGTCAGTTCTCCTAATACAAATACTACCAAAAAAACAACAATGGAAATAATTAGAGAAATAATAACTTCTCTCCCTCTATCAACATTGTAGATTTTAATCGTCCACAACAAGAACAAGAATAAAAACAACAAAAACAACCTCAACAACTAAGACAAGCACAGACCCAAGGCCCTAATCAATATCCAGGTGGGTATCTGAACCAATTCCAAAACCAAGGGCAAGGGTTCCCAAATTTTAACTATAACAATTAACAATTGAACAATAATCATAATTTCAGACCGCAACAAGGTGCAAACCAAAGGCCTCAAGATTATGATCCTGATTTGTATTGTAATTTCCATAGGGTTCGCAGGCATGATGTGATTGTAATAAATTTCTATAGCATTTGTTGGAGGATCAAAAACAATTATTTGTCGACATGTTTGTGTCAAACCCAATAACACCAACTTAGAACACTTACATGGGACTGGTATCCCCATAAAATACATCACTTAGAATCTTTAGTGATCCTCTCCCCACACACCCAAAAGATGGTAGGATAGATCCCAATGGTTCAAACAAAGGTATTGTAATAGGAATCAACGATCATGAAGCCTCAACTTCGTTAAAACCCGAAAGTGACACCTCCTTTGGATGGACACCAATAAACAAAAATTATGGGATTGGCAGAGTTGGACACTAAACCTTAGATTAATGATGCCAGTGGAACCAAGATTATTCTTTGCAGCCTATCCTGATTTAACCGACTATATCAAATAACATTCGTGATACAGTAGGCAAGCGAGTAGGAGCTTATGACACGATCAATAACATGACTAAAACCTTTTCTCACATTTCTTTCTTAGATCTATTAAAGAATTCCCCTACTCACAGAGCCGCTCTATTAGAAGCACTAGGTCTTGGCTATTTTATTAATGTCACTCCCTCCTCCAGAAGTGGAGATAAACCATATAGAATTTGATGTTTATCCTTTAGGGCATCCTAAAAGAGATATTGGATTCGTATTTGACATCAGAAAGATGCCCACAGATGAAATAGCTCTTAAAGATGATCTGACTTTGTTTTTACAAGTTTAGATTTACAACAACTATGTAAAGCATGCGATGATTAATGATGGGGAAGCAGTCACCATAGTCCCCTTCTCTTTCCTTCAAAAGTTAGGTAACTGAGAGACCAATTTCTCCTCAACGCGAAACACGTTGAGAGGCTATGATAGCCTCAAAGCAACGTTAATTGGGACTATTGTGTTTCCAGTCACCCTTGGATCTAAGACGGTTCTATCCAAATTTTATATTATAGATCAGGAAACCAACTATAATATGATCCTCAACCATCCTTGGATTCATTGCATTAAGGTGATTCCCTCCACTTTGTTTCAGGAATTAAGGTTCCTACATTTAGGGAAGGTCTTTGTGGTGCAGGGTGATCCAAAACCCTTCGACATACATCTAGATTATTTAAAGAAGAGATTAGGGGTTCATTCTAAGTTTGATCTTCCTACAAATTAGTTAAACAAACCTACAAGCTCAATACCAGAAGAAAATTTGGTTCCTACAATAGAGCTAGAAAATACGGGTTTGATTGAAGGAGTTCCTGCCACAAAGGATGAAACTGTAATTGTTGAGACAATGTCAACATGAACGACAACAAGGATAGTGGAGTTGTTGGAGAATGATCTACCACTTCTTCTTCTATTTGATTCCATGGGCATAAGAGATTCCCTGGGACTTGGTTCTTTTCCAGATGATGACATATGCATGGTAGAGGTCTTGGAAGCAAGGGAAGATAATACAAAAAATAATCCAACTTCAATCTTCCCATATGACTGTTGGACTTTGAATTATAATGGAGCAAAGTTTCACTTTGGTGCTGGGGTAGGTGTGATACTTACCAACCCTCAGAGAAGGGTCATGCCCTTCACTGTTAAATTGAATTTCGAATGCATCAATAACAGAGAAGAATATGAGGCTCTCCTTCTTGGTCTTATTGTAGGCAAAAGGATGGTTGCTCTTAATATTAGGGTGCTGGGTGATTCACAACCAGTTGTGAATCAATTATCTAAAGTATACAGGACTAGAGTCAAACATCTACATCTCTACAAGAGTGTCGTCCTCGAGTTAAGTAAGGGTTTTGATTTCATTTCAATAGAAGCTGTACCTAAAGACCAAAACTCCTTGCTGACTCTATAGCAACTTATGCTTCTCATTTTACCCTGAGCAACAAATTAGAGGACACTAGCTCTATGGTTTCGGTTTGTGCTGAGCATCCTTTGGTTTACAAGGTACCAAAAAATCTGATTCTAACTTACGTAGAAGATGAGAATGAGTTTATCACTTTAGATTACGCTGAAAATGACAAAGCAATCCTAGGGTTTTTGAATGCCTATGTAGACTTGCATCCTGCTCATCATAAGGTCAGATTTTGTCTCATCCCACACTCTTACTCTTACTTTGGTGATTTCATGATAGACCCTTCCTCTACATAAGGTCTTGAGACTAGAAAATACAAGCTCATCACTAGAAGAAAAGAAGGTTCCTATAAATGAGCTAGAAAATATGGGTTTGATTGAAGGAGTTCCTTCCACAAAGGACAAAACTGTAATTGTTGAGATAATTTCAACATGAACGACAACAAGGATAGTTGAGTTGTTGGAGAATGACCTACCACTTCTTCTTCCATTTGATTCCATGGGCATAGGACATGCCCTGGGACTCAGTTCTCTTTCAGATGATGACGTATGCATGGTAGAGGTCTTGGAAGCAAGGGAAGATAATACAACAAATAATCCAACTTTAATCTTCCCAGATGATTGTTGGACTTTGAATTATGATGGAGCAAAGTGCCGCTTTGGTGCTGGGGTAGGTGTGATACTTACCAACCCTCAGGGAAGGGTCATGCCCTTCGCCTTTAAATTGAATTTTGAATGCACTAAAAATGGAGCAGAATATGAGGCTCTCTTTCTTGGTCTCATTGTAGCCAAAAGGATGGGTGTTCTTAATATTAGGTTACTGGGTGATTCATAACTAGTTGTGAATCAAGTATCTGAAGTATACGAGACTAGAGTTGAACATCTACAACTCTACAAGACGGCCATCCTCAAGTTAAGTAAGGGTTTTGATTTCATTTCAATTGAAGCTATACCCAGAGAATGAAACCTCCTTGCTAACTCTATAACATATTCTAGCTTCTCATTTTACCCTGAGTACCAAATTAGAAGACACTAGCTTTACGGTTTCAATTCATGCCGAGCCTTTGGTTCAAAAGGTACCAATAACCCCAATTTTGACTTACGTAGAAGATGAGAATGAGTTTATCACTTTAGATTATGCTAAAAATGACGAAGCAATCCTAGGGTATTTGAATGCCTATGTAGACTTGCATCGTGCTCATCATAAGGTCATATTTTCTCTCATCCCACACTCTTCCTCTTACTTTGGTGATTCCATGATAGACCCTTCCTCTACAGAAGGTCTTGAAGTCTATGAAGTAGTAGAGGAAGGAGACATAGAGCTACCTTCAGCCCCACCTGAATTTGAAGAGGGTAACACCTCCTTAATCAAAGGAACAATTGATATAAACATCGAGATGGAGGAAGAACCAAAAATCTTGAAGATGGGATCCTCTCTAACTCTAGAGGAGGTAGAAATACATACCCTAAATCCTCAAGGAGCATGAAAAATATTTCAAATTTAGCTATAAGGAAATGACGGGAATTGCACCACACATTGTAGTTCACAACCTCGTCACTAAGCCAGATGCTAAGCCAATTAAATAAAATTCAAGACCCATGAAGCCAAAGGTGGCCCTCATGGTGAAAGAAGAAGTGATGAAACTCCTACAAGTGGGGTTCATCAAGCCAATTGACCATTCACAATGGGTGTCTAATATCATCCATATTCTCAAGAAGAATGGAAAAATATATTTGCATAGAATTTAGGGATATCAACAAGGCTTGTCCCAAAGATGATTTCCCGTTACCATCCATTGATGTTATTGTCAACACAATAACTGGTTATGAGTTAGTTGTCTCTCATGGATGGGTTTTATGAATATAACCAGATCAGAATCTCCAAGGAGGATCAGACCAAAAATACATTCATAACTCCTTGGGGAACTTACTGTTATGTTGTCATGGCGTTTGGACTTAAGAACGCTGGTGCCACATACCAATGTGATGAATTATATATTTCATGATCTTATCCATAATGATTGTGGAATCCTACACGGATGACCTTCTGGCTAAGGCCAAAAAATGCTGTGATCACCCAGAGGTGCTTCGTATCATCCTTTCTCATTTAATTGAATACGACATCACGTTAAATCTAGAAAAATGTGTATTTCGTGTAACGGGAGGTAAGCTGTTGGGATACATCATATCTTCATGAGGGATTGATGTAGACCCAGCCAAAATCTGAGCTATACTAGAAATGACTCCACCATCAGATGAGTCTGGCATCATATCTTTTCTTGGAAAACTCGGTGCAATCCAAAGGTTTATCCTTGATTTGACCTTTACTATTCACCCAATCAAAAATTTGTTGAAAAAGGATTGCTGTATTGATTAGATGGAAGAATGCAATGAGGAATTTTAGTTGGGTAAATGGTTCTTATTATCTCCTCCGACACTCATGTCACCTAGGTCAAATCGCCCCTTAATCCTGTATTCATGAGCTACAAATGTCACATTGGCCTACATGTTAGCTCAAGAAGATGATAATAAATGAGAACGTGCATTCTATTTTATTAGCTAGATATTGCTTTATTATGAAACACATTACACACAAGTAGAGAAGGAATACCGTGTTATAGTCTTCACAACAAAGTTCTTAAGACATTACATGTTAAAACAAGAAACAAGGGTTATTGTTAAATCAGATCACCTGTGAACATTTCTCACACAAGGGTCCTTATCTAATAAAGTTAAATGCTTCATAACTCTGATGGGTGAGTTTGAGTTAACATTTGTTAATCAGAAATCTGTTAAAGGACAAATCATTGCGGACTGGTTGGCTAACAACCCGTTGGATGGAGGTGATCTAGTAAATATAAACTTCCCCTACGAGTGTGTTTATTTTGTTGAAACCAAGCCTCCCATTTCTGCGTGTCTATGGTACACAGGCATAATTAGTTTTATAGTGGACCATACATATCTAGAAGGGGAAACATCACATCAAAGAATATAGTTATGTGTTATATCCGCTAAGTATGTTATCTTATAACAAGTGCTCTATTGCAGAGCCTTTGATGGAATGTTTTTAAGATGTGTTGATGAAGAAGAATCCAAAAAAATTCTTTATGAATCGCATAGCGGAGTATGTGGAGGTCACTTTGACGACCACACCATTTCTCGAAAGATACATCAGATGGAATACTTCCAGTCCATGCTAGAACATGGCATGGTATATTTTGTGCACAAATTCCATAAATGTCTAGAGTTCTCCCATGAGATCCACATACTGACATAGGCTTTGCAACCAATTGCAACACCATGGCCCTTTTCCACGTGGGGCCTAGATTTTATAGGGAATTTCTCTCCCTCATCAAAAGATGGTCATAAATTCATAATCACTACTACATTATACTTTACTAAGTGGGTAGAAGCCATGCCTCTTATCACCGTGCCTGAATCTGTAATCGCTAAGTTCATTCTGAACTAAATAAATTTTAGGTACGGGGTCCCACAAGTCATCATCTCAGATAGACACACATCTTTCAAAAAGTGAGGAAGAACGTGAATTGTGTGAAAATTTCAAAATAAGTCACCACACAACTTCTCTTTATTACCCTCAGGCCAATAAACAGGCTGAGGCTACGAAAAAGATGTTAAAATCCATTCTCCTTAAGACCATCAAGGAGAACAAATGAGATTGGCACTTAAAGCTTTTTATGACCTTGTGGGCCTATTGGACATTAGTAAGAACACCGATGGGGGCAACCCCATTTTCTTGTGTATTTGGTGTAGAAGTGGTTTTACCACTCAAAGTTGAAATACCTAGTCTTTGTATCTCATTGCAAGGAATTATGGGAGAAGAGGGATATCAAGAGGCGCAACTCTCTTAGTTAGAAAGTATTGATGAGGCTAGACTCAATGCTGAATAATGGCATAACATTTACCCTGACCGGATGGCACGACAATACAACAAGAAATATATGAGAGTGAAATATATGAGGGATAATTGGTTTTAAGAATTGACAAAAATATCGACGAAGGAAGGTAATTTAGGCCCAGGTGGTTGGGCCCATATCGAGTAATAGAAAACTATAAAAATGGGGAATTTCACCTATATACACTAGAGGGTGAGGAGTTTAGTGAGTCTGTAAACTCTCTTCACCTAAAGAGGTACTACACATGATCCATTAGCATTTTCATATGTACATTACTGCATCTGCATTACATTTTCATCTGCTAGTTTGTTCTATAACATTTGTGATCAAGGGGATTATTCTTATAGCAATTCCTAAAAACTTCTTAAAACATTGAAAAAACATTCAAATCACGTCTCTACAAATCTTCATGATGTCATCAATTGTTTCTGAATCATTTCATCAATCCAAACATGATAAAGCAAAGTTTTGACAGTAACCATACCAAGGTCTGCTTACTTGGTTCTACTTATAGTCTTTTTCTAGATTAGGTGTCTTTGCTTATAGTTTGTTCTAAAAGCTTTATGGTGTCACATCTATTCCATATACATCTCTTTGGAAATAAGAACATTCTAAACATTTTGCCTAGATAAATAAGTCAAATGCAAATTTTATTTTACACGTTTCTTTTCCCTACCAACCTTTGGTGTTGAGCCTGCATATCTTACTATTGATGTAGGGTTGGGAAAGGAGAGAAATGCCCTTACTCGCCTATGGATCATGAGCACATAATTCCTATTGGTAGCATGGGGAAAGGTGTTGGGGGTATCTTAGACAAACTTGAAAGTTAGAAACAATTCATTGAAATATTGTGAAATCCTAAGTCAAAACAAAGTGAGTTAGATGTCTAAAATTCCAAAAGAGTTTAAAACCTCAAAACCAGATTTTGTCAACCAAGTGGCCATATACATATCTAAGTCTAGATAATCTAGAAAGAAATTCAAATTATAAACTATGAAGCAACCTGAGTAGAATGAGGTTGTAGTGTCTCAATTTGGTCTTTCCAAATCCTTGTATTTATCTCATCATTCCCATTCAACAAATTTACATAACTTGTGCCCAATCCTGGCTCTTGGTGTTGATCCCTTGCATCTTACCAGTTGCATGGAGTTAGGTGGGGTAAGTTCATTCACTTATCATATCACTTTATCACCACGTTTTTCCAAAACAACACAAAGTACCAAATATTTCTTAAAGAAACTAAAGTTCAGCATTACATTGTGTTTGCATTATCATATATTAGAATTATAAAATAAAAAAAGAAAAATTCTATTAGCATTCATATCCACTGCATACATTCTAAAAAGCATCTGAAAATGGAAATTCTAAACATCTAGAGTACACATGTGAAGTAAACCAAGATGAATTCAACTGAGATACACTAGATTACCGAACCAAAAAGAAGAGTCTGTATATATCATAATAAATTAAGTTTGTGTACAATGCCATCACGCGCTAGGCATGGTCAAAACATTCGCAATGAGCCCAAAACATACAAAAAAATTATATAATTCCCAGAAAAATGGAAACAAAGCAATAAAAGGCCTAATGGCCTGTCAATCCCTATGAGATCCCTCATATGGTGCACACTAACCATGTCCAAGAATCCTACTGTAGCTACGATGATGAGAACGAACTGAATGGTGGGAGTGCCTATTCAGTGGCCATTGGATGTAGTCTTACTACGAGAACGACTCCGCCTCATCAATCACTTGGCTATCTCATACCCAACCACCTGAGTACGAAGACAAGTCACCACCTCTGCTATCCTCTAGATGGGTACAAACACATTAGTGTGTCTTCCGAATGCTAGTGGATGGCTTGAATAATTAGTTAACTCAGCTTGGGTCCTCCCTAGGGGGATTAACAGAGTGTCCACGCACACCCATAAAATAATCTCTCGCCACTCCTGTGTAATCGTTGCAAGAAAGAAAAGAAAAAGAAATGACGAGTTAGAAAATTACAAAAAAAATAATTAAAGTACTAATTAAAATTTCCAACTAAAAAATTCAAGAGAAGAGTATCAACATACTCAAATCTCCAGGCACCCAAGTAGGGTCAGTGATTGTTGCTTTTGCTACTGGTGGCTATGGGGCCTCCCCAAAGCTAGAGGTGAGACGCTTTCATATCACAGACTCATCATCTCCCTCTTCATCTCGAGGAAGTGGTCCCTCTGATATCAATTTATCTCTCTCCACACTCACCTCCTCCCATGCCACTCTCAGCATATCCTAAGTGTCATGCCACTTAGGGTTGCTCTCTGTTAGTGCAAAATCACAGCACCCCCAAATGAGTCGTTAGATATAATTTTCTAAGGCAGATTCATTTGGTGTGATTTACATGACATTAAGTTTTTCCCCAAACTGTGGGACTTTACAAATGGAAAAAACTCACAATTAAAGGCTGGTTCTTATTCCTCTGTTTAGGTGCATAAGTGGAAGCTTGCAGAGGACCTGTTCCTAAACCTAATCATTAAGTTTTACCAAGGAGACATGGATAAAATGAATACAAGAAATAAAAAATAATCTACAAGGTGATGCATCGAAGGAATGATGAACATTAGTTTTGTTGATAGACACAAACCAACAAAAATACATATGATAACCAAGCATAGATAACCAGATTCATAATGAAAGACTAGATGAGAGAAAATGAGACAAGAAAGGATCTAAAATTGATCATGAACCCATTTTATTGCTCTGCAGATTGATACAATGCATTACAACTGGCTAGAAAGGCAAGAAACACATTACAACTTTGAGGGGAGGTCTAAAAATCCATGAGTTCCTTTGCCAGAAGGAAAGGGGAGCTTGCAAAATAGAAGAATGGCCAATACTTTACAATGAGTACGTGAGCCCCTGTATTTATAGATTCAATTAGAGAGAATAAAGAAAGAGAGAGAAGCTGGAAAAGTAGGTCGAAGCTCAACCACTGCTATTAATTCCAATCCTACAAAATTTGTCCCCAAATATGCCTTGACTACATCAACCACTAGTTCAGTGCCTTAAAGGAGGAGGAAACGATAGAGTAGATTGAATCCGATCTTGTTGTTGAGGCAGATAGATCCTGTATTAATGGCCTTGAAGACATTTTCTCTATTTTACTTTACCTAACCTGAAAAATTCATTCACAAGTTTGTAGATACTCAAATATTATTTTTGAAGCCGAGATCTTTCAAATAGTAGTCAGAAAAATAATAATATGAACACACTGAGTAAAAAACTGAATATAAAAATATTGCAAGTTTAATTCATTCGGGATCCATTTTCATTCTGAAGAGATTACATATAACCTAGGTTAATGACATCCTTATAATAAGGAGTCAACCCATATCAATTATGGAATCCCCACTGGTATCTCTGGCAACATGATTCTGAGGGCCACCTCTTATCTTTCTCATAGAAAAGCGTGGTATTGACACGTGAGTTGTTCTCACAACTCACGTACTACACAAAATATAATAATATATCGGCTAACTCACTTAACTCATTAGGGGCAATATCTATATTATCATCAGATACATATGGCAATTCTGGCAAACATTATTAATGTTCACACTAACACTATTCAATTTCTTGAGTTAGCGCCATTATGGACACATGGCAACATCTACAAAACAAAAAAAATAAATCATTATGTATAGACTATTCATATCCACTACATACATTATGAAAAACATTTGAAGAGAATGAAATTTCTAGAAAATATACGAGTACATATGTGAAAGCCTGAGCCAAGATGAAGTCAACTCAGAAGGAGCAATGAATTGACACTTGGAAGCCAAAAACATAGAGTCTACATGGATATCATAATAAGTCAAGTTTGACCTATACAATGCCTTTTCACACACTTAAGCTACGTGGTCGAATTGGCACTCATAATGAGCCACAAAATATACAAAAAAATATCATATAGATGCGCCGCTTAGACAAAATGGCAGTCAACGCAAGAAATATATAGGTCCATAACCTATCGATCCCTATGGGATACTTGATATGGTGCACCTACTGACGTCTATTGACTCATTTACTACGTGGATATGAGGATGAGAATGAACTTAATGGTGGGAGTGCTTCACCTGGTGGTTCCCATCTTGGATTTACACCGAGCCGACATGTGCCTCATCAATCACTTCGAGTGTCTCATAGCCCAACCACTTGAGTACAAAGAGCTAGGTAATCACCTCCACTTGGGGGCCTCTAGATGGGTGCAAACACATTAGTGTGTCTTGTCCTGAGCTTCCTAAGTCAGCTTGGCTTAAATCTTCCCTAGAGAAGCGCCGATACAAAATGGTGGCTCTCATGCACGTTACCTCATCGAATAAGCTCTTGCTGACTCCTATGACTTGTCACTGCAACTGTTTTGAAACAAAGAAGACTTCAAATCTTCTCCAGTTAGAAAATTACTAAAAACAAAATAAAAAGAAATACCAATTACCATTTGAGCCTAACTAAAAAAGTCAAGAGCCCAAGATGTATCAACATAGACTCAGATCTCTAAGGAATCCGGAGTAGCTCGTCAGAGATGGCTACTGAATTTATCCTGCTACATCGATGGATGTGGGGCCTTGCCAAAGCTAGAGCCCTAAGACATTGTCCTATCATGGACTCATCATCCCCCTCTGCAATATGTCTGCAAGGAAGTGGTCCTTTAGATTTCCAAGGTCTCTCTCTCGGTGCACTCGCCTCCTCCCATGTCACTCTTAGTATTATTCCCTAAGTGAAAAATATGCCACTCAAGATCACTCTCCCCCTCCTCCATGTGAGTTATCCCACTAGCCTCACCACCTAACTCCTCATTCCTTCGTCTCCTCTCCAACCAAATCCTCCTCAGTCTCATCCCCTATGTACTCCTTAGAAGTTGGAGTCTACATAAATAGAGCTCATCCTCCTCTCCTACCATGAGTGGGAATGATCCTCAATCTGAAGTAGGGGTGCTTGAGGGGCACTAGCTATATATTGAGCATGGAACCACTCACCTAATTGTAATGGGCACCCCTGGAGTGACCACTTGTCTAACCAGGATCTCCTCTAGGGCCCTTCCGGGCCTCCTAAATGGTCCTATATATAGGTTCCACTGAGAGGAAGCATGTCAATGTAAGGGAAGGCCAAAGTGCTGAGGAACCTGGTCGAATGGGTGGATCTCGAATCTCCTCTCAGACCTATCAACCAATTGACAAGTAGTGGAGCTAGATACCACTGTGGTCACCCTCTACCCCCATATCCCTTGCCATATCATGATAGGGTGTGGAAACCATGCCCGCTCATAGTCAAATAAGCCACTAGCTAATGTGACATCCAAAGAACTCACATCATTGTCCACCTAGCTGCCCGGATGGTCCCCGGGTCCTGCATTGGTATTCCCCTCCCATAGGGGGTAATACGCTCATATACCCAACTCGTGACTAGAGTGGGATGGTTCAATAACTGTCCCTATAACTTAACGACCATGTATAGGTCATGGTAGGTGGTCCCAAGGATGTCTACTCCCAAGGAATATATACAACCATATCCCTCAATCTATGCAATGATAGGAGTCTATTAATAGAGAAGAGTGTCACCTCCCTTGTCCCCAATCAACTGTGAGGCTGAGATACCCATGACGGCTCTACGAATGATAGGAGTGGGAGAAATCAAAATATATCAGACTTTTATTCCCTTCTTCGAGCCAAGTGATATAACGATATCCCCCATATAAGCAACCCACTAATTCATATAAGATCTAGACCTGTTGTCTTCAAGGTCAACCTCCTCCCAAGTATCAGAAGCCCAAGAATATGGTATGCATCCTCAAGGGTGATAGTCCACTCACCCCTAACACTTGGCAGCCAAAAAGTGTTCCAGTTTGTACCCCAGTACAAAATCAAGTCACACAGTATGTGACTAGTAGGAGTGATATGAGGCACATGTGCAATCCTCCATATCTCTACCCTCTAAAGCGTATCTATCTCATCCTGAGTCAACTAGTCCAAAATCTCTGGAATCCAATCACACTCCCTCTCACGACTCTAGTGGATGTATTCCTCCTTCTTTTGCATCCACCAAAACATATAAAAATATAAATTTAGTAATGTATTTCAAGAAGTAAACTCAACAAAAACATGGAAAAACATTAAAAATTAAAAAAAAATCAAGTTAAGCATAGGTTTGTTCATTCTGTTAAGAATTGCCACCTGGTGCATGACGACGGTCCTGTGACCAACACCCTGCTTTGGGTGGTGGTCCTTGACCAATTTTCCAAATGGGTTTTAACCCTATAAAATGTCCCTGAAACACAAAAAAGACCATTGTAGACAAAATAAAATACTTCCCTATGGGTGCCCCCTAGAGACTCATTTAAAACAAGAAAATTTGAAAATGACCCCTCATTGGTAAACTTTTCAAAAATTTTACATTCTAGGTTTAAAAACACAAAAGTGAGAAAAACCAACCTTAGACCGCGTGGATCTATCTTCCAATCATGGAGGCATGATCATGGTCTCGCAATGAATGTTTTGACTATTCTCTCGATGAAAATGGTCATCGTAGGTCTAGAGCTCCAAAATCACCAAACCAATACGCACAAATGAATTAAAAAATGAGTTTGTTTTGATATATATATATGTGTTGTTTTGACCTCATTTTGAGTGTATGTGTTCACAGGGCTAGAGCGTTGGTGCAAGTATATCTCTATATCCCTGCACAAATGGTAAGTCCTCTTGTCATTTTAATTTAGTGTTTATTTTTTGATATTTTATCTATCTACATTTGAGTCTTCTCTTTGTCTTATAGGTAGTAGGAGTTTGGACGGTGACATTTTGACACATGGGCGTGTCAAGTATAGCTTCAAAACCCCCATTTTGGGAATGAAATACTTGGAATCTACATTTTATGCCTCTTCATGGCTAAGATGCTTCTCCGAGGGGGTAATATGTACACATCCAAAATTGCATGTGTTATATTTTTAGAAAATGGTTACAAAATTCCCCAATGATGATTCATGTCCTTTCAAAATATGTTCAAGCTCCTAAACCCATTCGTAGTGTATATTTTTAGCCTAGACATCCTTAGATTTTCCATTATTTTTTCTAGCTTCCCACTTCATTATGTGCATATTTTGGCCTTTAGCACCAGGATCACCGCCCTGACTGGGTGATGGTTCTGAAACCATTTCCTTGCCTAGGCAGAGATTTTGAAATTGTCACCCTACCTAGGCAGTGGTCCCGTGACTGCTACCCTACATAGGGCAGTGGTCCTACACTGCTATTTCTAGAATCTGCCATGCATGTTTTTAAAATGCAACGCTTCACTTAACTTAACTTAACTTTTAGGATGTGTTTGTGAACCAAATTGCCTAAAAATAGTCTTGATTGCTTGGTTTTCCTTCCCTCTTCTATTTTAAAATAGATTTAATTAGTTTAAACTACCTCTTCACCTTATGATTTGGAACTACAAGGTTGCCTTGTGCACAAAGGCACATCCTAGCCAATTCCTATATATTCCATGTTTGTATTCAAGAAAAGGGTCTGAGAAATTTTGTGTATCTTGCATAGTATAGTTGCCACAATCTTGCTAATAATTACATATCCAAGCTCAAATATCTTGTGATATCTCTCTTCTACTTACATTGCAACCAAAATTCCTTCAAGATACCATTGCTTAATCATCTCCTGTTGTTGTTGTTCTTGCATTCATCCCTTGGACTCATATGGACACACAGAGCAAGAAATGAACAAACTGAGGGGACAGATACATATGCGACCAAATTTTCCAAAGCTCTTGCTTATCCAGGTTGGAATTATTTGTTTGTTTGCTTCATTTTTCAAATTATCAAATTTGAATTATTCATTTATAATACATATCAAATAAAGTAGAATTTTTTTTATTTCAATTGATTAAGAAATCACAAATAAAGAAAATCATTAGAAAGATTGCTCTTTGACATTGCTAGGAAAGTAGTGGGGAACAATAGATCTTCTAGGTTTATGATTTATTCTCCACCTCTGCAGTAGGGTTTGAAGGGTGTTTGATTAAATTAGATTAGTTGTTTTAGATCTAGATTCACATATTCACACAAGTAATTAGCTACAACTGGTTGACTACTTGTATTTAGTTTTGTTTATTAGATTAGAAGAATTGCTTAAATACTAGAAAAGATAAAAAAATATTTATTCTTATTAGATTAGTTTTCTTTAATTGTTTTTTTCTAATATACTATGAAAATACAGAAAACATAGATTAAATTTCCTTTGATAGTTACCTTTTTTAGAAAAATCAATTCAATTCATTCCACATAACCATCAATGGTCCACAACAAGAAAAGACATTTGGTTGTGATCCATTGGTCCCACAACCCAACGAGCCAAAATTGTTGACTGATATTGATACGGGTTTACACTTGTTAGTTTTACGCACACCTGCTAGGTATTATGAGAATATAGAGAAATTAAACACATTAAACATTACAGCTAATTTAGACTACGATTATTGGATTTCTTCTGGCAACAGGGTTTGATTACACGCATGACCATACAAAGACCACAACCTCCATGAGTTTTTAGTTGTGATCCTCAGGTCCCATAACCCAATGAGCCTGTCGACCAATTGAACATTGACACTAGTTTGTGTGCATTTGTATTTAGATCATCACCACTTCCACCTAACATCATTACATAATTTTTCGTACTGAAAATATCATCCGATCAGGCTAAAACTTTCCGGACTAGACCAGAAAATCATCCATAGTCCCTGTGGTTTCATTACGCCTCTCATTTTCACTTCCATGACCTTGTCTGAAAATCTATATGAGGTGCCCGTAGGTCACTTTCCATGTGTTCAACAAATAGTAGATAGAATATTGGCAGAGCTTGATATTGGTTGGAGCCTATGAGTAGCTATTCTGTCAGATCGATCCATCGCACCACTTTAGCTTAGGACATCATTCCTTTCCTTAGACTCGCAGATCCTAATATTGCGTGTTGAAGACATAAGCTTGCCTCATTAGCTTGTTCATCATTACCACACTAACATCCATTTATATTCTCCACCGGTTGTCTCAGCATGACCTTGGGAAGTCCAGTGTGAAGAAGGTCACGTGTTTATTTTCTTTCATGTAGTTCCGTTGCCGGGACCTCTTTTTAAGCTATTTTTCAGGATGTTGCTTACATATGGCATATCAATTGACTTTAGAGAGCATCAAAATTTGGGTAGAAGATGGAAAAGACAAGTTTGCACCGAGATATAACACTAGATATGACTTTAATGTACGTAGATGGGTGGAAGAAAATTTGTATGACATGATTTATGAGAATTTTGTTTTCATATTTCCAGTATAATTATGCGAGTGGCTATCAACATATGCAATAAGGAAGTGTTGGAGTCATAGGCCGAAGATTTGGAAGTATAAATATTACTAGAATCTTGTTGATGCTAATGTCGAGTTGAAAATATTTGTAGATCATTGGTGTTCTGGAGTATTGCACATGTATATTTTAGAGTACGCTATTTCCATGTATTTGTGTCATGAAGAAGCTGAATTCTAGTTCTTATGCAAATCATGGGATCTTACTTGTGCACTATACCTTTATCGAGAAAGATCTTGATGATAGAGCTAGATTTAGAGTAGCTTTCTATAGCTAGCTAAACCCCCACCATGTGTAAGGGTAGGAGAAAGTGTGGTGAAGATGATGGACTTGGTGTCAGCAATGGAAAGAGAGGAAAGATGACTCAAATACAATGAAGTGCAAGAAAGGGAAATTATGAAACAAAGGGAGATTGAGGAGTCCGTGGAGTTTAGGAGAGAGATGACTCATGAAGGATTTGAAGCTCTTATGGAAGAAGAGGAGCCACAACATTTGGTTCTTCTGATATTGGGTAAGAAAAATAGAGAATCCCCTTTGGATTCGAATTAGAGTGTGTTAGAGGAAGAAATATTGAGGACATCAGGCACACATTTGATCCCACCTGATAACCTACCCCTTACGCATGGTGTTCCAGTTCCAGAAGTAGTCACTAAGAAGCAGGCCAGTGTGAGTAAGGAAACAAAGAAAAGTAGGTATTAGTTTGTTTTAAATCCAGGAGATAGAGTTAATAGTGTGCCTATGACAATGTAGTCAACATTGTTGTTTGGAGGTCCGACTGGAGGAATAATGTATGGTACATCATCAAGATAAAGTGTGGATGCACAGAACATTGGAAATAAATCTGGAAGTACTATAAATTCACATAATGTTGGAATTCAGTTTAGCACTAGAGTTGGGATGCATGGAAGGACATCCACTAGTCTGGTGCTCACTACATGAGGGTCAGGTGGATCAGGATCAAATAGATCAGGCAGTTCTAGAGGTGGAGGAAATATTGGTGGTGGTTCTAGTTTTAGATCTAGAGGATAAGGCCCACATCACCAATGACCCCCACATCAACCTCAAAAAGTGTATTATGAGATGTCTCTCCACTCACCAAAATATCAAGGAATTGAAGATACAACAGAGTATGTGCACAGTGTGAGCTACTATTACACACTAAAGGAATTATAGTCTCAAATAGAAATATTAGTTAGTTTAACACTACTCTTCAAGGGCATGTGCATAGATGATACAGAAAGTATGACCCATATCATACTATAGTGGATTATGATGCTTTACATTCTGTGTTCCTAGATGAGTTCCATGTTCCAAAGTTTAAGTAGAAGAGTATTAGTGTTCTCAAGGACATTCAAAAAGGATTATATAAGAGTATAAGGGAATATGATGCACATTTTAAAAATTTACTATCAAAATTTTCTTATGACATCCATATGAGTCAACATGCACAATGGTTTGTTAGTGGGTTGCTAACTCCTTTTAGACATGAACTATCTCATCAAAATTTTGTGGATCCATGCGAAGATTTGGAAGCTGTTTTGTGCATTGAGGTTGTTGGAAACATTGATACTAGAGTAAGCCCATTTTTGGAGGCATATATTGCATCCACGATGAAGCAACTAGAAAATATTTCTACTAATTCATCTCATAAGACGCACAATCTGGTGTACAAATTATGAAGTGGAAGGAAATAATAAAGATAATTGGCCATGTAGGTTGGTGCACACACTGCTATTAGATTGCGAAGACTGTCACCTGAATCATGATGTTTGAGATTTCCATTTGTTACAGTACATGCCTACCAAGAAGGTATTTATGTATTGCAAGATTTGTAAATCCCTCACTCATGACACCACTGACTGCATGGTTATTGATCACATTCACGAAGCCATTGAGATAGGAGTGCGCCACAGAAGTATGGATAGTGGATGTAAGGAGCATGAAGGCCATAACCATGAAGGGAATGGCGATGGTAATAACAGGAATGGTGGTTTTAGAGGCAGATATAGAGGTTGAGGTTGCAGTGGTGGTAGAGGCAAGGTTTCCGTGAGGAACTTGTTATACTTGTGGATCTCCTAATCATTATCAACATGAGTGCCCTTAGAATATAACTTTCTCATGGTGTGGAAAATCCACAAAAGTTGGAAGATTTTCTAGAGCTGTATGAGCACATGTGCAAGACTCAGAAGAAGGAAAAGGGTGCAGGAATGATTAAAGTGGAGCATGCCACTTCTGATCAATGGATGCCAAAGAAGACCCCTGATCCTGAGTTATAGACATGTGATGGTGACTACGTGCACTGAGGCCACATGAAACCACAAGACATTGAAGGCTAAGCTACTCATTACAAGGGAAGAAGTGATACATGCCAAGTATCCAGATGTTGCACACCAGAAGGAAGTTCTATTAGGATACCATGGGAAGTTATTAGGGTGATACAGGGGGAATACAATGTTTAAAGGAACAAACATGTGATAGGGGTGATGCAAGGAAAGGTTGAAATACCGCAGAAGGACATGGATGACTTGAAAAGATGTGTGCAATATGTTATGATAGGAGAACATCATTCCATTGTTAGGGGAGTGGTTGCAAGAAAAGGTACCATGTGTTGGGACTAAGCACGAGAGACATATACTTCATGTAATTCTACCACCTCAGAATCATGAATTTGAAAAAGAAATTACACTTGATACAATAATTGATGGTTGGTTATTGCACAACATTCTGATTGATACTGGCATGAAAGTGAATGTGCTAATTCTGGATGCTTAGAATTAGATGGGTAGAGAAACATTACAACCATCCATGAATGTGATGTATATGGCAAATAGAACTAGGGCCATGCCTATTGGGTTACTAAAGGACACAACTATTACTATTCAGGGGGCCAAGTTTACTGGAGACTTTGAGGTATTGGAACTTGCTGAAGAAGAAAATTTCCTGACATTACTTGGGTGACCTTGGTGTTATGTGAACAAGGTGGATTTTCACTTTAATAAAAGGTACATCAGCTTTGAGAATGATGAGGAGCACGTGATTATACCTCTTTATGAAAATAAGATTGAGCCCTATGTTGAACCATTGAGCTTGGAAGAGCTTAATAGAATATATGCACACTCAGCGTGTGATCCAGAACATTTGGAACCATCCAAAGAAGGTGTACTTCATTGGGAAGACACATAGTTTGTAAGTGACACTACAAGTGTTGCTTGTGATAACTGGGCTCGTGGAACGTACAAAATGGTTGGGTGTGAAAGTGAAAGGACAAGTCACTGGGATGGTTAGATCACACATGGTGAGGCAGTTGGGATTTAATAGGGTACCTAGATATATTGGTGAAGGAAAACCTTGATGTATTTCTCTATGCACCATGGAGGTCCAGTGGAATGAATGAGGGGGATAAAAGAAATATGTTGGTCTATACTCTGCATGGGACAACAACATGCTGGTGGGATTCACATAGAGGCAACTTATTGGAATGGTGAGAAGTGAGAATTACCTTTTCTAATAGGTTCCTAAGGAGTAATGTATCTTCTCAAATATGTAAATTTCATGAGAGGTACTCTTCCTCTCATCACATCCAGGAGTGTGAGAGATCTTGGTCACAGGGTAGGGAGGCTTTACCACCATCACTCTGGGTACATAAGTTCTACTCCACCTTATGTGGATGCACACACACATGGTATGTCCATGTAAAATTGAAAAGGGAGATTGCTAATTGGTAAGAGATGACCTCATGTATGATTCATACTTTTGATTATTTTTCTACTAAACCTCTTATCAATGAAGCACTGCAGATTATGAAGTGCCTTACGTTGGGAGATAATGAGAAGGATGAAGAGATAATGTTAGAACTATTTGGAGAACCTGATCTTGAGGCACACCTAGATCTTGAGGAAACAAATGAAAAAGATATGGTACACTGCCTAAAAGGAAAAATAAAAGGGAAAAAACTGGTGTACATGATTGATGACAAGGAAGTGGATACACTGGATGTTAACCAAACTGAAGGTACACATGAGGTGATGGAAATTGTAGATGAAAAGGTGTGCATGTATCATACCCCTATGGAGACAAATAAGGTTAACATTGGTACAAATTTAGAACCTAAGGAGACCATTATTGGTGAGTATTGGTTGGAGCATAGGAAGTGGCAAAAGATTGTTGAATTATTGCGTGACTTTCAGGACTTATTTCCATGGGGATATCATGAGTTAAATGGAGTACACCCTTCTTTAGAGTGAGATGAGAATCAAACTTAAAGAAGGCACGTGTATGGTTAAGAAGAGGCCTTATAGGATGAATCCTAATCTACGCGTGAAGGTAAAGGAAGAAATTGACAAGATGCTCAAATGTGGTATAATTGAGCCCATCGAGGAATCTGAATGGGTTAGCCCTATGGTAATAAGCATTAAGAAGGATGGGAGGATAAGGATTTGTGTTGAATATACAAAGCTTAATTCTTCATGTTTTATTGACCCTTTCCCCACCTTATTCACAGAGGATATCCTTGAAGGAGTTCCTGAATGCGAGAAATATTCCTTTACAAATGGGTTTTCTGGTTATCACCAGGGGTGCATAGTGAAGGAAGATCAAGAAAAGACAAATTTTACCACTGAGTGGGGAAGTTTATTGTATATAGCGATTCCATTTAGATTGAAGAATGCACCGAAAGTATTCTCGTGCATTATGGTGCAGGATTTTTAGGACTTTATTTATAAGTTCTTAGAGGTGTATCTGGATGACTAGATAGTGTATGGATTAGTTAAGAACCATTGTGACAATCTGAGGCTTATGTTTGAGAGGTGAAAACAACTGAGCATCTCCCTAAACATTAAGAAGTGCATCTTTGCAACACACTTTGGCACTTTACTTGGGCATATAATTTGTAAGGAAGGATTGTTGGTAGACCCAGCCAAGGTAACTGTGATCTTGGGATTGGAAGAACCTAAGAATTAGAGTGAGGTGCATGGATTATTAGGACATAAAATTTATTACAAGAAGTTCAATTAAAGGTTATGCAAAGATTTCCATGTGCCCTTGGAAGAATTATTGAAAGCTATAGGAAAATTCTATTGGTATGACGTACAACAACAAGCATTTGAAACATTGAAGGAAAGACTTACTACTGCCCCTATTTTTTGCTTTCCTTCATGGGGAAAACCCTTTCATGTTCACGTTGATGCTTCTAGTATGGAAATTGGTCTAGTGTTGGCGTAACCAGGAGAAGGAATAATGGATCATCCCATTTACTTTGCAAAGAAGGACCCCCAGCTGAACTAGCAACTACTGAGCGCGAGGCTTTGTCCATGATTCTACGCATTGCTAAAAGTTCAATAAAATACTTATTTCCAACACCATTTATCTTCCTTACAGATCATATGGAACTTAAGTATTTGGTCAACAATCCTATTTTGTCAAGGGAACATATGTAGGTGGATACTACTATTTCAAGAGTTTGAGTTTACAATTGTTGTAAAACTAGGAAAAATTAATTTAAGGCTTGATCATTTATCAAGGATCAATTCTAGAGAGGATACGCATAAGCATTGAGGACACAATGCCAGATGCAAAAATAGTTAAAATTAAATCATGCACCCATACAATTGGAGGACATTACAATATTCTTCTGTACATTGGGACATGCATATGAGGGAATGAAGTCATTTAGAAAAGAAGCAACTTGTAATACATGTGACACCTTATCAGTTGATTGGAAAAAAATGTATAAACTAGGTTTTGATGAATCTTTGTGCCGGTGTGTTCTGAAACATGAGTGGGAGGATATTATGGAAGAGGATCGTGGTGGAATTATAGGAGGTCATTATGCAAGTGATGCCACCGGGTGCAAGATTCTAATAGCTAGAATTTGGTGGGAGACTTTTACATAAGGATACCAAGGAGTATGTCAAGTTATGTGACCATTGTCAATGACTTGTAAAGCCTAGACATAGAGATGAGATTCCTTTGAGGCCTATTGCAAGTGTTGAGCCTTTTGAGAAGTGGGCTATTTAATTTGTAGGCCCCTATTTCACCACCTGTGCGTAGGACTAACGCATGCTACATCATAACTTGTATAGACTATCTGACAAGGTGGGTGTAAGGCAACACCTACTAAAGGATTGTACAAAACTACAACAAAAATATTTTTTATGGGAAAAAATTATCAACAGACATGAATGTCCATTGAGTTTAACTAGTGATAGAGGAACTCATTTCTTGAATGAGAAAATTAGAATCCTTTTGGTTGAGTTTATGGTGGCACACCATAAGATCACTCCTTATCACCCATAGGCCAATGTTACTACAAAAGATTTCAATAAGATTCTAGGATAGGCATTGACAAAAATCTATGATGTTAGAAGGAAAGAATGGTATGATAAATTATTTACTATCCTTTGGGCATATAATACCACCTAAAATAGGTTGAATAAGGTCACACCCTTTCAGTTGGTGTTTGGCAGCGGAGGCTGTATTACATGTTGATTTTATGTTACCATCCCTGCATATTGCACACACAGGAGGACTAGTTGATGATCAAGCCATTTTTTGAAGAGCGTATTGATAAACTGATGCAGTTAGATGAGCGACATGCCATTGCACATTGGAGTTCAGAAGACCGAGAAGGACATATCAGAAAGCATGACATGATAGGCACATCAGGAACAAAACATTTGAGATTGAGAATATGGTTCTTTTGTATGATTCCAAGTTTGCATGCCACCCAGGGAAATTGAAAGTGTATTTGTTGGGACCATTTGTAGTAATAGAAGATTCTTAAGTCAGGAACTTGTTAATTGTAGGCACTGGATGCCACTTTATTTCTTGGTTACTTCAATGGGAGTAGGCTGAAGCCCCACTATAAATAAGGCTTCTTGGTGTTTGTAATAAGGAAAAATTGTAACTTAGATTAGATTTCCATTTCGTGTGTTTCCTTACATAGTTGTCTATGCTTTATCAATTTTAGTTTTCTGTTTTGTTGTAATAAGTGCACTTGTGCGTAGGAAGATGATTACTATCTTTTGAGTTCATGCACAGAGGACCACACATACTTTTAGTGTGGGGTGGATTACAAAGTACTGGAGTTAAGAGTAAATTGGTTGGTACTGAAGGTTGACTATTAACTAAAGGAGTGTACTTGTGGATGAAAGTGTTGGTTGCTGATAGAGAAAGGTGCTACAAATAATGAGAATGATGGTGATAGCAAGTAATGAAGAAAATTGATCAGATTGAAGACCACACGTAAGAGAAGGGTTCACATAGTGTAACGTGAGGTAGGAAACAACATGGGAACATACTTAGTATGAGACACAAAGGTTTATGTACTTTGATGCATGGAGGCATGTTCAAGGAGGTCTGTGGACGAGAAGCGGTGGGCATTCTAGAAGGTTATGACTAGGGTGTGAGAAAAAGCAACAGACAAGCACAGAAAAATTAGAAAAGCATAATTAAAATTGAGTATGGTGGTAGGTGAGGAGAAATTACTTTGAAAAATTTAGAAAATCCTATAAAAAGGGGTGCATACGAGTTCATTCTTAACCTTGAATTTTTTAAGTTTTCGAGCTAAGAAGAGCAATTTGAAGTGCAACAAAGTACGAAGTGCGAGATTGATTATATAAAGTAGTGAACTAGTTGATATTCAGACACGGCTGTAACAAAGCTCCATTAGAAGGGTGTTTGAGCTAATAGAAGGCATGTGGAAGGAAAGTTCATGGAGCTAGGATTTGAAGAGAACAAAAGTGCAACTAGGGAATGTTAGGGCACACAATTTTTGAGTTTTAGAGGTTGAATGAGTGAAAGGAAACATTGTAAAAATCAAAATGATACCAAAGAGAGCACCTAGAGCATATACTCAAGGAAAAAATAAGAATGAAGTGGAGGTGGAAGTTGAAGAAGCACCAAAGCAAATATTTTCAGAAATGTAATTCCCTGAAGGAGTTATTATGGGGCGCAACTGGGATTCTCATGTTTGAAAAAGTAAACTAAGTGACTATAATCATCATACCCAAGAAAACAAAGACAAAATTGAGAAGGATTTGGTGGAGAAAACTGATATGCGCAAAAAGGAGGACAAACCGATTGATGATGATGTCAAGCACAAGATTTTAGAGAAATTTGGTGCTTTACAAATTTATGATTTCCTTCTTTTGTAAAACCAGAGGGGCTTTACAAGTGGTTAATGGAAAGGGTCCATGAGGACTTATTTTACTTCACTAGTAGATGAGTGCGACTCACTATGCACATTTCATTGGGAGGTTTATTGGATTGAGAAGCTTGGGCACAAAGATTTTTGGTGATTTGGAGGATGACATGGGTGTAGAGGCCATTGTTGATGAGATGGAATACCAGAAAGAAGAGCGTATGATGCCAATATCCAAGGTAACCAACCTTGTTGTGAAAATTTCTGCCAATTTGTTAGAAAAATTTAATGTCTAGGAGAGATGGGGCGTGGTAAATAAGAAGTGGTTATATATTGCAAAGAAGATGAATCTAGGTATTGTGTACAATCTTACAGAATTTACAACAAAGAGCATCATTGAGGAAGAACATAAGGGGGATAAAATTAGTTGGGGTGTTATCCTTCTATCTATCATGTTTGGAGAGTGAAGAAGATATTTAAGAGGAAACAATGCACATCATGGGGGAGACACCAGTGATTAATGTGGAAGGAGATGAGGAGATGAGAGATGAAGAAACCCAACACGGTACATAGGTGCATAGTGTGTGCACTTCAGAGAAAGGTCCCACATGAGAAGAGGAGAAGAAAGAGAAGAGTATTGATGAGCCTTCTAGAGAGCATGGGGGTATAATAGGTGAAGGCCCAGTCTTAGGTGCAGAGGTGCATACTCCCAAGGGAAGGCAGTCTGGTAGGAATAAGGGAGAATAAATTTTGAATATGTTTGACTTAGGATATGCCAATGATACTTCAAAGATCATCCATGCATGGTTTCAAAACACCCTTGCACCTAAGAAGTTAAATGGATGGGATTTGATGGATCCCTAAGGTGTGAATAAGTGCATAAGGAAGCAAGTATCTTGGAGCATGCAGATGCATATGGAATGTTGGGTACCAGAAAATGACTAAGTGTTGGAAATATGTGCGTGGGAAGGGATATAGAGGAAACATGTGAAGGAGTGAAAAATATGAGCGTGATGGATGAAAGAGTTTGCATGTGGGAGACAGAACAAAGGGCGCATAAGGATCACTGTAGGAAGGTAGAGGACTTAGTCACTTTTTGGGTGTTGGGATGAATATAGACATGGAGTGTGTGACACACAAGGGAATTTTGTAGTCAAGAAGAGTCTATTTTTGAAGGAAGGAACTTCCTATTTCGAACTGAATTATGGGAGCTAATAATAGGATTAGATCTGGAGTTAACTATAGATGATCTATTATTAGGGCAAAGCTTGCATGCTTCCTTAGTTATCCTTGTAGCGGCACATGGATATTTTGAGCATGCAAGCCTATTTTTAGAGTGCATGGGTGGTGAAGGGAAAGTCCCCACCCCCTATACATATATGTATTGATTTGAACATGGTTCTAGGTGATGTGTGAATGTATGACTGTATGTAACAGAGTTATGTTGTATGATTTATGAGTGCACATGACTTTATGACAATGTTATGTATGTATTCAGCTACTGGTTTGTCATGATTTAATACAATGGATCATTATGGTTAGATATTGATTGTTGATGTTTCTTCTCATGGTTATTATATGGTGAATCTGGTATTAATCCTTATGTGATCTATATGTTTACTTATTATGTGTTTCCAAATTGAGTTCATGGATTTGATTGTTAGAATGTGATATGCACTTTGAGATCAATGGTTATTATGAATATGCATGCTAACACCCTGGTAAGATAGTAACAAAGAGGGACCTAGTACCTTTACATGCTTTAGGTGAGTGCTCAGATCTATCTGAGTGATGTGCCAACACATCTAGGGTTGTTGAGTGAGAAAATAAGACTACATTTTGGTTTCATTGCCGGGACCTCTTTTTAAACTATTTACCATGATGTTGCATGATAATGGCATATCAGATTGACTCTTGCGGCCATTGAAGATTGGGTGATTGATGAACAAGAACAATTTTTCAAAGATATGGTTCTGGACCTGATTTCAATGCACGTGCAAGTGGGTTGAAGAACATATTTATCATGAGCTTTATGAGTCATTCTTTTGTTGTTTTCCAATAGAGTTGTACGAGTGGTTGTCTGCATATGCATCAAAGAAAAGATGGTATTATAGACCAATGGACTTGGATGTAGAAATAGAGTATCATGATATTTATTTGATGTAGATGAACCTTGGATGCATGTTGTAGATCATTGGTGGGCTGGTGTTTATGCATAGTTATACTTTGGAGTATGATATGTCAAAGATGTATTCTTGTATCCAAAAGTTGTTGAGTTTGAATTTTTACGTGAGCCCAGAGGATCTTACATTTACACTATTCCTTTGTCCATTAAGATCTTGATGGTGGTGCTAAGTTTAGAATTCCTCCCTATGGCTAGCTAAACATCCCACCGTGCATAGGGGCTAGAGCAACTGTGGTTAAAGATGGTAGACCTTGTGGCAATAAAGGAAAAGAGAAGAAATACGGCTTAAGTATAATGAAGTGCAGGAGAGGGAATTGGAAAAGAAGTGTGATATTGAGGAGTCTATGGAGTTGTGGAGGATGATGTCTCATGAAGGATTTGAAGCTCACATGGAAGACGTGGAGTTGGAGCATCAGGCTCTCCCCCACTTAGGAAAGCACAGTAGAGAATCTCCTCTGGCTTCTGATGAGGTGCATGTCTGAATGAGGAAAGACTAAGGACCATGGGCATGCATTTGATCCCACCTTGTGACCTAGCCCTTGCACTTGGTGTTTGAGTTCCAGAAGTAACTATTGATAAACATGTGAGTGTAGGTAATCCAGTGGATTTAGGTAGATATCATTTTCCTTTGAATACAGAAGTAAATCAGGAAACACATACCTCTATGGCATCACATGCGAACAACATCTTTTGCTGTTTGGAGGAATGATTGGAGGAATATTTTCTGGCACATCATCAGAGATAGAGTGTGGGTGCACAGAACATTGGAAACATGTCTGGAAAGTACTACAACTTCACATAGATATGGGATTTTAGTTTAGTACTATTGTTGGACATGCAAGGAAGTACATCCACTGGTCTACACCCACTATTGGAGGAGGTTCCAGTGGATCAGGAGGCTTGGGATCAAGTGGATCAAGTGGTTCTGGTGGTGGAGGAAATATTGGTGGTAGTTTAATTATCTAATTGGTGGACAAGGCCCACATCTCCACCCTCATCAGCCACAACAGGTGTTTATGAGATGTCTTTTCACTTGCAAAAATATAGGGTATTGAAGATGCCACAGAGCATGTGCACAAGTGTGAGTTACTATGGCACACTAAAGGAATCACTACTCCAGATAGAAGGCAAGCCAATTTGTTACTACTCTTCAAGGGTGCGCACATAACTGGTATAGAAAGTATGACCCAAACCAGACTGCGAGTGGATTATGATGCCTTGTGCTTCTACATTTTTAGCTGAGTTCCATATCCCTGAGTTTGAACAAAAGAGTTAGCACGCTTAAGGACATTAAGCAAGGACTTATCATAAAAAATTGGGGAGTATGACACATGTTTTAAAACTTTGTTGTCAAAGTTGTCTTATGACATACACCCTAGTCAGCATGCACAATGGTTTGTTGGAGGGTTGATAACTCCTTTCAGAAGGGTGTTATCTCATAAGACTTTTGAGATTCTACATGATGCTTTGGAAGAAGCTTCTCTGTGTTGAGGTAGTTGGGAGTGTGGACACTAGAGTAAGCCCATTTCTTGAAGCACAAATTACATCTATGGATGAAATAATTGGAAAATATCTCTGCTAATTCAGCTCATGAGATGCGTAGTGGGATATGGTGTACAGATTGTGAGGTTGAAGGACATACCAAGGATATCTGTCCTAAAAAATTGGTGTGCACCATGTTGTTGGATTGTGAGATTTTTCATCTAGACCATGATATGAGTATGATGTCTTCTTTTGTACAGTGTGTGATCCAGAAGAATGTATCTATGTATTGTAAAAAATTTAAAAACTCATACTCATGATACTGTTAACTGTAGAGTTAATTGATCATATTCATGAATCCATTGAAACTGGGGTGTGCTAGACTAGTGTAGAAGGTGGATCTAAGGAACAAGGAGAATAACATAATGAAGGGTGTACATTAATGGGGATAATAGGAATAGAGGCTTCCATGGTGGATATAGAGGCCGAGGTTGCAGATGGTGGAAGAGGAGGATTTCCTAGAGGATCTTGTTTTACTTGTGGATCTCCTTGATCATTATCAATGTGAGTGCCCTCAAGAATGTGGTTTGCTCATGGTGTGGAAAACAACATAAATTTGAAGAATGCCCTGACTTGTATGAGCATATGAGCAAGCAACACAAACAAGACAAGGGAGAAACTATGATTAAGATACAACACGCGGATGGAGATCAATGGATGCCAAAAGTTGGATTGAATTCTGAATTACAAACCAGTGTTTGTTACCACATGTACTGAGGATGCACACGCCCGTGAACCTTCAAAGTATAAGCCAACTATAAAAAAGCAAGAAGTGATCAATACAAAGTACCTTGATGTTGAACATCAGAAATAAGTTTACTTAGAGACTATGGACATTATCAAGAATCTACAAGGAGAAATTCAGAGTTTGAAGGAACAGGCACACATGATGGAATGAGTAAAAAATGTTGAAATCCCATAGAAGGATGTAGATGATTTAAAGGAGGTATGTCAGAATGTTTACATTAGGAGAACATAATCCCCTTATTAGGAGAGTGGTTGAGAGAGAAAGTACCACACGCAGGTAATGAGTGTGAGAGGTAGATACTCCATACAAATATACCTCCCCATAATCACAAGTATGATAAAGAGATTACATTGAATGTGGTCATTGATGGGTGGCTTCTGAGAAACATTCTGATAGATACAAGTGCAGAAGTTAATGTACTCATGTTGGATGCTTGGAATCAGATGGGAAGACCACCATTGCAACCTTCTTTGAATGTGTTGTATATGGCAAACAAAACTAGGGCTAATCCTATTGGGGTATTAAAAGATGTGACTATTATGATTCAGGGAGCCAAGTTTACTGGGGAATTTGAAGTATTGGAGCTCGCAGAGGTATGATAGTTTCCTAGAATTACTTGGGCACCCTGGTGTTATGCGAATAATGCATATTTTTGCTTCAACAAGGGGTACATTAGCTTTGAGAACAAAGAAGAGTGCACATCATTATACCTTTGATAGATGTAAAGGTTTACCCCGTATGTTGAGCCTTTGAGTGAAGAAGACTTGAACAAGATATACGCGTGTACAATCAGAGACCCTGAGGTAGTTAAGCCATCTAAGGAAGGAGTGATACAATGGATGATGCTCATTTAGTTAGTGATACTACAAGTATTGCTTGTGACAACTGGGTGCATGGAACATATGAAGTAGTCAGGTGAGAGATCAAGAATATTGTTACTCATGTGATCAGGTCGTGCACATTTGGGACTTGAGTCATAACCAGGTACCTCGGTACACTAGTGAAGGGAACCCTATGATGTATTTTTATGCGCCATGGAATCCTAGTGGAAGGATGAGGGTGATAGAAGAAATATGCTGGTTTATACCCTACGTGGGACAACAATGCATTGGTGGACTACACACAAAGACAACCTATTGGAATGGTGGGAGGTGAGAATCACCTTTTCTACTAGGTTTCTAAGGAGCAATGTACCTTCATAGATATGAAAATTCCATGGGAAGTCCCCTGATTCACACCATGTTCAGAAGTGTGAGAGACTCTAGATAGAGGGGTAGGAGGCCTTACCACCATCACTCTGGGTACATAAGTTCTATGCCACCCTAAACAGTTGTGCACATGCATGGTATGTCCATGTAAGAGTTGACATGGGAGACAGTTAATTGGCAAGGAGATGACCTCAGGTATGATCCATAATTTTGATTAATTTTCTACTAAACCACCAATCAATGAAGCACTATAGATTATGAAGCACCTTACTCTAGGAGATAGTGCAAAGGTTGAGGAACTTATTGTTAGATATGTTTGGTGAGCTTGGATTTAGAGGCGTGCCTTGACCTTGAAGAGACTGAAGAAGAAGAAATGGTCCATGCCTGGGAAGAAAAGGAAAAGGGTAAACTGGTATGCACAATAGATGATGATGATGAGGATAATAACCTAGATGTTAACCACACTGAAGGTACGTGTGAGGTGATGGACATAACAGATGAGAAGATGCACACATGTATCATGAGCCTATGAAAAACAAAGAAGGTTAACATTGGGACAAATGTAGAGCCTAAAGAATCAATTATTGGTGATTACTGGTTGGAGCAGGAGGTGGCTAAGATTATTGAGCTCCTGTGAACTTTCAAGACTTATTTCCATGAGGCTATCATGAGTTAAAAGGTGTACACCCTTATTTAGGTGAGATGAGAATCAAACTTAAAGAAGGTGCACCCAATTAGGAAGAGACCTTATAGGATGAATCCTAATCTGACACGTGTCAAGGTGAAAGAAGAAATTGATAAGATGTTGAAGTCTGGAATAATTGAGCCCATTGAGGAATCTAAGTGGGTGAGTCCCATGGTCATTAGCATTAAAAAGTATGGGAAGATAAGGATCTGTGTGGACTATAGAGAATTAAATGCTTCATGTGTTATTTATCCTTTTCCTACCCCATTTACTGAGGAGATCATGGAAGGAGTTGTACGGTGCAAGATATACTCTTTTACTAATGGATTTTTAGGATATCATCAAGTGCACATAACAAAGGAAGATCAGGAAAAGAAAACTTTCACCACTAAGTGGGGAAGTTTTGCATACATAGTTATGCCCTTTGGACTGAAGAATGCACCATGTAGTCTTTTTGTGCATTGTTGTGCAAGAATTTCAAGACTTTATTCATAAGTTTTTACAGGCGTATCTCGATGATTGGACCATGTATGGTTTGGTTAAGGACCATTGTGACAATTTGAGGCTTATGTTTGAGAGGTGCAGGTAGTTGAACATCTCTCTGAATATTAAGAAATGTATCTTTGCAACACCTTTTGGCACTTTGCTTGGGCATATTATTTGTAAGGAAGGCTTGTTGGTAGATCCAGCCAAGGTTGTTGTGATCTTAGGATTGGAAGAACCTAAAAATCAAAGTGAAGTGCATGGATTTCTTGGTCATACAGGGTATTATAGGAAATTCATTAAGGGTTATGCAAATATTTCCACCCCTTGGAGGAAATTTTGAAGGCTAAGGGAAAATTCTATTGGGGCGAGGTGCAACAACATGCATTTGAAACACTGAAGGAAAGGTTGACCACTGCACCTATTTTTCACTTTCCTTCTTAGGAAAAACCATTTCATGTTCATGTGGATGCTTCTTGGATGGTGATTGGCACCGTGTTAGCACAACCAGGTGAAGGAATTGTAGACCACCCTATTTAGTTTTGCAAGTAGGAAGTTGACACTAGCTGAACACAACTTATACAACTAATGAGCGCAAAGCTTTGTCCATGATTTACGCACTGCACAAGTTCAAACAATACTTATTGGCTACACCATTTATCTTCTTTACAAGATCATATGGAACTTAAGTATTTAGTCAACAAGCCTGTTTGACAAGGGCATTTGCAGGTGGATACTACTATTTCAGGAGTTTTAGTTTATATTGATTGTGAAACCAGGAAAAAGAAACTCAGGGCCTGATCATTTGTCAAGGATCAATTCTGGTGAGGATGCACAGAGCATTGAGGACACAATGCTGAGATGCACAACTTTTTAGATTGAATTACGTGCCCATCGAGTTGGAAGATATTGCAGTATTTTTGCACACTGGTCAGGTGCCTGAGGGAATGAAGACATTAGAGAAGAACACAACTTGCAATACACATGCAACACCTTACCAGTTTATTGGTGGAGATTTATACAAGTTAGGACATGATGAATTTTGCGTTGGTGTGTACTAAGAGCATGAGTGTGAGGTAATAATGGAAGAAGCTCATGGTGGAATTGCAAGAGGTCATTATGCAGGAGATGCCACTGCACGCACAAGATTTTGATGGTTTGCCTTTGGTGGGAAACCTTATACAAGGATATTAAAGAATATGTCAAGGCATGTGATCATTTTCAGCACCTTGGGAAGCCTGGATCTAGAGATGAGATGCCTCTGAGGCCTATTGCAAGTGTTGAACCTTTTGAGAAATGGGTGATTGAATTTGTGGGTCCTATTTCCCCACCCACGGGTAGGAATGACGTGCATGTGCTATATTATAACTTGTATAAACTATTTGACAAGGTGGGCAGAAGCAACACCTACAAAGGATTTACATGACAACTACAACAACAATATTTCTATGGGAAAACATTATCAGCACAGGTATGGATGTCTGTTGAGCTTGAAAAGTGATAGGGGCACTCATTTTCTTAATGAGACCATCAAAATTATTATTGGAAGAGTTTATGGTGGCACACCACAAGAAAACCCCCTATCATCCACAGGACAATGGTAATGCTGAGGCTTTCAACAAGATATTGGGACATATGTTGACAAAAATATGTGATGTTGGAAGGAAAGACTGGGATGATAAGGTATTTGTTGTACTTTGGGCATACATGACCACTTACAAAAGATTGAATAAAGCCACACCCTTTCAATTGGTGTTTGGCGTGGAGGTTGTATTCCTATGTGGAATTCATGTTTCCATCCTTGCGTATTATGTGTGTAAGAGGATTGAATGATGAACAAGCTATTGAAGAGTGCATAGAAAAATTGATGCAGTTGGATGAGTGGTGCACTATTGCTTGGTGGAGTTAGAAGACAAAAAGTAAAGAAGTAAGGAATGACATGATAGATATATTCGGAATAAGGAATTTGAGGTTGGAAAGATGGTTCTTTTGTATGATTCAAAGTTTATGCGCAACCTTGGGAAGTTGAAAGTTCATTGGTTGGGACCCTTTGTTGTAACAAAGATATTGGAATCAGGTGCATTTTCCAGTTACAGGTGCTGGATGACACTTTATTGCCCAATTACTTCAATAAGAGTAGGCTGAAGCCCTACTATAAATAAGTCTTCTTGGTGTTTGTAATAAGGAAATGTTGCCACTTAGATAGATTTCCCTTTAATGCATTTTTATTTATATGTGTTTCCTTTCATCATTGTTATGGTTTGTCAATTTAGTTAAGTGTTTTGTTGTAATAAGCACACTTGCGCGCCGCGTTTTCTGATTACTATCTATTGAGTTTATGCACAAAGTACCACGTCATACATTTAGTGTGGGGTGGATTATAAGAAAAAGTGTGCATAGAGAGTTGATGTTTACAGTGGCCTAAGAACTAAGGAGTGCATGTGTCGATGATGATGTTGGTTGTTGAAGTATAGTGTTAAGGTGTCATAAGAGGAATGGTGATAATAAGGACAATGCCCAGATGAAAATCCATGTATGATGAATAAGCGTGCAATGTACATGAGGTAGGCAATGACATGGGGAACTACTTGGTATAAGATGTAGAGGTTTATGTACTTCGGTGCATGGAGCGTGCATAAGGAGGTCTATGGTTGAGGAAGTTGTTTTGTGCACCTGAAGGTTGTAGTTTGTTCACACATGAAAGTGATGGAAGCATGCAATGAAAATTGTGGAAAAGGTGGGGAAAAGTGGAAAAGTATGAATTAAATGCAGTGTATGGTGGTAGTTGGGAAGTAATTAATGTGGGTAAATTTTAAAAAACCTATAAATAGAGCATTGGGGTAAAATCATTTTTACCTTACCTTGAGTGAAATTTGTGAGTGCTTTTGTGTGACCTAGGGAAAACTTGAGTGAGAGATGAAGTTTGGAGTTGAAGAATCTTTAACAAGAGTGTGAAAGAAAACATGACCGCAGTGAAGTGTGAGTTCCATTAGAGAGAATCTTGCAGGTTGAAACAATGTGGTGTGGATTTGAAAGAAATCACAACTTTTATGGCTAGGGTTTTGAATATTAGTGCACATAATGCTGAATTTGAGCTGGGATTAGAGTATAATTCTTGCGCTAAAGGTCTATGGCAATAATTATAGAGCACTAAGGGTAGATCAAGGCACATATAAGAGATTTGAGGTTGTGCAACTAAAAATGGCACTGTGTCACCCAAAGAGAAAGAGACAAGGAGAAAAAATATAAAGATAAAATTATTGTGTAGTTGAAAAAGGAGTTTGAGGGCAGAAAAAGGGGTGGATGCATATGACATATAAGAAGTAAGAATGTATAGCTGATACAGTAGTACTAGCATTCCCAGATTTGGCCCCCTCATGCTGAACCAAGTACGAAACTACTTTTCATTGTCTGGAGGATTTAACGCGCATAATTACCTCTCAACAACCAAATTTTGTATTAGAATCTATAGAAAAGTATTGGTGTGAAAAAAAACAAGAGGAGAAAAAAACAAATTGAAACCATAGATAAGCACAACACATCGAGTTAATTGAAATCAGTAAATGCAACTGGTCATATGGTAGAAGTTGTTTATGACAATTGTGAAGATTGGGATCATATAGTCAGATTACTTGTTGCAAAGGATGAAGTAGATCTAAAAGAATTCCAGGCCAAGAACAAAGGAAACAAGGAGGAACGGGAAAGAATATTGGCCAAGGTTGAGAAAAAGCAGGGAAGCAATTGATTTGTTGAGAGCCTTAATTAAGAATAAGTTAAAATAACTCTACCCCCAGGTTACACACAAGATAAATGCATTAGTTGATGTAGGGAAACAACTGGAGAATCTGGTTGAAATGTTGAAGGCAAGGGGGTGAGAACTTGAGTGTTGTCGATGTTCCCTTCCATTATGTGTGATGCATTTACTCAAAGCAAGTAAAGGAATTAGAGGGATGGAAAACATTGGAAGTATTGGTGAATAGGGAATTCCCCCTCCTTTTTTCCCAGTAAATACTTAGATTCTTTTATTATTTAGCACAAGTCATGCCAGACATTATTTTATTATTTGATTATCGAAGTATTCTTTATCATTCTTTGTCACAATCAATTAGAGTGTTGTCAAGCGAATGGAAAACATACCTAGTGTGGGGTAATGTTGGGTACCAGAAAATGACTAAGTGTTAGAAAACGCATGCACACATGGGAAGGGCTATAGAGGAAATGCATGGAGGAGTGAACAAGATGAGTGCACTGCTAGATGACAGAGGTTTGCACACAGGAGATGTAATGAAGGGCATGTAAGGATCACTGTAGGTTGGTAGAGGACTTATTCACTTTTTGAGTATTAGGCTAAATATAGACATGGAGTGTGTGACATGACACTAAGAAAATTTTGTAGTCATAGACTCAAGAGTCTATTTTTGGAGGAAGGAACTTATAGTTCAAACTTGAATCACATGGAAGCTAATAATAGGATTAGATCTGGAGTTAACTATAGATGATCTATTGTTAGGTGGAAGCTTGCATGCTTCCTTAGTCTATCCTTGTAGTGGTGCATGGCTATTTTGAGCATGCAACCTATTTTGAGAGTGCATGGGGTGGTGAAGGGGAAGTCCCCACCCCCCTATATATATGCATTGATTTACACGGTTCTAGGTGGTGAATGTATGCATTGTATGTAACATAGTTATGTTGATGATTTATGAGAGTGCACATGACTTATGACAGTGTTATGTATATATTCAAATACTAGTTTTGTTGTGATTTAATACAATGGATCAATATGGTTGGATATTTGATTGTTGATGTTTCTTCTCATGGTTACTATATGTTGAATCTAGTATTAATCCTTATTTGATTTGTATGTTTACTTATTATGTGTGTTTCAAAATTGAGTTCATGGATCTGATTGTTAGAATGGGGTATGCACTTTGAGAATCTGGTTATTATGAATATGCATGCTAATACCCTGACAAGGTAGTAAGAAAGAGAGACCTGGTACCTTTATGCACTTCGAGTGAGCACTCAAATATTTTTGAGTGATGTGACAACATGTCTAGGGTTGTTGAGTGAGAAAATAATACTACATGGATGAACCAAAGTTTGATGTTAAGGAAGAAGCATGCATCCAAAGGAAGATGAAGAAGGGATCCTAAGCAACGCATGTGATAGTAAAGACAATAGAATTCACCGATGAGTAGGCAAGTAATTCCTTGACTAAGATGGCAGTAGAAGTAGCAGGTAGGAACATGGAAAAAGCAATAATACTCAGGACATTGATCGAAGACAATGAAAATATGAAGGAACAAATTGAGTAGCTAACTAAGGCGTGGAAGAAGGATAAGGAATGAAAACAAATGATTATGGATTTTGCTGCAAAGATTAGAGGTGAGATTCCAGAGTCACATCCAAAATTTGATGCCCAGAAAAATAAGACATATCCTTCAACATTTCACTTTCTACAGGATTACATCCACCTTTTGATCAAGGAAAGGCCAACTATGCGAGAGGAGACTCAGGAAAATGTTGCGGCCAAGAAGGAAAGACCAAGAAGTTGATTACGTGTTGGATTTCAGAGTGTGATGCCATACTTGAGATTTTGAAGGATGAATTAAAGAAGGTAGGATGGGCACTGGGAAATTGTGAGGATCCTGAAAATATCCTCAAGATAAGGACACTACATAAAGATAATGAAGTCCTTGCAGAGAAGAAGGAAAAAACCCCAGGGTAGGGAGGAGAAATTAGCTACAGTAGCAAAGAAGTGTGATGTGATTAAATCCGTTAGGAACCCCCATGAAGAAAGAATAAAAGAGCTGGGGAAGTTATTCGTACAAAATATGGATTTCATGGAGGGCATGATTTCAGGGTTGGCTAGAGTGACAAGGGAACTAAAGCATAATGGCAAAGACATGGCCATGGAGGAGATGGAAAATGTACTTGATGATGTTCCTGAGAAGGCAAAGAAGGGTCTATATGAATGGAATAAATTAGAGGCTGATATCAACAAGGATTACCCGAAAATTCTTCTATCGGCTGAGTGAGCTGATGAGGCCATAAATTGGCCATAAATTACCATTATTTTGTCTTTCCAAGTTACCTTTGAAAGAAGATTTAAATGTAATCTAGGAAATTATAGTTTTATTGAGATATAATATAGGATATATATTGTTAATTCTTTGGAAATATTTTTTTATCTATTTTTTTGACTAATCCTATTGATTATTTGGGAAAAGAAGCAACGTCTTATGTATGCAGGCCATAAATGAAAGATAATGCTCGTATTGAGAAAAGTGGAATTGATCATGAATGGTATATCTAAACTCAAACATTATTTAATATTCAGATTCCTCTCAAAAAATTATGTAATTTCAAACAAAGAATCATCTCAATCTGAGATCGTATGCAAATGTTATAGCTATTTTAAGTTCGCTCCGGAACTCGCAGGCTTAGTTCCGGAACTAAGCAGATTTTGACAGTTTTTGAGGAATTGGGAAAGATAAGAGAATCTAATGGAAAATATGAGAGATTTTTTTTTTATAGAAATGTGATTAACAAAAACCTCATTTATATTTTCTACAGGTATTACCAATAACGAGAGATCTAACATTTAGTGAGCTATAGTCTGAGGAAAAGTATATCAAATGAGCACTAAAAGTTCCATAAACAGAAACATAAAACTAAAATAGAAAATATGAGAGAGATTTTTATTCATATCAATGTGTTTAACAAAAACCTCATTCATATTTTCTACAGGTTTTACCAATGAAGATAGATCTAACTTTTAGTGAGCTGTAGTTCGAGGAAAAATGTATCACACGGGCACTAAAAGTTCCATAAACAGAAACAGAAAAGTCAAACATAAAATCTGAGAGAGGTTTTTGTTCATAGAAATATTTAAAAAAAAATATCATTCAGATTTGCAAAAGGTTTTACCAATGAATATATATCCAACTTTTAGTGAACTTAGTCAGAGGAAAAAGCGTATCAGACAAGCGTCAAAAGTTCCACAATTAAAAACAAAAAAGTCAAATGGAAAATACGAGAAATTTATTTGGCCAAAATCATATTTTGAGAAAAATCCTCCTTCCAATAATGTAGAGGAATAAAATTGTTATGATTCTTGTTACTGAAAAACAAGGAGAAGATTTGGGAGCAAATCTTCCTAAAATAAGTTAGATGAGACTTTGACTCCAATAATATATCTCTGTCCATATTTTGTGGAGATGGAGATCTTAGTTGTTAGGATTGGAATAAATATTTGGATGAATGCATGAATTATAAATGCAACCCTCAACACCGAGATATGTAATGCTTTTCCTCCCAAGAAATAAAGATCTGTTTCTTTCCTCTCAAATATTCTATAGTTTTAAGATCTCAAAAGTATGATTTAAATTCTCTTCCAATGAATGAGTTGGCCACTCATTTCAAGGAAGATGGATCAATGTATTTATGTTCATGTTTATTCATATGTCTGTAATTTTCATTTTGTTGTTAATTTATGATTTTATGTTATGTAATATTTTTTTCCGTACAATCCAGTCTTTTTTGAACCTGCAGGTGTCTTCATTCAATGTATGTTTCATTTGTTTTCAATTCAGCAATTTCAATTTATGCAAGTGTGATTTAAATGTATGCAAGTGTGATTTTGATTTCTCCAAGTGTGATTTTAATTTATGGTAAGTTTGGATTGTGTTTGAAGGAGTTATTTTCCAAGACCTCTCTTCCCCTATTGCATACAGTCATCAAGACACCAGCCCTAGATTGACATTATTAATGAACGAGGATTGATGACCCTCATCATGAGCCTGCCAGTTATCTATTCTATGTCACATCTCTTCTTCATTCTTTGGAGATATGAAACTGGTGAGCTTCAAAACTTTATGTCTTTATTCTTTATGTATGCATTATGTATTCTTAACGCGTCTATTCTTTGCACATCCTAAGTTTTACAATCCCATTGCCAAGAATGGAAATGAAATTAGTGCGAGCTTCAGATGTTGGCATGAATTTCCAAATGCACCTAGTATTGAGAGGGGCACGCGAGTGGGGCACAGACTCACTTGCATAACATTAGGTTCAAACGGCGAGCGATCATTTCCATTTTCATATTTGATGGTGGAGGTGTATTCCAATGTGCATGTTGCACATGCTACAACAAATTTCCAGCCGCCGATCTATCTGCCAGTATGGCAACCACAGAGAGGCTCATTCTCACTTAAGACACCTTTTGGCACAAACCAATTTCATGAATTTATATTTTATTTGTGTTACCATATTTACGATACAATGTTAAGCATGGACCATGCTAATAATTTGATTAAAGATACATATTTAGAAATATCATAAGATAAAATAGTTGTTATTATCCTATGAAGCCTATAATCATTCTAGCTGTTAGGAATGCATGTCGTAACATCTAGAGAAATGCACTTTGTTATTGCAGAAATATGAGCGGTGACAGGGAAATTTTATGAACAACAAAACAAATAAAGGTTAAGTTGATTGGGAGAGACTAATTAATATTAACCATATTACCATGTATGAAGACCTTAGGTATTGTACTGTCCTTTTCTTTCCTTCTTGTTGAGATAAGAACCAAGGGACATCTTAATGCTCGTAGAAATAAAGTAGGTGCTATGTAACTGAGGTGTGTTAATAGATGGGACTCTAATGCAATGGTTACATTGTGAATGGATCATGGTAATTGATGTATTTGATCATGGTATTTGCAATGGTTAACAGTGGCATTAATAATGGTTTTAACTATTAAGTTTCCTTGGATTATGTGGCTGTGTCCTAATTGAGCCCAGGAAATTTTAAGGGGTAGTTGCTTTACTGGAACGTTTCCTTTGGATAATGGGTGGAAGGGGAACATACGAAGGGTAACATATCTATAAGACATCACCGAGGAGGGCCTATAGTATTTGTTTTTGATGATAACAAAAAAGGTAGAGTGTTGGCAAGTGTACTGTAGACATTGTAGACATTGTCAATGCACCATAGCCTAATTGAACCATTGATAAGGCCAGACTTCAACCCATGCAAGATTAGTTGTAAGGTGGTTGTAAGTCATACATTTTGGTTCTAATGACATATGCACGTTCAATTGTTCTTTAGTTGTGAATGAATTATTTGTCATTGCATATCATGGATGAGTTCGCACTGTACCTACTAAGTTGTGCAATTGAAATAGCTCACTAGGCCAGTATCTAAATGCTTACGGCACTGTAGGTGTGGTTGTGGTGGTCGACGTACTTCCTATTTTTAATGAAAAAACAAGTAGCTTTATATGGAATGATGCACATTTTTTTAGGAAATCCTTGCATCTATGGTAGACATAAGCATTTCCCAGGTACTTCAATGTGTAGGATTGACGTCTATAGGAACTATTTGAGACCATAGCCTTTGTCTAAGAAACTTGAGTTTCTATGTGATCTTCTATTGTATGCCGATAAACAATTTGTGGGATTTGCCATATGCCGTGTTTACACAGCTAAACCATGGGTTTGGTCCACTCCAGGAATGTTCTGTATATAGGGGACATCCTGTGAGAAATGTCCCATGATTAAAACCCGCCCCTTTAATGGTCTCTGACGAGAATAATAGATTATTGCTTGCTGAAAAATGTTGTCTTCTAAAGTATGGGGGGAAATCTCACGGAGGTGATAGTCACATGTTGGGTAGCCAGTTTGTTTGGACCAATAAAGCCTTGGTCTCAACAATGTGACATATACTCAACATGTTTGAGGCTATCATTTGAAAAGATGACAGTGATTCTGTCCTCTCAAATGGGTTTTATATCTCTTAATTGGAAACCACATAGAAGCATGTATAGTAGAGGGAGCACACATTGGTTGAAGGTCAATCGACTTTAATTGGTACAAGAAATAAAAGCTTCAGGAAACTGCATTGTATAGGGTATTGCGAACATGAGAATGTTACAGTTCATGATAGCGGTCCCATGAGATATGATGTACATGTGTCTGTAGTACCATGAACTATCAATTTGAGTGGTGGAAACTTGCAGTTATGATGCAAACAGTAGCGCTGGAGAACATTATCAAAATATTGTTTTTGTTTGCCTATGACAATGGAACGAAGTTATAATGTGGAGTTTACATTAGATTGAGAAGGGATTATCAAAAAAATCCTTGCAAACGGTTTAATAAAAGTATGGACCCAATAGTTATCCAGCAAGAGGGAGGAACATGCATTCTATTTTGACCAACTATGATGTACTTGGATCAAACTGTCTCAATGACACGGAACAATGTAGGATCAAAGGGCCATGTGTAGTTTGTAGGATGGAGTTGGGATAAAAGCTCAGGGATTCACCTGAATAGAGCAATAGACATTGGCTCCCCATGTCACTCTTCATTTCCGTGGCATGAGATCACCCCAAAAAACTTGGACTTGGCATGAGTATGGACTTGTAGAAACTCATCCTTTACGATGACATCACCCAAAGGTTAATAACTCACTCTTTGTACAACAATTCCTGATTAGACACTTAATTTCCTAACTTATGCTCCTTATGTCATGAAGATCATGTGTATGGAATGGCATTGCATAGGAGTTCACTACTGGCGCACATAGTTACAGTAGATTTTGTAGATTCGGGGGAGCAAACTTTTGATAACACATTTGGGGCCATTTTGATTTATCTTATCGCTCTGTGGTTTACAAACTCTTCCTTAATACTCAACTTGAGGCCACTCTACATGTAATTATTTATTTCACAAGTCGAAAACAACAAAAAGTAAATCTCGGTTTTATATGCACAATTTACTACTAGGGTCACTTCCTTGATCTAGCTTCCATGACTCATTTTTTTATCACTCCACTCTTCTTTCTGTCTGTACGGCATGCTTTGACCATAGGAGTTTACATTTTTGGCTTATCTATGGTACAAATACTCTGAACTACTATAAGTATAATCCTCTATTCTAGTCAATTGGATAAAGATGGGGGGCATATCTAGACTCATATATCACGCACTTAGGTACATTTCTTAGGTGCTATGTATTATTGTAGTTTCTATTGTGTATGTTAGGTTCCTATAATTTTATGGTAACTACCTAGTTTATAGTTTTTATTTGTGTAATTTTTGTCTTTCTTATTTTCTATTTGGCCTTTTTACACCCTATAATTCAGTCTGATCTTCATTGCTTTATATTTCTTTACTCTGGACTGTTAGTGTAGGATTTATTTTTCCTCACTTTCTTTGTATTATCCTACTTAGGATATTCCACCTTACTTGGGGTTTCCCTACACTCATGGGATATGCTTGATTAGGTGTACTGATTATGTTAAGTTATCTTACCAGTTGTGTTGAGTTAGCTTACTAGTTATGTGGAGTCAACTCTACTTCTAGTATCAGTTAGTGAGAGTTATTTACCACTGATCTAGGAGGAGGGTACACATTCACCTCTTATATGTACAACATTTGCATTAGTCTATCCTATGGAGCATTGAGTTGATTTGGAGATATTCCTTCCTAGTGAGTTCTTGATAATATTTCATATTATTGTTAGTTATTTCGATTTCTGCAATTTCTCTTGCATATTTTTTTCATCAAAGATCCTCTTGGAAACTCTAATATGGTATTAGAACGATTATGGTGACACGTTTGATATTATTGAATTATTTATATTTTTTGAATACTTCATTTATGAAACTAACAATTCATGTGAAAATATATTTGACCTCTGTCTTGGTTCTTTATGGTTGTGTTTTTTGGTGTTTTCTTATTGACAAGTTGAGGGTTGTCAAAAATTTCAGGGGGTTACCAAAATATTCCAAAAATTTTAGGGGGGTTTTCGAGAAGACTTGTGTGGTGCCTTAGTTTACTGCATTACAGGTTTTCATCATAGACTCAACTTAGCTCTTGGTTCATAGAGTAGATCATTTGGTTCATATTGGAGGTGGCTCGCTTTTGGCCTACGGTGCATGTGACATATTATTTTGAACAGACACAATAAGGTAAAAATAGTAAGAGAATTTTTACCAGGGGCGTGATTCCACATGTGAATACAAGTAACATCAAATTTTACATATGGGACAATCAATTTCACCCATCAAATGAAATAATTATATAATCCCTATTTTTATGAAACTTGTATCCTCTTTTAACTTTTATACTTGAATTTACCTTCCCAAATATTTAACCTGGAAATTTGAAACTATATAAAAAATGGAAATTATTTCATATAGTAATAAATCCTTATCCTTTTCTACTATGTGATTTTCACACAAAGTAAACATTTGGAGCCCCACACACATCAATCAACAAACATTAATTTCCACCCGTCTACACACATGTCTCCAAAAAACATTTAAGAGGGAAGGGGGGGGGGGGGTGTTAAATAGGTTCCCAACCAACTAACCAACCAAATTCACCAACTGACATGACTTTAGGATAAATTAAATAATTTAACCAATATTTTATCCCACTCTGGTACCTCATGTCAGGACAAGGGGTGAAAACTACATTCACAAATTAATTAATTAATTAATGTAAAGTTAACATTATAACATAAATGTAAACTATAAACTTATATAACATAAGTAAATGAAATAAACACATTGAACAAAGAACACATATATAACATGGAAAACCCGTAAATGGGTAAAAAAACCATGGAAGAATAATCCACTATAGAGAAACATTTTACAACCTAGTTGAGTAACTCCTCCCTCACTTATACTCCATGTATTTACTAGGAATCCAAATGATTCATGTGATTTTGAATATGACCTAAAGCCATATTTAAATAACCCGAAGGGTTATAACCATATTAAGTGACGGGGCACACCTCCCCGTTTTAATTAGTTGATTAGTTAAATTAACCAACCCCCTATTATAAATTTTATATTTAAATAATAAATAATATACAATATTTTATATTATTTAACTATAAACTAAATATTATGATGCACTTAGTATTATAGTTCTACTCAGTTTTTCCATGCTGTGAATTTTTCAAACTCACCATTATGATCTTGTAGTCACTCTACAAGTGTGCAATGTCCATGTTGTGCCCTTATTTTGGCCTCCATTGCTCCATGTTGTACTCTATTGCAGTCTTGGCAACACAAAATAGTCTCCAAATAACAAAGGATAACACATTTTTTAGGTTTTGCAATCCTAAAATATTCTCAACACATTCTCCTTCCTTAGTGGACACCCACATCCAAGGTAAAAAGTGCATTGTTTAAACTCCAATTTTAACTTTGCATTAAAAAAAAATCTTTTTTATGCCCTTTGGAATAGGTCATTTGGTCCCTTGTATTTTCGTTGGTCGAAGATGAAGGGTGAGGTCCAAGTTGGCAAGAGGTCAATTCCCCCTCACAAACTACACCAATCTCTTCTAAATTCCACCCCCGATTCCAATGAGTATATGCACTACCCCATTTCCCCCCCTCTTTCTGGCATTTTTTAATTAGTTTGCAAAAATTTTAATTAAACCAAGCCATTATTTACAGGAAATTGTATTTGCTATAAATTTTGATTGGTGGCTCGGATTTGAGCAATGTTTTTGGTTAAAAGTTAATGTTTTTTTTGTTCTCTACATGATGGATTAATTTATTTTTGTAAATGCACTACTTTATAAATTGCCACATTATGGGGGGTTCTTGCAAAAACTCTATGGGGACTTGTACTTTTTGCACTAAGTTATAAAGTGCCATGTGGGATAATTTTGGGGGTTTATCTTCATTATGGAGTTTCACCATTATGTTGTTATGCTCGACTCTGGGAACTTTTATTTTGGAAGGATGCCATTATCAAACATTGCACTATGCACCGTTTATGAACCTGACCTCCATGGTCTCATTCCTAAGCCTGATGAGCTTGTACAAAAGAATGAGTGGTTTAACCATAATGATGAGGTATACAACCTTCTTAGTATTACTATTTTTAGAGATACATTGCATTTGTTTGAGCACACTGATTTCCCTTTCACTTTCTGGACCATTATCTAATAACTATATGATGACCTTGTTTCACCATCTGAGAGTGATGCTTCCCTTGACCACTCTAGTGCCTCCATAGATTCTTCCCCGTCTCACATGCCTTTTATTGTTGAGTTTTATTATGCACTTGTTGCTACTCATGAGTCACATGTTGACCATTCGCCACAGGATCTTGCTATTGAGCACACTCTCCCTATTATTTCCTCCATAGAGCTCATTATCACATATGTTTAGGCTTCCATTCACTATGCACAAAAATGTTCTATGGGATAATATTCCTCTAAGAAAGATGTGACCATTACCTCTCATGCTCCATTGCATCTTGATTTATCAATTGACGACACTCCACTTACACTAGTTGCTAACTTTAAGTGAAGTGTTGCTTCATCTTAAACTTCAAGAAGATATTCACATCAATATTCTCTTCCTACTTCATGTTGTGATGCTAATACATTCTTGTCAGGCATCTATTTCATTAGGAAACCCCATTGGGGTGGGTATATTCCTGACCTGAGTTATATATCTGCAGATTCTACTTGTGTTTCATTACAAGAATATTCTCTGATTAAGCCATCACACATTCTAGAGGACCAATTTGTCTCTCTTATTGAGAGTGTGCACCTTGGGACTTTTGTCACTTCCACTATTTCAAATATGTTTCATGATCCAACTCTTCTTGTGGATCTCTTTGTGAGGTTTATTATCCAACCACCATCTTCTCTCTCTGACATGTATACTGCAGTGGCATTACCATTATATTTTGTGCACATGTTTTCCAGACCTATGCCACCTTTTAGTTACATACTAGATGTATAAATTTGAGTATTGTAGGATTCTTCTTCCTTTGTGGAGTGGTCTAAATTTTAGTACTCCTTTTTTGTCCTTCCCAAGGTAAGGAACATTATTCAGTACAAGGGGATTCTCTTTATTCTTTACAAAAAGGACCACATCATTGACACTATTCTTAGGGGACCTTCTTGTCCTCACTTCTTTCTCTCTCTACTCTAGGTGATGATCATTGTACGTGGGTACCTCATTAGGCTAAGCTACCAGGATGCACTACTTCTTCTTCATTAGTTTTCTTGAGTGAGTTTCTTGTCTCTCTTTTTGGGGGGTATTTTTTTCCCACTAGGTTTTCTCATTTTCTCCATTTTATGAGATATTTTCATTATACATGGGTACCTCATTAGGCCCTGTTATCGTGACCCACTTTCCTTTTTCAGTACCCACCTAAGCTTATGCTTATGAGGGGTGTTAGTGTAGGATTTATTTTCCTTGCTTTATTTTTATTATTCTATTCAAGATATTACACCTCACTTGAGGTTTCCCTATACTCATGGGATATTCTTTCTTAGGTGTACTAGTTATGTTTAAGTTAGCTTACCAGTTGTGTTGAGTTAGTTTACTAGTTGTGCGGAGTCAACTCTACATCTAGTATTGGTTAGTTAGAGTTATTTACCATTGATATAGGAGGAGGTTACACATTCACCTCTTATAATTACATCATTTGCATTGATTTGGAGCTATTATTACCTTGCGAGTTCTTGATCATATTGCATCTTATTATTAGTTATTTTATTTTCTACAATTGCTCGAGTGCATTTGTTTTTCATCAGAGATCCTCTGGAAAACTATAATATGGTATCAGAGTGATTCTGGTGATATATTTTCCATTACTAAGTTATTTATAGTTTTTAAATACTTAGTTTGTGAAATTAACAATTCATGTGGTCCTAATCACATACCACTATTCATATGGTTCCTAAGCGAGAAAACTAGCAATTGATTACTATCTTTGGCCTTCTGTTTGTGTTTCTTACTTTATATTTGGCCCTCTACACCCTATAGCCTGGTCTGATCTTAATACTTTATTTTTATTAAATCTAAACACCAACGATTAGCTAGGATGCCAGTGCCTAGGTGTCCTCGTCCCCTCTAGGTATCCCCAACCTCTTTGCATCTTATTCGTCTTTTTTGGGCCTCTTTTATCTTTTAGGCATATTATTTCTTATGGGTTGGCCTTCTATTTTTCAATTGCGAAATTCAACCAAGGGAATCATATAAATACAAAGTTATGTGACCATAATAAAATACTAAGCTCTAAGTATCTATTATCATCACCCAAGGTTGCATCCAAAGGCATTCTAAGAGCATCAAGGCATCCATCTAGCACTCACTCAAGGGACAAGGGACTGCATTTTTTGTATACATGCATAGGAAGGGAAGTTCATTTTTCCATACACACATTTATTTACATTGGTACATCTAGATATTTCTCGCTATCAAGTGCATCTTGCACAAGAGCTTCCTAGGGAACAATTTCTACACACACACATAAGAACTACATGGAATTTGAGATGTAATGCAGTCCTCAATTGTAATTTCACTCTTTCGGGTGACCACTAGGGTCACTATGACTCCCCATTCACATCTTAAATTTTTAGTATTTACTGTGTTTTGGGGTTTTGCAGGTTATATTTCTCTTTGTAGGTTATAGGAGAAATCTACAGACATAGTGTGACATACAGGTGACCAATAGTGAAGATTAGCGAAAAATTTACGACACAAGAAAAAACTATATTGTGAGCTCTTGCATAGTCACATGCACCTACCAATGGTCTCTAGCACCTAGGCGCCCCTGTCTTGTTCTAGGCACCCCTAGTCCCGGATCATCCAAAAATTACAGAATTTTTTTAGCACAGTTATGATAGTCTCATTCTCTTGTTCATCAGTTTTCCAGTCCAAAACACTTTGGGATTTATTGCAAAATCAACTAAGTCTTTTATCCTCTCTTGCACCTAGGGTTTCATTTTTATCTAGCTTATTGCTTGTTTCAAATATTTTCTTCATCAATTATTTATCATACATGACTCTGAAATATCTTAGGTTTTTTTAAAAAAATTCCTATATTAGTTAAATCAATAATAATTTGTTGATTATAGATAAAGTTGACACATTGGTGTAAAATAGATAATATATCCTTAATAGTATGCAACTGAGGACAACCTATACAATGTTACATGAGCTAAGGGAAGAGGTGACCATAAAAGGAATAGACATAGAAGCATATCTAACCATAAGGTATAAAAATATACCCAAGAGATTTATTAGTATTACTGTCATGTTTTTATTAGTTTACCAAAGAGGTTAACGTAATTTTAATGTTCATATATTAGGTTTAACATTGGTTTTAATCAAAACACTCTGATTTAGGGTGTAGGCCGATAACCAATATCAAATTATAAATTTTGTTATAAACTAGGTCTTGGGTGACATCATAAATAATGCATGTAACAACATGCCTAAGAGGTGACATTATAGTAATAATACCAACACAAGAGTCCAATGGGTGTTCATGAGGTTGAGATCAGTAAGTATGGTGCACTTAAAAATTATATTTGATAGTGTTGTGATGAGGAAAGTAAGCCATTTAAAATCTTAAGATTGACATTGTCATACTATTAGGATTAGATTACTTAGGAGGTGATTTAAATTCAATATAATTTATATTAATAATATCTTATATAATACGAAAATGCTTGATACATCAATTTTTAGAATGGAAAACACATATATGAAAATCACAATAGGCATTAAAGTTAAAATAATTACCATGATGCTTCCTTATATCAACCTTTAGAGAGAGAGATGAGAGAGAGAGAGAGAGAGAGAGGAGAGAGAGAGAGAGGAGAGAGAGAGAGAGAGAGAGTGAGAGAGAGAGAGAGAGAAGGTTGTACTCTAATGTTTTTTGAAGAACCACTTGGGATGAAGAAGGGAATTGTGTGAATTTCCTTCTAGGAACATATTGCAGTTGAATCTCAGTAGGTTGGGATACAACATTCGTAATATTTTTAACATTGATCATGTTATCATTAGGTTTTGTTTTGAAATTAGGTTTTCCCTAAAATAATTAGCATAAGATGTATTCATAAAATTAGAAACATACTTGATCTTGTTCATGACAAGGAGCTTAACACTATGCTATTTATTGAAGAACCACTTGGGATGAAGAAGGAAATTGTGTGAATTTCCTTTGAGGAACATATTGTAGTTGAATCTCAGTAGGTTAGGATATAACATTAGTAATATTTTTAGCATTAATCTTGTTACCATTAGGTTTTGTTTTGAAATTAGGTTTTCCCTAAAAAAATAGCATAAGATGTATTCATGATATTAGAAACATAATTGATCTTTTTCATGATAAGGAGCTTAACACTATGCTATTTATTGTGACATAAATGATCAAATGAGTGGAATTTTATAAAGATATCTGAATCTTGAAAAGGATAAAGAAGGATTTGAGTGAATAGATCTTGAAGATAATTTTGAGCTAGGATATTATTAATTTTGGTAAGTATAGTATTGTAGTACATACCATAATAACTAATGGGCTCATTGGAGTTGTGTAACATCTTTTAAATTTGAGCATATGATATCTTGTCGCTAGTATTGATTAAAAATTATGCAAGGAAATGATTAGAAAAAAGGGTAAAAACCCATACTAAGTGAATAGTAAGGTCATACAACCATTGCAATGTATAATCATTAAGGATTATTAGAAAGATATTAGCAAGTAGTACAATTTTGTAAGAATAATCCAAGTAATAAAACTAAAAAGCATGAAGGTGTTGTTTAGGATCACTTTTGTTATTATAGGTAGGAAGCTTAAAAGAGACAAAATTAATATGAAAAGGATTGGAAGCTACATTAGGTGTAAGTGGGTTATGATGTAACTAAGTAGAGTCCTTGACATTAGAAGAGGTAGAAGAACTTTGTTGTAATTGTAAGATTTGGGCTTGAAAACTATGAACAATGTGCTTGAGATCTTGTGTATTATAAGAGTAATGGGACCCTCCATGGGTGTGGAAAACAAATGAAGGAATAGTAGTAGACATAGGAATAAAGATTACAACACTTTGAAGGGGGATATTGTTTCCCCCAATGATATAAGAACAATGGATGTAGCAATAGTAGATGTATCCATAATGGAAGTTGTGATAGTAAATCCAAGGCTCTTAGATGTGTTTATGCATTTCTTGTCTCTATAAATGAAATATAAGTGAATAAATGTGTTAAATATTTTTCTTAAAAAGTCAAAAATGTGTGTTCATCATCCGTAAGAAGGGCATGGGAAATATGATCATAATCATTATGGTAACCTTCTCCTTGAGAATGCTCAGTAGATATATTAGAGATGGTATTTTAAAATAAAAAAGTAATAAGGGATGTGTCTGCATAAGAATTATGAACCATACTAGAATAAACCTCATAATTGTCATCACACTCGTAAATAGTAAAGTCATCAAGAACATCAAAAATCTCCTCACACATGTTGTTATCAGTAAGTGACATAGAATTGGGCTTATCAATATATGAATAAGAGAAAGGAAGTGCACACTAAATCACAAATACAAAAAATGATAAGAAATCCTAGGGCTAGTAAAAGGATGATATACCAAAAAAAAAGAGGATAAGGCCTAGGACCACCTAAGGTTTGAAAAACGATCGAGGTCACCAAATTTCTACACCTTAAATAAATAAATAATCTAGTATGGGTAGATTAGTTTCTTATTTATTTATAGGATTAAGGTTAATAAAATTTGTATATTATAATTAATAAATAAACATTAATGCACAAAATAGAACATAAATCCTAAAGAAATTTATAAATTTTAACAATATAAACAATTTAATAGAACACAAGAGGGGAAGTATACTTAGCTAACTATAGAAGCATGGGTGTGTTCTTGATGTACAAATTGAATGATAGGGAAAAAATGACCTAAAAGTTATTCTTCTTTGGAATTGGGGTTCACATTAAGACCCCCTTGAAAAAATTATTATAGAATGGGTGGTGAATCTGTGAAATGGGATTTTGAAAAAATGACAAATATCCCAAAAAATGGATTCACAGCAAAAGATGGGAAAAGTCACAAAAATTCACATGCGGAAAGCTGCAACACATGTAATGTAATGAAAAATTTCAGAAATGTGTAATGCAGATGCTAGACCATATGGAAAAATGAGTGACCACATATGTAACCAGGAAACTACATATGCAACCATCCAGCTGCATGTACAAACAGGTGACTGTACATGAAACTAGGTGTTTGCATATACAACTGCCTAGCTATATGCACAACTAGTTGATTGCATATGTAGAAGGGTGTCTGCATTTGTAAACACCCAGTTGCGTGTGTAGTCAACTGGTTGCACATGTAGCCAGGCAACTATATATGCACTCAGGGGTTTGTTTGCACAACTAGGTGCCTACGTCTAGACTCTCCAAATGCCCATATGTATTTTTTAACAAACACCTTCCTAACTTGTTTGATAACCCCCCACTTACTGCTATGTGCCCTTCCCCTCCCTTGCCTATATATATCCTCAGGTCATCGAGCCCTGTTTCATTCTCTCGTAACTCATTTCTCCTCACTCCAGCCTCTAACTTCAAGCTTCACTGTAGCTCCAATCTATCAAATTAGATTTCATGCTATAGGGTACAGACTTCTGCACTCCAATCCAAAATTTAGAAGTGGCTACCTATTTGACATCCTCCCAGACTCATTCCCACTCACATGATAAACCCAAAAATTAGTACAAAAACCTTTTGTGCCCCTAAATTTTCACATTGCTAAGCCTAAAGGACACATTCACTAACTGGGTTGATAAATATTTCTTTTGAGGGATAATTTATATGCCGCAATACAACACTAACATTGGTTTACTATAATTTCTTTTATCCAGTTTAAACAAGTCCTCATATGTCTTCAAAGTGAACCTTTCATCACGATAATTTTCTTTTGGGACATCTCTAGAAGATATCCATCGCTTAACTAGGATTCCATACACAAATGTCAACCTTGTGACAAAAAAATCAAGGCTCTCAGATGAGGATACAAAGTATTTGGAGTCCCACTTCAGCATATAGGTCAAATGTAGCTATCTACTTTTCAGTATTTAGTCTTTTATTATCACAATATTAATAAGCTCATAACATAAATAATGAATTTTCATTTTCTCAATGACATATGTGTAGGTACTGCTAATGCCTCTAAATCAAAATGGGGCTTATCTATGCAAGTTGTTCAAAACACTTTTTTACAAGCCATGATATAATTTTTTCAGGCTAGGATAGTCTTGTAGGGTATACAATCAGACATACCGTACTAGGATCTTATTTACATCCTACGTTCCCTAAGTTTCCAAGAGTCTGATTGGTGTACAAATATATCCAACATGATACAACATGATTTAACACATACTATTTCTAGAGAGGGTGCAACATTTTCATGTTGTAATTATATACTTGCATTATATTATGAAGCCTATCATAATTTTAACTCCGATGCTAATATTCCTATTGCACTTGATAAAAGAATGAGAGTCAATTGACTTTCTAATGATGAGTAAGAAGTAAGTTTAAAGTTTCAATTTGTGTAAAAAAATTCATTAATTTATGTGCAAAACTCAACTAATTTTCAATTTTATTTCAGAAGAAAGAACTTGCATCGAAATTAAGAAGAGAAGTTGTAGTAAGAGGTCATCAAGGTCCAAAGGATTCTGTAGATTCTTACCTAGATGCACAAGTATCTCTGCCTTCAGTTTCAAGACAAAAATGCATGAGGAATTATCTTACACCCAGTAAATTACAAGTGCTAAAAACATCTGCATCAATTATTCCAGGTAGTAATACTAGTATGTAATTATAGAGTCAAGCTATGATTCATGAAGTAATGAAACATATATTATTTAATTTTTTATTAATCAATTATTGACTATGCATAATTTTAAACATTACAACATACTTATAGATTCATTTGATAATACTCACGAAACTTCCTGACATCAAGTTGAACCGATGGTCTACACAAGGATTTAATCAATAACAGTGGAAGAAACAAGTACCCCTAGTCCTAAACATACCCAACATGGTAAGTATAATGCACATTTTTAATATCAGTTACTTCAAACAGTAAATTTTCTTCTAAATTTAATAAATATTGAATTACTGTGTTTTTAAATTTAAATTTTGCAGTTCCTTCTCCTACTCAAACAAAAAATATGCCACCTCCAGCGCCGCATAGATAGGTACAGACAAGGGGGAAAATAATATCTTTTCTAGATCATAGTGGTGGCATAGTTCATTTGACAAGATCTCAATTTCCAAATTTATCCTTTGGTGGTCTCCCAAGTGCAATGGGAAGCACCATTTTGCATCAAATTAATCTTGATGATGATTTCTTGGGTATTAAGAGTGGTACTGGTGATCCAGCTACCTTTAATCCCCATATATTATTCAAGGCCAAACCCAAATAACTCATGTTTTATAGGCTCATTCACCTCTTTCGCCGGACAACATGCCCTCTCCACCTCATAAAGTGCCACAGTCTAAAGATCAATTAACATCTTTTCCTTTGAATAATTTTCTGGTAGATGGCTGTTATGCTAACATGAATGAAGTTATTTTTCCTAATATAGAAACATTGAAAACATGGGAATTGTGGTCAAAATTTTTGATAAATGATATAAATATCCGTTTTCATAACCATTCCCAAAGAAAATTAATTATTTGCGTTAGTTAAAAATGAGCCAGGAAAGATTGATGTATTAATGAATAAGGATATTTCAGGTCCTATTACAATAGACAATGACTATGATGATAATTTTCTGGATATAATGTTAAACAGGTTGAAAAATTTAAATGGTGAAGCCTAAGCTTACTATAACTAATGGGATAGAGATAAAAACCTGGTTGTGATTGGAAATGTGAAAAAAGATAAAGTTGTCGTAAGTTTTCTTTCTTTGCATTGAAATTTTAGTTTTACATATTTAGAATCTAGAATTAATAAATTTTTTTATCAAATGCATTAAAAATATGAAGATTTGAAGAATGAAGCAAAAGTATTAGATCTTCATCTGAAGACTGCATGAATTTTTTAATTCCTGCTATTTCACTGAAGGAAAAACTTGTGCTCAAACATAATTACAACAATACGTTGAAGAAATTTATCAAGGAGCACAACATGGATCTAGAGGTATTATTCAAGTAGAAATCTAATGCAAATCCTAGTTTAATTTTAGTAGGTGATACGACGAAACAAGATATTGAAAATCTTGCTAGAATTAATGCCACAACCGAAGATCTTGTTAAATTAGGAGTGCTTAAAGATGAAAAAAGACAAGAGCCATAGGAAACATCATAGGAGATAACATTTTGTCATATTGTATGACATTATAATACATAGAATTGAAATATAAGTCTCAAATATCTATTGAGACATTTTGTTGCACATTTTGTAAAGTATTTTGAAACAATATGAATCAAGTTATCAATACTATTATTATATCGTTAATGTTTTCATTGCATCTTTGTGTTTTATTTTTCACAACACAAGCTGAAATAATGTAATTTGTAACAAACAATATATATGTTTTCTATTCATAACTAATGCTTTTGTATCTTATAATTGCATTGCATAAAAAAATTAAAAGGAATAAAGATACTGAAATCATTTATTCAAAAAATATGTAGCAATTTCATATAAATTTTATAGATAGGATTATATAAATATTTATAAAACATGCCTCTTACTACTTACCAAGGTATAGGTGTCGAGCCTAAAAATCAGGCAGCTAAAACAATGATTGATCAATTTCCTTAGAGACATTTGCATCTGCCATTTCAAGCTTAGCATAACATCTAATTGGTTTAGAAATAAGATCATCTTTGTTTCTCATTGTGTTTATGAATCCTCTTCTATCAACAAGTGAAGTCCAAGTCGCAATCACCTTTTTATAAAGAAATGCATCCACTAGATAATGTGAAACATTAATCTCAAATATGTCTCCAAATTTTTATCCAACCTATTTCAAAGATTTGATTTCACAAAAGATAGTGAACTAAAGACAAGTTCATCTTCTACTGATCCCAAAATCATCATTTGGAAAAGCTCATATAGCCAAAAATATTCACTAAGAAATTCTTTTAGGACACTGCTTGGATTCAATTTTTTCCATAGCCTTGTTATAGCTCCATTTTCTATTGGATTATCTAGTTGCCGATATTGATCAAGCATTGTAAGTACAAAATGTGATGATTGAACTATCATTAAATATTTTTGCAAAATACCTTTAATCTCAACACCATTTATCTGTTTAGTCCTACTAAAATGATTTACTAGAACATATATATGCTTTTTATATAAATCACCTACAAATTGTTCACTATTACCATAAAAGACGTTCCAGAATATGGGATTCACTACTCCCATAGCCTCTAAAAGATCATTCCTTTTCAAATGATCAAAAATTTCTGAAGATACACTTTGTGAAATATTTCTTAATTTCATCCTTGCATTAGAAATAACATTCTCACATAATATGTGTGTAATAGGAGCTTCTTCAATTTTTGCTCCAACGAAATCAACTCTTTGCTAAAATGTATGCATTGGAATTTCCTTCCTATTAACAACTATACAAAGATAATCCTTAATATTGAATTTTAGATAGCAATTAGGATCCTTGATGTCTGTTAAAATTTGCAAGTTCTCAAATATAGTCCCTTTAAAACTCTCTCAAAACAAGTACAACTTATCTAGAGTTTGATAGACACATTTACTCAAACATATGAAATCAACAATATATATTGACCTCTCTTAAGCATGTTTACTCAAACAATTGATTTCCATTAACATGGAGAGAATTCTACTTAATGTTAGTAATGTTTCCAAATATGTTAAATGGTACAACTAATATTTTTCTTTGTTAACTTCTCTACGATATTTGTACACAAAACCTGCCAACAATGGATATTCTTGAAAGATTCTGCATACAAGTTCATACATAGAAATACACCTTATATCTACATATTTAAGAAACTTCTTACCATTAGTCACACTAATTGAATTTTTTTGAAACTTAAGGAATCTCTTGTGACTGCTGGACATATATGTATGAAGGTCACAGATCAGCTCTTTTACTTTTTCAATAGTGACAAATGTGCTAACTATTCTGTATGACATATTCATTCTATGCACCATGTAATGGATTGGAATCATGTATGGTGTAACAGAGTTTTATAGTCAAATGCACATACCATTTTTGTTCCCCTACATCACTGATGCACCATCTATACTAACACACACCAATTTAGTGGCGATACTATAATCATCCATTCCCACTATAGTTCTCAAACTTCAAATAACCATCTTGTAAATGTTATCTGCATTATAGTTTTATGTCATTTTATGTACTATTAATATATGAGGTATCCTTTAGTGGTTCTCAAAAGTATAGATATGAATGTAAACTCATGTTGTGTTGTTAAAAATTGTGACCTCATCAATAGACAGTGACAAAAAGTTTGTATATTTTACATTTTCTTTCAAATCTTCCTTCTCAATCATCGCTACACATTTGGAAATTTCCCAAGCATTGTTGTTTGACCAGTGGGATTATGGAAGATTAGAAAATCCATTAAGTTGAAATAAAAATTTATGATCCTAAAAATTGGAAATAGGTCTACCCTTTTTCAAAATATGGTAGATAGTTGTGAACTGTATATTTTTGGCTCGCAGATTAGTCTGAATAACTTTTCCTAAATGAGTTGTAATTGTTGCTCCTTTCTCAACAAACTTTTCTAGGCGTTTGTTTTCATTTTCATACTCTTGTACATATCTGACATGCATTAATTCTTTTACATTTTCCATTTGTGTGTTTTTTTATTTGATCATATGCTTGTTTAAATGACACATATAATTTACCATAATGTTTCTCAATTTTGTCTATTTTGAGTTACATTTTTTTATCCTTTCCAAGTTTCCAAATACAAATAGCACATTTACATTCGGTTGGAATATCAATACCTTTTTCTGGTTGTACTGGTTCAATGAATGGAAACTTAGCTGCCCAGTCAAATTTAAAAATACTTCCAATGGTTCATGTCCTCCTCTTTCTTCGTACAGATTTTTGGGTTGCATTATCACATGCAATAAGTGTTTGATCACAATATGTAGGAATATCTTCAGTTTGTTGGATCTCATTAAAATCAATGGGATTGTTGTCTATTCTCTTCCTTTTCAAATAATTGAGAATAGGGATTCCAGTTAAAGTTAGTGTTTGATGACTGGTAATGTCTTATCTTTGTTCCATTTCGTAAATAGCAATGTCCTCAAAGGGAGGCATATCTTCAACTTGTTGCATATCTTCTTCTTGTATGTCTAAAGTAGGCACATAATGAGGACTGTATTCAAGTGGAGGCATATCATCATCAGTGGGATATGTTGCATCTACAAAAAAGGGGATTTTGAAATTTGTATTATTTATTATATTATTGGAATTTGCAATTTGAAAATAAATAATGCTTAATTATTTAGTTCATATAGTACCTTTATTTGGTGTGTATGGGGGTTGTAATTACATATAATTTTTCCTGATCCCTTTTTGTGGCTGGCTAAAATATGACAAAAGATTCCCTTTTTGATTGGCCTTCCACATTACCAGCATTGGAGGATCCTTGATAAGGCATTGTCACGCATCTGAAGCACACAATCTGAAATCAACTAAAAGGGACATGCATCTGGAATATGTTACCAAATGTCTAAGTGAAATCGAATGATTGCTATTATACCACTAGCCGAGTGATTGGGAAAGCAACCGGACATCTACAATAGTAGGCGGGTGGCTACAAAAAATAAAACCAGGCAGTTGCAACAGTCAGACGTAAGACAAGAAGAAGCATACGGGAATCTACAAAATGTAACCAGGAGTCTACAAAAAAAATACAACCAGGCATCTATACAAAAATCAACTGGGCGGCTGCAAAAAATGTAACTGGGCATCTATGAATGTCAGCCAGGAGTTTGGGTATCTGCTATGGCCAAGTGTATGGAATAAGAAACCCCACATCTAGAGAGGTCAGGCATCTAGAATATGCTGCTAGGTCATGCAACCATGTTTCTAGAATCTAGCCTATGCTATTTTCGAAAGAATAAATCTCTATGCTTGAGATGTATATGCTGGCCTATGACATGTGTAACCGATGTATTGGGGCGAATATATGTATTTATATGAAATTTATTATAAACACTAGGCGAGACGCCCCGCGAAACTAACTTACTCCCATAAATTTTAGGTCAAATTCTCCTCTAGATGGCTTTTAAAATTTGCCAAATCCAAATTTTGAAAATTGAAATATTCGTGAGTTAGCAAAGAATCACCACTAAATTTTTCCCTATTTGGAATTGTGATTGCAAACTAAGTTGGTATGGAACTATATGATATGTCTTGGAGTGTGATATGGTTTTTTCCCAAGATATAAAATTTAAGACGATATTTTTCTGGCATCTTGTAACATTTTATGGTCGTAAGTGGCCTACATATGTACTTTTATGTCCAATGTTAAGGTTTCCAAATATGATACACTCATTATAATCACTTACAATTGATGAAAAACATATATCTCTACATTAAAAATTCATGAACATGATTAGATAATAAAAGGAGATAAATCTATGGGTGGTCGACTTGGATTGACCCTGGTGGTAAACCACTATTGATCTAGTCTAGAAACTACACTGCATCCCCTCTAAGGTGGGAGGAAACTTCATGTAGTTCTAATGTATGTGTAATTATGTGCATGAAAATATAATCCAAAACCTACCTTTCCCTTATGTATCTTGACATAAAGATAGTGAGTATAACTATAGATAAAGTAGAATATACTCTTCACGATTGTGATATAATGTGTTGTGCTTGTAAATAATAGATTGATTCCCTTAACCCTTATAAATTTTTGGATTGGTTTGTATTGGATTGATTTTTTTGTAAGTTTTCTTTAGGCCCTTTGAGGGCTAATAGATGGGGAAGTTATAATATTAAACCTAGTTTTATTGCTTTAGAATTGAGTAGTGTCATTTCTTACATATGTGTTATTGTTATAGGAATATATATGAGAGCCTTATCCGTTTTGGGATATATTTACAATAGGATTTATTGAGAGTAATAGGTGAGTAAATAAGTATATTATAATTTTATTTAGGTTGAATGTTGGATAAATATTTACCTATCATAAATGTACTAACCCAAGAAATGATATCAAATTAGAAAAGTGATCTTTGAATGGTGGAATATGGGATCATATGTCCTGGGATTAATCGTAGGATATTTTTGTCCTAGATGTATGGTACCACACATGCATCTTGTGGGAGTTTGTAACTTTTGGGAGGAGATACTCATAAATATTATATTGTTGTAGAATGATGTGTTTGATCTTATGTGAAACTAAGCATTATGCATAGATAAACAAGCTACAAATGAAAGATAAGGATATGCCACTTGAGTTTGCAATGTGTGCACAAATCATGCTTAAGGTGTAAGGAAAAAACTATCATTTCCAAATGATAAATATCCTAATTTATGTGTCTACGTGTGTGTATGCACACACACGCACGTGTATCTCTATATATGAATGTGAATACATATACATATAATTGTATATATGCATATGTAGGTACACGAGTAATAACAATTAAGATATATATTAAATGTTAATTATTCAATACAAAATATATCATAATTGATCTCACTTGTGGCCCTACATGCACACTATTATCATTCTCTAAATCATGATGAGTACAAGTACACCAACCAATCTATTTTGAACCATGACCAAAGGATCCTCGTGAACCTAAAATGTAAATTTAAAGTTAAACCATATGTTATGATATCATACATGAACATAAACACATGAATTTAAATTTTTTACATTGTTTTCTTTTGAATGGGTTGTAATCTATCTTATATGTAAGTATATTGCTCTCTAGATAATGTATTAACCTATTAAATTTGTTTTTAACTCCATGTATTGAAGTAATAAATGTATGATCGATGAGATGAACATCGTGAACATCTAAGACTTAACCAAATTATCAACTCTCCTCTTTCTATCCTTTCCAAATAATATGAAATAACTAAGAGAATATAGGGATAAATTCATTGGATCATTAACCATAAAAAAGTATCCCCATAGGAATTAAATACACTAAGAGTTTAGCTATGTATCTCAATACGGTGAAAATATTTCAAATACATAAGATTTGTGGGGATTTGAGGGGTGATGGAATTTTTTTGAATAAACATAAAACATTTTCAAATTAATTTGAAATATTAATGATATTACTTTAATAAAATAGTACAATTTAATTCATGTCACCTCTAAACTACATTAAAATAAAATAAATTTACATGGTATAACAAGAAAGTATGGCCGACAACACTAATTGTCATGTTAAGATCAACACATGTACCCTACACATGAACACTCACAAAATATACTCATGACTAATGAATGTCGATGATAATAATTATGCACTAATTTATTGATTACACTGAGTGCCCTTAGTAATTATCTCCATGGAAAGCACCCAGTTTAACATAACTAAGTGACACCATCAATATAATTCACATTAGTTGATAAAACTATATTTTATTCTCTCTTAGTAACATATGGATAAACAAGTTAAAAAACCTAAACAATAATATGAAATGACATGCATATGTTAAGTAATGATAACGATAAATTCTATTTCCACCCACTAAGCATTATAGAATAAGGATAATTTTTTCAAATGAAGGCATGGTAGAAAGGTTTGATACCTATCTCCAATTTTTTTTTAAATTTTGAGGAAGTGGGGTTACTCCCTCAAGTTGATACTCATCCCTATCTAGAATCTTACTTCACTCTTTCTGAATATGGTTAGCGTCACTTCTTAAGTGAACCTTGGCATATTAAATTTGGAAAAATAATAATGAATATTTATCATTGTTTGGGTACTACCCCAAGGAAATGAAAAACATAGTGTAAAGGAGAGGTCTCATAAGATGGAAAACACATTTATTTATTTATAGAGTAATAAATGACCATATATTTTTGATATAAATAATAAAATATTTTCTTTTTACAACCTCTTTGGGTGCATTCTTATATACCTAATTCAACTCAATAGGGACACTCACATTATCTCATATCTGATCCATAAATACACCCAAATTATATGGGATCAAAGGGTTTTGTGATTCAAGAATGTTTTGTACTTCTTGAGGTAAACTAAAATGTTTTGAGAATGTTCTCTATATGTGTATGTAGTTAGTTATTTCAATTTTTTTTTATGAATTGTAAATTTATAAATAAGTTTGTTGAGTTGTGGATCTTAATTTCTTCACATTAGCATGCTTTATTAACTTGCTGGAATACACAGTAACCGGTGTCGGTCACCTGGCGACCAATATCGGTCAAAATAAGTAGGAACCGGTATCGGTTAGGGTAATCGTCATCAGTTTCATGTGTGTGATTGTTTTATTTAACTAACGGGAATTAGATCTAACCTTTGTTATAAAGTTGATCTAATGGTTATAATTGCATAGCTAAAGTGCCCTAAGTTTGTATATGCATATATAAGCTAGAAAGCTAGGGTTAGAACATATATTTGGGAGAATCATAAGAAGGAATTGTTAGAAAGAGAAAAAGAGAATCTTGTGAGGAAGAAAGTATTGTGCATCCGGAGAGGTGTGGAAGATTGTAGATCTTTAATCGTATATCCTATGTGCTTTAAATAATATATTGGCTATTTCTTGGTGGACGTAGCCCAGACTAGGTGAACCACGTTATATCTTATGTATTATTTCTTCTGGTTTATTTCCGTATTTATTGTTTTTATGTTTAGATATGAATAATATATATGTAAAACTGATGTGTTTAACCCCAACAACTGGTACTAGAGCATTTTTTGTTTGAGGGTTTTGTGTGTTGATAGATTTACTCACAAAAGGATTTCTGATTGAATGGGAGATACAACAATGAAAAAAGATGGAAAATACAGAATTGAAAAATTTGATGGCCGTAATTATCAATTATGGAAGATGCAGGTGGAATATTATCTGTATCAGAAATATCTATACTTATCGTTGGATGAGAAGGCAAGACCTACAAAGATGATTGATGAAGAATGAAAAATTATCGACAGAAAGGCTTTGAGATATATAAGATTGAGCTTTGCAACATCTGTGGCTTCAAATATTACCAAAGCAACAACCACAATAGAGTTGATGAAATCTTTAGCTAATTTATATGAAAAACATAGTGCTTCAAATAAAGTTTATTTGACGAAGAAATTATTTAATTTAAAGATGCAAAAAAGTGAATTTGCATCAAGTCATTTGAATGTTTTCTGTTATATTGTAAATCAATTAAAATCGATTAATATTTCGTTTTATGATGAAGTGAAAGTGCTTTTATTCTTATGCTCTTTGCTAGGTAGTTGGGATAACTTGGTAATGGTTTTTAGTAATACAATGTCTGTTGCTAATATTTTAAAGTTTGATGATGTGGTTAATATAATCCTAAATGAAGAAATATGCAGGAAAAGTACATGAGAATTATCATATGGCTTTGAATGTAGAAAGAAGGGGAAGGAAGAAGGAGAGATCTAAGAGTAATAATAATGGGACATCAAAGTCTAAGAATGACAGATCTAAATCCAGAGGTAAAGGAATAACCTACTAGAATTGTGGAAAGAAGGACATGCAAATAAGGATTGCTGGTTCAAGGAAAACAAAGAGAATGTACCAGAGAAAGGTAAATAGGTAAATGTTGCATCTTTTGAGGTAATGCAAGATGCCCTTATTCTCTCCTTGGATAATAAAATTGAATCATGGTTTTTAGATTCAGGAGGGTAAGTGCAGCAAGTTGAGGGAAAAAAAGAGATCATAATTGGACGTCATATTGAAACTAACAACAAAATCTCAACTTGTAGGGATTATTAGTAACGTGTGCACTCAAAATTAGAAAAACTTATAAAAATATGAATCGTAGCATTTGGAATCTAGTTTCTAAACTACTAGCTTTTTAAAAAATGGACAAGTTTAGCTATATTAAACACTCAAAATTCAATGAATTGTGTTTTTTTAAAACCTATAAGATTGTAGTCCATTTTCCTGCGATTTGGATGACCAAAAATTGATATATTTTTTCCTTTGGTGAAAATTTAGATGCCGATGTCTATCTTGGGATAGATTTTATTTTGTAGTTTTTTGAGCAATATTTTTTTAATGATTTTTTCCATGAAAGTGGTATGAAAACATAAAGAAAATGGAGCACTTTTCATTTTCCCACCATAACTTCATAAAACATATCGAAATCAAATATATATATTTTTAAAATGTGTATAGAATTTTGCCACGGTTGTGATGGTATAGGTTTTATCACATTATGATAAGTGAAACAAAAGTTGCAGTCTTAAATGTAGACATGAACATTGATGGGAAAAAGTGTCGTAAATACCTACTATTTTTTTTGGAATTAGGGTAAAAGGAACAAAAATCCCATATGGCGAAAAAAAGCATTGAAAATTACATTAGAGATACCCTTAGAGATTCCAAAAAAACCGAGAGAGCGAAAAAAACAAAGCATAATAAAAAACACAGAAAATATATCATAAGATCTTTTTCAGCTCGATCACCATATTCTTGGCATTGACTGAGCCAATTTTTTCAGCCAACTTCTTGGCCAAGGTGAGCAATTTGATGTTATCTTTGTTGATGGCACCCTGGTATTGTCAATGTAGATTTCCCAATCCTTCAAGACAATGAAGGCCCTCTGGAGCTTAGTGAGGATGGAGATGACTAGGTAAATTTGACTATCCTCAGCCGGTGGGTTGTTATCAACAAAAATTTCTTTGTTAGATTCATCATTTCCCTAACCCAAGTTTCCTTTCCTTTTTGTTTATCAGTATATGCATTATCATGCTTAATTGTGTCGATTTCTAGCATTTGGACATCCATATTATCTAATTGTACTTCCCTATCCTCATCCAACTTCTCAACATCCATAACAATAGGAACATTGTCAGGAGAGTCAAGATACAACTCAACTAGCCCAAGAAAAGATTCAGAGAGGAGTTGATCCAAGCTAACGACTGGGGAAATGTCAATAGCAAGAGTCGAGGGGGTAACACCGGCAGGGGATTTAAGATAGGGTTGACCAGAGGAGTGGGGAGGAGAGATGGTACCCATAGGGGAACCAACTTCTTCAAAAGAGGAACCAACAATGGTGACATCTGAATCAAAATCAGATATGACTTGCAGATGACATCTACTACTAGAAGAGGGGTGGGAAGCGGGGGAAGGAAGCGGGGAGGTGATGGGAGTACAACGATTCAAGCCCATTTTGGGAGGAAAGTGGATGAGCTCAGCAGGGGAAGTGACATACTAAAAAGGGAGATACATAAGGCATTGATGTAGAATAGGGCCATCACCTTCCCTAGCTAAATTTATGGAATGTTCTAAGGATTGAAACAAGAAGGTAGATAGGTTAATTTTCTTACCCCTTCGAAGATGGGAGAGGATGAAGAAATGAGGACCATAGACTAATATGTAGTGGCCATCTATAGTAAACTATCTCATTATAACCTCAACCACTCTGTTCCAGGGATACCAAAGAGACTCTTTCACATAGCTAGATAGGTACTTTGTTGGATATTCTCCTGGATGAATGAAATCCTTAAGCTCCACATTCAATGAGCATTTGAAGTAGATAGCCCCATAAGCTAGCAAACCAATAACCAAGGCAATGGCATTGGTCGAGATTTTGAAGTAAGTGTTGCCAATTTGGACTTTACCTCTCGAATAAGTTACTAAAACCCCATATGACACAGTGGCAGAGTGGCTCAAAATCCTCTCCAGGAAAGTGGTTAAACCATTTTCCTTAAGAAATCCCAAAATTCTTCATAATCCTTATACTCGGTGAAAGAAACTGATTTGATATGCTTCAGTTTCACACCCATGATGCTCAACCAATTCATACATGTAGAAAAATTATGGGGAACACTAAATTTAAATACCACCTTTGCTTTTTGCGAGGCTATAGCTTCATGAGTACACCTGTACTTGAAATGATGATGATTAGAAAAGGCATATCTTAAAACAAGATCTGCTCGTGTGGTATTATGTTTTCCACATGTGCCAATACATTTTTAAATGTCACATCATCATAATGGGGAAATTATGATGACTGCCCCCAATATTAAATGCCATCTCTCTGTTGAACTTTCTGAAATTGGAACCAATAACCAGAAAAAATAGTAAGTTAATTGATAGAAGAGTAATCATTATGGAGAATATGTAAGAGATCATTTGGGAAATTCCCAATCCAATTTTGTCTATTTTCTAGAAGGACTCTATTATTTGTGAGGTGGTCAACCATTTTTTCCCTTCTCTGTAGATGTGCTAATACCTGACTTCCTGAAAGTAGTTTTGAAGAATACATATGTCAGCTATTATATCCTTGATCATCCATTGCCACAGATCTTCCGAGTAAAGGATCTTAATTATGTTGAGCGAATCACTCTCCACAATCAGGTGTCCACTCCCTACTTGAAGATTTAGTTCAAGGCATTTAAGAATAGCCATTTCCTCTGCCCTATGATTATTACCCTCATTGAGATTAGCTATAGTTGCAGCAAGAGAGGCACCCATGTTATTGCGAAGAATAACACCCCCACCTGATTTTCCAATATTTCCCTTAGAGGCTCCATCAATGTTTAGCTTGATCCAACCAAAAGGGGGAGGAGAACATAAGACCCCAACACGTACTGCAACTGATGGTTTTTCTCTAAGTTGAATATCAAGTTGCTGACACCAATTTTTCATTGCCACAAAATTGAATTTTTTGTTGATATTTCTTCTAGAGGCAGCTATTGATATTGTCTTGAAAGAGAAGATCTATACTCTTGGTTACTTGTGTGTGCTCCATGTTGTTTTCTTTGAATATTCTCCTATTTATTTCCTTCTAGATACCCCAGAGGCCATGGGGGAGTATAGGCTTCCAAGAAAGTGAGAGGATTACGTGTGAGAAAGGAGAACACCATTGTTGCAAAGTAGCTTGAAGAGATTCTAGAAAGATCCAGACTATACCAAAGTGTTTCAAAATCTAGCTCCATATAGAATGAGAAAAATAAAAATGAAGCAGTAGGTGAGAGGAGGAATCGAGAGCCTTACAACATAGAACATAACATGAAGGTAGTGAGAATCCCCTTCTTTAAATATTTTCACCAAATAAGAAGGCGTTTCTAAAAGAGAGCTAGGCAAATTTTTTTAGGGATAACCTCCTTGGGCCAGATGCTACTAAGAGGAGGGTCGTAGCTAACACGCGATTGAGAATCATAATCCACTTTAACCGTGAAGGCTCCAAAAGGTGAGAGAGGCCAAATACGATCATCAGTAGCTAAGGAGAAATGCATGTATTGAGAAGAGAGAAAGTCTCTCAAACATCTCAAGTGTTGAATCTGCATTTCACTAATGCCCTGCCAGGAAGGGATAAAGTTGGAGCTAAACTAGTAACCATCAAATTTATTTCCATGGAGAATGATGAGATGTCTTTTGATTATATCCCAGGAAGGGTCCTGACATAGAGGTTTATCTCCAGTCCACCAATCAGACCAAAATTCAATCTGGATACCATTTCCCAGCTATCATTTGGTGCCAGTATGTAGGAGAGGTAGAGAACTAACCACCGAGTTCCAGATGGACAAACTGTGAGGATGGGAGGAATGAAGGAAACTAGTAGAATGTGACAAATATTTGGATCTCAATATTTGAACCCAATTGGTGGAACTAGAAAAATCCACTTCCCAGCCAATCTTAGCAAGCAACACTTCATTCATGTCAGCAATGCATCAGAGTCCCAAACCTCCCAATTTGGTTGGTTTACAAACATCATTCCAAGAGACCAAGTGAATCCTTTTCTTATCCTCAGTACCTGACCATAGGAATATTTTTTGTATTTTCTTGATAGTAGTAATAACAAAAGAGCGAATTTTGAGAAGTGACATGAAATATATAGGCAGGCTTTGAAGCGTGGCTTTCAGAAATTGAGCCTTCCAACTTGACTGAGAAGATCTCCTTTCCAAGCTGTAAGATTATTTTGGTATATTTCTATGATAGGGTTCCATAGAAGTTTTATCTATTTTCCCTTGAAAAGAGGAATGCCAAGATAGGAGGAAGGAAAACCAACAATGTTGCAACCAAAGATATTCGCTATTATTGTTGAGTTTGTGGAGGAGTATTTATGAAATCTATGTTACTTTTGGTAAAGTTGATAAATTTCTGAGAGGCCACTTGATAGCATTCCATAATTTATTTTAGAGCTCTTGATTTAACTATATATGTAACATGTAATAGAAGAGTCTCATCTACAAACTGACTATGTGTAACAGTAGGATATCGAGAAGTTATTTTGATACCTGAAATAATAGTTGCTTGTTTGGCCACCTCTAAAGCTCTACTAAGGGAGTCAACCATTAACAAGAAGAGGAAGGGAGACAAGGTATCCCCTTGTCTTATTCCTTTGTCGTTCTTAAATAAACTAGCCAAAATCCCATTTATGAGAATGGAGAAACAAGGAGTAGAAATACATGTGAAGATTCAACCACACCATTTGTTGTCGAACCCGTAACATTGAAGCACCTACGAGAGAAAAGTCTAGCTAACTCTGTCAAAGGATTTTTGCATGTCTAATTTAAGGATAATACAAGGAGACTTTGCATGTTAAGCAGAATGAATAGATTCATGAATAGTAATAATACCTCCTTGAATAAGCTAGCCACTGATGAAACCATTCTGTTGCTCAGAGATGAGATCGTTCGTTAATGGTTTTAATCTAGTAGCCAACAATTTTGTGATAATTTTTTTTAGGATGTATTACACAAACTTATGGGCCTGAAGTTAGAAACTGATTTGGAGCTGAGATATTTAGGAGCAAGAGCAATGAAAGTAGTGTTCTTTATTTCAGAAGAGAGTTACTGTGCTGGAATTCATTCAATGATTTGTTAAGGTATTGATTGATGATTTCCCAAAATTTTTGGAAGAAGGCAGTAGGGAATCCATCAGGTCCAGAAGCTTTATCTCCTTTCATAGTGAGCACCACCTTGTGGATTTCCTCCATATAGAATGGTTTCATTAGATTCTCATTCATTTCATCAGTGACCATTTTTTGTATGTGTTGTAGCATCCTATTCATGTCATTATCATTCATTGGAGCCTCTTTCTGTAGGAGCTTAGAGTAAAAGGAGACAAGTTCTTTAGAAATATCTAAATTAGTAGATAAGAGATTACCTTCAGATGACAATAGTTCTTTGATTTTATCTCGACTCTTGTGATTAGGAGTCGTGATATGAAAGAATTTAGTGTTTCTATCTCCCTACTCAAGCCACAATTCTCTTGATCTTTGTCTCCAATAGGCTTCTTCTTATTTCAATGTATTGTGATAGTCACTTAGAAGAGAAATTTCTTGCTTATGAAGTAGGTATGTTTTGTCTTCTTTCTCAATTTCTTCAGATATGCTTCCAATTTTTTGAGTCAGCTTCTGTTTGCAAAGCTTGATGTTACCAAAAACCTTGAATTTCCAGAGTTTGAGTTATTTTTTGATTTCCTTAAGTTTGCTGGAGAACTTAAACATATCAGAGCCCTGAATATTAATATACCACAAGCTCTTAATTAGAGGATATAACTGATTATTTTCTTACCAAGCCATCTCAAATCTAAAAGGTAGGTTTTTGGGTTTGAGTTTAGTGTTAGCACAGAGAAACAGAGTGTTATGGTCAGAATCCTCTTTAGCTAAAGCACTAAGATAGAAGTCAAGGTAGAGTAAGATCCAATCCATAGATCCCATTTCCCTGTCCATCCTACTTTGAATATGATTCCTACCAATTCTGCAGTTGGACCAAGTGTAGGAAGCCCTGTGCAAGTCTATATCAAAGAGCTCTTCACGCCATATGAATTCAATAAGATATCCCATGCTTGATGGACATACAAGGAAACCACCCTATTTTTAAAAGGGGAAGAGAGTGATGTTGAGATCTCCCATGATTATAAATGGAAGATTGTTGTAATTTCTTTTGAAATTTGAGATTTCTTGCTAGATTTGTTCCTACAGTGAGTCCAGATTTGTAGCATAAATGTTCATGGCAATCTAGTAAGCATTAGAGTCAACTTCTTGGAAGAGAATTCCCAGGAAATTTGGATGCTTCATAAGGCAATCACCTTTTAATATTTTGGGATTCCAGAGAGTGCATAAGCCGCTTGAGTTACCAAATGAATTTTGAGCCACCAGAGAGGCGTTTGACTAGATCTTGGACAGGTTGTCTTCAATTTGTAGTTTAGTTTCATGAAGCATTATTATATCAGGAGAATGATTAAATATAATATCCTTGAGGACTCTCTTATTTTTTAAAGAGTTGGGACCTCTTATATTCCAGGAGATTATTTTCATTTATTGGATTTGGTTTTGTTCCCCACCACCATGGGGATGGTACTTTGAGTTCCTTGTGCTACATTTAGAGCTGATTCTTGTTGTAGCTTGATGTTCCCAGGGATCCTCCCTTAGGGTTTTTCGGTTTCGACATCAGGTTTCTTAATACTACTTCTGGTAGTCCTGGGTTTGTTACTATCATTAGAGGTAGGAGGAGAGGGGGAAAGATGAGAATCAATTGGAAAAAAAGGAGGGAAAGGGGTGGGGGAATCAAAAGGGAAAGAGGATAGGGGCAGAAGGGAGGAAGAGGACATGAGACCCAAAATAGAGGGGGAAGGATGAGAAACCAAAGGGGAGGAAGTGAAAGGGGATAACATAGGGAGAGACACCGAAGGAGGGGAAGTTGGGAAGAAAGGGAGATGATACTAGGGACATTACTAGAAGATGAAGGAAGAGGGGAGTCCTTTGGAGCCTCTAAGGGAGAAAAAATAGGCAAAGAAAGGATATGCAGGGAAAGAGAATTTTCCATAGGTTCCTCGAGGTTAATTTCACCTTCTTTAAGAAGAGAAAATGTGTTAGATGTAGTTACCATGGGGGAAGCTTTAGTAGCCCCTTTAGGAACATATTTCCCTTTCTTTTTAGGGGTGACATAAGAGTTTTTTGATTTGGATAGTGGCTTAGAGGGGAAAATAGGAGCCCTATGTCCAATGCTCTTATATATGGAGCACACTTGTGGAGTATATTCAAACTCAATGGGTTGGGTGTAAACACCAAAGTTAGAGAGAAGATAAATTGATTTTGGGAGTGGACTAATAACATCAACATTGACATAGAAACGAGCATGAATAAATCTTGTTTTGGATTGAGTAGCTTGATCTATGGCTATAAAAGATCCCATGGAAAGAGTAACACCTTCAATAAGCACAGGATCCCATAGCTCCAGGGGAAGGCCTGGAAGATGCACCCAGATTGGCACATGTGTTATGGTTTTTGTTAATGGATGAAAACTAGGAGTCCATTTTCATATATAGAAGCCCCTTCTGCCGAAGAACCACAGACCCCAAGTAGAGCCCACGCGAAGTCTTCTTTGAAGCTGAAGGAAAAGAGTATGAATCCATTTGGCATGGTTGTAATCTCCAGTGCACCACAAAGGGTCCCTTTCATGTGTGCCCATTTTTTAATTTCTTCCAAAGGGGGTTTGGGCCCCATCAGTGTTACCACTAGAGATAAATCTCTTGAAGTAGCAACTACAATGGTGATGTGTGAGGGGATTTCAAGAGAAATATTCCCTTCCAGAAGGACATGTAACAATTTTTCTGAATGTGGGGCAGAGGTGGACCCTGTCACCACTTTTTCCATGCCTCGGTAGGAGGTCAAGGAAACGGTCCACAAGTGTTTGCATATGGGGGGAACTAGATCCGGATCAGAGGGGTCCGACATTTGAACAAACACTAGAGGTCGCAGAAAATTCAAAAATGAGTGGGCAGGAAACCAGAGCCATTTTCTATCATCGTTCATGAAGGGCTTAAAGACCTAATATTAGTAAAAAATTATAAAATGATATTTATAATATTCTATTCACTTTAAAATCAATATTTCTACAAATCTAACAATCTCCCCTATGTGATGGTACCATTTTTATGACATGTTTTTGATTTTTTGGCATGGTACAAGTCCGTGGAAGAGAAAATTTGATGTTTTTCTATTTTTGATGTAAAATTTAGGATTTGATGTCCCCTTTTTGGTCCCCCAACTTTCCGCACTTACCCAGGAGCTTCTTTCCATGCTACCCCTAATAAGGGTTATTTAAGAAATTATGTCCAGGGTAATTTTGGGCATGTTTATTTAGGAGATGATGAACCATGCAATATTATTGGTAAAGGATAAGTTCATATAAATTTCTAGAATGGAAATACATGGATATTGAAAGATGTGAGGCATGTGCCAATACTCAAGAGAAATCAACTTTTTGCAGGACAACAAGGTGAATTTGGTTGCATGGTTACATTCACATCCGACTCTTAGAAGGTTACTAAGGGATCTCTTATTGTAGCAAGAGGAAAGAAGGTAGGAACATTATATTTGTTTACATCTATTACTGATTCCTTTTATGCACTATCTACTTCATATTCAGATGCAAACATGTGACATACTCGTCTAGGCCATATGATTCAAAAAAGAATGTAGATCTTAAAGGCTAAGGGTAAGTTATCAGATTTGAAATATGCAGCTATAGATTTTCAAGAGAATTGTATATTTGGAAAGCAAAAGAGAGTGAGATTTATCAAATTTGGGTCAAAAATGAAGGGGAAAAAATTGGAGCTTGTGCACTCAGATGTGTGGGAGCTAGCCTAGGTATCTTCTCATGGAGGATCCATGTATTATGTGACTTTCATTGATGATGCCACATGAAATGTATGGGTTTATTGTATTAAACATAAATATAATATTTTTTGAAAATTTAAAATGATGGAAAACCCTTGTGGAAAATGAATCAAATTCAAAGTTAAAATGCTTGAGATCTGACAATGGTGCTGAGTACTGTAGCAAGAATTTCAATGATTATTTTTTAGTGAATGGAATATACAGAGAAAGAACAGTTCCTAGAACACCACATGAGAGTGGTGTTCCTGAAAGAATGAACAAGACAATTGTGAAATGTGTAAAAATCACGAGGATGCATGCTGGATTACCCTTGTAGTTTTGGGTAGAAGTAGTAGACATGACAATTTATTTAATTAACCGTGGGATTTCAAGTGCACTAGATGGTGGAATACCAGAAGAAGCTTGGAATGGAAAATAGGTAGATCTTTCTTTTCTTAGAGTATTTGGTTTAGAAGCTTTTGTGCATGTTGATAAAGAAAATAGAAAGAAGTTAGATGTTAAATCCAATAGATGTAATTTCATTGGTTATGGCTCTAGTGATTTCAGATTCTATTTTTGGGTTTTAGAAGATTCTAAGATTGTAAGGAGTCGTGGCATTGAATGGAATGAAAATATAATGTACATGGATAAAGTTTTGGTACCCAAAGATGAACCGATAGAAGATTTTGTGGATGAAAATGTATTCTCAGATTTAAAATTGACACCTACAGGTTTACACAGTAACCGATGTCAGTTGACCCCTGATCGATGTTAGTCACCTAAACTGACGTCGGTTACAGAAGAACATGAAAAACATAAGTTAGCTGAACCAGCGTGGGAAAGAGGTGATCGACGTCGGTCACTATCTAAGATTGATACAAATTTGTAGAATGAGTAGATTGAGCCTCTGGAATCCCAGATCTCAGTGAGAAGGTCACAAAGGGTAAGTAGACCTCCAGAAATATTTACACCTTTCATATCATATTTATTATTGAATGGTAGTGGTGAACTAGAAATTTTAAAAGAAGCAATGTAGGATGAAACCCAAAATCAGTGGGAGCATGTCATGCATGAGGAGATGGAATCCTTGGAAAAAAACTAGACATGGGATTTGGTTAAGTTGCCAAAAGGTAAAAGAACATTTCAGAACAAATGGGTTTACATGATTAAAGAAGAAGAGGGTGGACAAAAAAGATACAAGGCAAGACTGATGGTAAAAGGATTTTCAGAGAAAGCAAGTATTGAATTTGGTGAGATATTTTCTCCTATAGTAAAAATGACTTCTATTCGTCTTGTATTGAGTTTAGTTGCAGTAGAATATTTACATTTAGAGAAACTTGATGTCAAGATGGATTTCATTCATAGTGATTCAGAGGAAGATATTTATATGCAATAACCGCTTAGTTATGAAGTCAAGGGTAAAGAGAAAATTGTGTGCAGATTGAAAAAGAGCTTGTATGGGCTCAAGAAAGCCCCAATGAAATGGTATATGAGGTTTGATAGTTTCATGCATGAGCATGGTTATATGAGATGTGAATCTAACCATTTTTTTTATTTCAAGAAGCTTGAAAATGGAAGCTATATTATTTTGTTACTGTATGTGGATGATATGCTTATTATAGGATCTAGTATGCATGACATTTGTGAGCTTAAAGAAACGTTAGCTCATAAATTTTCAATGAAGGATTTTGGAGCTATAAAGAAAATATTTGGCATGCAAATTCTTAGAGATAGGAAGAATAGGAAGTTGTATTTGTCTTAGGAACATTATATCAATAAGGTGTCGGAAAGGTTTAATATGCATAATTCAAAACCTATAAGTAAACCTATAGCTGGAAAATTTAAATCAAGCAAAGATCAATCTCATACATCACATGAGGAGGTCGAGTACATGGCACGAGTTCCATATGCTTCAACAGTTGGAATTCTTATGTATGCTATGGTTTTTACCAGACCATACATTACACAGGAAGTGGGAGTTGTGAGTAGATTTATGGAAAATCTAGGTAAAGAACATTGGAAATTAGTCCAATGGATTCTCAGGTATTTGAGAGGGACATCCAACATGTAGTTATGCTATGGAGGTTCAAATGTTTATTTATATGACTATGTTGATTCATATATGGCTGGTGATTTGGATGATAGGAGAAGCACCACTGGATAGGTATTCATAGTAGTTGGGATGAAAATTAGCTGGATTTATAGATTACAAAAGGTTGTGGCCTTGTGATACTATAGCAGCCAAATATGTTACAGCTACAAAGGATAGAAAAGAGATGATATCAATGATAAGGTTCATGGAAGAGTTGGGAAATGAGTAAGAGGATTGCAGATTGTAAAATGATATTTAAAGTGAAATTCATCTGGAAAAGAATGAAACACATTCGGTTGAGATATCACTTCATACAACAGGTCTTGAAGGATGAGAAATTGAAACTAGATAAAATTCATAAAAATAAGAACCCTACAGATGTGCTAACAAAGCCATTGGCAGAGGAGAATTTGGATCTACACTCTGATTCTATTAGTATTTGAGTTTGAGACTTGAAGAGGAAGAAAAAGTCCAAGGAAAGGACCCAAGAATGGAGTTGTGCGGAATAGTGCAATAATTTATCTCCAAGTGGGAGATTTTTTAGTTATGGATCTTAATTGCTTCACATTAGCATGCTTTATTAACTTACTAGAATACATAGTAACTGACGTCAGTCGATAGACTGACGTTGGTCACCTGGCAACTTATATCGGTAAAAGCAAGTAGGAACCGGTATCTGTTAGGGTAACCGACATCGGTTGCATGTGTGTGATTTTTTTATTTAACTCACAAGAATTAGATATAACCTTTGTTATAAAGTTGATATAATGGTTGTAATTGCATAGCTAAAGTTCCCTATGTTTTTATATGCATTTATAAGCTAGAAATCTAGGGTTAGAACATATATTTGGGAGAATTGTAAGAAGGAATTATTAGAGACAGAAAAAGAGAATCTTGTGAGGAAGAAATTACTATACATCCAAAGAGGTGTGGAAGATTGAAAATCTTCAATTGTATATCCTCTATGAAGCTTTGAATAATATATTTGTTATTCTTGGTGGACGTAGCCCACACTGGGTGAACCATGTTATATCTTGTGTATTATTTCTTCTAGTTTATTTCTATATTTATTGCTTGTATGCTTAGATATGAATAATATATCTATACTACTGGTGTGTTTAACCCCAACAAACATATGGTCTAGAGATATATTTTTTGGATTAGGGTAAAGTGAGGGTTTTGAAAGGGCCCACAACCTTGTACAAAGAAGAAGGAAGAAGAGTAAAGGAAGAAGAGAATTTCCACACAACACAAGGAAAAAGAAGAAGAACCCACTAACAAGAAGAGAGGAAACATCAAAACAAAATGAGAATAAAAGAAGAAATAATACCCTTAGCTATGATTGAAGACAACAAGAAGGGATAACAAATAGGAGAAGAGATGATGCAACCCAAGTGAAGTTGTCAAGAGATGAATTGGAGACCACCACATGGTAACCACAAGAGTAGTAGAAGAAGAAAAATGAGGGAAATATGATATGAAATAAAAGCTTACCCTTCTTCCTTTCTTCGAGAGCACCAATTGCCAATTTTCTTGTAATTTTTACTCCAAGCCCAACACATTAGTTATGGAAAAAATCATAGGAGTGTCAGTATATGATTCCTGATTTAGAGAGGAGGGGACTTCTTTATCCAAATTGGAATGATCAGATTCGTGAGATCTCTTGATTCCTGAGCTGGATCTCTCTATTGAGTGGGCAAGCACTAGTAGCTGACTCACCACAACACTCACAGGTGCTGCCGTGGATTGAGCCTCCACCAATGGATGTGCAGTCTTAGCTTCTTGAACCTCTACATCAGAATCTAATTGCTCCTCAAGGTAAGGGGGCTCTAATGCTTGGAAGGATTTTTCTTGGCAAGAAAAGCTTTCTTATGAGGGCATAAAGAACGAAGATTTCCTGATGCTCTGTAGTTTTTGCATCTGAAAGCTATATTTTCATAGTCATGAGACTGAACATGGGAGACATCACCCATCTTAAGGGTTATCTTATTCAGAATTCCTTTGCTAAGGTCAAATTAAACACATATTCTGACAAAAGTGAGTAGCCCACTATGAAATCTCGTGACATACCACTTTATAAAATTCCCCAAACAATTTTCGATATCCTCCGTAGCAAGGTAAAAGTTGAGAGGAATATTGGGTAACCTCACCCAAATAGGTACTCATGAAATGGAATAAGAGCATAGGTCAAAAAGAGGGAACCAAGGGGTAGTAAACAAACCCGTCGAACCCCAAAACCACGGTCCCTCATTTAAGGCTCTTTGATAATCCTCCTGAGTAAAGAACAAGATGATGAAGAAGCCTCTAACATAGAAGAAATGGTCACAATTTTTAGTCTAATTGGAGTGAAACCATTAGATCATTGCATTGGTCGAAGGTCAAACACCATTAAATCTATAGATAAGGGCCTTTTTTCCAGATTATTTTTAAGAGCCAGAGATTCTGCATTTGTGATTTCCATTGAAGGGGAGTCAACTACTTGCTCAACAAGATAAGTTGGGGGGAGGATTAGTGACAACAGAGGTGGATGTAACATTCTTAAATAGAGCCTCCTTAAAGGTAGTAGTGTTGAGAGCTCTGATACCTCACTTTAAGAAACTTGTCATGGAAATCGTGGAGTCTTGGGTTATCACATAGGAGATAAGAGGGGATTCGTCCAAAATCTTATTGACTTCAAAAGAGCCCAACTTAGAACCCAGTTTATGGGTGAGAAAATATTTCAAATCTAGTCCAATAACAAGTCGATGAATTTGAAGGCATAGGGTATTACCAGAGAGATTTTTGACCAACACTTGCATTTTCCTAGAATGGCCATCAAGCTACTGAGCAACACCATTGGTGAAGTCAACATTATTTGGAAAGGGGAGATGATCCACCGTGAGTTCCTTCCTTATGGATTGAATAGGTTAAATAGTAGGGGAGCCACGAAACACCACTTCACCACGACTACCCAATCCTGAGACCATGCCATTGAATATAGATAGGATGACCAATCCATCCAATACGCCACCATTGTTAGGGTTAGGGCAGAGGAAAATCACCATTGTGGAAGTTCTTCATAATATTTCAGCTATGGTATAGAGATTAATTGTGGTAATTGTATATAAATAAAAAATAAACATAAATTCATTTAAAATTAAAACATGAAAGGAATCCTATCCATATTTTTTAAATTTTCATAAATTTAAGGAAAATATTACCCAATCCCATTTTCCCATTTTAAAATGAAAAAATAACAAACTAATTGCCTCAATTTTGAATAAATTAAAAAAAACTTGATGAAGGCATGCAAAAAGTTAGGATAATACATTGGTTAGAAAGTGGTTTGTATGATCTTATACTAAAATAGGTGTGGTGTGAAGTGGTTGGTTAGAAATAACCAAAAATATATAAAAATGGTTTGGAACAAAACCTTTTCAATAAATGGATTCAAACAAAAAACCTAAGAAATATGTGAGAAAATAGGTTTGAAAGCATGTGAGAGATAAGGTAGATACAAGGAAACTTCACAATTAAAACGCTCTATCCACCAACATGCACTCAAAATAAAAAAAAAATTGTGATGAGGAAGTAGTAATTGAATCCATCCTAAAAATGTGAAGTGAAGGGTTTGGGACTGATTAAGGATGCCACTATAACATGGCAATGTGAAATATCATCTCTTCCTACAAAATAGTTAATTCAGGTGGATTTGATCCATGAATACATTTATATCAACATGCCTTAATAATGTGTACTAGACCATGTGGCCAATCCCTTAGGGCTTCTAAGACAATATTTCACCAATAACATAAATTCATTAAAACTAATAAAAATGTACAACACATAAATGTGCAACCAAAAAACCATTTCACAATAACATCGAGAATCAAGGAGTGATAATTAAATCTCTTGAATGACTACATCTCTTCTAAATTAGTTAGATTTTTCATAAAGGAAACACATGTTCCTTTTATATTAAGTGCAAGGGTGAGTGGGAGATTTATTATTGGTGGAAAGGATGGTGGAAGAATTATTAATATACACTTAAATTTACGCAACTCTTCTTACACATGTAGGAATAACTACCACTGTTATTGTGCATATCAACAAAATTGTGCACTTAATACATCTCACTTAGATAACTCGATTACTTAAGGAAAAATTCACATAAAGTGTGAACATGAAACACAACACCCACTCAAGATCAACTCACGTGGTTTCATAAAAGGGAAGAAATTCTTAATCTCATAAACGTGGGTATGGGAAACTGTGTCTGATGAAGTACCCATGTACAATGAAAGACAAAAAATAACAAATATTTTATTGTTGTAGATGGTTTTTATGCTAAATATAATTGGAAAATATAATGAATAAACTAATAAAATGAATCAAAGCATAAAGAATGAATAAAATATTGAAAATTCAAGTAATTATAGCCAATGTAAACTATCACAACATATTAATAAGACTATCCATAATTTTCATAAGATAATATCTGTATAAGTTAGAACAATCACTATTACTCAATTCAATATAGTCAAACTTATACATGGCCAATTTAACACTTCTCACATGAAATAGAAAAATATTAAATATTCGATATGATAGAAGGATGGTCCAAAATGACAATCTCCCATTGATTGAACCAAAGAATGATCGAAAGAAGAATCTTATATGAATATATACTCAAACAAGAGTGTTAATATGGTACTTGTTCCACCTCACCAAAAAATGAGTTTCAATTTTTTTGCATCTTCCTAGTATGTAGGAAAAAACACTAGATATAAATAATAGCCAAGGAATCATTACCCTCATAATCTATAGTAAAATATATAATATCCCCCGTAATATTTTCTTATGAGTACAAACATTGTAACATCACTGATTCAATCAAAAATTGAAAAAATGTGTTAATGTGGTAGGTATGTGAAAAAACACATAAACAAGGTCTTTGAAGGAAAACTAAGGCCATGAAAAAGCACATCAAAAATATTTAAGTGAGAGTGTCAAATATTCCACATGATGTACCCATCTATTTTCATGAAAAAAATATATGTGACATACCCCACACACTTACACCTAAAGGTAGAAAATACTGGAACAACAAGCCCTTCATGGTGTACACACATGAAGGTAAACAAGGTTAGATTAATAAAATCTCATGGAACTCAATATATACATCTTAACCAACCTACCCAAAATTTATATGAATCATTAAGAAATTATCCCCTCTGAAAAATGAGGAAATACCTATGCTTAGTGCATAAAAAATATGATTTACATTTTTTAAAATGTAAACATTACTATACTACTTGTATTTCTAGTGCCTGATTCTCAGTTATTCTAAACAGGGTCCTTTTGTGGTTTCTTTCTGAGTTCTCAAGGTTTGAGGCAAGGAGACCTATTGTCCCCATTTCTCTTCATTTTAATGGCAGAATATTTGAGTAGGAAATTAAATGAAGCCTCTGCGAATGGAACTATAAAAGGATTATCTCTAGCATTGGGGGTGGAAAATGTATCCCATCAGTATTTTGTGGATGATACGATCCTTGCGGGTGAAGCCTCGGTGCAGGAAGGCTTACTCTTTTAAGAAGTTGTTAGATTATTATATGGAATTTTTCAGGACAACTGGTCAACTATAGAAAGAGCTCTTTTTTTTCTTAATACTCTAGAGTGTAGGGAAAGGAAAATAGCAAAAGGTGTTGGAATGTGATATCAAATCTTTCCCTTATTTTTACTTGGGTATGCCCTTAGGAGAAAATAATGCCCAAAGTTGTGAATGGAATTTACTAATTGAAAGGTTTGAAAGGAAATTGGCTGGATGGAAAGCAAACCTCCTCTCACAAGCAAGTAAAGTCACCCTCTTGAAAATTTATCTTCAAAGCCTTCCTATTTATGTTATGTCTCTCTTTCACAAACCTTTGAAAGTGGCAGATAAACTAGAAAGTATTGAAAAACATTCTTTCTATGGAGTGGGATGGAAATAAAAGAATGTATTCCCTTGGTATCTTGGAAAATGGTGTGTAAACCAAACAGAATTGGAGGGTTGGGTCTTAGGGATTGGATGAAAATGAACAAATCGCTATTAGCAAAAATTGGCTGGAGACTAATTAAGGAAGAAAATGCATGGACAAAAATCCTAAAACAAAAATATTGGGAGGATGTTAATGATGAGAGATGGATTTTCAAACCTCCTACTTACAGTGGCTCAAGTATATGGAAGGCTATAAATTGGGCTAATGAAATTTTGGGACAAGGGTGTAGATGGAAAATTGGAAGTGGCACAAAAACTTTGTTTTGGAAAGATAAGTGGGAAGGTAATTTCAAGTTGGAGGATAAATTCCCAGAAATATCACAGCTGCTGGAAGGTAAATATGGAGTCTTGGTAAGCAAATACATGAGGGAGGAGGGGAGTTTTCAGATTTGGAAACACTTGGAGATGGATAGGCAGGATTTAAAAATGCAAGTGGAAATTCTTAATGATTTTCTTCAGAACCAGTTGGCCTATAACAAAAATGAACAAGACAGACTTGTATGGGACAAAGAAGAAACTGTAATTTTTTTTGTCAAATCTGCCTATGCTCAATTTTTTGAAGAAGTGAACGATGAAGATTTATTAGTTGGAAAAATATGGAATAAAAATGTTATCCCTAAAGTTAATATGTTCGGTTGGCTAAATGTGATCAACAAGATTTTGACGGGTTGACAAACTTTCAAAAAGAGGTTTCCATATGGTAAATAGATGTGTCTTATGTGAAAATGCAATTGATACTGTCAATCACCTTTTTGTGGATTACACTTTTAATTTTCAGGTCATATCCTTTATCCTTGATTTATTTTTGGTAAATTGGGTTAGCCCACAAGAGGTCAAAACATCTTAGGTTCAATGTCATTGTCCCTTCCACAACCTAGGCCTTAAAAATATGTGGATATTGAGGCTTGGGAACTTATGGTGGGATGTTTGGAAAGAATAGAATAAGAGGATATTCAAGGGGAAGAGATTACCTTGTTATCATATTACTAAAATATGCATACAGGCTATTAAAAATAATTTCTCTATCCTAAAAAACAAGGAAGTGGAAATTTTGGAGGGAGAAAATTCATATTTTCAGTAATTGGAACATCATCAATGCTGATATGACAAGAAAAAGAAATCAAAGAGAAGGATTCAGATGGAGAAGACCTATAGAAGGTTTTGTCAAGCTAAAATTTGACAGAGCTGTGAAAGGGAATCTTGGGAAAACAGGAGGTGGAGGCATATTTTGTGAATTCAAAGGTAAATGTTTTTTGGCTTACTTCTTCAATTTGGGAATCCAAACTAATCATGTGGCAAAGGTTGTTGCTATGTTTTGGGGGGTGAAATTAGCTGAGGAGAAAGGATTCAAATCCTTGATTTTCCAAGGTAATCTTCAAATATAATATCCAACATGATGGGTAGGAACACTATATTGATGAAAATTGAAGATTTTATTAAGAGTACGAAGAGTAGAATCCATTACTTCACCTCTATAAATTTCTAACACATATTTCATGAAGGAAATGGACCAGCTGATAAATTTTCTAACACGGGAGTGTTAGAAAGAGACTGTAATGTGGTGGAGAACTTAGATATTTTGGATGTACAAACCATTATAATTATTGAGGGGGACTCACTTCCCTAACCTATGCATTCATAGGTGGAATATTTTCTAGTGTAATTATAATATGGATAGCAAAAGAAAAAAGGAACCACATGTTTTAATTGTTTATTATGTTGATAAGATGGTGATAGGTATTATTATGGAAAGAAATGTTAAAATTACGCCAAACATTTCCTCACGTTACTTCAAGGATTTGAAGAGAGGGGTTGTGCTTTTAATTACTGGGTGTATTCATTTCTTGAAACAAACGAGCCTGGTTTTCAAGAAACCTCTATTTTGGAGTCTAAGTTTGGGGCACAAAAGTCTCTACACAGAAATAAGGAAGCTTTGTAGAAGCAAGGTGGGGGGAGACTTAGTGAGAACGGAGCCTGCCACCTTACCAGATATAACTGAGGAATCCTCAAAGTTGTTAGAGAATGCATGGATCCTTAATTTCTTTAAAATTTTCAATGGCCATGATGAAGAATTGAGCATCAAGATTGTCAATACTTGGAATGAAGGTCTTGTTTTCTTGCAGAAGTGCCTCTTTCACCATATCGCCTAAGTTGATTGCCAAAGTGAATAGATTACCTTTGGAGGGAAGATGTGTTTTTAAACCTAAAACTGACTGTATCCTAGAGGTGGATAACTTCATGCAAGGTAAAGGTTCTCTCAAAAAAACTTCAATGGCTATGATAGAGAAGACTTAACTCCTCCTTATGATGAAATAACCCTGCTGCTAATGTCTTATATTACTCTTGAAGGACGTTATAGAGTGGTGTATGGTTACCATTTTCCAATGCTCAATCACATTAGAAATGGGAGACAATATAATTTTTATAATTTTCTTTATAAATCACTGGTAAAATCCATAGAGATGGTTAGGAAAGGAACCTTCAATGTTCCTCTCCTCCAAGGCCTTCTTAAGGCCTTGGTCAAAACAGGAACCCCCAGAATTGGCAGAAGTGTTAATTTTGTTGAAAATACTGAGAACCCTAGGTTGGAGGATGAGGGAAACATGGTGGCCAAAAGGACAAGGTCTTGCATGTCCAAGGAAAACCCCAGGAAGAAAATGAGAGGGGAGGGAAAACAAGGTAAGCATGGAGAATATCGATGTAAGCTCTGGATCTAGGGAAAAGGATGTTGATGAATTTGACCAGGTTGGTCAGTGGCAGAGAGGTTCAAATGGAGATCAGGGAGACTGTTGTTAAAGAGGAGGAGAGGAAGATCAAAAATCCCCCAAAAATGGTTGAAAAGGAAGAATTCTTAGATACTCACACCTAGAGGATGGAAGAATCCATTGCCAGTCTCAAGTGCTTAAGGTTGCTCAGAAAGACTTGTTCTCTGCTCAAGACTCGGTGGTTAAGGCAAGTGGTTTTTTGAAGGATTTTGAAAATTGTAGGACTTGACACTGACATTAACAGACATAAAATTAGTATGGTGGCCATTGAACTTGAGGGAGCTTCAAGAGAAGATATGGAAAAAGCTCACAACCATAGTGGTGAATGATAATTTGAAAAATGTGAATGAAAGATGTATGGCCATGGAGAAGGACATACTAAAAATGAAAGAAACCCAGATGCGCACTAAATAAATTACCTATTGAATATGAAGAGTAATATTCAACACCTTGAGATGCTGGGAGAACCAGTTCAAGCCATGCAGAGAGCCAAACAATTGGAGAAATATGTTGTCTTTCCCAGAAGGGAGACTGATTGAGCTAGACTACGAGAAAAGGAGGATCACCATAGCTGGACTGGTCAAGGAATGGAATGAGTGCATGCACTATGTGGGAGAAATAATCAAGGAATGATTTTGTGTTGTTGGTATTTGGTCCTGGTTGTATGCCTTTTATTGTAATGTTGTTAGTATGGTTTTTGTTACTTCTATTGTTGTTATTATGGTTATGGCTTGTTGTTAGTTTATCTATGTTTATGTCTTAGTTGGCTTCAATGGGTATACCCTTGGCCATATTTCTCGGTGTTTTTGAATGGTTTGTTTTGTATGAGGTAGGGTCTCCTTAACCCTTAGTTACCCCTAATCCACACACAAAAAATAATAGAATAAAAATTAATCAACAATAATAGAGTGAAAAATCACACACTGTAAAAATATTACGATTCAATCTTAGGTATGGATAAAAAATTATAACTAGTTAAATTTTCAAAAATAGAGAACTATACCCATAATATATATATATATAGAGAAAATTGGTTTATCAAATGTTGAAGTGATCCCACCACTACATGGATCGTGATAGAAAAAAGGCAAGATGAAAAAACAATCACTTTCTCAGGTTTATTGGAAAATTTTTTATGATCCCTAGAAATAATATATTCAAAAAACGGGCCTAATGATATAAGGTTATCCCTTAGGCTAAAACCAATGACCTTCCACTGACATTGGAAGTCTAAGAATTATAGGTAGAGAATAATCATTTGCAGTTCTACCACTAGCATGGTTAGTGCTAGTTACATGTGTTAGTTTTTCATAGGCAGTTAACACTAACCTATGTGGTTAGGGTTATGGTTTGGTATAAAAATTCTTCCATTACATAATTACAACTTTAAATGGAATCTATGAGAGTTATAATAATAATCTAATTTTCATAAATTTAATATTTTTAAAAATATATTAGAACATAAAATCAAGAAATATAATATACGAGTCTATAACCTACACAAAACATGCAATTTTTTTGTTAAAGAACAACAATGTCATAAATCTTCCTTGAAGCTTCCAACTTCAAAAAATAAAATAAAAAATCATTGGCCCAAAAAATCTGAATTCCTTTTAATTTCTATTTTTCCTCAACTTTTTGAGAAAGATACTAATTTGCCCCCAAAAAAAGGTTTTTTCAAGAAAAAATTCCAAAAATTAATGACCCAAAAATTTAAATTCTTTTTAATTTGTATTTTTTCTAAACTTTTTGAGAAAGATACTAAATCTGTTCCCCAAAAAGGTTTTTTCTAAATATTTAAAAAACCACAAAAATCCTATAAAATTATAATTTTGGCTCAAATGAAAAATACCAACTAGGTATTTTTTAAAACTTAGAAAGTGTTGGGAAAATCTTGTGTTAGTACTCACATGTGTGTGGTGAGCAATATTGTTAGTGTGACTAGGCTAGTACTCCAAATAAACTAGTTTATTAGATTAATGCATGAGAAAATAATAATTATATGAGAATAATGTAAGTGAGTTAACAAATCATGTAGAGATTTAGGATCTTATTTTAGGAGATAAGTATAGATAGAGATATAGGAATATGGTTAAGAAAGAAACATGTGGGAGGATAGAGATGAGATTTGTCTCCCTGATTTTAGGAGATCATCTTTCTATACAATTTACTCTCATTCACTTGAATAATATGTTGAGTGAATGAATGATTTGTATGTATGAAACTTTGTATCTATCCTAATATGAGGTATCAATTTCATTTGGTATTAGAGAAATTTCTCTAGACCTCTTTTTTTTCCTTCTGTTTGTTTTGTTCTTTTTTCAAAACAATCACACAATAGTATTGTGGTGCGGACCATGTGAAACAACCATTGCTATATTCGTCCAACTCTTAGTTTCATGTTGTCAACAATTTGTAATGCATACCATGTGCATTTTTAGTGACATTAATCACTTACCTAATCTTTCTACTATCTACATCATGTTTATTCTCTTTGTAGTTATTCATTTCATGTTGTTCACAATTTACAGTTCAAAAATCAGAATACATATATAGTTTTAGATTAGTTTGTTTTTTAGTTTTACGCATCTAATTCGAGTAGAGTTGTACATAGAAGAAGAACCAACGAAGAAAAATTATCTTTGGAGTACGATAACAAAATTTTCCCGAGATTTGTTCTAGTTCTACAATTATATTTTAAAAAAATATGGGTTTGTTATTTATTTATTAATCTATAATGTGATTGTCAAAAAATTAATTTTTGGTCATGTTTTTCAAAAAAAAAATTTATCTATTACTTCTTGTGTTCAAGACTAAATAATAATGTGGTTATGTTCTAGTTGATACTTTATTATTTATGTTTTCTACAGTTGCCTCTCTGATCCACCACATTACAACAACTCACCACCCAAAATCATTCATAACACCTTTTTTAGCCTTAAAAAGGTGGCCAAACCCTATCACCCTACTCAAAGCACATTATCTCCATGTCACTTTCATCGCCAAAACCACCAAACATCACATAATATTGTGCTTAGTCCATAATTTTAGGGTTTTGTAAATGTTTGTTTTTAGTTTTTAGGTTTTTTTTTTTAAATTCCTTTTTGTTTTTAGTTTTTATTTGTGATTTTCTTTTAAATCCATCATTTTAGTTTTTAGTTCATGGTTTTTTACGGTGTGTTTATTTTGTCTTTTTGTTTTTTGTTTTTTTGTTTTTTGTGTTTATGTGTTGTAATTTATTTGAGTTAAATTGTTTAGTGTTTTAGTTTTTTAGGTATATACATTTTAATGTATGTCTCTCTCTCTATATTTTGTATTTTATTAATTAATTCATTTTAATTAAAGGTAAAAGGTTTTGGAGGGACCTTACCTTGAAGTACAACCAAAGGCTTAGAATCCAAGATAAACAAAGTATAACAATGTGGTTTTTTGATCCGTGGGGGCCACACACTAACCAAAATGAAAGAAACATGAAAAAACAAAGGCAGGTGCCATCTGTCAACAGAGATCCCAATAATGAACCAACAACAACAAAAATGCAGGTAAACAACAACACCAAAAAAACTACACCGAGAACAAAGAGACAACAACACTACACAAAAAATTTGTTAATTTTTTTTAAAGAAACCCTGAGGGCCTGATGGAGTTTCAGGGAAATGGAAATAGTGGGGTCCCAGTTTGAAGCTTTAAAATTTTGGTAATATTTCTATTCTTCCATACAAAGGTCAGTATGCCGCTAGAGTCATAAATCTGGTGGATGTGGACTTGCATGAGATCCATAATTGCACTGTACATGGCCATATAGTTGCTATGTTTTTCCTTGAGGGATTTAATATTTAGATTCCAGAGAGACAATTTCCTCTTTGAGGCCGGTGATAGGATCCAATGCTTATTCCTTAACTGCAGACTTAAGAAGAAAGTACACCTTGTCCTTTAGGGTTTTCACAATCATAGCTTGCATGTTGAATTTCTTTTCCAAAATAGAGGCTTTTTCAATGGCATGAAGAACAGTGGGGGGGATATCCTCCACAAAAATTTCATTATTCTTCTGGCCAATGCCAAGAATTTCCTTATCTTTCCTACTACTATGAAGGATCCTTTTAAGGGTGGTTTAGAGATAGAGTCACGATACATGGGGTTTTTGGAGCAAATGTGGGGATTTTTGGGAAGAGGAGAGACCATAATGGGGTAGGGGTCATGGGCCAAAACATCATAAATGTAAAGATTAATGAGGTAAATGACACCCTGGTGAAGAGGAACAGTCCTCTTATGACTCTGAACTTCCAAAATAGATTTTTCCATATACTGCAGAATATAGTGGGAAAGACTCACCTTCACCTCACATCTAAAATGATTAAGAAGGACCAAGTGATGTAGTGGAATGGTGGAGAATATTCCTTCTAGAGTGACATAATGAACCATCATTTGGGAGACCTCATTAAATGGCTGTGGGATAGAGGAAACAAGAATGCCTTCCTTCTTGATATCAAGGTTTTCTCCCTTGTCCAGAAATATCTTTTCCTCTACTTCCTTATCGAATTTATTCCTGAAGAATTTGTTTCCATCCATAATTAATCCAATGATAAATGAAATGAACTCTTCAGTGATAAGAAAATATCTGCCTCTAATAGAGATGGTACTATCTTTCCAATTCTCCATGAATTGTAAAGAGATATATTGGTCATGCCCTTTAATTCGTTGGATGAAATCAATGAAACCCCTAATGTTGATTGTTTCCCATAGCTTGATATGTTCCTGTCATTGCAGATCAAATATGGGTTCTACTCTACATGGAGCACCTCCCATTATGAAAACCACTTGTGAATGCGAAGGGTTGATCTAATCAACAACTTATAGACCTTCCAATAGTCTTCCGACAACCCGTATTCCTATGAGTTGTAGAGATAAACCCATTTTCCTTCTCCCACACTTGTTTATTATGAAAAAAGAATTCAAATTTAAAATTTTGGGGGGAGTAAATTCAGGCATGCCTAATCTACCTTAGATATCTAGAAAGAGGATTACACACGTGCAAGATCCACCAACTAAGAAAGACTAATGAGAGTATTCACTTCATTTGTAATGATGAGTTTAACTTCTACAGGAGTGTCATTGAAATCATACCATTCCTTGTAATCATAAATAAAACCTTAATATTTTCTAGTGAATCCACTGATTTGTTCCCTTATTTATAAACATGTTGAAAAATGATGTTTATATAGTTGCATAAAGTATGGGCTTCATTGATGAAGTCTCTAATGGTCAAACTAGGTGTTAGGGACTTAGAAAGATTATTGACAATTTTCATTTAGTCACCTTTGACAATGAGATTACCCATGTTGAGGTTCCTAGCTAGTCTAATTCCCGAGAGAGTAGCTAGGGCCTCAGAGTAATGATTAGTTTGCTTACCCATGGGACCAGCATACGCTGCAATTAGATGACCCTTGTGGTTTTCCTATTAGACCAACACTGCTAGTTGGACCAGGATTGCCTTTGGAGTCACTATCGAAGTTCAACTTATACCAACTTATTAATTTGTTAATATATTTTTTGTGTAATATTTTTTCATAAGAATCAAGTCATAGTTCTGTTTATTATTGGGAATTTTTTGTAAAGTATTACGATGTAATAAAAATCAAGGATGTATTTTCTGGTGGAAGGTAAAATAGTAGGGGGAGACATAAACAATATGGGAGTTATGACTAGATGCATAAAAATTTAAATCCATTGATGATGCTGCTACCTGACTGATATGTGATGATCATAACAAAATTCAATTTGTCAACACTAGTAGATTATAACAATCTTGATGCAACCCCAATATTTTTGATGCAAACAAAATATTAGCAGATGGACCTCATGTAAAATATAGAGATTGATCACCAATGTTTGATGTTCATGATTGTTTGTAATGACATTATTCACTCCATGTACCCACTAGGGGGAATGTTAGGAATATCTTGTGTTAATTCTCACATGTGTGTGTGGTGAGCAATAATATTAATGTGACTAGGTTAGTACTCCAAATTATTTTATTAGATTAATATGTGAGAAAATGAAAATTGTATGAGAATAATGTAAGTGAGTTAGAAACTCGCTTAGAGATTTAGGATCTTGTTTGTAAGAGATAAGGATAGAGAGAAATACATATAGGGATATGGTTAAGAGAGAAATATGTGGGAGGTTAGAGATGAGGTTTGAATCCCCAATTTTTGGAGATTATCTCTCTATAAAATGTACTCTCTTTCACTTCAATGATATGTTGAGTGAATGATTGATTGGCGTCTCATGTCCCCCAATACGGGGTAGCATTTTTAAAAAGAGATTGTGTCCTGTCATTTTTTTGATCCAATTCCAATTGAAGACATTGGACCATTTTCCTTCCTCATGGGTCCAAGTGAACAAGCTAGAGGAAGTTATCAATGTCATCATGTGCTTAATTTCATGTTCATTTCTTAGCTGACATTGTAATTTTTGGTGAGCCTATCACCCAACATTAAATTAGAAATAAAAATATATTGGTGAGCATGTAGGCTCCCAAAATTACCAATTATAAATTAGAAAGTAATTTTCTTAAGAGGTAGGAAATCATTTACATTATAAGCTCCCTCATGGTTTTAAAAGGGAGGTCTCTTAGCCATTAGAGGATTATGTTATGTGGATTTCTCATTTTCAATAAAGGATTGCTTGTTAAACATATTTTTCCTCTCTCTTGAGGATAAAAAACCATTGATTGAGGAAATCCCAAGGAATAAAATACTTGTAGAGAAGTGGTGTGGATGAAACCCCACACTATCCTTTGGTGGATTTCTCTCTATTGATGGTTATAACAGATTTACGCCTTAAGAAACTTGCTTAGAGGTGTGATTTCAAGGGTATTTCTCATTTTTATGTGATCTCTTTGCATGGTTGGAATCCCTATGATTTATAAAGGTCAAATCTTCCATTTTATCAATTGTTTCAGTGTAAAATATATTTAATTTCAAGTGGCGTGACCTATATAGAATTTTTATGATGTTATTTTATTTTTATAAAGCTCAGGAAGGTTTACTGGTTAGGGTTCCATAGTTAATTAATTTCAAATGCAAATTTGATTTCTAACAATTGCAATTAATTGATGATGGTTTTCTATTAATTTTGGCACAAATTTAGAAGGTTTTTTACAAGGTTTAACCACATTTTGAAGGGATATTATCATCTAAGGAATTCACTTCATTGGGGAGGGTTTGAAGTTTAGTTTTGTAGGATCATAATAGTGCTTTGAATATGATTTTTGGGAGATTTTTTCCATTTCCCGATTTCCTCCAAAAAGGGACATAACAGTGGTATCATAGATATTTCTTCATATCTTGTGAAGGATGGAAAAATTGGAGAGGATCATGAAGAACCAAGAAGGAATAATGGATGTATTGGATAGGCTATCCCTAGCTATCCAAAACATGCAATGAGATGGTTCAACCAAGGGGGAAAATATTCAAACAATTCCCGTGAATCAAAGAAGGTGAAAATTCCTTTTCCATGGCCCTACAGACCCCATTTCGTGGACAAGGAGGAAGTATCTCCACATGGGATCCCTAGACAAGCTCATGGCCACATCAAATTACTTGAAGAATATCAAGAAATTCCAGAGGAGTTTCTGGAGAAAATGTCCCTCACATATTTTGTTAGATTGAGGATGAAATAAAGAAATTATTGAAAAAAACCATAGCACTAAAAGAAGAAGTACAATATGCATGGAATATGAATGTTTCAGCCCTAGGGAGGAGAGGTTCTTCAATCGGGATGAAGTCAAGGAGCATGCCATCTAAGGAAAAAAAACCTTTTGTGCTTAATGATGAATTTATGACACCCAATTCTTATAATGAACTAATAATTTTCAATGAAGAACCATTGATAAAAAAAGATATAATTTTGAGGGAACCAAATGTTGATATTATATAGGAAAATAACTTCATATATTCAAGCAAGGAGGATGTAATGAAAAATCAAAGAAAGTGTGAGGAGTGGAAAAAATATTTATGGTTGCTAGATTGCTACCTACTCAAGGGAAACAACACTTACAAGATTATAAGGCAAAGAGATCTTCATTATTGAAAAGGAAAAGGGAAAAAACCATGAAGCATGAGGAAAAGGAAAAATAAGGGTTTGATGAAAAGGAGAAATTTAGATTTGAAGTCAAATTTAAAGGTGAAATTAATGATCTTTAGCTTTTTTGTCAATGCCAAAAAAGCACCACCAATAAGACAATAAATGAAGATATCAACAAGGAATAATCCCCATTTTGTCATCATCAAAATAAAGGTAAAACACCATTGTTATTATATGCTAATTTATTGCATTCTAACGGTTACATAGAGAAGTCACACGATGGAATACAATCAGATGTAATAAAGGTCTATGAGGGTAATGCTATGCATGAGATAAAGGATCCATTGGGTTATTTTCTGAGTGTTGTTCCTAACTCATAAATTATGAGTCAAGAAAGCATCAAAGGTATCCCATGGTATGAAGAAATTTCCATATTATTACTTGCTGATTTGACACTATTGATATGTTACCCTCACACAGAGCTGGTTAGAGAAGGTGATCATATTTTATTATTGTTATTTTTTCTTATATCACCGCTGATTGGGAATCTTTATACACCTCATAATCCATGAAATAATGAGGTAATAAACATATCTTGTTGTATGGATTCTTGCCTCAAATTAAAAATTGTTTCCACATAAGAAATATAGGTGCTATGATGAGTTCTACAAAAAGAATAATGTATGATTTCAAAATCAGTATGGAGCGAAATTTTATAATGACATGTGTGGGTATCAAGGGCATGATGATAGTTCTAATTTTCTATTTCATATGTGGTTAACCCATGGTTCCATGAATAAATAAGAACTATAAAAATGTGGTGGAAGAGTAACACACTTTCTTTAATGTATGACACACCTACTTCTCATCCGTTAAGGGTGAAAGGTTTTATTTATAACCAAGGGGTCCCTAGGATTGCTGAGAATGGAACTACCATACCTTGCACAAAGAAATAGGGACAACTATAACTTCTCCTAGGAAATGATGAGGTATGTGATGAATTATTTGTGATCAAGTTAGTTCATGATGAATTAGTTCTTGGAATTCAATGGCTGCAATATTTGAGGGAATTCATCCTTAATTGTCACAATAGAGAACTAAAATTCTATGAAAAAGACCAAGAAATCAGAGTTCAAGATATTAAGGGTGAAGGGAGTACATTGGAGAATGATCGAAAATCACATTGTGGTTTTCTTTCTATCATAATAGTTGATTGGGAAAATATTTTTACAACTGAGTATATCAAAAATCAACTTGCTAGTAACATCATGGAAGAAGTTTACACGAAGGAACAACAAATGATAAATGTATTGGGAAAATAAGTAAGGCACTTGCAATCTGGTAATATCCCATAACAAAGGTTATTCACACTTTCCACTAAGTGGATTTTGATCACCCCCGAAGTGGTTTTCTTCTTCTAGCAACATAGACATGGTAAGGGTATCTCCCATAAGATGTTTTTTGGCCACTTCACTTTTGAACTTGCAATGTTATAACCAAGATGAGGTGTTTCTCCCAATTTTTTGTTAGGTTGTGGATATCTTCTTTGGGAAACAATACAGGGTAAAATTTGAAAACATTATTTTTATGAAAAATGATGGGTAAAATGGTTCATTCATATTTGGTGTTATTTGGGACAAAATAATAGGCATGGTATGGTGGTTATATTTACATACCAACTCTCATGATTTATGATTGAAGTCAAATTTTGAAAAGATTGGTTTGGCGAATATTTGAAGCATCTTTTGGAAGCCAAGGTAATCATCATGATAGATGTTATATCTTTGTTTTAGATGATGTTTGCATTTATTCTAGCTCTCTACCCATTCTTTTGACAATGAAGGAGGAGTACCCAACCATGACGATGAAGTATTTGTAGTCTATGATCATTTTTTATGTGTTTCCAGCTGTTATAAGAAAGATCCCATCCCCTATCCTTATGATTTTAGTGAAAAAATTACATGATTATAATTGTGTTAGGGAAAACATGAGGGAAAATGAGAACACCCAATGTTTGGATGGTAATTATGAGGCCTTGGAAAGAAAAGAAGAATAGATGGTTATCATATCCATAAAGAAAAAAGGGACGAAGAAGGGGACACACTTTTTATTTAACGATTTTGCTTCATGTGTAGGTACATTAAAGAAGGAACAACTAAGAATTATTTGGGATCTGGGAACTTTCCATTTCTTGGGGAGAAGAAATATTGAGAGGGGAGGACTGTCATGTCCCTTTTTTCGAGCCAATTCCAATTAAATACCTTGGCTCATTTCCCTTCCTCATGGGTCCAAGAAAACAAGCTAGATGAAACTAGCAATGTCATCATGTGCTTGATTTCATGTTCATTTATTAGTTGGCATTGTAATTGTTAGTGAGCCTAGTGCCCAACAATAAATTAGAACTAAAAAGCTATTGGTGAGCATGTAGGCTCCCAAAATTATGAATTAGAAATTAGAAAGTAATTTTTTTAAGAGGTCAACCATCATTTACTTTATAAGCCCCCTTATGGTTATAAAAGGGAGGTCCTTTGGCCATTAGAGGATTATGTTATGTAAATTTTTCATTTTTGGTAAAGGATTTCTTGTCAAACATCTTTTTCCTTTCTCTCAAGGATGAAAATCCTTGATTGAGGAACTCCGAAGGACAAAAACCCTTGTGGAGAAGTGGTTTGGATGAAACTCCACACTACCCTTTAGTGCATTTCTCTCTATTTCTTGTTATAACAGATTTCTTCCCTAAGCGACTTGCTTGGAGGTTTTTTTTCAAGTGTATTGCTGGTTTTTATGTGATCTCTTTACATGGTTGGATTCCCTATGATTTATAAAGGTAAAATATTCCATTTATCAATTGTTAGAGTGTAAAATATATTTAATTGCAAGTGATGTGACCCATATGGATATGGTAAATTGGTATGTATGGTCACTTATTAGAGAATCTAAAATTATCCTCGTGTTCTCTATATTTTATAAAGCCATTGTTCCAAGTTTGGAAAAATTTTATGATGTTATTATATTTTTAGAAAGCTCGGTAAGGTTCACTGGTTAGGGTTCCATAATTAATTAATTTCACATGAAAATCTGATTTCTAACATATGGAATTAATTGATTATGGTTTTCTATTTATTTTAGCACAATTTTGGAAGGTTTGTTGCAAGGTTTAACCCCATTTTGAAGGGCTCTTATCATCTATGAAATTCACATCCCTAGGAAGGGTCTGAAGTTTATTTTGCAAGATCATAACAAAAATACCTTGAATCTAATTTTTGGGAGATTTTTGCCATTTCCCGAATTTTCCAAAAAAGGGACATTACAGATTTGATAAAAAATGTTCTAGACTTAAAAATTTGTGTGAGAAGCTTGAGCATGCTAAAAGCTTACAAAAATTCACTTCTATATAGGGATACTAGCTCTAAAGTCACATGAGAAATAAAATCTAAAATTATGCTCGAGAAATAAGGATGACCCAAGGAAACTCCAAAATGAACACACATCATCCAAAAATTAGTAATCATAAGAGAGATTGAACACCAATAACATTAATGTAGAAAATATAACAAAGAAATTTAAAACTTAAAATGTATAGATATGTAACCATTAAATTATTGTATAATAACGTTATGGATCAAGGAATGATCCTTAGTTCACTTTAATGATTGCATATATACCAAGTTGGAGAGATTATTTCATGAAGAACACAAAGGTTCCTTATATAAGAAGTGTAAGGGTGAGTGGAAGATTAATTATTAGTGGAATAAAAGATAGATGCATTAATTAGGTATACCTAACTTCACTTAACTCTTCTCACACACGTATTCAAGGATACCTACCAAAGTAATTATGCATATTAACAATAGTACTCACTAAATAAATCTCATAGGACATATCAAAATTTCCTAAGCTGGTCTTCACATCAAGTGTGAAAAAAGCATTGAAAATTTTTTGTAGCATAGTATTTTCCATCAAAACCCTTTTATTCGAACCATTTAGAAACATATTGCTACATATAGAAAAATTTATGTGGGACCCTACTGGGATACACTATTATGCATTCGCCAATTGATTATTATTCCAAAAATGAGGCATTATTGGTGTGATTAAGGATCATTGTTATGTCTTATCATTATGATCTAATCAACCCCTTTCCCCTTCTCTCTTTTAAAAGTGTTTTTAGGGAGTTTTAAGGAACATTTCAAATCCCCACACATGGGGCTTTTTGTGGACCCCTTGTACACCCATTGTTTTTCCCAAAATGTTATCTTTTATTAGTTATTTGGTTAAATTTTCAATTCAATTTTCTATAAATACACATGAATTTACACTTAATAAAATAAGATATTTCATTGATTTTTTCACAAGATTATGAATGAAGTAGTTATAGTTTGCATCATAGAGGAATTCAATTAATCGTTAGAGAACTCATTGTTCAACAAAAAAGTTTATATTACAGACACACAAAATAAAAATTGTATATGCTATTAGAGCTATTCCAATTATTAAGGTTATTTACTTTCAATATTTTTATTATCTAGGTGGTTAAAAATCAACATTGTTATTTCATTATAAGGTTGTACTATAATCCCTAGAATATATTGTGTTTTCCTCAAGTTTTAGAAATTTCTATCCAGTGTATAAATTATTTATGGAAATAGGTACTTAAACAAAACAAACATTTACTTGAATTATCAAATAGGAATTGATTAAAATATAATCCAACTTTGATTCAAAGTATCCAATAAACTAAATCAAAAATCTGATTTCAAAACGATTATTTCTTTCTAGTTTACACGATCAAAATATGATTTTGGAAAATGTTGTGAAAATGTTTTAATTACATCCAATTAATCAATATCTGATTTAAATATATGCAAATAATAAAAAATAACACATGCAAACTAAACACACAAAACAAAAAAATTGATAACGGAGTTCACCCGTTGATTGTTCTATGTCTTTGGGATAGCTTAGAATGCAATCTGATCCATTAACAATCAAATTTACAAGTAAAAATGAAATCTTACAAATGAAAAATGGATTAAAATCTACAAAAATATGGTTATAAGACCTTGGAAGAACTCTGGACTTGATTAGCAATGTTCTCCACCTTCCTCTAGAATTTACAAAATCAATTTCCCCATGTTCTATATAAAAATGGCACAAACATGATTCAAATCAACATAAAATGAACACCAATTAGAAAAATTTAAGTCTCAGGCTGATCATATAGAAATTCTACACATTTCTCTAGTTATATGGAAATCCTAAAAATGTCTCTAAGTGGCTCAAAAATGACCAAATGTAAAAATTGTCCCTTATGGGAATTTACACAATCATTAAACAAAATTTAATAAAAACCAAGTTAACCTATACATATAAATACTAACATGGTATGCAAAATTGGAAAGGTACTATTTTAGCAAACATGAGTGTAGGGGTTTGAATCCCCTCATAGTTACATTCGTTTGTCTTAAGTGGGGAATAATCCCACATATCTCACATTGAAAGCTCCATTTCAACTTAAATTATTGGGTGATATCCTCTTATCATGTGGCTTAGGCCACACAATATCCATTATTTTTTTGAGTTAGGATTAATTCCTCGTGAGGGCGTCATGACTGTAATGGTTTGGGGAGAATTAGAGAACATCTGACTACCCAAAATATTGACCAGATTACACCTCCCTAATAAGAACCTTTTGGTCCCCAAAAACCAAATCACTCACTGCATTTTCTAAATGGTTCTTTGTATTCCACAAACATACACAAACCAGAATATAACATAGTGGTTAAAAATATTACAGAATATTGAAATGATTATCATAGAAATGGATTATTATTAAATGACAATTAAATGCTTTCTCAACAAGTGTCTAACTCAATCCCTATGATTCTACCAATACTACACTTGGAAAAATTGTATCAATATGAAATGAAAACCAAATTCCAAAAATAGGTGAGTGTCCACTAACCCTACAAAACTAGAAAATATGTAAAATATCACTAAAATCAATCAATCTGAAATATACAACTAAATTCCCAACATGGACGAGTGTCCATTTATCCCGTGAAACTGGAAAGTATTGTAAATGATCAGTATGAAATATACCACAAAATGCCAACAATAGGTGGTGTTCATTAACCCTGTGAAATTTTCATTCATGACAAAATATGACTGTAAAATATCATGTAAATGATTCATACATTAAAATGTAAAATGCCTATAAAGAGGTGAGAGTTAATTGAATCCCTGAAACTACATAAGATAAATACAATTCACTGGTAGTGAAGATAAAAATATCTATCCCATGTGAAATTGGGGATAGAAACCAAACTTCTTGCCAAATGTCACATTTCAAATTGGTGAAATTTCCAATACTGCAAAATATCACCAAGTGCAACTGCAAACCATTTTGTTAGTGTAATAAATGTACACCCTAATTGTAACCACATGTGATAGTTACAAATAAATTACCGATTATGAGGGTCTTAAAAATATGTGAAATTATTATGTGTGGAAAACAAAATTTCTGTAAATTAATTACAATACAAACGGTGCCCAAATGGGTCTTATAAGCATCCATATTTTTCACACTAAAAAATGAAAAAAAAATGCAAATCCAAAATTAGACATATTAAACATGCCCACTAAATTTGTATATTATTCTATCTAAATCACAATGGAATATATCAACCATAAACAAGAGAAGATAAATCTAAGCATGTTAAACTTGTCACTCAGCTCTTCCCTATAGGTGACTTCAAAATCCAGATTCAAAGCTAAAATCATATGGGAAAATATCCTTTCAACATGTACAATAAGAATCCAAAAAAAATATGCTTTGAAAAATATGCATGCTAGTCAACAATGTTATATATACAAGTAAAAACTATCCAGGAAATTAGTTTTACCAAATCAAGGGTTGATCCCTCTTCCCGGTTCAACAACTTGAATAGAAGGCTACACAATATCAAACCTCCTATATAATGAGGTAATGATGTAACCCTATGTTTTCAAATAGTTTTGAATAGTTTCAAAGAAACGCATATCCTTTGCAACATGCCACAAAAAGGTAATCTGAACATGGATATCAAAACAAAAACTATGTAAAAATAACCATTTATCATAGACAAGAAACATTAGAATAATTTTACCTTTGCTTAGAAACTGAGAACTGTACACCCTATTAAGAGAATATTAACAAAATTTTGTATGTGCATCCTGTAATGCTTAAGAACATTTGTGAATCTAAAACTAGCTGATAACCAATCAACACCCGAATGTAAACAAGTGTTGAAACAATGTCCAATTCCTTAAACAATGTCCAAATGCCATCTCCATATATTAAAATAGAATTATCTTTTCACTTGCTCCTAATCAAAGGACATAGGAATAAAAACATATACAAATTATAATAGAAAAGAAAGCTTCACAATATGGTTTTCACTCACCAAAACACTATAAAAAAAATATAAGTGTGTCCCACTTGGTGGCCAAAAATATTTTAAAATATGACTAGTAAATTAATATTTAAAAATACTATAAAAACATTAAAAAATCAGGTAAATTATGGATTCCTTGCACCTTGGTATATTTAATCTCTTAAAAGTACATGTTTGGTCATTTTATATGTGTTTGGTCATGTTTTGGTTGTCAGACATATTTTTCTACAGTTAAAAAAAGTTAAAAAAAGTGGGACACATCAACATCAACATCAACATCAACCATATATTTAATGCCCTATAAGCGACATAAATAGAGATCCATATTTCCCTCTCATCACATGGTTCTTTATTTTCTGCCAACAACCTATAATCCTAAAAAAATTCACACTCCAAATGGAAGATCAAAAAGCCCAAATGTCTATAAAACTTAATAAACAAAGTTAAATATGATATCAACAAATGCAATCAGAAGCTAATCTAACATTCTACCATATCTGATTCCAAAACATGATTTGTAAATTAACACCGACCCAATGTATTCATAGTTTATAAAAATAGATACTTAAAAAAATTAATCATTTTACCAAATTATCAAATAGGAATTGATTAAATTTGATCAAAAACTGATTCAAAATTGTCCAAAAAATGAATCGAAAATTTGATTTCAAAATGATTATTCATTTCTAGTTTACTCGATCAAAATACAATTTTTGAAAACGTTGTAAAAAAATTATAATTACATCCAATTAATTAATATATGATTTAAATATGTAAATAATCAAAAATAAAAGATGCATATTGAACACACAACATGAAAATTTATAATGAAATTCACCCGCTGCTTGGGCTATGTCTCCGTGATAGCTTAGGATGCCATTTGATCCATTAAAAATCAAATTTATAAGTACAAATAAAATCTTACAAATGAATAACGAATTAAAATCTATAAAAATATGCTTATTAGACCTTCGCAGAACTCTGAACTTGAATAACAATGTTCTCCACCTTCCTGTAGAATTTGTAAAATCCATTTCCCCATATTATACATAAAAATAGGAGGGAAAATGCTTCAAAGTAATGTCAAATGAACACAAATTATAAAAATTTAAGGCTCGGGCTATCATACGAGAATTATAGACATTTCTACAATTATGCAGAAATGCTGAAAAATGCCTCTTAATGGCTCAAAAATGACCAAATGCAAACATTGTCCCTTATGGGACTTCACACAATCATGGACCAAGTTTGAATCAAAACCAAGTTAACCTATAAATAGAAACGATAATGTGGTATGACACATTGGAAAGATAATATTTTAGCAAACATGAGTGTAGGGGTTTAAATCCCCTCATAGATGCATCCATTTGTATTAAGTGGGGAATAATACCACATTCTTCGCATTGAAATCTCTACTTGCACTTAAATTAGTGGGAGGTCTCCACTTATCACGTGGCTTAGGACACACCCTATTTGTTGTTTTTTTTGAGTTTAGAATAACTCCCCATGATATCATCATGACTGTAATGGTTTGAGGATAGTTAGAGAACATATGACCACCCAAAATGTCCACCAAATCAATATTTTTAGGTTTTTAGATACTTTTAACTAGAAATCACTTGAAAGGGTGGGAAAAGAGAAGATTAGAGAAAATAGAGAGGTCATAAGATGGAAGGGATAATTCCAAAACATGCTAAACATAAAGGGATGTTATTACAACTCAAGGATAATCACAAAATAAGAGAAACCCTCCCTCTCACATCAAGATAAGAACACGGGTAACACCTGTGGAGAGAACAAGAAACAAATGGAAGAAAAAAGTATTCACCATTTATGGATTTCTAATATATGTCACAAAGTAAACCTACAAAGATATGCAATACAAATCCTATAAATCCTAATATCACTTGTAATAGGAATGATTGGAAAGGTGAACAACAATCAACCAAAAATAGCTAAGCATAATTTCATGATTGGAAAAAATCCAAACCATAAGGTTATTTCTTCTCCTAGTACTCATATCATTTATTGATGAAGTATGAAAATACATTGTACACATGAAGTTGTTGTTTTTGGATTGTTTAATGCTTTTGACTGAAGCTTAGAACCGAGGGGGTTTTGGGGTCCCGTCCCTTAACAATGTCCAATGACCAGATGTAACAATTCAACACAATCTCAACGATACAAGCCAAACCAAGACAAGCCGCTGAACCACCATCCTAGCCACTAGCCATGCCAAGCTAAGACTACCACCTTCAAGATAAGAGAAACCAAAATCCACTGCCAACGATGCTAATATCACCACTATCATGAAGAACTGTCCAAACCATCTCACTAATGCAAACACAACCACGACCAGCCACCGAGCCACCATCCTAGCCCAACAGCCACTAGTCAGGTCCATCATTGCCAGAGAAAAGCACTAGTCACAACCACCAGTGGTGTGTTAACCATCCATCATCGATAACCACCCCCGAAGGGGGTCGCGCTTAGCTAGGTTTGAACCTTGGTTGATTTGGACCCAACTGTTTGTCTTAATTGATCCACCTAAACCCCATTCAAAAAATTTGGATGGTAAACACTTTTATTATACCAGAGCTATAAAATGGAGTGGTGGAGGATAAATTTCTCTAAGTGGGACATGGGGTTGGGCTTGGGTCCTTAATGTCCACCGAGCAATCCACATTCTAAGTGCCCCACTATGTTTCACTTGGTCCATATGGAGCAGTTCGACCCCTACCTCATGGTGTCCCCATGACCACTTATTGAAAGCATCCAATGAACTCAATGGGAATGAAACTTAGGTTGATGGTTATAAAATACTTATAACTCACCAATAGCCCAAGACCTTGAGTTCTAACTTTGGATGGTAAACGCTTTTATTAGACAAGAGCTATGAACTAGAGTGGCGGAGGAGCACTTTATCTAAGTGGGACATGGGGATGGGCTTGGGTCTTTAATGTGCATCGAGCGATCTACATTCGGATTGCCCCATTATGTTCTTCTTGGTCCATATGGAGAATTTTGATCCTTACCTCAAGGTGTCCCTATGGTCACTTATTGAAAGCATCCAATGAACTCAATGGGAATGAAACTTGGGTTGATGATTACAAACTACTTGTAACTCACCAATAGCCCAAGACTATGAGTTCAAACTTTGGATGGTAAACACTTTTATTATGCCAGAGCTATGAAATATAGTGGTGGAGGATCACTTTCTCTAAGTGGGACATAGGGATGGGCTTGGGTCCTTAATGTCTGCCGAGCGATTTGCATTTGGATCACCCCGCTATGTTCCACTTGGTCCATATGGAGATGTTAGACCCCTACCTCAAGGTGTCCCCATGGTCACTTATTGAAATCATCCTATGAACTCAATGGGAATGGAACTTAGGTCGATGATTACAAACTACTTGTAACTCACCAATAGCCTAAGGCCTTGAGTTCATAAATTTTTTATGGTAAATGATTTTATTATATTAGAGCTATGTACTGGAGTGGTAGTTTTGGAGGAGAAATTTATCTAAGTGGGACATGGAGGTGGGCTTGTGTCCCTAATGTCTGCTGAGAAATCCACATTCGGTGCACCCCGATGTGTTCTTCTTGGTTCACATGCAGAAGTTTGACCCCTACCTCAAGGTGTCTCCATGGCTACTTATTAAAAGTGTCCAATGGCGTCAATGAGAATGGAACTTTGGTTGATGATTACAAACTAATTGTAACTCACCAATAGACGAAGAAATTGATTCCATTGAATGTTGGTTGGTAGCAAAGAAAATAAAATATTGGTTAAGACTGGATTAGTGCAAGAAATGAATGAAATTAAATGGTAGGAAAGAAAAGAGAAAAGATTTGGTTATTTATGTGGTTCCTCTCAAAAAATTTGTAGCATAACTTAACCTCAAGAATATGAAAAATCCAACCTATCATATAGGTAAAAGTTTGGCTTTTATAAAATCTTGGAAAGAAGTCAATTACATGTGTCGATGAAGAAGTAAAAAATCAGCAAAGGGAGAGGTATTCATCATTCTAAACATAGCCAAACAAGAAGATAGAATCAGCATGATTTTAACAAGTCCAAAAATAGGAAAAATAGTTGATAAATGAGTGAGAAAATCACTTCCGAAATCCAAAAGTGCGTCAAAAAATACATTCTAAGTCTCATTTTAAGTGACAAGACCTCTGGTGAATGCAAGGTGTAGTTACACAATAACAGGGGTGGTTGTGGAACTGTTGTTGATAATCATGTAACCCTCAGTTACATAACCCTCGGGGTAGTTACGTAACCACCGATTACATAACCCTCGGGGTGGTTACATAACTTTTGTTGACAATTATGCAACCACTGCTCAGAATAAAGACAAAGCTGAAAAGTAGTCTTACAAGAAAAAATAAATTTTGTAGACAAAACAGAAGGGTTTATTTTATTCAAAGGAGGGATGAAAAGAATATGGGGAAGGATCTAGACCTCATTTTTACCTTGGAAGAATTTTTTAATCATCATTGGAAATTTTACCGTTCCAATAATATAGCACCATGTAATTTTGGGTGCATACATATTACCCCCTCAGAGAATCATTTTATCCATGAAGAGGCATATAACGTGAATTCCGAGTATGGCACTCCCAAATGTGAAAGTTAGAAATTATACCTTATTCACCATTGTGTTGAAACCGTGCCAACCCATCCTTCTCACTACCTATAAAAGAAAGATGAGAATAAAGTGCAGATATAAAACATGATTAACAAAATACTTTGAAATAAAACAACAAGATTACATACCGTATCCATGAGGGTGAAAAATATACCTGCTCCATTGTATGAAAGCCCTACACATGTAATGTTAGAAAATCCAAATATATGTTATATGTGTCATTTTCGCTATTTTTAGAAATAACTTATGTTTTGCAAGTTTGTTAAATTTAGAGCTACTGGTTTCTTTCTATTGTTTCATTCGTGAGTATGGTTAAATTGGAAATGATTTAGAAACGATGGAATCAGACCCAACAAAAGTGGATGGGGCAAATTTTTGGGTTAGACACAAGATATTTGGTATTTTTGCGCTAGGCTTTGGCTTTTTTCTCTTTGAGTGCACTTCAGAAAGAACTTATAGGAAATTCTTAATTGGAGTGGTCATAAGGGGTCTCAAAGATATGGATAGGTAGAGTACCTTTATTGCTTAACCTCATTTTCATGTATTTTATTGACTTTTTATTTTGTATTTTTGGCTCATAGTTGAGTGTTTTGACCACACTTATTCTATGGTTTTACGGCATTTTACATGAGAAACTTGACATTATGTATATACATATAGAAATCTTTTTGGTTTGGACATTCCTTGCAAGAGTTGACTTCATTGTAGTTTGCTTCATCTGTGTACTCTTAGATGGTTTGGAATTTCTGATGTTTTTTATGTTTTATGAATGCATGATATGGATGATGTTGATGCAAAATGATAGACAAAATGATATTTTTTCTTGTTTTTATAAATATATTGATGATGCATATGAGAACAAATTGTAACATAGATACTTTGGTTTTCAAGCAATATTTAGAACTTTTGTTTTATTGGAAAAATGTGATGAATGTGATATGATAAGAAAAGATGAACTCTCTCCATTCCTAACCCCACACAACTAGTAAGATGCGAGGGCTCATCACCGAGATCTAGGAAGGACGCAAGTTATATGGTTTTGATGAATGAAGATGGTGACAAGAAGACAATATTTTGACAAAGATCCAATTAGGAACCTACAACTCAACCCTAAGCAAAGTCAACTAACTAATCAGAATGCAATTTTCTTGCAATTTTATCTAGACTTAGATCCCTAGATGGCCTTTTGATTGAAAAAATTTGGTTTTAAGGATTAAGTCTCTTGTAACATACACATCTAATTCATTTTCTTATGGGATTTTAAGGATTTCAAAATCACTTTTTATTTCATTTTAACTTATTTACAACTTATTAACTTATTTGACGAGACCCCTACATCTTTCCCATGCTACCAGTAAGAAGTCATGGGCTCATCACCGAGGACAAGATATAGGCGAGTAAGGGAACTTCCCTCCTTTCCCAACCTCATGCTACTAGTAAGAAGTGTGGGCTCATCACCAAAGACTAGTAGGAAAGGAAGTGTAGTTTTATTTGCAAAAGAAAGAGTTTTTATATTTATTGTTTGATTTATCTTTTATTTTTATTTTTGATTTTGACTTGTGCTTTTAGGAGGGAACGCTTTCCCCTAGCCCCAACCCCACGTACAACCACTAAGATGTGAGGGCTCACCACCGAAGGTTGAGATAGGCAAACAAGAGCTCCAGGTGAAATGTTTAGATTTCTTCTATTATCAGAGATATTTTTAGGGAAATATGTGACATCAAGAAGCTTCTAGAATAGACTATGGGCAAAGACACCTGAGCTAGAAGAAACCATGAATAGAACTAAGTGTGCAAGTCTTGGTAGGACCAATGTCAAAATTCCATCTTAAGTTTTTGAAATGATGAAGATATTAGAATAATTTGATGATGATATGGTGAATACTTGAAGAGATATGATTAAATGTTTTTGCCAATATTTGAAATTTTTTAAAAGTTTCTTGAAAAGTAAGTTTCTTGATTTACAATTTCACAAAATGATAATGCAAATGGTAAACATATGGATGCAATAATGTACAAGTGGAAATGCAAATGAACTATGCATGGAAACATTTAGGGTGAAGCCAGTTGACGGATGTCAAACTCCTCACCTCCCAAGGTACACAAATGATACACATGATCTTTGAAGTTTTATTCTCTTGGACAAGGGCCTACTACCTTGGGTTTAAATTTACAACCCTTGCCTACAATTGTATATATCTAATCATCTAACCTTGGTGTGAATGCGTCTATTTGAAAGAGGTCTTTGTGAACCTTTTTATCATGTTCTTGACATATCATATTCATGTGAGCATGACTATGTTGCTCAACTTTGTTCCCTATGTAGGGAGTAGTGGTTACATTTGACGTTTTTTCACTATGGATTATGTCCTCATGGACACAATAAGCTTGGTTTTTGACATATTTGTGTCTAGACCAAGGATAGAATGGAGAATCCCTAGAGATGGATTTGATGGGTATCGTCTTGTTCTCAAAATCTTCTCCTTCCTTTGTTATTTCTATCATGTTTATGCCTAGACCGAGATCATCGACAAGAAGAGAGGCTATACCAAGGAGGTTACCCATTCCTTGTGGTTTGAAGGGGAAAGGATCAGTTCATCATTCTCTAAGAGTTTCATAATCTTTGTTGTGGTTTTGGTGGACACAGTTTCCATAGGATATTGCTTTACCCTTATCTATTTTTGCTACCTCAAATGTTTTTGGGTCATTAGCCTCAACTTTCGGAACATTTGGGGTGGTCATGACCAATTATTTCGATGGAAGTGCAATTTTTTTAACTAGATTTGTAGGAAGCTCATATTCTGAATGGACCCCTGGTTTCTTCTTGAGATTCTCCAGATGTATGTCAAAGGGCTTAGGATCCCCTTGAGCAATGAAGACCTTTCCCAAATGGAGAAATCTAACTTCTTGGAACAAAGTGGAAGGAATAGCCTTCATTTGGTGAATCCAAGGTCTACCAAGGATCATGTTATAATTCGTCTCCTTGTCAATGATGTAAAACTCCATCAAGATGGTTTTCAGCCTGAGGGAGATAGGAAGAACTATAGTTCCAATTGAGGTTTCCTTAAGACTGTCATATCCTTGCAACGTGTTTCTTGTAGAGGAGTAAATTAGTCTCCCCATATCCCAAATTTTTTAAGAAAGAGAAGGGAACTACATTCACAACAGCCCCATCATCAATCATGGCTCTCTTGATACAATTTTTATAAACCTAGACTTACAAATATAAGGAAGGATCTCCTCTTTGGGCTATTTCAACATCATAAGGCATCTTGTTTATATCAAAAACAAACCCATGTATCCCTATCACTCTACCCTGAAGGATGTATGTTAAGATCAATATGATTTATTTGAGCTCTAGGAGGAGGTGTAACATGAATTAGGTGACCAAGACCTAATGCATTAAGAAATGTGGAATGATGCATAGGGGAATTCTTCAACAAATCTAGAAACGAGATATGAGAAAAGGTCTTGTTCAAATCTGATATCAAATCATAGGCTCCCACTAGTTTTGAGATTATAGGAACATCATCCTATAAGAGAAGAATGAGTTGGGAGGGGTTGTGAAATGTATTCCCTTATCCAAGTTGTTACATTAATATCTAGTTCAACCTCTAACTCAACTAATCCCAAATATTTGTATTGTTGTTTGATTCAAGGTTAGGAGCAACTCAAGAGTTATTAGAAGTTGAGGCTTCATGGTCATTATTCCCTATAGGAATACCCTTGTTTATGTTTTGAGGATTTTCCTTAACATCTTTAGGACATTTAGGGAATGGATCCCGATAGATTCCTACATTTACATTCTGAGGTGCAACGGGTCCTGTATGACTAGGTTGAGGTTCCTTTCAGGATTTGCTAAGAACATGTCCACAAAGAGCATCCTTTGATTCTTGGAGGAGTCTTTTATGAACTTGTTGCAATCCCTACAAGTTCTAGTGTCATGACCAATAACACGATGAAAACCACAATAAAGATTGGGTCATAATCTCTTGGCCTTTGGTTTGAATTTTTTGTTGATTATAACCCCGATTGTAGTTCTAAAACTAGTTTTTATAACCATAATTTGTTTCCCCTTGGCGGAGTTTTGGTACTGGTTCAAGCCTTGGGTTTGAGTTTGTCAAGGAGGGGGATGGTTGACATTGATTATGTTGACTGGAGGAAATAAAATTAGGGCCTCTTTGATTTCCTGTGTTGTTGTCATTATTGTTAGTGTTACCATTGTTTGTAAAACCAACATTCTTTGCTTGATTAGTAACACCATCCATGGTAGCACTGTGATTATGATTCAATACTTTAGGCCCTTGGTTTTTGGCTCCATTATTTTGATGATTTGCATTGTTTTGATTAGGGGACACCAATTTCCCATTAAGATTGTAAGTCTTATGCCCACTATTGATAGCAGCTTGGTCGATTCAAAGTGCACCTTCCAACACTTCTTCATAACTGTGGAAAGGAAACTTCTGGACTTCTTCCTTGGTCTCTCGATTGAGAGAGTGAAGGAAAATATCACAAAGTTCCATCTGGTCCATGTTAGGTGCACTTGCAGAGGAGTAAAGAACTTGACACCATCTTTGGATGAAATGGGTGGCAGATTTGTTTTGCTCCTGCCTAATATGTAGAAACTCCCTAATTCCCGTTCGAAGTAACTTGTTCATGTCAAATTATCTGATGAATTCCAGGAAACAAGTTGTTTAAAGGAATGTATGGAAGATTAGAATTAAATAGTACCAATCTAAAGTAATTCCCTCAAGGGTCTTCAAAATATCTTAGCTACTACAACATCCCAAGGAATAAATTCCCTGATAGCAGTAGCATAGGCCTTGATGTGAGCATTCGGATCTCCTTCTCCCTTAAATTTAGGAAGATCAAGAAATGGGTGTGGAAGCATGACACCCTGCATGTAAATTCAAGGGGTTCTTTCAAATACTTAGCATAAGTACCCATTGCATAGGATTCCACCATTGAAGCTCCCTGATGAGGAGGTGGAGGAGGAGTTGGATAGGCTATTGTAGGCATTAGATGGAACGTATGAAGCTCCTTGATATGGCATATAAGGAGTAGGGAAGGTATATGGGTCCATTTGGGGGAATTTAATACATATTCAAGTAAGGTAGAACAACACTAGGAAATGGGCTAGTGGGTGTGAAACCAGGGAATGTTGCATTTCCTAATGGAGTAGAATTTAGAGAATGCACTTCCGGCTAGCCCTTGCATAGGATAAGCATGAGAATGGTGAGGACCCATCCCTAGGGTATCCATCTCGCGTGAGAAGATCACCCAGATTTGATTAAATAACCTTGTTGCACGGGATGTTGCATTGGTTGTGCATTGATAGGGGTGTACCCCTTGTTGTCAATGGGATACCCCATGTCTTCCCTACTGCATAGGTTGGTTGTGAAGGTTGGGCAACTATCTATTTCTTTAATCCTCCCTAATAAAGTGGAAATAACATCATGGTGAGGAGGATTGAGTCTCTTGTTTGGGTGCCTGTTGTGTAGGGTTTGGTGAGAGGGACACATGATATCCTCTTATGAATTGCTCAACATTGTCATTCTTATTTTCCTTAAAATTAAGAGTCTCAGGATAGGTTGTCGATACATTGTTATTAAATAGTTCTCGAGGTCATGAATCTTCATCCTATCTAAGGACTTGTCTATTTGGAAAAGAGGATTAGCAATTCACACAAAATTTCATCTTTTATTGATTACATGGCTAATGTGAGGTCTTGACAAGACTCTAGGGTAAGGATTTGTTCCACTCGCAAAAACCATGTTGTTTGAATTGGATTGATTGTATTGCATGTTTAAAGGTTGATCAACCTCCTCTATTCTCACATAACTAGTGGGGTTTGAGACATAGCTAGGGGAGGCTTGCATGTTTTTTGTGTAATTGTCATCCCATCAGAAAAGGGAAGGGGATTGTTGTGGTTGAACGTTGGTGTAGTATCTATCAAAGCCAAATATGGCCCACCAAACTCTCTACTAGACATATTTTGGGAGGTATAAAATACCCACCAAAATAGGGGAAGAAATGGAAAGGTGAGGTAATAGAAATGAAAGAAAAGGAAATAAGAAGGAACTAGTCCTTCATGTCAGGTTCACCAATTTTGTACACCTGAGAATCAACACATGATTCCTAGATGCACTCGACCTCCTGAGGTCATGTGTTAGGACAGCTGGAATGTCGCAAGATTACGGTGAATAGTGATGGGAAACTATAGGAGAATCAGGGACTAAGATTGGGTAGTGTGAGTTCCTAGTAGTTGATTTGGCCAAAGGGGAATTAGAGGCTATGTATGGGTAGCATAAGTTCCTATTATTTATTGTTTAATTGATTTATTTTCTAAACTACATTGAAAGTTCATTTTAAATAAATAAAGAAAGTAAATTCAGCATAAATAAAAGACAAGTGTGTTTAATCTTTTAATCAACCAAATTCATTCCCAATTAATTAAATAAAATGAAATGAAATACCATCTATTCTATTTTTCTGAACAAGAAATGAATTAAAAGAAAACTAATTAAACAACTAACATCTTTTTTATATTTTTCAAAATTTAAATAAAACAAATAAATAAACTATTCTATAGACATATGGAAAATAATTAAAATAAAATTACTTCTAATAAAATAAACTAAAAAATAGAGAATAGTCAGATGTGGCTATTCCTCTGTTGCAGGGTTGTCTGAACAATTCTATTCTAAAAGAATGTATTCAAAAATTATTAATCTAAATAAAATAAAATAAACTTATTCCGGCAAAAAACTTCTGCCTCAATTTTTCTAGAAAGGGAAAAGCTTCTCAGAAGCAATTTCCTCTTTTCCGTATGAACTTTCCCCGACAGAAATAAATCTAAACTAATTAAAATAAATAAAATATGTGCAAGGATTTATTCACTTCTTCCTCCAACTAATTTCCCAGAGCAGATCCACAGGGATAAGATGAGAAGAAGTTATCAAGGGAAGATATAAGAAATATTTTGAAAAGGAATACTAGAAATAAGATAAATACATTCGGGAAGTGATGAAATCTTCCGCTTCTACAATTCTACCAACTCCAAATAAATGTAATCTTTTCTATTCTAACAAATAAAAATTAATTAAAGCTTCAAATAATTTAACGTACAACCCCAACCTGGTTACTACATTATTGTGGTATCTTCCCAAAGATGAGATGTGCTTGTTGTCTCCTCATCTTTGTATCTTCTTCCAAATATGAAGTCCAATTGATCTAGGAATGCACAGATGTTGGCTGGTAGCAAAGAAAACAAAATACTGGTTGTGGCTAGCTTGGGCAAGAAATGAATGAAAGTAAATGTTAAGAAATGACTGAGAAAAGAAGTCTATGTGGTTCCTCTCAAAATTTTAGTGGCATAACTTTACCTCAAGAATATGAAAAATCCAACCCATCATATAGGTAAAATTTTGGCTTTTATAAAATCTGAGGAAAGAAGAAGTCAATTACATGTGTCGATGAAGAAGTGATTAATCAAAAAAATGAGAGGTATTCAACATTATAAACATATCTAAATAAGAAGAGAAAATCAATAAGATTCCAAGGAGTCCAAAAATAGGAAAAAAGTTTGAGAAACGAGTGAGAAAATCACTCCTGAAATCCAAATGTGCATTGAAAAATACGCGTTTTAAGTCTCTAATTTTAAGTGACAGGACTACCTGATGAATGCACAGAGGGGTGGTTACGTAACCAACTGGGGTGGTTGTGTAACCAACTATCACTAAAAATTATGTAACCACTGGTTACATAATTGTTGGGGTAGTTACAAGCTGAAATTCTGGTTACATAACCATCGGTGCAGTTATGCAAACCACTGCTCATGACAAAGACAAAGCTAAAAAGTGGTCTTACAAGAAAAATTAAACTTTACAGACAAAACAAAAGGGTGGATTTGAGTCAAAGGAGGGAAGAAAAGAATAGGGGGAAGGATCTGGACCTCATTTTCACCTTGGAAGAAGTTTTTAATCATTATTGGAGATTTTACCGTTCCAACAATATAGCACCATGTAATTTTGGGTGCGCACAGTCTCCTAGTAATTGGGATTTCCAAGGTTCAAATTACATCTCTATGTTAATGCGGACTACTACTAACGGTTTGGATACCCATGTGATAGGGCACCATGATAATGTGGTTTAATCTAGTGGCTAGTCGAGAGCTTAAACTTCCATCCTTGAATGGTTCCATGATTGGTGTGGGATGGTGATGCCACAAAGGGCTAGGGCCCTCTCCCTAGATAACCTTAGCAAAAAAAAAATGTGTATAATACTAAATAATTCAGTTTAAAACACTAAAATTTAGACATGAAACATCAATTTGTGATTCAACAACATTAGTGTTAGTTATGTGGTAGTTATGTAATACTAAAATTTAACACCAAAATTGATTATGGCATATAACGCTATAAATGTAAGACCAAATTCAGTCTTATATTTATAGTGTTATATTTCAGTGCTATATGCCATAACCAATTTTGATGCTCTTGTATTTTGGTGTTATCAAACAACTACCACAAAACTATCACCAATGTTATTGAATCACAAATTGGTTTTATATGCCTGAATTTTAGTGTTTTTTAGTATTATATTAGCTAAAATTCTTATAGTGGGTGCCCATAACCCACCTAATTTTGTTTTACATGAACTCTTTCTTGCACTACAAGGGTTCTGGGGTTTGAGAAAATTTTACAGAGCCATTCTGAAGGTGAGTGAAGAATACTGACAAAAAGCAACATACATTTCTAGGCAAGCGAAGCACTTAGAAAGTTACAGACCTAGACTCCAAGAAAATCTAAGACTGTACATAAGGGTAGGGACTGTGTGAATTCTATAGACAGATTTGTACGGATTTTATCAGGGTTAATTCCAAGTTTCGGTTCCATCAATGGAGCATATTCAGTTCTAAATCTTCATGTTCCAGCACTCATACCATCCAAACTCTTCTAAATCTACACATGATTATCTAAGTGTAATATTTCCTTCTTTTTGGAATTCGTTAAATCAATAGTCACTTTGAAAAGTGTTATTCTTATTTGTGCAATTAATGTTGGAAGTTAACTAAATCAGATTATCCACCTGTAGCATTATTCATATTTTTATGTATGTTAATTAGAAACATTCTAAAACTTAAAAAGGAATGAAATATTCACTTCCCATAAAAAGTGAAATCACTCATATACAAGCACACCAGGTTCTTATTTCCAATTCTTAGTAAGAACACAATCCAATCAAGCATGATTGAAGGGGTTCAAATTATAAACTAGCTACATTGATATAGATATTACATGTTTGGTGTGATTTGAGGACTCTTCAGAGTAGTGCCGATGTAGGTGGTTCACAAGGTGCGCCACAACCCAAATACTAACCTTCTTACAGATTCTTATACCCATGGTTAAAATTTTGGATTCATTCAACTAATTCATATGATATTGACACTATGTGATAATTAGGGTTTGATAGAGAAGTACATTTCCAAGCCACCACAAGACCAATAAAGTTACATAAATTCATTCTAAAGGTGTCCAAGACCGTACATAATGGGAGGACTAGTTTATACATCCTAACTAGACCATACAATCCTTCACCAAGAGGGTTTCAAGTCACAATTTTAGTAGTGAATATTTTCCATAACCTGTACTTTGAGATTCTGCAATTCATCTCCCCAAATTCTTCTTGTACAACTTTGTAAAGTTAAGTCTCTCTCTCATGTATTTTAACCTTGTGTGTGTGTGTGTGTGTAAAGAACCAATACATTATTATGATTTTGTATAATTAATGTTGGAAGTTAACTTATCAAAGTAGTTCCTAGTTTCCTAACCTTACATAACTTCTTAATTGTTGTGTAATCTTTAACAAACCTAATAATATTCAAAAGGGTGTAAACATTTGGTGAACCTAACTCGCAATTATTTCTTGCACCTTCTTTCAAAGTCTATTTTCCCTATGGTTTCATGTATACATTGTATTTTCATATACAAACCTTATTTTCATGTATTGTTTGTCCTAAATCTAGTTTGCATAAATTTTCCTAGGGTTTCAAGGTTAGTCCTACCCTATGGGTCTCTTTCTAGGTCTCCTCATTGTTGAATCACCTTTCGTTAAATATCTCAAGAATAACAGACCTATTTTCAAATTTTGTTGAGGTTATTATTAAATTTTATATATTTAACAAAAAACCTCTTTCTGTTTGCCATAATTCTTAGCACATGTTTTGGAAATGCAAATTTGTTTTAGTAATTAAGGCATAATCAGAAAATATACACTTTTGTGAAAATTCCTTGGAGGTTTTTTTCCATATAATCATATTCTAAAATAATTTTTTCATTAAATTCACTTATAATTTTCATACATGGTCAATTTAATAAATTGAAGATGAATTTTTTTTTGTTAAAAATCACTTTTGGGTCTTATCCTCTATGGTATCTTGTTTTTCATCGTCCTATTAAGTTTATATTATTAATTCTCAAGATACATTATCCTTTAAATAATCATGGTTTGTCTTGATGAAGCATTTGTGTCATTCCTTGAATTCCTTTAACTTTATCCATTTTTTAAATATATGATATAATTTTAAGTACACAAATCCATCTTGTTACACCTCTTAATGTCATAGTTTCCATTCTCGGTGCTTTGATTTCAATGTTGAAGTTCCAAAGTTTTTTTTCATTGTTTTTATCATACCTTCCAAGGAACCCACTATATCTTTCTTTGAGTTCATCCAACTCAATCCCATATATAAGGATATCATATATGACATATTTAAAAATGAACAAATCAATCCTAACACGTCCCTTTCATATGTGGATGTTGTTCTCAAGGAATTTTTTAGTTTTTCACTTCATTTATATTTTTGTTAACAGTTACAATTGTAATGATGCTTCAAATATCAATTCTAATGATGTTGTATATGATGATATTGAAAGGAATGATAAGAATATTGTTCCAAGCCACGTAAAAACCAAGGCACAAAAATTTCTACAAAAAACCCCCAAAACGAGGTTTATTTGGAATATTTTGTAAACCCCTGAAATTTTTGATAACCCTCAATTTATTAAACCGAGTTAGATCTATTTGCAAATGAATTTTTAGTTTCAAAAATGAATTATTTGAAAAACTACATAACCCATTAGTGGAAAACATATCACCAGAATTGCTCTGATACCATATTAGAGTTTGTGGATCTCTGATGAAAAATGAATGCATGAGAAATTACAGAAATCAAAATAACTAACAATAAAATCCAATATGATCAAACCTCACAAAGGCAAGAATGGCTCCAAATCATCTCAATGTTCCATGCTCCATATTCACGATGTAATATAATGATGCAAGTCAAGTATATATAGGTGGTGAATGTGTAACCTCCTCCTAGATTAGTGGGGAATAACTCTCACTAATTGATACTAGAAGTAGAGTTGACTCCACACAACTAGTGAGCTGAGTGAACATAACTGGTAAGCTAACTCAACACAACTACAACTAAGCAAGTATATCCTATGAGTGTAGGAAAGATCAAAGTAAATAAACAAATACAAGGAAAATAAATATCCTACACCAACACCGCTCATAAGCATAGCTTAGGTGGGAAGTGAAAAGGAAAGTGGGTCCTGGAAACATGGATTGATGAGGTACTCACGTAAAATTCAAATCTCTCATAAAGTGGATAAAAGGAGAAAACCTGGTGGGAGAAAAACTCACTCAAGAAAAACTGGAGAAGAAGAAGTAGTGGGGCTCGGTAACTCATCCTAATGAGGGTACCCACGTACAATGATCATCCTCCAGAGTAGAGAGAGAAAGAAGTGAGGACAAGAAGGTCCCCTAAGAAGATCATTGATGATGTGGTCCTCTGCGTAAAGACTGGAGAGAATTTGTCTACACCGAATAACGTTCCTGCCCTTGAGAAGGACACAAAATGAGCACTGAAAGTCAGCCCACTCCACAAAGGAAGAAGAATAATGTAGTACTTTTATCTCTACATCTAGTTTGTAACTAAAAGGTGGCATAAGTCTGAAAAATGTGTGCACAAAATACAATGGTAATGCCACTGCAATATACATGTCTAAGAGAGAAGATGGTGGGGGCCCAATAACCCTCACAAAGGGATCCATAAGAACAGTTTTATCGTGAAACATCTCTAAAATAGTGGAATTGAAAAATTTCTATCATGTAGAGCATGAGAAAACATGCACTTTTGACTAAAACAGTGCTCAAAACGGAGCTACCGATCAAAAGTTATAGCAAAAACAATTTCCCGCAAACAATGACTTATTTAATTAAAATTTTGCAAACTAGTTAAAAAGTTGTTAGAAATGACGGGAAAATGGTTGTGCATATACTCATTGGAACCGGGATGAGATGATGAACATCAAGGGATTTTGGGCTCAACCGAAAATGCCTCCATGTATAAAATAAAGGAGAAAGTGTTTATGCAAAGGGGTTTGGCCACCTACCAAACCAGGCCTTACCCTCCATCTTTGACATGCAAATAATGGGAAGGTAGATAAACATCATAATTCCTCCTTTGTGATAGAAATGGTATTTACTTTAATACAAAAACAATAAAAAATATGCCCCCTAGATTTACATCAACTCCACTCACTATACTTAGGTTACCAAGCCTATTATTGTAGTCACATTTGCTAAAGAAAAACCAATCCACATGTAACCTTTTACAAAAAAAACAAATAATGGATTGAAAATCCAAAAAGGAAAGTGTTTGACCAAGCAAATAGGTGATAAAACTGAAGGATTCAATCAAGCTAGGGTTCACCAAGTAATGAGTTAGATTGAAGTGAGACTCAAGTCGATGAGTTGGAAACACGACAAGAGCTAAGAGGTGTCAAACCTACATGTAGCCAAGGAAAAGGCCGAACTCAAATCAAGGCAGCAAAGGCGTCGAACAAAATCAAGTTAGTGTAGGTTATTATTTATCCTTTTATTTATTTATTAGGATAATTCTTACACTTGTGTTAGCCCTACACTTATTGGGTTATCTTGCTTAGGTGTACTAGTTGTGTGGAGTTAGCTTACTAGTTGTGTTGAGTTAGCTTCTCAATTATGTGGAGTTAGCTTACTAGTCTTTTAAATTTAACTTAACTACCAGTATCAATTAGTGGGAATTCTTCACAACTGATTTAGGTAGTAGTTGCAATTCACTCCTATATGTACATATTTCTTATTAAGTAATTCAATTCATTGTATTATAATGTATTGAGCATTATGGATTATGAAGGATTTCCTTATATGGTATTTTAGCTCTTTTTTTTTACAAATCTAATGTGGTGTGCTATTATCATCTGAGATCAAAACTTGGAACAATATTTGTATCATTCCTTTCATGGTATCAGAGCGATAGATGATGTAGACATCCATATGTGCCAAAAAAAGAGATATTTACAGTCAAAGTTTGTATTAACAATTGTACTTTTTGGGTGCATTCTTTTATCCACTGGCTATAAGTGTGTACCTTCTAGATGCATTCTTTTACCCTCTAGATATTTCTATTTTGGATGTAATTTTTAAGCCACATGATGCAGATTTGTACCCTTTGGGTGCATTTTTTTATCCATTGGATATAAGTGTGTACCTTCTAGATGCATTATTTTACCCTATGGATATTTTAGTGTTAGATGTAGTCTTTTATCCACTTGATGCATATCTATACCCTCTGGGTGCATTATTTTATCCATTAGATATAAGTATGTACCTTCCAGATGCATTTTTTAACCCTCTAGGTATTTCAGTTTTGGATGTAGTCTTTTATCCACTAGATGCAGATCTGTACCCTCTGAGTGCAAGCTTTTATCCATTGGATATTGGCATGTACCCTCTGAATGCAATGATTTACCCTTTGGACATTTAGGTTTTAGGTGTAAGATTTTATCCTTTATTCGTAAGCCTGTATTGTGTGGATGCACTTTTTTACCCTTTGGACATTTGGGTGTCACATGTACTTTAAAAAAAAAACATTAGCATTAAAATATCATTTTAATAGCAAAACCTTCTAGAGCTCATAACTTTTGATCCGTAGCTCAGATTAAGGTGATATTTTTTTTGAAATTGTGTTTTTTTTTTAGATATATGTATTGGTAAAAAAATTAAATACATATTTCAAATGTAAAAGCTACTTTTACTCATTATAATATTTACATGCACTCAATTATAAAGTTCCAAATTTGGGAGGGTGTTGTAATCACTTGTGGACGTAATTTCGATTGAGCTCAACGTCCTAAATTTTTGGGTATTGAATTCTTATATCTATGGGTGTATACATTTATATCTATCTTATTTGTTGAGATATTTTGGATCTGTATTTTTGACACTTTTTTTGGCACGTTGACAGTCTCCCTTATGGGGGAGCTATTCTGGTGAAGCCCAATGTTAGTTTGTCAATGTTTGAGTAGTTGATTTTGGCAACTCATATAGATATGTGGTGTCATTCTACCCATTCAACAGTATGTGAGGGTATGGTGTTGATATTGATTATTTGGGTTTCATGTTCTTGCCTTGTTACATGTTGATACTACTTCTTTGGGTTTTGTGTCCTTGCCTTGTTACCTTAGCTTTTCTTGGATCGTAACACTCCTATTTATTTGGATCTCGTGTCTTTTGCCTTGTTGCCTTGGTTGTTCTTGGATCGCGGCACACCCATTTTTAACAGTTGATCAAATTATGTTTGGTGTTTTTTTACACTTTCAACATCACTCCATTGATAGTCTCTTTGCATGGAGCTATTCTGGTGAAGCTCAGTGTCATTTGTTTTTGAGTTCTATGATCAAGCAGTAGATTCATACCACAATGCGCACCACACTTCTTCAGAATTGTATGAATTTTTAGAGACGATCTTGTTAGGATATCTTACAGTAGTATTTTTCTCTCTCTACTTTGTTATTATTGGTTTTAGGTACCTTGCGGTGTCTAATTTTCCTAGTTATTGTACGTGGGTACCTCATCAGGCCTTGTTGTTGTGACCCACCTCGTTTTCGCCCACCTAAGCTATTCTTATGGGAGGGTGTTAGTGTAGGTTATTATTTATTCTTTTATTTATTTATTAGGATAATTCTTACACTTGTGTTATCCCTACACTTGTTGGGTTAGCTTTCTTAGGTGTACTAGTTGTGTTGAGTTAGCTTCTCACTTATGTGGAGTTAGCTTACTATTATTTTGGAGTTAACTTAACTACCAGTATCAGCTAGTGGGAGTTCTTCACCACTGATTTAGGTAGTATTTGCACTTCACTCATCTGATATGTACATCTTTCTTATTGAGTAATTCAAGCCATTGTATTGTAATGTATTGAAAATTATGGATTATGATGGATTTCTATATATGGTATTTTAGCTCTTTTGTTTTACAAATCTAATGTGGTGTGCTATTATCATCTGAGATCGCGGCTTGGAAAAATATTCTTATCATTCCTTTTAGATACTTCTTTACCTTCTCCTGAAATGGACATACACAATGATACACTTGAAACTCATGTTACAGTGGAATCTAAACCTAGTCATGATATACCTATTAGTGATATTTCTCGTCCACATTATATTAAGGAAATTTTTTATATTGAATATCAATTTCCTATTACTACTTATAATGTACTTATGATTTTATGGGTGGCTCATATTCTCCTTCAAAATGCTACAATGTCCATGGATTTCAAATTTGTTACATGGAATCAATATAATTACACCTATAATGATATTATGATTGTTGGTCTAGATGATTGTATCGTTACCTCACTTGATGATACTACTCTGAATCGATTGGGTATATTGTCTACAATGACTCATATTGACTTCCCCTCACTTATTTCCCCATGACTGCACCCAATATTATTACATCTATTGTGCTTACCTCTTTGGGCGAAACTCATATCCCCCCAATGGTGCGCTAACTATATATTTTACACATAACTCTTTGCACATTCTTAAGTACCTATCTAATATTATACAAGCAACTACAAGAGTATCTTCTAATCTTACATTTATTATAAATGATGCACTTATATATGTTATGTTGGTTATATATTTTAAGTATTATGTCACTCATGTTTATCTTACATATGTTCCTTTTGGGTACATATTGGTATGTTTCTATTGTTCCTAATGATTCTATATCACCTCTTTTATTATTATTTTTCCTTGAGTCTCTCCCTCTTTTTAAATTTTATACAGAAAACCCTCATGACACTAAGTCTCTTGTGCATTTCTTACTTCCTTTTCTCCCTCTTATTACTATACTTTTATGTATTCCATATGTGGCTAGGCCTTTTATCTCTATAGGTTTCTCCCCTCATACTCGTGGGTAAGTGCACAAAGATGGGGGGCCAAAAGGGGGTCAAAAAGGGACACCTTTTTCCTAAAATCAGTGAACCTGAACTTCATCGAATCATTTGGCATGCATATGCTCAAAATTTGACAAAGTAATAAGAATAAGTACTGTAGAGCTCAGAATCTAGTTTCTAAACTACTAAATATTTTTAAATGGTTGAGATTAAGAGGATCAAATGTGGTGCACACAAAAAGTATGTCTATTTTTGTGTAAAAAAGATAAGAACCTATTGTGTGTGTGCCCCCCCGCCCCCCCCCCCCCCCCATTTTTTGAGTTCTATAAAAAAAATTCAAATCCCTTTGGTAGAAAGTTAGCTAAGACCATGTACAAGGTCCCACTAAATTTTCATAATTTTTGGATGAATATATAGTTTTTTATTAATTTTCAAAGTGCACATATCCCGAAAATGAAATATTTGTGTGTGTACCCCCATAATTTTGAGAAAAAAAGTCATTTTTTAGTATTTTTTTATTTGAGTGTATGTAGAATAGAGTTTAGAAAAAACCAATTTTTTTAATTTGGATGAAAAAATCATAAATTTTGCACCAAAACGTATGCATAGGTTTTTGCAAGAAAACAAGGCACTAGTAAAAGAAAATATGGATGAAAGCCTTAAAAAATCAGATATTAGAAATAATTATATCATCATCAAGGTAAAAATGAGCTTGACATCGTAGTATAATTTATTTTTGAATATTATGTTTTAATGCACGAGATATTGTGGTGCACACGTGAAATTTTGATGTTTTTCTATCAAACACGGTTTTAATCACGCAATACACATTCCAAACCTCTAGTTTGTAAATTCAAGCCTTTGGATTGGGTACTCTAAACCCCAACAAGATGAAACTTGAGTGCGTTATAACGCGCTCACATTTATAACACACTCGTGTTCCTGTTTCCAATGCGGAATATGTCCATTTGGAAGGGATAAAGTGTAAAAACACATAGAAAACCATAACGCGAGCGCGTTTCAGCTTGGTAAACCTATTTCATAATGCGACCACGTTATAACGTGACCTAGATTTTCCCTTTTCATGTTATAGCACGACCGAGCCATAATGCGAGCACATTATGGCCAAAATGGCCTAAAAATGGATTTGTGTCCACTTTTTGGCCCCCCATATTTGTGCATACGCCCTCATATTCACTAATTATCCAAGTCACACATTGCCTCTTATATATCTAGTTCACCTAGTTCTCCTCTCATGACTTCTATGGCATATATTATCACCTTTGTACTACTAAAAAATGAGCATCATTCTTTGGCATAATTGAGGCCCAATCTTCTCATTTCTCTTGTCTCATCTCCACCTCCTCACTCGGCACTCCTTGGATAGCTCTTGTACTACCCCTCCTTCTATAAATAATTATATTTTAATAATACAAAAACATTTATATATTTGCACACATACAAAACCATGACCTATACACATAACTTGTATTATTAGCACTTTATATTACATATGTTATTAGTCATTACAGTTTGATTGATAGCATTTTTTTTACTCTTTCCACACATGCATTCACTAGGTATATTGGGCTTGATGCAGGACACACAGATCATTACATGCTAATAGGAGATACCATGGTTCCTTATATTATTCTCTTGGGAGCATCCATTTACATTATACATGTGTTATTATTCTTTATTGTTTTTTTCTATTTCCTCATTATGTTTGATTATATATATCATTTATATGTTATTTTTTGAGCTAACATGATTAACACAGGTGTCTTGTGTAGCGTTAAAACATCTTGCTTCATGCACTCTCTTTTTTATTATTACTTTTATCATTTTTTGACACTACTAATTATTATACATATTTATTATTTGTTTATGTTGTCACTTGTCTACTTCGTTATATGTGGTCTAAGTGTCTTGTGCATATAATGACACAATGGGTATCCCATGTTTATCACTCTATGCCTTCTTATGTGATATTGCTTTTCTTGTGTGTGGCATAAGTGCCTTAATTTTCTTGTGATATCGTGGGCATCCCGTGGTTACATATCTATGCCTTGTTGTGACTCTAATTTACATGTTATTACTCTTGTTTTTTCACTTCATTGTTTTTTAGGATTTATTATATTTCTATTATATTTTCCTTTTCTATGTTATTATTGTTCTAGTTGTTATCACTACTCATATTACTCTTGTTTCTATGGTTGTTTGCTTCTTTTCACACCATGGTTTCCACCTTGTGCAACTACCCCTTTTTTTAGGTATGGATTCTTAAAGGTAGCCACCTCTTAAATATCCCACACTCTCTTACAGTCTCTTATACATACAACACATGGGCACCCATATATTATTTTGATCTGCATACTCAAATGGTTTTGCACACCCACCTCAAAATAGGGGGAATTCATCAAATTATATTCTACATTTTATGGTATAATCATAGTTTCAAAAATAGGTTTTCCCAATGAAAAAGTACTAAAAAAAATCCAAACATCCACTTTTGGTTAAAAACACACAGGTTCAAAACCATATAGAAGTTTCATGACTATAAAGAGATTCCTAACCATACCATAAACTTTTATATTGGGAGAAAAACTACCATATTCTTATAACATTTCATATTTATCAACTTAAATATAGGTTTTTGGCATACTATCATAATCAGATGACACAATTCAGATCAATTTATAGATGGCATGAAACATTTAGCTCCTCCTCTTACTTCACTACTCAATTCTAGTTTTAAAATATAGATATTTTTGGGGCATAGGTCTCCTATTCCATTGGTATTTTAGAATATTACATATTCTTACTCAACAATATATCTTATGGGAAGAGCATGGGGTTACTCATCCTCTTATACTTTGTTTCTATATGCTTATACATTAGGTCTATATTTGTTTGTATTGGTGTGGTCCATGCGGTTATGAAAAGTATCAAAGTGGCTAAGTTCTTTTTAGGTAGTCTTTCCTCTTCTTATTATAAAAGGTGAGGATATCACAGTTACTAAAGTATTTGATATGTAGTATTCTTCCTTAATGGGGTGCATTGGTACTTCACCTTTATTCTTTCTCTATATTTTATTTAGTGTTGGTAATACATTCACCCCAATACTCTAGTTTCTCCTTTAGCGCAATCGGGTACTAATCACCCCCAATCCTTCAAAAAAATTAAACAACAATCCAAATCTCCAAATATCCAATTACAAGAAAAGGACATGAAGCTCTTCCCTTTACAAAACAAATAGCTTTACTCTTCCATGTTTTATATATCTTTATTTCACTTTATGCAATTTTAAATTCTACAGTTACTATTGAGTTATAGTTCAATTTCTACTATGGACATTGACTATGCTTTATGTTGTAGATTTCATCATGGATCATTCCAACGTGAACACATTTGGACAACAAAAACTCCAAGTGAAAACAAAGTGTGTCTACACACTTAGGTATATTTTTATTTAAGCATGCAATTTTCATTTCATACTTAAAGGGGGAGGAATGCATACACTCAAATTTGGAAATTTACCCTTTTGACATCATTTATTGCAATTATGCTTCTTGGATAAGACAAACACCTATATCCCATCCTACTCAATATATATTTCCATCTCTTTTATAACTTATTTATTCCCACATACCTATGTGTTTATAAATTCTGAATATCAATACACAAGACAAATTCTAAAGCTTTTTTTTTCATGATGAAACTTTCAAATTTCACTAATCTTATCCTTTTCTAAAACTATACCATTTTGTTAAGTTATATAATACAATCCTTGATGACTTGTACATTCCTACACCAACACATTCTCCAACTCTATTTTTGATGCACTCTTATTTTTCGGGTATTTTATCCCATTGGGTCATCCTTATAATAATTTTTTACCTTCAGAATCCTATATAAGAAACTTAACACTACCACATTTAATCACTTGGAAATTATATGGCATTCTATTGAAATACTCTCTTGTAACACTCACAAAAGGAATTAAAGGCTCCCTAAATATTCCTAAATCTAGTGCACATGTCCATTAAGTAAGATACTACTATAGTTTTGAATCACTCAACCAGGTCAAGGAGTTTAGCTTCCCTCGCATCCAATCCCACTAAGTTCATATTTCCAACTCTTAGCATTAGCATAATCCATTCAATCATGATCAAAGGGGTTAAAGTTTCTAACTAGTTACATTTATATAGATATTAACATGTTAGGTGGAGAACTATGTGTGGTTTGAGGCCTCTTCTAAGTAATGCTAATATAGGCAGTGCATGGGGTGCACCACAACCCAAACACTAACCTTTTTACATGTTCTTCTACCCATGGTTAGGGTTGTGGAGTCATTTAGCAGATTATAGATGATATTGAGACTACAATAATTAGGGTTTGATAGTGAAGTAAATTTCTAGGCCACCAGAGGACCCACAAAGCTATATAACTTCGTTATGAAAGCCAAGACCACATAGAAGGGCCAAGACTAGATTATACATCCTAACCAGAACATATAGTCCTTCACCATGGGGGTCTCAAGTCACATATTAAGTAATGAAGATTTTTCAGGCTCTACACTTCCAAATTATCTAGTATGTATTCCTAGATTCTTCATGTACAAATATGTAAATTTAAGTCTTTATCTATCTCTCTCTTTTGTATTTTGAACTTGTATATATATATATATATATATATATAAAGAACTAATATGTTATTATGATTTTGTATAATTAATGTTGGAAGTTAATTTATCATAATAGATCCTAGTTTCCTAACCTTACATACCTTTTTAATTAGTGTGTATTCCATAACTAAACTAATAATATTAAAAAGAGTGTAAAAAAAAACTATGGGAATCCTCCATATGATTTATGACACAAAATTTGTGTCACAACCATCCCTATGATCTCCTTCCATATAATCTAGAATTTAAAAAATTCTACATTGTCCTCAATCAAACTATTAAAGAACATGACTAATACCAATTCACTCTTATATCTCATTACACTAACTACTTATTCTTTATGTTTGTCTTCATCACATCATAGAACGTCCATGTCTTACCGATTGGAATGTCCAAGATATCATGCACTCCTCCGAGATGAATTATTTATTGACAATTTCTCCACTGACCCTCCTCCACTTAGAGGTTTTTGACTTGATCTGTAATGTTGTCATGCAAATGTATAACATGAAAAATTCAAACTCTCAAGCATGACAACTAAGCCAAATTTGAAATTTTGCTCCTAAGCCTTCCTGATCCCTCCTCCCCGGTCATTTTTTCTTCTATACCATACTCATCTTGACCTTTTATGTCCTTCCCTAGTGTTTTAAATGGGGTAACAATGTTATTCATCTCATACAAAAAAGTGATTCTAACGGTTATCTCTCTGATAGGCTTGGAAAGGAAAATTTCAGTAGTTTCATGACTGGTGTGCATCCTCCTAGGAAGATCTAAAATCCCACACTCATACGAAGGTGGTATTGAAGAGATAAGAACATGTTGGAACTGAATTAGGAAATTTTAGTGAATTTTTGGAGGTTTAGGGACAAACTATGCAACAACAATTTTTTCAAGTGTGAGGAGCGTGCAGTCAAAATCAATACTTGAACTTCTACAAAGGATTTCAGGAGTTCCATATTGAATTGAAAATAAAAAAAATAGTAATTGGAAATCTTAAATATTTCTCTACATGGTGGAATCATAAACTCTTTCACAATACCTAATGGCTTCTCAAGGTAGCTCAATTTTGATAGACACACCCTGTTATCCCAAAAAAAAGGGGTAATGTTTTAATATGCAGGAATAATTGAGGTATAAAACCCCTCCCATTGTTCTTTAAATTGTATTAGGAGTAAAAATAATATAAATATTCATCATAAACGACCACCTGGAGCTCCGGGAATCACTTTTCCAAGTTGTTTATCTTCCAAGTGTGCTTCTCATAGTTAGTCATTTTTAGGGTGGGACACGTGTCTCCTCATGGTGAGGGTGTAATTTTATGTATGTATTATCCCCATTCCTAAGGTAAAATGTGGTACACACAAAATTACCCCTCTCAAGGTTCTTCATGTGACCTGATGTTGACTCCCAGGAGCTAGGGCACACTTTTCCTCATCTCTCCATCCTCTCACCTTAGCATACCACTTTTCCTCACCAGAATGAGGCACATTTTTTTGTGCCCCTTATCCCCATTCCAAAGGGGATAGAGGGGATACAAAAAATTTCCCCTCACCAAACCATCAAAACCCTATTTTTTCCCTAGATTCTTTTCCCACTCCCATGAATAAATTTGACTATCACGAAGCTAGAAAACTTGAAATAACTAGCTATCAAGCTTGTTTCCTCACCTAGTTAGACCTATCTAAATTTTTTGAGGAAATTAAACATGAAAATTATTCATATCACAACCAACGCACTTCCCATTAGGTTTCAGAGCCATCTATGGTTGTAAAAATTAAATATTTTCTCATAATTCTTCCTCCGGAAAGTTAATTACACGAAGTTTTCAATTGAGTTTTCTTCTCCTAAGCTCTCTATGATCACTATAACTTCCATAATCCATTAATTATTTCCATTTCAGATTCATACCTACAAAACATAACCTCTGAAAATTGATTTTTTTTTATTTTTAAGAGTTTCAGCAGGAGGAACACATCGAAAATTGGTGCTCGAGATCGCAACGAACAACTAAATCCAAAATTGATGTTTCCGATGCAAAGAAATGCCATTTTCACTAGTTAATAAAAATATCATATGAAATTCCAATTCACATGATAAAAATATTAATTCCCTCAAATTTCAATCTCTGATCACTCAGCTTATCTGGAAACAATGTAAAATAGAAAGCAAGGCAAAATTGACAATTTTCCCAAAATAGCGGGTCCAAAAAAAGTAACTTGATAAAAATAGAAACTTGTTAAAAATGGCAAAACATCATTAATGGAATTAAATTTAGTGTGAAACATACTTTAGAAGATAAATTTTTAGTAAAAAGGGAAAATATCCCGAAATAGCAACTCCTGGTCACATCTGCCAAAAATAAAAAGTCTCAATTTTTTATGCAAAAAGTTGTTGTTGGCTCTGATTTCACTCATCTCTATATTTTTTTCCATAATCACATGATTATAAGGTTGTTTTAAAGCTCAAACTATAAATTTCACACTTCATGAGAATCCTAAAGCATCATTTTATTCACAATTGTGTCCAGGATCAAAATAGAAAATCTCGAGGTGCAGCAGGTGAAAGCTAGAGATATTTGGTAGTCTAAAAGGATTTAGAAGGATCCAAGAACTCCATTTAAATCCAAGATAAGGAACCATATAGTCTTAAATCCATAATCATCTCTCTAAGATGATTTGGTTGAGGTGATCTGAATGAGTTAGGAAAGCCATGTGAGCTAATTGAGCTAGGTGAGCTGGTTGAGCTAGGTGAGTTGATAGAGCTAGCCAAGTCAAGTGAGCTAGTTAAGAGCTCATCCTTTTTCCATAATGAGACACATGAAAATTAATAACAAGAAACCATCCTGGATTCATTTGAAATTATTTACATAATATTGTTCTTAACTACTCAATCAAACACCTGGCAGTGTGGTCAATCACCAAGGGGTTCAAGCATCATGGAGCCGGTTTGTGATCATCAATGTCCATTGTGAAAGTATAAGGAGTAAGAGAGTGATCCTCACTCTCATTTTGAGATCAAATATGAATCCTTATGGGTGATTCCCGTATTCATCTTAGTCTCACATCAGGATGTCTTGCAGTAGTGCTCCTAAACACTCATTCGGCAGTCTGAAGTGTGAGTGCATTTTTCACAAGGAGGAGATTGTGATTGCCATGCCAGCCAATTATTCACCAACAACAGATCAATCCACTCCTTCCTTCTCCTCTCTTTCTTCATCTTTCTTCTTTCCCTCTTCTAATTCTTCATTATATGTAATCATGGTAATTTTTCTCATTCACTTAAGTGACTTTCTAACATTGAATTGTAAAAGTCCCTTGTATTTATAAAAAGGAAACTTATTTTCCTGACTTCCTAGGAAGATGTAAATTCACAAGTGGAATGAGAACTTGAATATTCATGTGGAGGTAGATGAAGTGAAAATCTACGATGCTATAAATTGGAATGGCCTCTCTATTCCAAAGGATCTTGAAATTTTAGTTCTTGGTAGCAATTTTGGATTGTTGTAGATTAATTGAGCTTTGCATTCATCACTACATAATAAATAAAAGATACATTTATTCCATTTCATTTTCTCATTATTTCCTTTATTCTCTATTTTCTGCAACTTTGAAATTATAGTGTTCTTGAGTAACCAAGAAGGAACTTGGTGTCCTTAATTGATGAAACTAAAGAACTGTGTGTCTCTAGTTTGTTAATCTCACTAATTTCCTACATTTTTTCTTTCCTCTAATTAAATGTTGACCTACTTTGGTTATTATGTGTCAACTCTGTTAATGCCTACTCACAACGATAACCTTCTATTTCCTATTTTCTCTCCTTTACCCCTCACCGCTGTAAATTCATTCCTTGTACCCTATACAAGCACTTTTTCATAGGTTCAGTGAAGTTTTCTTGTGTGATCCCTAACATATTTGGCCACCCCACAACATTTATATAGAATTAGGATAGTTTTACTTTCAATGATGAGAGCCTCCCCATACACAAGAAGGAGGGGCGTAACCCCGTGAGCATTGGTGGAAACACATAATTTTCAACATGAAAAATTATTTCATCAACATGTCGATATCTAATGAAAATTTTCAATAAATTCACATTTGTGGACACCCCCAATACTACATACCTATTTCCATCTTATCCTTAGGTATCCTTCATAACCTTTAGAATTGATTAATTAAATTAAGTAATTCATGATTTGCATCATAAACCTTAGAATTAACTAATTTAATTCTATTACCCTTTTGTAATTAATTAAGTTAATTCCTACCCCTTAGTCTAATTAACATTTTTAAAATATATGATTAATTATCTCCGCTTCATATCCACTTGGACCCCAGTTGGACTCCACTTCCTCATCCTAGTCAACTCCACTCCACTCTTCTTCTATAACTTTATAAGGGTAGGGGAAATAACATTACACGTACAACCACTTTCTCAAATGAAATTTTACTATTAACCAAATAATCATTGTCTGTTTAAAGTTGTAACCACATAGAAAAAATCGACTTGTTATTTCAATAAATGCATTCATGGTCCTAGAACTCATTCAAATGTAGATCTTCTTTTCATGGCCTCTCCCTTGGCTATAAATTAGCAGGCCTTATCATTTTCAAACCATTTTGGATCTATGTTCAATCACTCTTGGATTCCTCTTGGATTTCTCTTGGATTGCATTCTCTTAACCAACTTTTGTTATTTTTCATCCAATATCTATATATTGGAATCTTTCCCGATGTCATTTTTGTGTTCGTAGAATTACAATCTCTCATTTTATAGATTAAATTCAAGAGCACCCACAATCCAAATTCTTACAAGGTTATACAAAGCTTAAACACTTCCATAACCTTATATGAGGTGTGCAAGAAAAACACAGAGGAGAGGTTTGTTGCTTTATTTGTTTGTCTTTCCATTTATGTATAGTTTTTCGTGCTCACATTCTGGCACGCCTGGTGGGACCCACCCACACTATTTCTCTTGATTTTATTTAATTAATTTAGCCTAATTTTATCATTAATTAATCAGCCTTTTATTTCATTATTGTGTATTTAAACACTTAGGGCATAGTTTTAAACACAATAGGTCCTAGATTACATTTTTATCACATTAGACTAATAGGGTAACTGTACAACTTTAAATTAGGGGTTATTTAATGTTTACTTTGTTGTTATCTAATTTTGGAATGATATCATAAACATCATTAATGCTTTTTGAGGACTTTTTTCATTTCGGGAAATCATATTTTTGTGAAACTAATTGTAATAAACTCCACATGTATGCTCTTTTCTTTCCCTTTTATAAGTGATCTTGAAGATCAGAAACATGAGTTTATTCCCTTTTTTGTTTTCTCTTGTCGTTTCACCATAGGAAAACTTATAACCCTTTGTCTTTAGGACTATCTTATGAAGATCATTTTTAAAACTAATAAATGCAGGTTGCCTTTGGTCGTTGATTCAAGCAACCCACTTTATCACCTTTTTATTAAAAGTTATAAAACTTAGTTTAATTAATTTTTTAGTGACGGGATTATTCCATGATATCACTTAACTATGGTAAGTTCATAAATAGGGGCCATAAACTCATTGTGAGGAGTACCACAAGAACCCCAAAGTAGTCGGCACCTTTAGTAAACTAGTTGTCGAAACAGGTACCCCCCACCCAATTGACTAATATGCATTTATTGAGAGATTAGAGTCACAGATATCCCCATTGGTGACCCCAGATTGATCCTTTGAGTTGTGTCAAATCTATTTTATTGTATTAGGGGGTAAATTAAATCCGTAAACTAGCAATAGTATCGTGCTCGCTCGGATGGACTATTAACATTTAGGGAGAGAACTATATTCTAGGATGCCATGCCTTTTCCAAGCCAATCTAAGTTAGAGGCCTGCCTTCCATATACATATTTTTTTGTATTTATTTTTCTTTTTACATGTTAGTAAGTTTGTGTTCCACACTCTTTTGTTCATGTTTCTTTTTGTCTCTTTTCAAATCTTCTAAATCTCCTTCATTTGAATCTTCAACTTTCTCTTCTCAAAACTTCTAAATCTCTTTTATTTGGATCTTTCGCCATCTCTTTCCAAACCTTCCAAATATCCTTTATTTGAATATTTCACTCTCTCTTTTCAAATCATCCAAATACCCCTTATTTGGATCCATATTCATTTATTTTCAAACCTTCCAAATATCCTTTATTTGGACTTTTCATCATATATTTTCGAATTTTCCAAAATACCTTCTATTTGGATTTTTCATCACCCCTTTTCAAAATTTCCAAATTTCCCCCTTTGGATTTTTCTCATCTTCAGTTTGATCTATCTTACCTTAGTATTAAATATTTGAATCACTTTCCCAAATTTTAAGTAATTTTTTCCCCATAAAATTTAAGCCTTAAGTGGTGGATACCCACATCCTTACTTGAGCACCTTCATTCATAACCTAAGTCTTCACATCGTAATATCTACTTTATCACAATCAAGCATCATCAATATCTTATCATTCATCAAGATTTTAGATTTTTATCTTTTCCTCACATATTTTAGTTTAACATAGACATTGTTCAAACTTTAAGCACTAGCCCATTTTATGTCTATAAATTTAACATTCACTTTGTTAAATTTTAGGCATCATCATTTCTACACCTTTTTTTCAACATTCACGTTGTTTATACTTAATTCTTAACTTTTCATCACTAAGCCTCATCCATCTTAACTTTCACTTTGTTAAGGGTCAAACACTTCAAATGTATTTTTTAATCTCCTCCATTATAGAATTCACTTTTCTAGAGGTCGAGTATGGTCTATATTTTCATATTGTCCTTCATTATAGCATTCACTTTGCTAGAGGTTGAGTACGATCGATATTTTCATACCCTCCTCAATTCTAGCATTCATGTTTCTATAGGTTGAGTGTGGTCAATCTTTTCATCCCCTCCTCCATTCTAGAATTCACTTTGCTAGAGGTCGAGTATGGTCAATCAAATCAAACCCCTCTTTCATCTTAGCATTTATGTTGCTAAAGGTTGAGTCTATCTTGATTAGCATTCACGTTGTTAAGGGTATCATTATTTAAATCTATTAAACCCTTCTTCTATATTAGAATTCACGTTTTTAAGGCTCGCGTTATTTAAATCTATTAAACCCCTCTTCCATATTAGCTTTCATGTTGTTAAGGTTTAATTTTATCTTGATCTTCATTATCACTTGGTTCCATCTTAGCATTTATGTTGTTGAGGGTCACATTATTCAAATAAATGAAACCCCTCTTCCATATTAGCATTCACTTTGCTAAAATTTTAGTGGTATATCACATCTTTCTTTATTACTCCCCTCTTCTAAAAATGGTGGGAACAAGATAACAAGACTATAGTATTTTTAGAAGAGATGACAAAAATATTTTCCATATTAACTCTAGAAATGAAGATGGCGATCATCTTGAGGATCACAAAAATAACGTTTCTTTCAAGGAACAAGCCCAAATCAAAAATATTTTAAGAAAAAATAAAGACCAATTTTTTCTTTATATCCTCAAGATAGGATCGAAACTACCTCCCAACTTTTACGAGGAAATTTTGAAAACCTTACGAGGTCAACCTAAATCCACCAATAATACACAACCTAAAAATAATACCTATAATGATGTCAGGCCAATTAACACAAACATTTAGGATAAATGAAAATCTAGGGCTTTGACCCCCAAGACAAATCAAGCCTTGATCGATCAAATCAAATCAATGGAAAAATGATTGGGCTCTCATATCTTCCAAAGTCACTAAAGACACAAATGACAAATAAACAAAGAAGAACAATGAAAATCCCTCTTAAAATCATACTGTGAAAAATAAAGAAAACAATAGTCCAAAGAATGATAATTCTTCCTTTATCCCAAAAATAATTCACTATTTTCACTCGAATATTAAATGATGCAAGAAACAATTTCAAGTATGCAACAACAACGCAAAAAAATCAACTTTGATGAATTATATCCCTACCCCTTCAAAAAGGACATCTTACACATATCCTTCCCAACATATTTTGAGATGCCCAAATTTAAAAAATATAAGGGAAAGAATGACCCATGAGAGCATATTAATGAATTCTTCATGGCATGCCAAGAAGTGGCATACAATGATATCTTTTTATTGTGTCTCTTTCCATGAAGTCTACAAGGACAAGATTTGGATTGGTTCTTACACCTTCCAAAGGGATCAATAACTACTTTCAAAAACCTCTCGGATAAGTTTTTCAAACAATTTTCCTTCAACCTTAATCTAATATCACCATGATGGATTTGTGCAATGTAAAACAATGATCAAATGAAAAAATTTACACAATTCTTGCAACGATGGAGAGGAATCGCAAGTCGGTTCACATGTTCCATTCTGGATAAACAATTAATTATTATCTTTGTTCCTAACCTCTATAACAAGTTATATTTTCACATGTAGACACATTTCCTCAATAGCTTTGAGGAATTTATCGAGAAAGGGACCCAAATCGAAAAGTCCCTCATTATCATAGGCTTGATCGAGCCCAGTTCCAAAGACAATCATTTCAATACCAAAAATAATAACAATATTCATCAGGATAAACCTAAACATGTCAATAAAAACTAAAATTTTATTAATGATGGTGTCACTAATAACCAAAATGTGCATAAAGTATAAAATAGTAAGCCAAAGAAAAACAAATTAAAACAACCTATCATTATTCCAAGTAGAGAGGATCCCCCTCCTCGTGACCAAAAACAACAAAAAATTACACCATTGGGAGAGATGAGTGTTTTATGCCAACTGGAAAGTTCCAATATGGTCATGTACCCCATCGTGAAACCTTTTGATGAAGGGGAACACAACCCTTCTTGGTATAAACCTAATACCTATTGTGATTTTCATCGCATTGATGGCCATAAAATAAATATATGTGTGTGACTTTGTAACTACATCCAAGACCTCATTTATAATGGAAACATAGTGATTGAAGACCTAACACCAAATGATAATCTAAAGGTGTTTTCCAATCCGTTTCCTAAACATGGTATTGTTAGGAAAATATTATAGTGTTCACATTATTAATGTAATTGTTATACAATGAATAATTATGTTAGTAGTTATTCATTAATGGTTAGTTGTATATATTTTTACAACCAAACATATATACACTATATAATTTGTTACACCCATATTGTTATAAATGGGTCATTTGTTCCCTACTTTGTAGGAGGTTGTTGTGCCTACCTCTGTGGCTATATATTAGCCATTATATTAGCAGAAATAATATAGTGAGAAGAAATCAATTGTTTCAGTGTGTAAATCTACTACTGTACCATCATTTGGTATCAGAGCGATTAATGGAGTCCTTAGATATTATACGGGGGAAATCTGTTGCTATTCATGGTGGTCCCTGTGTATGAAATTTTTATTTTGGTTGTGTATAATCTCTATTGATATTTATCAACTGTTAATAAGAAGCAATGTGTGAACATAAATATACTCAATATTATAGTGTGTGTTTACCATTATTGGTTGTCTACATATGCATTATTCTTAACAATCCGTTGTCTAATATCATTGGTGTATCTTATTCTATAGCTTGTGCATTTTTGAGATTGTATTGAGTTTCAAGTATCATTCGTCATTTTAGATGACCTGCCTTATTTCACATTTGGCTTGACACTTGCCTTGGGTCAGAGGATAAAATTTGTGGCACCTCAATCCAACAACCGAATGATCTACTAACATGTTCCATTATTTCAAGAGTACTGGTCAATGGTACATGTGGCATCTCTAAATAAACTTTGCATTGATTGCGCCTCAAGTGTTTGTAAAATCTTGGTGATTGATTTACTATGCATCTCAAACCAACAATCTGCTCAGCATCTCTGCGCAGTGACCTTTGGCTCAGTTAGCATAACCAAACGCGTGGTCAAGGAATCAAGTCTCATCATTCTCAAATTGATCGACATGTGATCTCTGGTGAAGAGGAAAATTCAATAGTTTAAACCCAGTAGTCAAGAATTCCCTAAAAATGGCGGTGTATTCTCCAAGTTGGGTTCAAATCTTCTGATGATAAAGAGGCTCTATTGTACATGTGTTGATACATCGTAGATACTTGCATATATCTCTGTAGATCGGTGTTTGAGTTTTAAGTTGTATTTAGTTATCATTAGAAGGAAAATAGTTATTACCAGTCGACCGTATATTGGGTTGAATTTACACTGCAACTACATTTAAATATCTGTGCACTCATCGCAAAAGCATGACTCCTGATCTGTGGAATATAAATTTCTTCAGTATATTGGTATTATGCAATGAATCATCCTCTCTATGATCGAACCTAGAATGACACCATTATTCCAAATGCTAAACCTGATCAAAGCAACACAAAGAATCAGTCAAAATTCTATCTCGTGCCACTAGTAGAATAAGATTTTATATTTTTGATAGTCCATATTTCATTATCATGTTTATAGATTGTCTAGTTTGGTTGTATGTCCATTATATGTATTTTGCATATACCTTTGTAAATTGTTTTTATTAAAAGTTTTTTAAATGTATTTTAGGTTAATAGTTGTTGAGTCATTTTTGAGTCTATTTTGAATAGTTTTGTTTTAAAGTGTTAAAAAAAATTATCATTATTTCATGATAAGATGTGTTTCATTAATTTCATGAGTCTATTCTAAGTCAAGTTACTCATTAAAATTAAATGTTTCATGATTATAAATTCAAAGTCATATAGGTGATTTTAGGATTTTTTTATTTGTCGAAATTTGTGTCTCTAGTCTTATAGTTGAGTCATTTCTATAAAGTGTCATTGTAAAAGGTGTAAAAATTAAAAAATATTTTCCTCACGAACGCATTTTTGGTTGAACCCGACATTCGATTTAGGCATGTAATTGAGCTTCAAATTCACATTCTAATGAATTAACAACGTCATACTGGAGGATGGAGGCACATGAGGATGGAGGATAAGTAGCGTCCTCTTGTTAGTCACCAGCGACGGGGCCGCAAAATGCTTTGATGAAAATTTTCAATGTGTGTTTTCAAAGTTCATGTTTTTTCAATGTGTTGAGTGTTGAATAAACCCCTTTCCAAAATTTTGGTGAAGATTCATATTTTCAAAATACTCACTTATGGGGAGTAGGAGAAGATTTCGAGATAGACTCAAGGTATTGTTATCTAGCTAGTGTGAAACTTGTGGATCTTGGAGATCTAGAATTCGAGCACCTGGGGAGGAAGGGAAAGTCCCACAGGAACCCAAAGAGGAAGGGAGCATTCCTGCATAATTCAGCTCGACGTGCTACACCTTTACAAGGGTAAAGATATAATATATGGAGTTTGTATCTGGTCTAAGAAGTGCTTTTAGGAGGTGGTTCAAATTCTTCGAATATGCTTCTTCCTGTGTTCACATTAAGAGGGTGAATATTTGGAATTAATAATGTTCACACTAAGGGGGTGAATGTAAAGGAAAAAGCTCCATAACATGGTGAATCCTCGAATGACGTCAATTTTAACTCCATCATATCATTTATTGTAGACACTACTCCACATAAAGTTGAATATCAATTTACACCCCTCAAATAAATTCTTTCTAGTGCCTTTCAACAATTAGCAAAGGCTAAGATGATAAAATATCTAATAACAAGACCCTTCTATAATAGAGAACCTAATCCTAAGTGGTATAATGAATCATAATATTGTGAATACCATTACATTTAAGGTCATTCTATAGATCATTATTCAATTATTTGTCATTATGTCCAAGACTTAATTGGTGATAAATTCATTTCCATAGAGATTGACGATGAAGCTATCAAAACTGAAGACACGTCAACTACCACAACTTAAGTTAAATGTTGTCCAAAAAAATTTACATAACAAAACTCAAGGAGATCATGACGAAAAAGTTCGAATATCTCTAAATCAAAACCAATTCTAGATGTTCTTCTACTAGCTCAAACAGACATTGAACCTTTTTGGGACAAAAACATTCAAACATCAAATGAGAGATTGAACTTATTTCAAGGCTCCCTTTAACCCTTGATATACATGAAAACTTTAAATAATATGTTCCATTATTAAGCATTGTTGAGCTTGATTCCATCCATTCAATGTTAGCTCATATGCCTAACATCTCTACTCTTGTTGTAGAGACACAACAATAATAGTTTTGGACACTTGTTACAATACAATATCCCATGTTCTTAATACCTCAAATGATCAATATTGCAGGAATCTCTTCACTAATATTCCTATGTATCAAGACATCTACATGTGTACACTCTATGAGGTACATATACCCATAAATATATTCATACAACAATTTCAAGATATAATTGCAAATCTATCATCAAATACATTGATTCACTACCTAAAAGGAGAAAAATTGAATAATTTCTCTCTACAACCTATAAGGATCCTCATATGTACATCTCAGGATCAATCCTTCTTTCCTCACATCCTTCCACTCACGGGTGAATATGAATTTCAACATATTCTCCACATTTACAAATTACCTCTAGAATCACATAGGTTTCTCAATCCAATCATACATCTGTTGACTTGGACCTCATCCACCCAAGTCTTGTACTTTAGGACTTATCAAATATTTTTATTTCTTCCTTTGACTTAGACCTCATCCACCCAAGTATCATAAATCTGAACCTACTAAATCTCTTAACTCCCTCCATTTACTTGGACCTCATCTTCCCAAGTATCTTACTTCAGGATTCATCGAATCATATGATTTCTTGCTTTAACTTGGACCTTTTCCACCTAAGCCTCATAAATATTGACCCACTAAATCTTTTGAATTCCTCCATTGACTTAGACCTCATCTACCTAAGTCTTGTACTTCTAGACTTATCAAATATTTTGATTCTCTCCATTTACTTGGACCTCATCCGCCCAAGTCTCGTAAATCAAGACTAATTCAATCATTGATACATTGAAAATCCTAGATACTCCATTGACTTGGATCTCTTCCATCCAAGTCTCGTAAATAAATACCATTTATAATTCATAAACATGAACCTTTCTCCTGATGATTCCATTTCAAACTCTCATCCTCAAAATTTCACAAAATTTAAAAAGTGTAAAAAGAGAATAAACTTCCATACCCATCATTAAAGCACTATTTGAAAATAAAAAATGTAGAAGTAAAAACACCTTCTTCCACGGGTACTCTTTGCACTAGGGGAGGCCACTTGCATAGTTAACTCATTTAACAAAATATTTTAATTGTTTCATCTATTGGAAAATATATTAATTATAACATCTTCATCTCTCCAAATTCTTCTCTGATACGACATAGGTTAATATTGTCCATCTTAGGCATTGTGTGTCTCATCCTTGTTATGGTTTCTACCATTCCAGATATTTTTACCTATGGTTTTTTCTCTAAGCTTGCTAATGGAAACTCCTTTCAAATAATCTCTCTTTAACATAAATCTCAAACTTCTTTACCTAGACCTTTTTGAACATCCATCTCTATCTACAATGTTGAACCATTGCCTCCTACTAGTCACATGAGGCTAAGACTTGGGGGCAGAACATTCCTTCCCAACAAACACAGTATCAATATGCAAGGAAAAATCAATATAAAATATAAAAAAAGCAATCATTACACCTTTCTTCCTTCCCATTCTTCTATGATAAGCCCATACTTCTTACTATTAGTACGATACCCCCAACGGAGGAAGATGTCCTTACTTGTCTACATTTTTTCTTCGGTGTTGATCCTTTTCCGTTTACTGATGGCATGGGGAAATATGTAGAGGGTCCTTTTAAAAAATTAACAAAATAAATCCTTTGGAAAATATGAATCAAAATTTCTTAATCAAAAACATCCCAAGAAGTTACTTATGTTAAAAGAGACAACAATTCTTTCAACCGGATCTTGTCAATCAATAAGCCATCAATGGATATAAGTTTAGTCAAAACCTAAAAATTGGAATCATCTTGAAATTGGTCAAATACTATTGACTGGGGATGATTTACAATTTTCTCACATGGATGATCATTACACCTTGTGTCTTAGCATCCATCATCTTCATTTTCATATCATTATTCACCTACTTCTTACATCCTTCTTGGATCTCATTGATGAACCCTTGCACCTTCCTAGTTACGCAGAGTGAGACATCCTAGCATTACATCATCTACATTCTTCCAATGGAATGAAATTCTTAAAATTATTCGAATATGAGTTCATACATTGCACCCTTTTACTGAGTCAAAAATATAAAAACATTCAAATATGTTTCAAAACCCAAAAAACATTCAAATATGTTCAAGAACCCAAAAAAATTATAAAACTAGACAAAAACAAAACATTCATAACAATTTTTGACAAATGTTAGCAACTAAATAACACAGTTCAACAATTTCTCCAATTGATGGCACTCCTCATGATCATTCGAAATCATCTTTTGATAATCACTTTTCTTGTCGATGGTGTACATCTATGCTTGAGGAAATCAATTGTTTACCCTCTCACAATATAACTTTTCTTAAGTCACAATTGGATTTTGAATTTTAATCAAATAAATATCAAAACTTCAATGGGATCTAACAAGAGTATTTTTGGATTATCTAAGCATTACTTCACTCTTCAGCCCAATCCAATTTTCTTACGTTCTAAGCTATCACATGGGGGCATTCATATCTGTTTAATTATTCAATGTGGAACACATTAAGGGTCTCATTAGATGTCATTATTACAACTTATGTTGTACTTTTATGGATTTTCAAAAAATAAATTCAAATATTCATACAATCCTAAAAAATTTCAAACACATGAAAATATTTCAACTCAACACAAACTTGACAAAATCAAACTTTTAATTATTACCCTAGTGATCATTCCAATTTTACAACTATCGTGCTATATCATCTTCCCTTTGCATGTTAATAACTTTGTTTGGGGTGAGTCAAATCAATTGTTTTTCCTTCTCAATATAACTTCACCCGGGGAAATTTCGGCTCTCATTTCCTCTCATACAATTCATAAGTTTATTGCTTAGGGGAAGTGATCCTTTTCAAACCTCAGATCAATCTTCAATGCGGATCCAACAAGAGTTTCATTAGGAGTATCTAATATTACTACACTCTTCAATTTGATCTTACCTCATGTATTTTATAAGTTTAGTGTTTGGGGGAATTTGCATCTTCTTAATCATCATTGTGGCATGTAAGGGGCATAGATAATTATCTTATTTTTGAATTTGTGTTCCATTATTTATCTTACTTTCTATATCAATTACACACATTTCATTTTCATCTTGGCTTCCTTATTATCATGATGCATACTCTTACGGTGTATATTGGGTTTTTTTTCCTTTTTGTTTTTTGTGTGTGTGTTTACACACATAATAGGTTAAACATTGTTATTATTTTATAATCATGGTTACAACTCTATTGCACAACAACAAATTAAGGTTGCTCTAAATTTCACTCTCTAAATGATGTTCATGTTATGAGCACAATCCCTCTTATCCTCCTTTACTTCCTTGTCTTCTTCCTATCAAGTGGTTGTTTTCCACTTTGTTACATCACCCACCCACTTGAGGGGGCATTCCTTTACCATCATACTCACTGGGGCATCTCAATTTTCTATCACATCTACACTCGCTAGGGAATCTTAATGTTTCATCGCATCCTACTCGTTAGGGCATATAAATGCTTCACCAGGGCATGTCTAAACCATCTACCATATTTTCCTTTTCATTCACTCACCGATCTGCATATGTCTATTATCTTTAAAAAATTATTACTTCATAATAAAACTTTAAAGAGGGGGAAATGTAGACACCCCAAAACTACATACATTTTTCTAGATTATCCTCAGTTATTCTTCATAACCTGTAGAATTGATTAATTAAATTAATTAATTCATGTTTTACATCATAAACCTTAGAATTAACTATAATTTAATTACCCTTTTGTAATTAATTAAATTAATTATTTCCCCCCTTTTAGTTAGTTTAATTAACATTTATTAAATAAATGATTAATTATCTCCACTTCATATACACTTGGACTCCACTTCCTCATCCTATTCAACTCCACTCCAATCTAGTTCTAAAACCCTACAATGGTGGGACCAGTAAGAGTTTTTAAAGGAAAGATAAGAAATTGTTCCATGCTGCGAAGATCTCAGATGATAATAGCTCACCACATTATATTTGTAAAATAGAAAAATCTAAAATATCATATATGGAAATTCATCATAATCCATTATTCTCAATACATTATAATTGACTTAGATTATATTTCTCAATAAGAAGGATGTACATATAAGAGGAGGGAAGTGCAACTACTACCTAGATTAGTGGTGAAGAACTCCCACTAACTGACACTAGTAGTTAAGTTAACTCCACAAGACTAGCAAGCTAACTTCACACAACTGGAGAGCTAACTCAACACAACTAGTACATCTAAGCAAGCTAACCCAACAAGTGTAGGGCTAACATAAGTGTAAGAATTATCCTAATAAAAAAATAAAAGGATAAATAAAAACCTACACTAATACCCCCCGTAAGCATAGCTTAGGTGGGTAGAAAATAAGGTGGGTCCCAACAATAAGTCTTGATGAGGTACCCACATATAATAAATGGGTAAAAGGGACACCGAAAAGTAACCAAAACCAGTAATAACAAAGTAGAGAGAGAAAAATATTGTTGCAAGATATCCCAAGAATCTCAGCTCCAAAAACTCATATAATGTTGAAGAATTTTGGTGTGCATTGTGGTTTGAATCCACTACTCGATCACAAAACTCAAAAACAACTGACACTGGGCTTCACCAAAATAGAACCATGTAAGGATATTGTCAATGGAGTGATGTCGAAAGTGCAAAAAAACACCAAACATAATTGATCAAATGCTACAAATAAGTGTGCCACGATACAAGAATAATAACCAAGGAAACAAGGTAAGGACACGAGATACAAAGAAATGGGAGTGCCACGATCCAAGAAAATCCAAGGTAACAAGGCAAGGACACAAAACCTGAAGAAGCAAGATCAAGTGCTACAAATAGGTGTGTCATGATCCAAGAATAATAACCAAGGAAACAAGGCAAGGACATGAGATCCAAATAAATATGAGTGCCACAGTCCAAGAACATCCAAGGTAATAATACAAGTACACAAAACCTAAAGAATAAGTATCAACACGTAACAAGGCAAGGACATGAAACCCAAAGAAGTAGTATCAACACACAACAAGGTAAGAACATGAAACCCGAAGAAGTACTATATCAACACCACACCCTCTCATCCTCCTGAATGGATAGAGTAATGCTACAAATTTGTATGAGTTTTCAAAACAACTACTCGAAGACTGACAAACTAACACTGGGATTCACCAAAATAGCTCCCTCATAAGAGAGACTATCAACATGCCAAAAAAGTGTCAAAAATACAAATCTAAAATATCTCAACAAATAAGAGAGATATAAATGTTGGCACTTTATAATTGAGTGTGTATTACAAACATGAAATTTAAATTTTTAGTTTACTTCTCAAAAAAAAATAGTTTCAATGGAACAAGCACAAAAAAATAAGCACTTTTTAAAAAATAGAAATCAAATCTCTTAATTATGGAACAAGGATGGAAGCCTGATAAGTTTATTGATATGTAGGAAAAATCATGTACATTAGAGTAGGCTGCAATATTTATAAATATTGGATAGCCGAATACAAACAGAGAATAAGTTGCATAGGTGCAACAATAAACCTGATTACAATAGCTTCCAAAATACATCTGGGAAGCACAAATAATGTAATACAAACAAATTTATTTGTTACAACTATGTAACAAATAAACCTACGTGAATAATATGACAAATATGGTTTATAAAACTGTATAACAATACACCAACTAATTAGCTAAGGTAAAAACGTAAATACAATGCATAATTACAATGTAAACTATGTTTACCCTAACATTCCCCCCTTAATTTTTCATTGCCTCAAGGGATGAGGAGAGGAACTCTCTAAACAACTCAAACTTGTCACATGCAAATGAATTTGTGAAGATATCTGCTCGTTGTTCATATGTTGGGAAAAACTGAAGCTCTATGTTGTGTTTCAAGACATGCTCATGTATGAAATGAACATGTACCTCGATGTGCTTTGTTCTCTCATGAAAAATTGGATTGCGAACAAGTTTGAGAACACCTTCATTGTCTACATACATGGTTGTAGTTTTTTCCTGTGGTATTCCAAGTCCTTCCAATATGTGACATAACCATATCGCTTCGCAGATAGCTTCACCTGCAGCAAGTTATTTAGCTTTTGTAGAAGAGCGAGAAATAAAGTGTTGTTTCTTGATTCCTCGTGATATTGGTCCAGATCCCAAAAATAATACAAATTAAAAAGTGGATTTCCTATTTTCAATGTTACCTACATGATATGAATCCAAATATCCATTCAAGAAGAATATATTATTCTTCTTATACTCTAGACCAAGATCTGTTGTACTCTTGAGATATCTCAAGATCTGCCTAGCTTCCTTCCAATGAAAAACTCTGGGTTCCTGCATGAACCTGGAAATATATCTCACTACAAATTTGATATCTGGTCTAATATAATTTAGGTAATTGAGACTCCAAATCATCTGATGATAGAGAGTTGCATCTACCATAGGAGATGGATCTAAATGAGATAACTACAGTCTCATCTCCATAGGTGTAGCAATAGGTGTGCAATTCATCATCCTAAATTTCTCAAGCGTTTTCTTGGTATACTTCAATTGATAAACAAATATGTGATTCTCCTTCTACTATAATTCTAATCAAAGACAGTAGTGCATGAGCCCGATATTTTTCATGTCGAATGATCAATTAAGATATTTCTTCGTTGCATCGATCATCTTCACTAAATTACCAGTGATGACTAGATTGTCAACATAAAAAAATACGATCACAATCTCCCCCCTTTTTTTTGAGGTAGATATTGGGATCATATGGATTTTTGAAAAATCCATGTTGAACAAGATGCTCATCAATTTTGATGTATTAATCCTAGAGTGCCTATTTAAGGCCATACAGATATTTCTTGAGTCTGCATACCTTTTTTCCTTCTCCAGGTACAACTTATCCCTTAAGTTGAGTCATGTAGAATTATTCTTGTAGATCTTCATTCAGAAAGGCATGTTTTATGTCCATCTTATGGACTTTCCAACCAAACTGTGCAACTAGAGTAAAGATCATCCTGGTCATTTTGATCTTAGGTGTGGGAGAAAATGTCTCCTCATAATCAATGCCTTATTTTTGTGCTTACCCCTTTTCTACCAGTCTTTCTTTATACTTGTCTATGGTCCCTTCTGCTTTTTATTTTTATTTTAATATCCATCTGCAACCAATGGATTTCTTCCCTGGTGGAAGATCGACAAGTTGTCAAGTGTTTTTTTTAATTACTAATTGATACTCAACATACATGGCATCTTTCCAATATTTTGACTGTAGGGCTTCCTGGATAGTAGTGAGCCCAATAGATTCAACAACTCTACTCATCAAATAAAATTTTACTTCTTCTTGTGCTTTACTGTGAGTCTGTGGTCCAATGGTGGATGTATCCAGTGGAGCATCCAATTTTGCATCTTGTATCATGTTAGTATACCACTTAGGCATACATTAAACTACTCCTGTGGGTTGTGGTTCTATTTGATCATCACCATCATCACTATCATCATCTGCGGGAACATTAGCTTATTTTTTTACAAAAGGTGGAATATCTACATCAGGTGAGTTTGAAAGAGGAGTCTCTGCTTCCTTCTTCTCAAAGAACTCAACATCTCTACTTGTGTAGACTTTCCTAGTCTTCGGATCCATCAATCTGTACCCAAGAGTCTCTTCACTTTAGCCAATACAGATGAGTTTTTCTGATTTCGTATCCAACTTATTTTTTTTCTACTTGGGTATGTGCATGCTATCTTTTCACCCAAATACTCTGAGGTGTGTAATATATAGTTTCTTCTTCGACAATGCTTCATGTGGTGTTACTCCATCTAGAGGAAATGTGGGCACTCTATTCAAAAAATACGTTGTTGTCTTTGTTGCTTCTACCCAAAATGTCCTCACTAATCCAAAATCATAGATCATGCAATGTACCATTTCCATGATAGTACGGTTTCTTCTCTCAACAACACCATTCTCTTCCGGTGTGTGTGGAGGAGGCATTTTTCGATGAATCTTGTGAACTTGAAGGTAGGATTTGAACTCATTACTGGTGAATTCCCCCCCTTGATCTGAGTAGAGAGATCTCATATGCCGACCAGTCTCATTTTATATAGCCACTTTGAACTTCTTGAAGTGCTCAAAATCATCACTTTTATTACGAAGACAATATATCCACATTTTTCTTAAATAATCATCAACACAAAGCATGAATTACTAAAATCCAAAATGACTTGGTTGCATCAGACCACAAACATTGGTATGAACCAGATCAAGCTTACCATGAGCTCAATAAGTACTCTTTTGGAATGAAGGTCTGTGTTGTTTGTCTGCTAGGCAGTTAGGACACTTATCTATTTCCTTCTGAAGAGATGGCAAGCCTCTCACCATGTTTTACCGGTGAAGTTTTTCGAGATACTTGAAACTAAATGTGACCAAGTCTATGATGCCACAACTGTGGTGATGAAGAATTCTCGGCCCTAATTTCTTGATCATCTCTGTGGATAAATTCAAGCTAGAACATACGTCCCACATTGGAGGCTTTTGCAACAATTTTCTAGCCTCTTGATTTTTCTTGAATTAAACACACTTTCTTACCAGAATGACTATCAAAGTCAATCTTTAGATTGTGATCTATAAGTTGATTCACTGATAGCATATTCTTTGTTAATCCAGGGACATATAATACATCTGATAACCTACAATTGTGTGAACCAAGAGGTAGAGAAATGTTCTCAATCCCTTGTACTGTGTAAGAAGAATAATCACCTTAAAAACATGGTTTTTCAAAGGCATGTCCCTCATTGTAGTAAACCAGTCTCTATACCCAGTCATGTGTCGAGTGTCTCCCAAATCAACATACCAAATATCACTAGATGACGTGGATGGTTCATTAGAACAAGCAATGTACAAGAATTCCTCGTGTGCTAAATGTTCTTCTTACTCAGCTATATTTCCTTGTTGATGGAGTTTTATTATCTAATTCCCCTTCTTCTACCCTTGATTGTAGTGTGATTATCCCTTATGAGATTTCTGATTTTGAGGTCCAGAATTACTTGATGAACCTTTCTTGAATGTATTGTACCAAAAATATTTTATATCATCTCCTCTGTTGCAGATAGGACATTTATTCCTATTCTTGTCCCCCTATTGATGTTGTTTTTGAGACTTTTGAGAGGAATGTGATTTTCCTTTTCCTTTTCCTTTCTGATGAGAAGATAGTACCTACTCCTCTTCATCATCTTTGTTGTATATTACTTCTTCTTGTTGCAGTAGATTTACTATCTTGTCAAAAGAAACTATCTAATCTGACAAGTTTAGTGTTGTCACAAAAATACAGTATGAAGGAGGGAGTGCTCCCAGAATAATGGGAACAAGAGTTGTATCAATGACCTCCTCTCCCAGGGATAGAAGTGAAGCTCTCAATTCTGCAACTCTTCTTAAGAAAGCTTCTACTTTATCATTCTATTTGAATTTAAGTGTGTGTAACTAAGTCTGCAAATTCAGTATTGTGTTCTTATTTTTGGCCTCATACACTGTGCTCAATTTGTCCCATGCTTCTTTGGTTGTTTTGGCATCTTGAATGTGGGGTTATACGTCATTTTATACTGCAAATAAGATAATGGATTTTTCCTTTTGATTGGCTTTGTCAAAATGTCTCTGTAGGGCATCATCATCTGGTGATTTGGTTACGGAACCATTCACAATAGGCCATATCTCCTCAAACTCAATTTGTGCTATGATCATAGTTTTCCATGCAACATAGTTATCTCCTCTTAGGATCTATGAGTCTGGAAGAAAGAACTAGGCGGCATTGATGCCCATTTTCTGAATTCAGTGATAAAGGGTAAGGCTCTTATCACTCAAGGTATATGATCTCCCAATCTATACACCATCAGTCTAATATACCGAACCTTTCTATATCCGTGCCCTTTCAATATACACGTCAGTATGTGGAAGAAGCTCGTCATTTCTATATACTCACCAGTACATGAAAGAGGCATTAACGTACCTGAAAGAATCTGATATGTGGTACCAAGATAGTACTGAAAGGGGTCTGTGTGATTATTGCCACCGGCTCAAATAAATATCCTCATACGCACACATAACTTTGCTATATACTTAGATAGTTTTAGTGTTTGGATTTACATTGTGTAATTGTTCATAGACGGATGGGATGGCTCAAAGTGTATGCAATCTATCCTTATTACTCCCCATCGATTTATAGGGATGATGCTCAAACAATTTTGTTGCAGCTATATTAGGTGTTAAGTGCAGTAGTAGTCATGATGAATTTACCCGTAAGTGCTTCCCACAGGAAATGTTTATACCAAACGTTGTGAAAGAGATCTGAAGATCATGTGATTATTACACAACCAAATTTTCACTAATTTTGTTTACAAATCTCTGTCATTGTTTTTTATCAGTTACAAATTTTGTGGTTGAATATGGCAACCTACAAATTAGTACAATCCACTGAAAATACAATTACATCCAAAATGCTAAAAAAAATTGAATGGTAGGTAAAAAACTTGTTTTGCGAGGTCTTGGTGGCCTCCAGAGCTCAATACATCTCTCAGTGTCAAAAACTACAAAAAAATAGCTAAAAATGCAGTTTTTAATGTCCCCTCCTTTGGAAAAAATTACTCATAATGAAATTTGGAGAAAAATGGGAAAAGGAAAAAAAATTAACCCCCCAGTAGGGTTTTCTCCTCTAACTCTAGCATGGATTTTAGTTATGGTTAGGTGGTTTAGCATAGGTTTCCACCACTAACTATGGAATTTTCTGATAAAACAAATGTTTATAGGTGGGGGGTGGGTCAAATCCATAACCTCCTCCAAAAACTCTCCCCTAAACTAACTCAGCGCACAATGCACTTTGCATATACAAAGAAGTAACTATTATTTAAATGCAAAAAATAATGACTAACCTTTGAACTGCAATGTGGCTGCAATAGGGAGGTCCATGTGGCGAGTGCTTGGAGACTGCCATTTAGGTTTTGCTAGAAAAATAGATCCGCTTCGTTGTTATCCTTGTGATATGTCTTTGTAAATTTTTGATTTTTTTATTGAGCTTCAACACAAGTTGTTTGTTGTCGTCGCTATTTGATTGATTCATTTTGTTTTGTTTATTATTTATATTCACTTGTCACTTTTGATTTGATGTCTCTTTTTTGTGTTGCCGTGTGGAGATGGCTTGGCTGGGAGCTCACCTCACCTGTTTACATGGCTCGGCCTTGGACAGGGGTCGACCAATCAATGCAACAGTAATAATGGATGGCACGACTACAATGGTGTTGGGGTCCTACTCTGTTTAATTCAATAGACGCAAATGTAACTCAATTAGGAGCCAGAAAAATCCAAAGAATAGTTCATCTTAGGACTCAGCCAGGTCATAGGGTAGAACCCAATCCGCTCACAGACTCAGCCAATGCAAGCCAATGTTCAACTAGCTCGAACTCACTAATAAATAGCTCTTCCGTTTGAATGGGCTCGGTGGAGTCAATGCAACTAGCTCAAATGCACTAATATTTTTAAGTTACCAATCAAAAGATACTAATTTTCATGTTTTTTTTATTTAATATTTATTTTAAAAATAAATAAAATGCCCTGCAGTCTTCAGTTTATTTTCTAGAAAAAACTTTCCAAACTCTATATCTACATGTTGATCAAAGAATACTTTTCAAAGATCACACAAGGAGTCTACGCGGGATAGGATGGCCCGGAACCATGGGCGCGGAAGGATAGGGAAGGAAGCGCATGTGGAAGGCAAGTTTAGATTTTAGGACTTAGCCGATTTTGAGCATGAAGACCTATTTTTGGAGATGGCAGTGGCGAAACACACCAACGATGTAGAGATGTGCACGCCATACATTGTTTATCTTTGGAGAAGTGGATCGAAGCATTTATGCATGGAGACGAGTTGAGAATAGAATTGACACTTCAGTTAACTATAAGAGGACTATAGATAGCACACTTACATGTGTGGCTATGCTTGTAAATGGTGTGTGGCTATCAATAGCATGTGGCCTATTTCTGGAATAGATAAGTGGTGAAGGGAAAGTCCCCACCCTATATATATGGTGTTAGGTACATAGTAGAAGAGAAGAGGTTTGTATGAATGTGAGAGATGGAGTGTATGTGGAATAGAAAATGTATGCACATGACTGAACTACTTTATCAAATCCATATGCGCATTGGTATAGATTGAAAATATTGTAAGGAGATTCTATATTTATTAATAGATGGAAGATATTGGCTGAATCTAAGTGTCATTATGTGTGTAGTTGAATAGTGCATGTTATTAATTCAATCATGATTACTATTTAAGTTTGTTCTTCCATAGATCTGAGGGTAGCATGCATTGTAGAATGATGGATTAGTTATGAATCTATATGTTTCTTCCTTCATCATGTTGACATCCTGTCACAAGCAACCCTAAAGAGGTACCTGGTACCTTTGCGTGCTTCAGGTGAGTGCTTAGTCTAGGCTGAGTGATGTGCCAGTACGACTAGGGTGTTATCTGGTAAATTCTAGGCTGCATCATTGGTTCCATTGCTAGGACATCTATTTTTCAGTTGTTTTCAGGATGGTTCGCGATGAAGACGTACAGGTTAACTCTAGCAAGCATTGAGGAATAGATGCATGACTCTAGAGGAAGAATATGCATGACGGTTCAGGAATGGATCTAATTTTAACGCACATGCACTTGGGTAGAACAATAACCTTTATGATAGCTTATATGAGAGATTTTCCACTATCTTTCTAGTAGAACTATACGAGTGGCTTACTGCTTATGCATCTCAGTGGAATTGGAGGTATCGCGCACTTGTCTAGACACAGGAAGAATTTCAAGCCCTCTATGATGTTGATCTGATCTGGACTCGCGCGGTGGATATGTGGTTTCATGGTGTTCTAAACAATTATATTCTAGAATATTCAATTTTGACGTACTCTTCAGCCCAGAGGTAGCTGAATTCTATTTTTTGTGGTATCCAAGAGGAACATATTTGCAAGGTATTCCACTGGCGATCAAGATATTAATGGTAAATTTGAACCTGGAGAGTAAACCGATGGCTAAATAAACTTACTACCATGCTCAGAGGCCAAGAACAGGTTTTGTTTAAGATGGCAGACCTAGCAGCAGAGAAGGAGAGAGAGGAAATGTGGCTTAAGTCCGGTAATGAGGCACGCGAGAGGGAGATAGAGAAGCAACATTCCGTTGCAGAGAGTATGGCATGAAGGAGAGAGATGGATTATGAAGGATTTATAGCTCACATAGAAGACGTGGAGCCAGAGCATCAGGAACTCCCCCATCTTAAAAATCATGATAGAGATCCCCCTCGGCCTCACATGAAAGTGTGCCACTAGAGACTACCTGGCATGGAAGCGTTCGCATCTTAATCCACCTGGTGACCTAGCCTTTGCGCTTGGTTTTTCAGTATCTAGTACGACAAGTAACCAACTAAACTAACTTGGGAAGTATGAGAGTAGGAGTAAGTCAGGGATCAAGTACATCAATGGTAGGATAGATGACCATTCAATGTCATTTGGAGGAGCATTCTTAGGTGCATCATCCATGCATAGAATGTGAGCACACAGAATGTTGGATTCACCTCTGGAATTGGAACTACCTCACAGACTGTAGGGGTACAATATAGTACTACTATCAGAGCACAAGGGACATACATCTATGGGCCCTATTCCAACTACAGGTGGTGGATCAGGAGGTATAAGTGGTTCTAGTTACGGTGGATCTGGTGGTTATGGAGGTAGAGGGAACATAGGAGGTTCCAGATCAAGTGGTCAAGGTCCACAACAACCACAAAATATCTATATGGAGATGTCCCTTCATCTCCCAAAGTATAGAGGTATAGAGGATGTTGCCGAACATGTGCATATGTGTGAAATCTTGTGGCATGCTAAAGGGATCATGGCTACTAAGTGAAAGGTAAGTCAATTTGCCACTACATTACAGGGGCATTGCCAACATAGCTGGTATAGGAAGTTTGACCCTGATCAAAATTGTGTGGATTATGCAGCATTGAGAGATGCTTTCTTGAAAGAGTTCCATATCCATTGAGTTTGAGAAGAAGAGTATAAGTGCACTCAAGGATATCGATCAAGGCACTACTAAGAGTGTACATGAGTATGATGCTCATTTTAAGATGCTTCTATCTAAGCTATGATTATTATATTCACACTAGCCAACATGCATAGTGGTTCGTTGGAGGATTGATTACACCTTTTAGAAGGGTGTTGTCATATAAGACATACACTGATCCGCGTGAAGCACTGGAAGTAGCTTTATGTGCTAAGGCAATTGGGAGCATTGACACTGGAGTTAGTCCATTCCTAGAGGATCAGATTGCAACTATGACAAAATAGTTAGAAAAGCTATTAGCAAATTCAGCCCATGAAACGCGCTCAGGAATTTGGTGTACAAATTGTGAAGTGGAGGGTCACACCAAGGATAGTTTCCCTGTATGTCTCTATGCTCATTATTGTTGGACTACAAAAATTTTCATTTGAATCATGATGTCTACTCCACTGTCCTTTGTTACAACGCACCTGATAAAGAATAATGTATCTTTCTTTAGCAAAATTTGTAAGTCCACGACCCATGATACTGAGGATTTTCGGCTGATTGGTCAAATCTCAGGATGCTATAGACATTGGGGTATGACAGAAAAGTATAACAGATAGTTCTAAGGGTAAGAATGAGCACCAGATGATCGGGATCATAATCAAACAAGCTATGACATGAATGAGGGGTGTTTTGAAGGAGGTCATGGAAGGGGACGTGGATATCATGGTGGATATGGAGGACGAGGCCGTAGTGGAGGAAGAGGAGATTTTCCTCATGGAACATGTTATACGTGAGGAACTCCTGGCCACTATAGGTGTAAATGTCCTCAAAATATTACATGTTCTTTCTATGGGAAGAACCATAGCTATGAAGAGTGCCTGGACTTATATGAGCATCTGAGTAAGCAACATAAGCAAGAAAACAAAGGTGTTGGGATGGTTAGGATCTATACGCATGGTAGAATAATTAGTGGATGCCCAAGATAGTAGAAGGACCTGAAGCATTGACAGTGAAGATTACTCATGCTGAAGTAGCACATGTGAGAGACGCATTGCACCAGAAGCCTACAATCACCAAGGAGGAGGTTTTGTATGTGAGGTACCCAGATCCTTCTCATCAGAAGGAAGTTTACCAGGATACCATGGAAGTGTTAAGGGATCTTTAGGGTGAGATATAGTACCTAAAGGAGCAAAAGAAAGCATCAGAGACAGTCCAAACTGATATCGATGATCTGTGAGAGGTGTGCAAGATGTTGCACCAGGAGAACATTATTCCACTGTTAGGAAGTTGGTTAAAAGGGAACACCCCACGTGCAAGTAATTGAGACCAGATGGTAGATTCTGCATGCAAATATTCCCCCTAATAGCATTGACTATGAAAAAGAAATTACTCTAAATGCATTAGTTCATGGATGGGTGGCTGTTGAGCAACATATTGATCGATACAGGTGCAGAAGTAAATGTGCTTACATTATATGCATGGGTATCAAATGGGGAGGCCTCCATTGCAACCATCATCTAATGTTTTATTTATGGCAAACCAGAACTAAGGCCACTCCCATAGGATTTTTGAAAGGATGCATCTATAGCTATACAAGGGGCCAAGTTCACTGGGGATTTTGAGGAATTAGCACTTATAGAAGCACACAATTTTCCAACCCTGCTTGGATGCCCTTGGTGTTATGTGAATAATGCTGACTTGAGATTCAATAAGGGGTATATCAACTTCAAAAACAAGGAGGAAAGGGTTGTGATACCTTGACAGATGGAACGTCTACACCATATGTTGAACGTTTAAGAGAGGAGGATTTAAACAGAGTATATGTACGTGCTATTCAGGACCCAAAGGTCAATGAGCCATCAAAATAAGGCATCCTACAGTGAGAGGATTCTCATTCTATTAGTGATACTAGTGGGAGTATTTCTTGATAAAATTGGGCCCATGGTACATATGAATTAGTAGGATTGCAAGGTTAAATGTGTGGTTGTGCGCAAGAATGGACTTTGTTCAATTCAACGGATAGGTAGCACAATACCTTGGTAGGAACAGGGACGAAATATTTTCTTGCCTTTCTGAAGGCCATGGAAACACAGTGGACAGATGATAAATTAAAAGGAGAGATATGTTAGTATATACACTATGTGGGACAACAATGTACTGGTGGGTAGTCCATAGAGATAATCTTATACACTGGGAAGAGACTGGAATAGCTTTGTCTACTAGGTTTATAAGGAACAATGCACCTATATAGATCTGCACTTATCACGGTGATCAACCTATTCAGCATGACATTCATTAGTGTGAGAGACTGTTGGATAGTAGGACAGGAAGCATTACCACCTTCACTTTGGGTGCATAGATTGTATTCTACACTACAAGGATGCACAGTGCGCTTGGTATGTATATGTGTAACTATGTTGAGAAGCTAGGAACTGGAAAGATTTGACTACAGGAATGATCCAAACTTTTGATTACTTATCGACTAAACCTCCGGTAGATGAGGCGTTAAAATTTGTCAAGCGCTTAACTATGGGAGATAGTGCAAAAGCAAAAAGAGCATATTCAGGAATTGTTCGATGAGGCAGAGTTTGGAGCATGTTTTGAAAAGGAAGAAGAAATGGACTCCTTACTACTTGAACGTGCTTTCCTTGAGAAAGAGAAAGGAAATATGGTTTACGTCATGGATGAAGAGGAAGTTGAGAACCTAGATATTGAACATTCACATGGGGTGCACGAGGTCTTGGACAGTTGTTGTCCCCTGAAAACCGATTTTCGTTTTCCAAGTTAAATTTGAAATTTCAAGCTCTCACCCTCCTAAAGTATTTAAGCCAAGTTGAAAGTTTAAAGAGATAGAAAACTCCATGCCCTAGAGTTGTTTCAAATCCCCAGTCTACTTGTTTTGATAAAATTTTTGTTTTCCTGTTTGGACGTGTGAAAATTTTATTGTTTTCCTCATGTGAATGAAATTGTCAATCTTTCTATGCCCTAGATCATTGAACCTTGTATTGTTTTCAATTCCTCGGCTCACGAAAGAAATTTAAAAATCGGGCACGAAATGGTGGAGTTTTCTTCTTCTATGTATTTTTTCCCATATTTGGGAACGATGGGCATTTTCTTACCCATAAAATTTTGGCCCCATCATCCACAGGTACATGGACATACCTAATTAGAAGCGGGTCGATGAAGAAATTTGTGTTTTTGAGCCTCTTTGTAAAAAAGGTGAAAAGTTAAAAAAAATTACCCACATCCCTGATCAGGCTTAAAGAAAAAAGTCAAATATTAAGCCCACGGTCAAAGGAGTCAAAGCAGGGAGGCATACCATTAGGGGGATTTGAGATTTTGAGCCTCTTTGTAAAAAAGGTGAAAAGTTAAAAAGTGACCTGCAACCCCGATCAGGCTTAAAGAAAAAATTCAAATCTTGAGCTTGCAGTCAAAGGAGTCAAAGCAAGGAGGTGGACTGTCAGGGGGATTTGATATTTTGAGCTTCTTTGTAAAAAAGGTGAAAAATTAAAAAGTAACCTGCAGCCCTGGTGAAGCCCGCAGGGAAAACGTCAAAGGTGAAGCCTGCAGGGAAAACGTCAAAGGTGAAGCCCGCCATTGAAAATTCAAAGTAGATGAGTGGGCCATCGGGGCACTTTTGGAAATTTTACCAAATTTCCAAAAGTGAAGTAAAAGTTCTAGAATGCTCTGCATCTCCACCAAGGTCTCGGGCCCACCGTTGAAAAGTCAAAGCGGGAGAGCTAAGCGGCGGAGAACTTTGAAGTTTTGAGAATTTTTCTAAAAAAGGTTAAAATTGAAAAAATCAAGCCGTGATTCCTTTACCACTCAAATAAAGCCACGTGTCAGTCCTATGGTGGAGAGGTGGAAGGGCGGACCAAAATGTCAAAAAATGCCAATTTTCTACAAAGGCATAAAATGCAAAAGGCATCCTCCATGCCCGCTCCAATAAATTTCTTCTAGGTGGATGGATCTGGTTTAAAGTTTCGAAGGAAGGATAAATAGTTCAAATTCAAAGTTACAAAATGAATTTAACGGTTGCATTATGAAAAGTCTAGTTTTTCCACCATTGGCATTTCTTCGCGAATCAAGAATCTGAACGGACGCAAATGATTGAAAAGAAATTGTAAAGCATTTCTTGCTACCAAAGAAGAAGTTGTAACCGTTTCTTAGAGGAGATTTAATGGCTTCTTCACACCATTTTTAGGGGCCAGCAATTGATCTTGTAAACTCACGAGTGCATTGTACTTGGAGAAAACAAAGGAGATAGCCATTTTTCTTCCATTTCCCCCCTTTTTCTCAATTTCCTCCATTTCTCCACTATGTACAACTTCTGATTAAGCATCAATACAAGAAGAAGGATTTTGTAGCCTCTTTGATGAGGATATTTTAGAAACTTTTAGTTTGCAATCTTATCTCATCTTGTTTCCATTTGCAAGGTTGTTTCTTCCCATGAATGCATGTGATGAATTTTCTAACTATTGTGTGTAGGAATCTAATTTCCTACCTGTAACATTAGTTCTCCTACCTCTTTCTCACTCCATTTCCCACTTCCAGACAAATTTCTCTCTTGCAAGTATCTACAAGCTTTGCCGCAAGGTCAGTGGAGTGCCCCTGTTGGATCCTCGACCAAAAGGCCACCATAGAAATCCACATTTTCTCACGCATGCATATACCGTAGCTGCACTGGTTAAGTAGAGGGACTTATATTCCTAGAGCATTGGCAAGGAATCCACAAGTTTTTCCACCTGAAAAATTCCCTTGCCAACAGTTTTTGGCACCCACAATGGGGGAGATTTAGTAGCATCTACACCTGAATGCGACTGCAAGCTCAAAAAATTCAAAATTCAAAAAGAGAGAAAAAAATTGAAATTTGAATGGCTACATGAGCCACATGGATTAAAATCATGGCTATTCCGGGAAGCCCTCCTGTTGAAAGACCTGAATTGCTCTTCCACATCTAAGAAGACGTTGCTTCATATTTGAGGGAAGCTATCTGGCATAATAGACAAAGTGCCAATCACTACTTCATTGCCACGAGAATTCTGGACCTTGAAGAAGAATGTGTTGTTGAATTGGAGAGAAAAAGACAAATCCTAGCACCGCAAAGAAGAACATAGATTTTCAAGTTGGCAGATAGAAGGTTCACCCGGCAATAGAGACAAGGAGGAAAAATTGATCCCATTTTTGAGGAACTTCAAAGGAGATAAGAGATACTCAGAATCTAGAGGCTTCCTTTTTAAGAAACTGGTCACGTTGGGAACCTGAGTGTTGCCAATCCTTTGGATGGTCAATTTTCATACATAAATGAGAACCTTGTAGACTTTAATGACGTGAATACCGAAGAATAAGCTAGAGAAAGAGATGCGAGGGCTGACAAAGAAATAAGAGCTCAACTTGAAGAAATCGAGAGACTTCAAGCTGAGGTCGATGAAAGAACAACAGCAGAAGCCGCAGCCTTGGCAAGGTTGGAAGATAGAAATAGAAATAGAATGGGGTATTGGGATTGTGAGCATGAACGGGATCATGAAGCCCGTAGGCCTAATGTACCATGGGGAGGAAACACCGGTCCACTGGATCTTGCTCAACCACTCCACGAGCTACCAAGAGGATCAAGAAAAAACTTCCTAAAATTCAAAGGGGATGGTTCTCAACTCCCTAAAAAGCATGTAGCAATATTTATCACTACTTGCGGTGTGTTGGGTGTTGAGGATGAAGATGTTTCAGTTCCACTCTTTGTGGATTCGCTTCAAGAAAAGGTTGTCGAATGGTTCTACATGCTACCCCCGAGGTCTGTCACATGTTGGAAAGATATAAGAAGTGCATTCGAACACAGGTTCAAGACCACAGAATATTTTCAGGATATTCTAGTCCTAATTGGTACAAATGAAGAAAGAAACCTCTGAGTCAATGAGGGAATTTGTAGCAAGATATAATAGAGTGATAAGAAGGATCCCTGAAGATGTGGTGCCTCCCAAAAATAATTTGAAGAGGTTTTTCATCAGTGCTTTGCCATCAGAAGTAGGTTTCTTCCTCATAAGAGCCCACCCAAGAACATTGAGGCAAGCCCAGGACTTTGCAATAGAAACTGATGATGATATAATCCTTTCTGGAAAGGTGAAAGGCCCTAATGGGAAATAAAAGGGTCAAAATTCAAACTCTATGTCACCAAATATCCAATGTTCCAAAAAATGGCAAATGACTTGGTTGCCTTGAAGAAGCAGCTATCTCATATCACAATTCGGAATGCTTCAAGAAGACCAAACCCTCCAGATAGGCCAAGTATTACTCCACATCCTCATCAGCTTGCTCTTGAAGCACCACCAGTCAATGCCTTCTGTGAAACCAAAGAGCCAGAGGAGGAAGCAGAAATTGATGAAACTGAAGAAAAAAACATGGAAGATTATGAAAACTATCTTGAGATTGAGGAAATTGATATGCACAATGGCCTAATTGAGTACGTTGATGATGAAGATGAAGGTGATGAAGAAGTTCCAATTCTCTCATGTGTTGTTTTCACTCGTGCTTAATCTAAGAAAGGGATTTCAGCCCCAACAGTTGCAGCAAAGTATAAGAAGAAGAATAAAGAAGATTGTCCTCCAGAGGTTACACAGAATAAAATCATCAATAGAGGATCACCATTACCACCTTCCATGGAATCAGCCAAAGAAAAACCAGACTCACTGGTTTCCAAAGAGCATGCTATTATACCAAGTAATTCATTTGATTCTTCTTCCAACTCAAAATTTGCTAAGAATAATTCTCTTCTAAATGTTGGTCCTGTAAAAACATCTAAAGTTCAATCAAAGGCTACACCCTCACCCCCTTCCAAGCCAATTATTACATCTAAAAAAGAGAACCCAACACCAATAGTAGAAAATTCTCTACCATGTACATATTCCTCCATTTCAAGAACCTCTTCCTCACCCACCATTGCCTCATTTGACTTTGTGGAACATGCAAGAAAAACCAAAGTCCAGCTCTCAGAAATAGAATACCTACAAACACACCTTGCCCAGTTTGACAAATTCATCAATGCAGTTAGTGGTGGTAACCCTATCTCTTCAAGTCCAAATTCTAAAGGCTTACTCCCCACACCATCCACACCACCTTCCCAAAACATGCTAGCCCTCAGTGCCTCCAACATCAATAGAGTTGAACCTTTCTACCTATTACTCCTAATCAAAGGCTTCCAACTAAATAATTTCATCATAGATTCTAGAGCCTCAGACAATGTGATGCCAGAAAAAGTTGCAAATTCTCTAGGCCTCACTTTGACCTGGGTAAATGGCACATGCTACTCAATTCAAAACAAGTTCCATTAGTAGGAAGAATCAAGGATGCATAGGTGGCACTAGCTAATTTACCAGACAATAAAGTGCTCTTGACCATACTAGTAGTAGACATCCCAGCATCTTTTGATATGCTTTTAAGTAGAAGTTTTTGCAGAGACCTAGGTGAAGAAATAAAAATGGATTGGTCATCTGCAATTATCCCAGTAAAAGGCAAGATGAAGAAGTTGCTACCAATAAGAAAAATGAAGTTCACAGTATGAAAGTCTGATGATCCGAAAGCAAACATTCTCTTTTAAGATTGTGGGCTAGGAAACTACTTCCTCACATCAGAAAAAGAGGAGAACTTGCCGCTTCTCATGGAGGAAGAGGAAGATGAAATTTGGACAATGGAATTTGATGGTAGTCATTCCAGAGTAGGTTCAGGAGCTGGTGTAGTATTGTACTCTCCTTCCAATGAGGTGTTCCCTTTTTCCTACAAGTTGCAATTTGACAATACAAACAATACTGCAGAGTATGAAGCATTGCTCTTAGGCATTAATGCATCAGAGGACATGGGAATCAAGAATTTGAGATGCAAAGATGATGCAGAGATTGTGGTGAAGTAGGTCTGCCAATAATATCAGGTGAAAAATCCAAGGCTCAGGCATTACAGAAACAGAGTGTGGGATTGCATTGAATCTTTTGATGCATTTTCTATTAAAGCTATTCCAAGGGAGTAGAATGAAAAGGCTGGCTCCCTTGCAATGTTAGCTTCCCTAGTGATACCTCATCCTTCTTTTGGTAAAGAAAAAGTAACCATTGAAATGGTATTCTGGCCTAATGTACCAAACAATGCAAATCATTGGCAAGTCTTCAATGATGATAACCAAATTCTATCCTTTTTGGAGCAAACGGATAATTTCAATAATCTCTTCTTCGAAGGAGGTGAAAATCCACACCGAGAAGCAGTCCCCAAAGAAGAGAAAGAAGGAATTAAAGGGATTAATGATGAGGGAGTAATCAAATTAAAAGGGAACAAAATTCCCAAATGCATAGTCTCTTTAGAAGACCTCTTTGACAAACATGAAAGATTCATTCAAGAGAAATAAAAGTAATCTTTTCAGTACCTAGCTGATTTTGATAAAAAAAACATTGGTACCCCGAAGGAGCCAAGGATGGTCAATATTGGAAAATGTTGCTCACCTGAAGAAAAGAGAAGGTTTTTTGCATTACTCAAGGAATACTCAAATGTCTTGGTCTACTCTTATGATGAACTCGAATCCTTATAGCCAAAGGAAATGCATCACTCAATTCCTTTAAAGCAGGGTGTTAAGCCCTTCAGGTAGAAACAAATGCCGTACAACCTAAAGATTGCTGATACCATCAAGGAGGAGGTAATGAAGATGCTTAACGCAAGGATCATCTTTCCCATCCACCATTCAACATGGGTGGCTAACATTGTGCTAGTGCGGAAGAAGAATGGTGAAATAAGGATATGTGTAGATTTTCCCAACCTGAACTAGGCATCACTCAAGGACAATTATCCTCTTCCTATCATGGACCATATCTTACAAGAAGTCACCAAATCTGAAATGCTTTCATTACTTGATGGATTCTCAGGATACAATCAAATCAAAGTGGCAGAGGAAGACCGCACCAAGACAACCTTTACAACACCTTAGAGCACTTTTACCTACAGCAAAATGCCTTTTGGCCTAATCAATGCAGGAGCTACATTCCAAAGGGTAATGGATTTGGCCTTTAAAAATTTGAAGCATTGCATTTTCATATATCTTGATGATCTCACAGTATTTTCTAAGAAGAGGAGAGATCATATCTATCACTTGGAATAGGTACTTGTAAGGTGTAGGAAACGTGGCATATCACTAAATCCAAAAAAGTGCATTTTTTGAGTCATAGAAGGAAAGTTATTGGGGCATATTGTGAAGAAACATGGAGCACACATTGATCCTGAGAGGATTAGAGCCATTCAAGCATTATCCCTACCCACAAACAAGAAGCGAGTTCATTCATTCTTTAGAAAGGTAAATTTTCTTCGTCGTTTTGTGTTTGAGTTTGCTGAATTGACAAAGCACGTCACTTCAATGATGAAACCTCAAGTAAGTTTCAAATGGAACAATGAAGGGAAGGAAACATTTGAAGATATCAAGAAAGCCATTACCAAGGCTCCAACCCTCGTGTCTCCAGATTTTAACAAAGAGTTCATCATGTACTGTTATGCATCAGAGCATACACTCTCTGTTGTTCTTGTTCAGAAAAATGATGAAGATGTTGAAGCATTTATTGCTTTCATGAGTTTTCCTTTGAAGAAGCATGAGCTAAAGTACAACCAATTGGAGAAACATGCCTACGCAGTGGTCAAGGCTATAAAAAACTTCAGGTTTTACATTCTCAATTATCATATAGTGGCGATGGTCCTTGGTAGTGAAATCAAGTCCATCTTAACACAACAGGATCCCGAAGCTAAAAGAGGAAATTGGATTGCAAAGACTCAAGAATATGATTTGGAGATTCAACCCTCCAATCTAGTAAGGGGAAATGGCTTGTGAAAGTTGATTGTTGAAGATGAAACTCTCAAAGTTCAATATGGCGAAGAAACATGTACTTGCTCAACTTGTTTAGAAGACAACCCACTGGTTTTCTTTGTCACCACTACCGATGAGTTGTACGCTGATATTGCCTACTACTTGACTGATGGAGAATTCCCTCCTCATCTTGATTACAAACAAAGAAGAATAGTTCAGCTGAAGGCAGCCATGTTTGTGATCTGGAATCATGCACTTTACAAAAGAGGCTTGGATGGTTGTTTCCTCAGGTGCATAGATAAAGAGCAACAAGAAAATTTTCTTATAGCATACCATGACCAAGCATGTGGTGGACATTTTTCAGCAATGGTCACTGCACATAAGATCCTATGAGAAATTTATTATTGGCCCACCATATTTGTAGATACTTGATATTGGGTTTCTAAATGCAAAGTATGTCAACAGTTCATTGGAAGACCACAACTTGTTGCATTACCACTCAGGCCTGTGGTTATTGAAGAACCATTTCAACAGTGGGGGTTGGACTTCATTGGTGTTCTAAACCCTCACTCAAGCACGGGGCACACCTATGTACTCATAGCAACAAACTACTTCACCAAATGGGTGGAAGTCGTTCCGGCCAAACAAGACAACACTGAAACAGTATGCAACTTCATCAAGGAGAATATCATAGTCCATTTTGGAGTACCACAGAAGATTGTAGCAGATAATGCTACCTATTTCTCTTTAAAAGATCTGACCTAGTTTTTCTATAGCTATGGAATCTCCCTAGCTCATTCTTCTGACTACTATCAACAAGGAAACGGACAGGCCAAATCAAGAAACAAGAATATTGTAACCATTATTTGTAAGTTTGTAGATGAGAATAAAAGGAATTGGCATAAAAGATTATACGACGCATTGTGGTAAAATATGATCGCTCACAAGAAGGTGATATGTATGTCTCCATTTAAACTGTTGTATGGAGTTGAAGTAGAGATTCACCTCTCAATTAAGATGTTAGCTCTCAAGTTGCTACATGAAATAGAAGATTGTTAATACAAATATTCCTTAGACAAAAGGATCCTATTTCTAGAGAATCTGGAAGAAAATAGATTCCAGGTGGTGGATCAAATCAAAGAACACCAATTGAAAGTGAATAAGATCTTTGACAAGAGGGATAAGGCAAGAGAATTCAAGGTTGGAGACTTTTCCCTGCTATGGGACAAGAGAAGAGAACCAAAGGGCAGCCATGGAAATTTTGATTCATTATGGCTTGGCCCATTCCAAATTCATGGAGCTTGTAGTGAGAATGTTTTTCTCCTCTCATACTTGGATGGAACACCATTGGAATTACCTCGAAGCAGGAAATACTTGAAACTGTATCATCAGTGAAAGCCGGTTGTCCCTCACTTTATACCATAGGTGATTTCTTGGTGTGTTTCCCTTTCCGTTGTGTGGTTTTGTTTCCCCTTCTATTACATGTCGTGTGTTTCCTTCCTTTTGTGTGCCTATGTGTTTCCTTCTTCTGATTTTTCTTTCTCATAACTATACATGACTCTGCAAGGCTCAATGGATAAGGCACTGGTCAATGTTATATGGTTTAAAAATTGAGATTATGGATCCTCATACCACATCTTCGCTATGCTCAATCCATGCCATGTCCCCAAGCTAGAGCCAGCTATTATCCCCCGAAAACCGCTTTTTCATTTTCCAAGTTAAATTCAAAATTTTGAGCTCTCACTCTCCTAAATTATTTAAGCCAAGTTGAAAGTTTGAAGAGATAGAAAAATCCATGCCCTAGAGTTGTTTTAAATCCCTAGTCTACTTGTTTTGATAAATTTTTCATTTTCCTGTCTAGACGCGTGAAAATTTTATTGTTGTCCTCATTTGAATGAAATTGTCAATCTTTCTATGCCCCTGGATTGTCAAACCTTGTATTGTTTTCAGTTCCTTGGCTCACGAAAGAAATTTGAAAATTAGGCGTGAAATGGTGGAGTTTTCTTCTTCTCTATATTTTTTCCCACAGTCGGGAATGATGGGCATTTTCTTCCCCATCAATTTTGGCCCTATCATCCATGGGTACATGGACATACCTAATTTGAAGTGGGTCGGTGGAGAAATTTACGTTTTTGAGCCTCTTTGTAAAAAAGGTGAAAATTTAAAAAGTGACCCACAACCCCGATCAGGCTTAAAGAAAAAGTCAAATCTTGAGCCCACAGTCAAAGGAGTCAAAGCAGGAAGGCGGACCGTCGGGGGGATTTGAGATTTTGAGCCTCTTTGTAAAAAAGGTGAAAAGTTAAAAAGTGACCCGCAACCCCGATCAGGCTTAAAGAAAAAAGTTAAATCTTGAGCCCATAGTCAAAAGAGTCAAAGCGGGGAGGCGGACCGTCGGGGGGATTTGATATTTTGAGCCTCTTTGTAAAAAAGGAAAAAAGTTAAAAAGTGACCTATAGCCCCGATCAGGCTATCAAGGAAAATATCAAAGGTGAAGCCCACAGGGAAAATGCAAAGGTGAAGCCCGCCATTGAAAAGTCAAAATAGACAAGCGGGCCATCGAGGCACTTTTGGAAATTTAACCAAATTTCTGAAAGTGAAGTAAAAGTTCTAGAATGCTCTGTGGCTCCACCAAGGTCTCCGGCCCACCGTTGAAAAGTCAAAGTGGGAGAGCGGAGTGGCGGAGAACTTTGAAGTTTTGAGCATTTTTCTAAAAAGGTTAAAATTGAAAAAAGTGAGCCATGATTCCTTCACCACTCAAATAAATCCACGTTTCATGTCTATGGCGGAGAGGCAGAAGGGTGGACCAAAATGTCAAAAAATGCCAATTTTCTACAAAGGCATAAAATGCAAAAGGCATCCTCCACGCCGGATCCAATAAACTTCTCCCACGTGGACAACTCTGGTTTAAAGTTTTCAAGGCAAGATAAATGGTTCAAATTCAAATTAATAAAATGAAGGTAACGGATGCATTATGAAAATTTTGGTTTTTCCACCATTGGCATTTCTTCACGAATCAAGAATCCGAACGGACACAAATGATTGAAAAGAAATTGTAAACCGTTTCTTGCTAACAAAGAAGAAGTTGTAACTGCTTCTTGGAGGATATTTAATGGCTTCTTTATCCCATTCTCGGGGGTTGGCGATTGATCTTGTAAACTCGCGAGTGCATTGTACTTAGAGAAAACAAAGGAGATAGCCATTTTTCTTCCATTTCCCCCCTTTTTCTCAATTTCCTCCATTTCTCCACTATGTACAACTTCTGATTAATCATCAATACAAGAAGAAGGATTTTGTAGCCTCTTTGATGAGGAGATTTTAGAAACTTTGAGTTCGCAATCTTATCTCATCTTGTTGCAATTTGCAGGTTTGTTTCTTCCCATGAATGCATGTGATGAATTTTCTAACTAGTGTGTGTAGGAATCTGATTTCCTACCTGCAACATTAGTTCTACTACCTCTTTTCTCACTCCCTTTCCCACTTTCAGACAAAGTTCTCTCTTACAAGTATCTGCAAGCTTTGCCGCAGTGGTGTCACCCAGATTTCATCTTGAAATCTGCGACTACCCTATCCGAAAAAATTTCGTACTTTTAAAATAATGGGTCGTTTTGTGTTTTTATTGCCTGAAAGTTCTTGTATTGCGTCAAGATATTCCTAAAGAGCCATATTAGCCTTTTTCACCAAATACCCAGATGCCCAAAATTGTTACATTCTGTCGTCGGGATTTGTCTGTAAAAAAATTGTATTTAATTATTTTGAGCCCCGTTTGAGGCTATTTGCGCTCTGTTTTAACTCTATTATGAGTGAATATGTCATTATTCTTATGTGCCAGAAGGGTTTTAACAAGGAATGAGTTTTGGGCTTTATTTGTGACTTTTGGCAATTTTTCGTGTTTTTGTGTTGTCTCGTTTCGTTTTCTGTGAAATTTCTCTGGAACAATTCCTTTGCCGGGTAAGCCCGATTTTTGGCCTGGAGCAGCTAGAAAACATATACGCACATTATTCCCGGAGGAAGTCGCCATCGGAGGTCTGGATCACTGAGAAAAAACAAAGTTGTGCACGGAAAAGCCCCTGCGGGGATGGGCGCATTTTTGGAAAACAAAGGATTTAAGCTGCAATGGGAAAAATAGAAGCCGCAGGCATGGTGGGATTTTTTTGCCTGCCTTGCAGAGTACTTTTTCCTGTGATAGAAAATTCACTTACGCTACAGTGGGAAAAATAGAAGCCGCAGGCATGGTGGGATTTTTTTGCCTGCCTTGCAGGGTACTTTTTCCCGTGATATAAAATTCACTTAAGCTGCAGTGGGAAAGTTAGAGGCTGCAGGCAGACGGAAATTTATTGCCTGCCTTGCAGGGTAAAAATTCCCATGGTGAAATAAAAGGAAAGTGACTTAAGTGAAATCATGGGATTTTAGTGCCTGTCTTGCAAGGTAAATAATCCCATTGTCAAAGTCAAATCACTTAAGTGGATCATGGGATTTCAGTGTCTGCCTTGCAGGGTAAAAAATCCCATTGTCATAAATTCTTAAAAATAGAATTCTATTATGCAAAAAAGTGCGACCCACCTTAGGTGAATAATAATGCATTAAATAAATATTTGTTAATATTTATTCACCCAATTTTGGCACCCAGGCTTGTGGAAAATTCAACAAAGGGGAAGTGGACATAAGGAATTTAAAAATAGAATTCCAAAATTAAATAAATCTAATTTATTTAATGCAGCCCCTTTTGAGAAGGAATTAATACTTTTTAAAGTATTAAATGATTATATTAATTCATATTTTCAGTGGCTATGGTCAAAGCACATTGTGAAGCTTAAGTGAAGTGAAGTGTGGATGATTAAATTGAATTAATTTAATTGATTGGATGGTGTCCTTAAACATGCTATATTTAAAAGAGAAGAGCTTGATTTTTAATTAATTAATTGCCTTTAATTGTTAGGGCAATTATTAATTATAGAATTGTGAGGGTTATATAAGCATGGGCAGCCATATGGGTGAATTATTTAATTCACAGGTAAAGAATTGCAGGAAAGGTGGAAACAAGGCATTTGAAGAAGGATTTTGCTCAGGCAAGGTGGAAACAAGGCATTTGAAGAAGGATTTTGCTCAGGTAAGGTGGCAATAAGGCTAAAATCTTCCAAATTTGCCGCATGCTTTGAAGGAGGGTGATCTTTGTCTGCATAATTGTTTGCATAAGTGTTACAGGTGCTAAAGAATTCATTACAGGTGTTTTTCAAAAGAAAAGGAGCTTTTATCAATGTCCAATACATTGCATATACCCTCTGAATATGAAGAATTGTCCAGATCTGTACCAGTTTTGAAGAATTCTAGTTAAATAAGAAGAAAAAGAATTATTCAGACGAAGATAGACAAAGATATGGCAAAGAAAGATAAAAAAGAAAGCACAACGGAGTCATGCATCACTTCTAAATTTACAGATATTGGAGACACGGATCTAGGCTCGGAACCTCTTGCTGAATTGATAGACAAATCCAGAGCAGGAAAGACTTAACTCATGTGTGCAGGAGAAACTTCACTCATGCGTGCAAATTAAAAGCAGTGGAATTATTCGAGTTGCAGCTTTTCCATCCATAGCCCAGTTGCCAAAGTTTGTTATGCAGGTGCAGATCCATATCCACATGCAGATGCAAATCCATATGCAGATCCAGATCCAGATCTCATAGTTGCAAAAGCTTCCGGCACAAAGGCTTCATCCTCTTGTTTCGAATGCAACCCATGAAGAAGACAATGTGCGTGGAAAATTCTTTCAAAGATCTTGTGCATGTGCTCTCATCTTCCAGTTGAAGCTTTCATTGAATTTTCATTCACCCTGAGTACTTTCCAAAAATTTTAATTACTCATATCCAATTAAAAATAAGGATGATGAGTTATCTACGGCCAACCTTGCATTGATGCATGTACAAAAGAAGAACTGCAAAACCTTCAAGGATAAAAGAGAAGACAATGCGAAGGCAAAATTCCAGCTTGCTTCCAATTCCAACTGCTTGCAATTCCAGCTTGTTTCTAGATCCAGCTGTTTCTAGATCCAGTTTGAATCAGCTACATGTAGACATGAAAAAGGACAAAGTCATCTTTCCTTTTCCTTCTTCTTTCCTCTGACAAAGTCATCTTTCCTCTTCCTTCTTCTTTCCTCCAACAAAGTAATTGAGCGATCAATTAAATTATACAACTTAAGTGATCGGTTTAAAAGTCATTACTTGAAGAAGTCAATTACTTGGAGATATGTGGTAGGCATGCAAAATCGAAGGTTCTATTTTCAGTTGCAAATCATACATGTCATGCAAAGAGGAATTCCAGGAGGGATATTTCCAGTTGTTTCTTTTCTGACTTCCACATGTGCCAGTTCAACTAAAGCTTCCAACTTGTAATTGCCCCTCTACATTCTATAAGTAGAGGAAGAACCTTCGGGTTAATGATCGATCAGAATTTATAAGCAGCAATTTTGTGTTCTAGACTTTGTGTTGAACCCCTGAGAGCAACTTGGAGCAAAGGAATACAAAGGAGCAGGTTTCTGGAGAACTTTGTGTCACGGTGTACTTTGTTTCTCATTTTTAATCTTAGATCTCTTAGTAAAATTTGTGTTATTATAGATCTGGATCTAGAGTTTCCTTTGTTTTATAATTATGTGTGTTCATATCTATTAAGTTTCTTCTATGTGCATGCTAATTAGCTCTGCTATCTACTAATTGGGATGCACATCTTCCCCATTTCTTCTTTGTATTTTCTTTACTTCCTTCTTCTATAATTTTCCTTTCTTGAACAGATGCTTACTTACTGCAGAACTTCTTAGTTATGGTTCATGAACTAAGTGGTTAAAGTAAAACCCCTGATAGATAATAACACATTTTTATTGACAAATCTGACATGGGAGCCTCACCGGTTAAATGAGGGAGATTTATCTCATGACTACCTAGGTTTGATGCTATGCAGAAAATCTAGCCAACACACAGGGTCAGTGGAGTGCCCCTATTGGATCCCCGGCCGAAAGGCCACCACAAAAATCCATATTTTCTCCCATATGCATATATGTTATTTGTACCGATTAAGTAGAGGGACTTAGATTCCCAGAGCATTGGCAAGGAATCCATAAGTTTTTCCACTTTACAAATTCCCTTGCCAACAACAGTGTAAACAAGGATAAATGCACCTACCACGAACCCATGAAGACAAAGAAGGTGAATATAGGTTCGTGGGCTAAGCCTAAGGAGGCCATAATTGGAGACTACTGGTCAGACTCAGAGGTAGAAAATATCATCAAGTTACTCGGGGATTATCAAGATTTATTCCCTCAAGGATATCATGAACTTAAAGGCGTGCATGAATCACTTGGGGAAATTAAGATCAAACTTAAGGACGGTGCATGGCCAATTAGAAAGATACCTTACATAATGAATCCTAATTTGCGCAAAAAGGTAAAAGAAGAAATTGATAAAATGTTGAAATCTAGAATTATCTAGCCCTTTGATGAGTCAAAATGGGTTAGCCCAATGGTGGTCAGTATCAAGAAGGATGAACGGATTAGGATATGTGTCAACTACAGAGAGATGAATGTTGCATGCATCATAGATCCATTCCCTACGCCATTCACTAAGGAAATACTAGGAGTTACATGGAGCAAAATATATTCCTTCAGAGATGGATTTTCTGGGTATCATCAGGTTAGGATTGCTCGAGAGGATCAAGAAAAGACAACATTTACGACTGAATGGGGTAGTTTTGCCTATACTGTGATGCCCTTTGGATTGAAAAATGTGCCTATTGTATTCTCGTGCATAGTATTTCAGGCATTTAAAGATTTTATTCACAACTTCTTACATGTCTACCTAAATGATTGGATAGTATATGGGCTTGTGAAAGATCATTGTGACTATTTGCGCTTAATGTTTGAATGATTCAGACAATTGAGTATCTCTTTAAACATCAAGAAGTGCATGTTTTCTACGTCATTTGTGATACTGTTAGGACATATAATCTGTAAGGAAGGTTTCCTAATTGATCTAGCCAAGGTTGCAGTCATTTTAGGCCTGGAAGCGCATACCAGTCTAAGTGAGGTGCGTGCATTTTTAGGTAATATAGGATATTATAGAAAATTCATAAAAGGGTATGCCGAAATTGCTGCACCCTCGAAAGAATTACGAAAGGGGAAAGGTACATTTTATTGGGGAGAACCGCAACAACGTGCGTTTGAAATATTAAAAGAGAAACTTACTACTGTGCCCATTCTTCGCTTTCCCTCATGGGATAAACCATTTCATGTGCATGTGGATGCTTCTGGCATGGCCATTAGCACTTTGTTAGCACAACCTAGTGAAGGTATTATAGATCATCCAATTTGTTTTGCTAGTAGTAAGCTGACTCCTGTTGAATGGAATTATACAACTAAAGAGTGCGAAGCTTTGTCAATGTTCTATGCATTGTACAAGTTTTGACAGTACTTGTTAGCAACACCATTTGTGTTTTATACATATCACATGGCGTTGAAGTACTTGGTAAACAAGCCTATCTTATAGGGGTGCATATGCAAATGGGTGCTCCTATTTCAAGAGTTTGACTTCACAATTGTGGTGAAGCCAGGAAAAAGCAATTTTGGACCAGATCATTTATCTAGAATCACTTCGGGAGAGGATGCATAGACAATTGAAGAGACAATGTCAGATGCACAATTATATAGGTTACAACGCGTGCCCATGGAATTAGAAGACATTGTTGTCTTTCTACGAATAGGTATGGCACGAAAAGGAATGAAAGCATTAGAAAATAAGTAGCTTGTTATACGCGTGGCACCATTTATGTTAATTAGTGGTGACCTCTACAAGCTAGGAAGAGATGAAGTATTACGTCATTGTGTATTAGAGCATGAGCGTAAGGATATCATGGAATAAGCTCATGTAGGTATTGTAGGAGGCCATTATGCAGGTGATGCGACTGCCCAGAAGATCCTACTTGCTAGATTATGGTGGGAGACATTGTATAAGGACTGTAAAGAATATTGTAAGGTGTGTGATCATTGTCAGCGCCTAGGAAAACCAGGGTAAAGAGATGAGATGCCTTTGAGACCGATTACTAGTGCCGAACCATTTGAGAAATGGGCCATTAATTTTGTGGGACCTATTTCACCAGCTGCGTGCAGAACTCAATCCCACTATATCATTAATTGCACAAATTGTCTCATGCGGTGGGTAGAAGTAGTACCTACCAAGGACTGTACGGCAGCTACAGTAGCTAGTTTTTTGTGGGATAATTTTCTTACAAGATATGGATGTCCCTTAAGCTTGACAAGTGATAGAGGTACACATTTTTTGAATGAGATAATCAAGATACTATTAGATGAGTTTATGGTTGCACACCATAAAACTACACCTTATCATCCTCAGGAAAACATAACTGACTGAGGCCTTCAACAAGATTTTGAGCCAGACTTTGAAAAAAAAATTTAATGTTGGAAGAAAGGATTGGGATGACAAAGTGTCAGTTGTTCTTTTGGCATATAGAACAACTTACAAGAGATTGAACAAAGCCCACTCCATTTCAATTGGTGTTTGGCACGGAAGATGTTCTCCCTATATAATTTATGTTACCTTCTTTGTGCATTGCGCATGCTGGAGGTCTAGATGATGAACAGGATTTAGAAGAGTGTATCGAAAAGATGTTTCAACTAGATGAGCACCGAGTCATAGCACGATGGAGTCAGAAGCAAGAAAAGGCCAGGAAAAAGGCATGGCATGACAGAAACATAAGGGATAAGAAGTTTGAGATTGGAAAAATGGTACTTCTTTATGACTCAAAGTTCTTGCGCCATCCAGACAAGCTCAAAGTACATTGGTTGGGGCCGTATGTTATCACTTCTATACTTGAATCAGGTGCTTTCCAGTTAGAAGAACTTGATGGAACACGGTTACCCGATTACTTTAACGGGAGTAAGCTGAAGCCCTACTATAAATAAGTCTTCTTGGTGTTTGTAATAAGGTAGTATTGCCATTTAGTTTAGGTTTTCAATTTTGTATTTCCTTAATGTATTTCCTTCATTGTCACTATGCTTTTTCAATTTAGTTGTTCTTTTGTCATAAGCACACTTGCATGCATGAAGCTACTTAGTGTATGAATAATTTTTATGCATAGAGGACTGCACATACTTTTCATGTGAGGTGGTTGTTGTTATCCAAGAAAAAGACTATGGGAATTGAAAGGTGAAAGGAATAAGCTGCTACGGGTGTGCTTTAAGTCAAAAGAAGATTGCTTCTCAAAGGTGACCAAGGATGGAGATGAATGAAAGAATAGTATAATGTGAGGTAAGTAGAGGCCATGATAGCTACCAGGAGAAGGTACAATGATGAGGTACTCAGGTGCAAGAGCGTGCGCTGAAGAGAAATCTGTGACCAGAGGGTAGGAAGGCATGTGCTAGAAGGTTATAGTTGGGTGTGAAGATGTACCATGTGGAATGAATGGATTTGGTCAATGAATGAGGGGATATTTGGTAGGTGAAGGAGTAATAAATTCATCAAAATTTGAAAAATTTATATAAGGATGGGATGCGGATTCATTTTTACCGATTGGGACTAAGAGTATTTGAGAGAAAGAGCCAAGTGCAAAGAGCCGAGTGATCGAGTTAAGGTGTGAAGGGTGTGAAACCAAGCATGACAACCAGATCTATGCGAAAAGAAGCTTGTGTCCCCGGTGGTGAAGGGTTTGAGTGAAGCAGGGAGATAGAAAAAAATTAGGTTACGAAGTTTCCACCTAGGGCATGATTGAATCGAGCTAGGGTTTGATTAATAGAGTTGTAGGGTTGAAGAGGAGACATTTGCAAGGTAAAAATGGCACCGAAGAAGGCATCTGTAGCAGCAGTAAAAGGAAAGAAAAAGGTAGGTCGTCGAGGAGGAAGAGATGGCACCCGAAATCCATTTTTTGGAGATGCAATATCCAAAAGGAGTCATCGTTGGTGAAAGAATGGGATTCACCCATCAGAAAGAGCAAAGTAAGTGAATATAATCACAGGACTTTGGAGAACAAGAAGGAGCTCGATTCCTTGCTCACTGCTAGAACAAACAAGCACATGGTGGATGACATGCCAGTATATGACGATGCGGGTGAGAAGATTTTGAAGAGAATTGGGGTCTACCAGTTGTATGAGCTTCCATATTTTGGGAAGTATGAGCCCTTGTATCAGTAGCTCATGAGCAGGGTGCACGAAGACTTCTTCTACTTTGCAGGACACAGAGTTAGAATTTCATCTTGCACTTGTCTCATCAGTTACAGGTCTGAAGGCCACATGAGAAGACATAAAAGGTGATCTTGCAGATAAAGCCATGATTATAAAGACCAAACAGGAGTTGGGATACCTGAAGGGTCCGCATGGAATGGACATAGATAAATTAAAGAATTTTCCAGTTGTACAAGCTACAGCACACCTTGTTACCAAGTTGAATGATCAAGAGTGGTGGTCACAGGTAAATACTATGTGGTTACATGTGGCGCATAAGATGTCAGAAGGGATAATCTACAACATTGCAAGCTATATTGTAGAGAAAATAGTCGAAAGAAGAACGCACAGGAGGGAAGATCAGATTTGGGGTTGTTCTACTATCACTGGTATTCATGGAGATCAGAGTACCAAATGGACCAAAGGAGAAAGTATGGGAATACCCCATGGAGAACAAGTCCCCAGCTGAAAGATTTAGCAAGTACCTATGCAAGGGGGCCATGACAGATGACGTAAAGCAACGGGCAAAGAAGTGGTATGATAGGCTCCGCATGGCATTTGGGGAAGAGTGGCACATCCCAAAGGACCTACCAGCAGTGGTAGGGAAACAAGTTCAGTTTTTTATATATCAGCATTTATGTATCGCATGCTTCCCAATGAAAGATGGAGTCTAGAGCCCTTGGTGCAAGTTGCCTTACGCATTCACTGCAAGGTATTTCCAAGCATCTTTTCATAGATTTACAAACATGCGCCGACTGGTCTTCAATGTAGATAAGGTAGACTATGACTACCATACGTTGAGGAAGAAGTATGTGTATCTTGGCAGAAGTGCTTATATAAAGAGGATCATTTCAAAGGTACTGAATATCAAACCAATAAGTTTGGTTGTAGCAGATGTGGGGGCAGCATTGGTGTATCTCTAGTTAAATCCAAAGATGGAGAGTAAAAAATATGTTGAAGGTGAGTTCGCACTTCGCAGCACCACCAAAGGGAAAGAATACAATGGAGAACATCCCTAGTGCCTAAGCCCATAGAGCCAATTGAAGTGCAGGATGAGGAGGAGGAGTGCGAAGATAGTGGTGGTTTGGAGCATAGGGGTAGGAGATATCCTACAAATAAGGGTGAATTTGAGTGCGTTGTTACACCACCTTAGCCATAAGAGGGGGATGATGAGGACTTGAATGCAGTCTAAGGGGAGCACAGGTTTAAAAGGGTATTTAGGAGAACAAGGAATCAAGGTTCTACTCCAACCACTGTGCATAAATCACCCAGATTCTCCCCACAAAAGGAAGTGACTACGCAGAGAAGGAGGAAACTAAAGTTGAATGAGGAGGTAGAAGAGTCAGAGGAAAGCGTGCCTAATTCTCCTACACTTCCAGAGGACACAGAAGAATAGGGTGAGGCATCAAAGGAAAAATAAGAGGGTGAGAAAAGACCAGAGGAGACTGTTGCAGAGGATGTTCAAGACATGGAGACACAAGTCCCAAATTTAGAGGGTAAAGTTCCTAAGCAACAAAGGTCTAGAAGAACAAGTGGAGAGCACATTCCACCAGCTATGGGGTATGCAGAGGATGCAGGAAAAATTGTCTGTGCCCGCTTCCAGAGCACAATAGCACAGAAGGAGTTATTCGGTTGGGAGTCAATGGATGAGGATACGGTGATTGTGTGCACTCAAAAGAAACTATCATGGTCAATGCACACCCACATGGATGAGCTTGACTTTGATGTGTGCGAAGATTCATGCATTTCGAGATGACTGAAGAAGGTACCTCAAGCTAGACACATGACAGTAAAGCCTACTATCATGTCAGATGAGCAGGTCAGCAATGCATTGGTGAAAGTTTCTGCTAAGGTGGCTAGAAGAAACATGGAAAAAGCTACCACGATCAGAGCATTGCGCAAGGAGTTGAAGACAAAGGATGTAGAGATAGCACACATAACACAGGAAAGGGACTTCGTGCAGAAGAAGAATGAGGTGTTTATATGCATCGCAGAGGAGATTGGGGACAATGTAATTAGTAAGGCCACACTTGGAGGCCAAGGTACCACAGAACATTTCCTTCAGTGATACACTATGTGGGAAACTTGGTGGACTTGGTACTTGAAGATGAAACTCTATGTATACAAGTGCCAGAACGCTCAGAACAAGATGTCAATCAAGAGAAAGCATCAATGATGAAAAAAAGTGCATCTTATGAAGGGTTGTTGCAAGCATTATAGGAAGTATTGAAGAAAGTAGACCAGGCTCTAAATGTATACACAGCTCCAGAGGTGCTTATCAACATCAAGACCCTCGAAGAGAACAACAAGGTCCAAAAAGTGATGAAAGATGAGACATTAGGCCACGTAAAAATATTGTCAATGGTTAAACAGAAGCGTGAGGCCCTGACAGTAGCACAAGAGCCGCACAAGACTCGGTTGGAAGAGCTTGGAAAGCTGATTACGCAGAAGATGGACCTTTTAGAAGGAAGAATGACATCAATGTCCAGTGTTGTGTTGGTTCTGTAAAATGAGAAAGGAGATATTGTGAGGGATGAGTTGGAATCCATTGCTATGGATATCCTAGAAAAAGTAGAGCAAGAACTCATTGAACTGGAAGGTATTAGAGGCCGAAATAAAGGAGTATCCAGAGTTGATACTGCAAAATGATACAGAGGAGGTTGCCTCATAACCTCATAAAAATTCTTTATTTATCTACATTCTTTCATTCTTATTCTTTCCATTCTTCTATTCTTTCCTTCAATTTTTAGAGATACCCATTGTCGGGATGACAATGAGATTAGTGTGGGGTAATGTTGATCAAAGAATACTTGTCAAAGATCACACAAGGAGTCCATGCAGGATAGGAGGTCCGAAACCAAGGGAACAGAAGGACAGAAAGGACCCACGCATGGAAGGCAAGTTCAAATTTCAGGACTTAGCCGATTTTGAGCATGAAGACCTATTTTTGGAAGATGGCGTGTGGAACACACCAACGATGTAGAGACATGTGCACGCCCATTGTCTATCTTTGGAGAAGCAGATCGAAGTGTTTATGATGGAGACAAGCTGAGAATAGAATTGACACTTCAATTAACTACAAGAGGACTATAGATAGCACACTTTCATGTGTGGCTATGCTTGTAAACGGCATGTGGCTATCAATAATCATGCGGCCTATTTTTGGAATAGATAAGCGGTGAAGGGAAATTCCCCACCCTATATATATGATGTTAGGTACATAGTAGAAGAGAAGAGGTTTGTATGAATGTGAGAGATATATGTATGTGGAACAGAGAATATACACATATGACTGAACTATTGTATCAGATCCATATGCGCACATTGGTATAGATTGACAATAATGTAAGGAGCTTCTATATTTATTAATAGATGGAAGATATTGGTTGAATCTAAGTTTCATTTTGTGTGTAGTTGAATAGTGCATGTTTTTAATTCAATCATTATTATTGTTTAAGCTTGTTCTTCCATATATATGAGGGTAGCATGCATTGTAGAATGATGGATTAGTTATGAATCTATATGTTTCTTCCTTCATCATGTTAACATCCTATCACAGCAACCCTAAAGAGGGACCTGGTACCTTTGCGCGCTTCAGGTGAGTGCTCATTCTAGGTTGAGTGATGTGCCAGTGTGACTAGGGTGTTATCTGGTAAATTCTAGGTTGCATCACTACAAAACAGAAGAAGAGGAAAAAACTCAGTACCAAATGTGAAAAACCAAGAAATGGTTTTTCCAGATTTTTTGCCTCTTCAGAAAGGATTTCTAAGATCCCCAAAAGTAGCACATATGTACAAGATCCCCAAATCCTTGGCACATAGGAACTCTGTAAAGACGAAGAAAAAAACCCATTAGCAAACATAAAAAACCCAAAAAAAACCTAGAAAGCATTTCTCTAGACATTATGCCTCCTCGACAAAGATTTCTTCCCCTGGCATGAAAATCTATGATTTCTACATCCTTGTCAAACATGAACTCTACAAAGTGGAAGAAAAAAACTCATTACCAAACACAAAAAACCTAGAAAAACCCAGAAACCTTTTTTCTGGACTTTTTACTTCCCCGACACAAATTTCTTTCCTTAGAAAAGATTACTATGATTTTCACATCCTCATCAAACAAGTACTTCATGGAAGAAAAAACTTCATTACAAAACACGCAAAACTCATAAAAACCCAAAAAACATTTTTCTAGAATTTTTACTTCCTGACATAGATTTCTTCCCTCGGCACAAAATCTATGATTATCACATCCTCGTCAAACAGGTACTTTGTGGAAGAAGAAAAAAACCCATTACCGAGCGTAGAAAACATAGAAAAACTCAGAAATTATTTTTCTGGAATCTCTACTTCCCTGGCAAAGATTTCTTCCCTAGCCCAGAATTCTAAAATTTCCAAATCCTCACAAAATAGAAACCTACAAAGTGGAAGAAAAAAATAGTACCAAACATAAAAAACCCAGAAAACCCCAGAAACCATTTTTCTATACTTTCTACTTCCCCGACAAATATTTCTTCCCCTGGCACGGATTTCCAAGAAAATCTGTGCATATCAATGTCTGCCTCTATGAAACCAAAACAAATTGTCTTCTTTAATAGCCAAGTTTACATTTGTTTCTAGAGTTTTGCCACCTTTCGAATCCAATAGAGCCCTTTGTTTTATGTAAAAATGGATGATGCAATAAAGTGCTAACAAATTCTAAAATATATGAAAATAAATAAATTCTTGCTTGCAAAAAAACTTACAGATGGATGTCTACATCATCTATCACTCTGATACCATGAAAGTAATGATAAGAATATTGTTCCATGCTTCGAAGATCTCAGATAATAATAGAACGCCACAATAGATTTACAAAACAAAAAAAGTTAAAATATCATATATGGAAATCCATCATAATCCATTATTCTCAATACAATAGAATTGAATTACATATAAGAAGGATGTACATATATGAGGAGGGAATTGAAACTACTACATATATTAGTGGTGAAGAACTCCCACTAACTGATACTGGTAGTTAAGTTAACTCCACAAGACTAGCAAGCTAACTACACACAACTAGTACATCTAAGAAAGCTAACCCAACAAGTGTAGGGCTAACATAAGTGCAATAATTATCCTAATAAACAAATAAAAGGATAAATAATAACCTACACTAAAAATTGCACATACAACCACTTTCTCATATTATTGGACCCTAAATATTTACTAAGTACCATGAGGCAAGTGCACAGGATCAGTAAATAGAAGGGAGCTCAGGGAAAAGCACACAGGAAAAGGGTTTAAGTGAAACTAGGGCACGCGTGGGAGGTAGAACAGGGGTTTAAAGGACTTAACCATATTTGACATCATGGAGTCACTTGAGGAAAAATGTGAGGACCTGACTAGGTAGGTAAGTGGATAAGGGGCCAACCTGGAACCTTGGAGGCCAAGAAAAGGATATTCCATGTAGGGAATATTCCCAGAGGCATCATTACAGTTAGTGGAAGGTTTTTCAAAGAGAATAAGCATTCACCAATGGAAAACCACATTGACACTTGGCACGCGATTTACGCATGAGAGAATTCATGGCGGTGGATGTTGATCCTATTTAAAGAAGTGCTTGAGATAGAAACAAATGGAGGAGGAGAAGGTAGTGTGAAGGCATTAGAAGGTACGGGAGTGCTAAGAGAAGGAGGGTAATGAGGTGTTGCTGAAATGTTAGGAAACATTAAGGGTTTTGAGATCATGATGTTATGGTTTAGAGTTCTTAGTGTTAGAGGGTTGTAAGGGATATAATTAAGCATATGTATGGGTACTGGGGTCTATAACAAGGGTTATAATGGGGAAATCATAGTTAGGATCTCTGATCAGATGATTTTGTAAGGGTTAGACATCTGTCATTTGATGTATATAGTCTAAGATGACCCTTTTATGTAGTGTGGCTACTAGAAACTCTTTTAAATCAATATCATGGATCTATTTTATACATCTTGTTTATGGGTATAAACCCTCATGTTATTTGGCTTGTCATGACTCATATATGGTTCCTTATTGGGCTTGTCATGACTCAGATCTAGTTCCTTGTTCTTCATATAATGTTTATTTACCTTTTTTATGCATTGATGTGTATATATGTTAGTTATATCTTCTCCCTTTTAAGTAGATGCATGTACTTTTGTTTCTGCAAATAATCCTCCATTAATGGTGGAAATCTCTTACAAGGCTCACATAAAGGAGGGGCTCGGGCCTGAGTACCCAGCGTATGTTGGGTGATAGGCTAGCACGGTTGGGGTTAGAAAGAGGTATTGAGGGTAAAATAATGACTACATCTTAGGTTCATTTTCAAGACATCTTTTGAAGCTATTGTGAGAAGAAATGTGTAATGACAGAGCTCTTGACCTTGGATAGTGTCGAAGCGTGGCTCAAAAACATGGAGGATGATTTTTCTCAAATATTTAACACTGGAACTGAGTTTGATACATGTAAATGGGTAGAGGATCACTTGTATCATGAGTTATATGAGACCTTTTTTTGTTGTTTCCCAATAGAGTTGTATGAATGGCTATCAACATATGCATTAAGGTCAAGTTGGTACTATAGACCTCATGTTTGGACCTAGGAGGAATATCAGTGGTTACATGATGTTGATCTGACATGGAATATTGTTATTGATCATTGGTGGAGTAGAGTGCTGACTAGTTATACCTTGGAATATGCTATTTCTACTTATTCTTTCCCATAGATTGTTGAGTTTGAGCTCTTGAGGGATCCTAGAGGATTGTTCTTTCATGTTATTCCACTGGATATCAAGATCCAAGTCATTACTTTGACTTTGGAATCCTTTCCCATGGCTGGATAAACTCCTGTTAGGCACAGGGCGCAAAAGTAGGAATGGTAGAGGATGGCGGACCTTACGGTGCAGAAATGGAGAGAGAGGAGAGGTGGCTCAAGTATAATGAAGCTTGGGAGAGGGAGTTGGCAAGACAATGAACGAAGCTACAGGAGTGATGGATTTATGGAATCACACATTGTGGGAAGTATTTAAGGTTCATGCAGAGGATGTGGAACCTAAGCAGCTTGAGTTATCCCATCTTGGAAAGTGTGGAAGAGAAACCCCCTTAGCTTCTGGAGAGAGCTCGTCATATGAAGAAAGGAGGAGATTTGTAGGCATGTATCTTAATCCACATGATGACCAGAACCCTTGTGCTTAGTTTTCCAGTTCCTGAGATAAGTTTTGATAATCCAGTTGGTGTCGATATTGGTAGTTGAGCAACAACTTAGGAGGTATAATTTTTCATTTGGTACATCTATGGTTGCATAGTCATTTCCTATGTTTGGGGGTATTTTTCTAGCACAACATTTGGGAAAGGTGTGGGATCACAAGGTTTGAGTATCGCATCTAGGAGTGGTTCGGGAATCACATCTGGGAGTGGTTTATCATAGATTATGTAGTTTATCATGATGGTGGGATCATAGGGCGCAGTTGTTAGGCCCCTTACCTATGATAGGAGGTTTGGAGGATCTAGTGGGTTCTGGTGGTGGATGAAACACCAGAGGGAATCAAGGTCTTAGATCTGGCATACAAGGTCCAAAACACCATCAACATGTGTTTTATGAGATGTTTCTCCACTTACCTGATTACAAGGGAGTTGAGGATGTCACAAAACATGTACACACGTGCGATTTAATATGGCACATGCAAAGGGAATCACTTCCCCCTAGTAGAAGGTAAGTCATTTTGCAACCATGTTGTAAGGACACGTGCATAGCTAGTACAAGAAGTATGACCCACACCAGATAGTGGTTGATTACATTATGTTGTGTAATGCCTTTTTTTCAGAGTTCCACATACCTTATTTTGAATAGAAAAGCATCACTGTGCATTGAAGGAGATTCAGCAAGGAATGGTGGAGAGTGTGCGGGAGTATGACGCACATTTCAAGACTCTCCTATCCAAGTTATCTTATGACATTTACCCTTCGCAGCATTCTTAGTGGTTTTGGACTAGTCACACCAGTTCAGGAAGGAGCTTTCATAGAAGACTTTCAAAAATCCTGTGTAAGGCCTTAGAGGTTTCCTTGCGCATTGAGGCAATAGGAAGCATTGATACAGGAGTTAGTTCATTCCTAGAAGCCCAAATTGCTGCAATGACAAAGCAGCTGGAGAAATTATCTGCGAACTTAGCTCATGAGACTCACAACGGGTTATGTTGTATGGATTATGATGTAGAAGGGCATATGAAGGAAAATTTTCCTCAGAGATTGATACGCGCAATGATGGTAGACTGTGATATTTTCCACGAAGATCATGATGCAAGTAGGTGTCCACTACTGCAGCGAGTAATCCGTAAGAATGTGTCTTGATATTGCAAAATTTGCACCTCTACTACTCATGACACTAATAATTGTAGATTGATTGACCAAATACATGATGTCATTTATACTGGTGTGCACCAAACCAGTGTTGCAAACATCTCCAAGGATGATGCTCGTTATTATGAAGGGTGCAGATGGAGGAGGTCGAGGTAGAGGATTTCAAGGAGGATTTAGAGGTCGTGGAAATCGCGGGGGTGGAAGGAGTGAATTCCCTCATGGAACTTGCTATAATTATGGATCTACATAACACTACCAACACGAGTGTCCCGATTTATTGCAGTTCTCTTAGTGTGGGAAAAACCACAAGTATGAGGAATTCCCATAATTTTTTGAACACATGAGCCAAAAGCAGTGGAAGGATAAGGGCACTGGGATGGTGAGCGTAAAGCATGTTGATCAAAAGTGGATGTCAAGGGTGGCACGTGAGTAAGAGTTAGAACATGTACTGGTGATAATACGAGCTGAGGTTGCACATTCTAGGAAGATACCAAAGCAGAGACCATTGATTACAAGAGAAGAAGTGATACATGGGAAGTATCTGGACCCTACCCATTAGAAAGGAAGTCTATCAAGAGACCATGGAATTAATCAAAAGTCTTCAAGGGGAAATTTAGTTTCTAAAAGAGAAATCCAAGAAGTTGGAGTAGAAGAAAAGTGTTGAGGTCCCTCAGACAAATATAGATGATGTCAGAGAGGTGTGTAATATGTTGCACCAAGAGAATATCATCCCTCTATTAGGAGAATGGTTGAGAGATAAAGTACCAAACATTGGAGGAGAGCATGAGAGGTAGGTTTTGCATGTTAATCTACCTCCTCACAGCCTTGACTATGATAAGGATATTACCTTGAATGCAGTTGTTGATGGATGGCTCCTAAGTAATATTTTGATTGATACGAGCACGGAAGTTCAATGTTCTCACCCTGGACATATGGAATCAAATGGGAAGGCCCCCATTACATCCATCTTCAAATATGTTGTAATGGATAATAAGACAAAGGAAATGCCCATTGGTATTTTAAAGGATGATGCTATCACTATCCAAGGGGAAAAATTCACTGGAGACTTCTAAGTCTTAGCACTTGCTGAGGTGGACAATTTCTCCAGTGTTACTTGGGTGCCCCTAGTGCTATAAGAACAATGTTGACTTACATTTCAATAAGGGGTATATAAGTTTTGAGAACAAGGAGGAACATGTTATCATTCCTTTGACGGATGGGAAGTCAGTGCCCTATACTGAGCCCTTGGGAGAAGAAGACCTAGACAAAATCTATGTGTGCACTATTAGGGACCCTGAGGTTATGCAACCAACAAAAGAAGGAGTTATTCAGTGGGAAAGATGCTCAATCTATAAGTGATACAACTAGTTGGCATGTGAAAATTGGGTGCATGGGGTGTATGAGTTAGTCAGAAGGCAGTTAAGAGGATCTATGATGAGAGTAACAAAGGCACGCTCAGTCAGGCACCTAGGAGGAAAATAGTTGTCAAGTTACACTGGGGGATCCAACCCTGATGTTTTCCTATGAGAAATGGAGACCCATTGGATATGTGAGATCAAAATGAGAAGTATGCTTAGCTATACTTTCTTGGGACCATAGCACATTGTTGGGTGACCCATAGCGATAACCTTCTAGAGTGGCATGAGGTGAGAATCACGTTCTCTGTTAGGTTTCTTTGAAGCAATACACCTACTGCTATACAATATTATCATGGGAAGGAACCCACCTCATTTCACATCTAGGCATGTGAGAAGTCCTAGATGGAAGGTGTGGAAACATTGCCTCCATCTTTATGAGTGCATAATCTTTACTCCACCTTACAAGGTTGTGCGCATGTATGGTACATTCACTCAGAGTTGTACCGTCAGACAGGAAATTGGAAGGAGTTAATAGTTGATCTCGTTCAAGCTTTCTGAGTATCAAAATAATAAACCATTAGTGAATGAGGCACTACAGGTTGTTAAGCACCTAACTATGGGAGATAGTGCCATGGTGGAGGATAGAGTACTGGAGTTGTTGGGTGAACCTGGATTGGAAGCGCGCTTCGATGAGGAAGAATCAGAGGAGGTACTTCTTGAGTGCATGCATGCATGGAAAAAGAGAAAAGGAAAGTTGGTCTACTTGATAGATGGTAAAGAGGTGGAAATCTTAGATGTTAACCATATTTTCAGTACGCATGAGGTTATGGATAGTGTTAATCAGCAAGCGTGTGCCTACCATGAACCCCTGAAAAACCAATAAGGTTAACATTTGTTCGGAGGCTGAACCTAAGGAAGCTACTATTGGAGATACTACTGGACAGAAAGGGAGGTTTCAAATATTATTGATCTATTGCGTGGATTTCAGGATTTGTTTCCATGTGGGTACAATGAGCTTAACAGAGTTCACCACTCCTTAGGAGAAATGAAGATCAAGTTAAAGGAAGGTGTGCACCCAATTCGGAAGATACCTTATCGAATGAATCTGAATCTGCGCATCAAATTCAAGGAGGAGATTAACAAGATGATCACATCAGGCATCATTGAGGTTTTTGAGGAATCAGAGTGGATAAGTTTGATGGTCATCAACATTAAAAAGGATGGGAGGATAAGGATTTTCATTGATTAAAGGGATTTGAATGTAGTGTGTGTCATTGATCCTTTTCCAACTCCCTTCACTGAAGAGATCCTGGAAGGAGTAGCCGGGGTGCGAGATCTATTCTTTCACAGATGGATTCTCAGGATATCATTAGGTTAGAATTGCAAATGAGGACCAAGAAAAGACAACATTTTCCACTGAATGGGGAATTTTTCCTTATAGGGTCATGCCTATTGGACTGAAGAACATGACTATTGTGTTTTCGTGCATTGTGGTTCAGGTGCATTTTAGGACTTCATCCATAAATTTCTACAAGTCTACCTAGATGACTAAATAGTATATGGATTAGTGAGGGACCATTGTGACAATCTGAGGCTGATGTTTGAGAGATGTCAACAGTTGAGTATATCTCTCAACATTAAGAAATGTGTTTTTGTTACTCCATTTGGCACCCTGTTGGGACCTATCATATGTAAAGAAGTCTTATTGGTGGATCCTGCCAAAGTTTATGTTATTATGGGATTGTGGGAGCCTACCAACCAGAGCGCGGATGTGTGGATTCCTTGGGCATACAGGGTATTACCAAAAATTTATTAAGGGGTATGCCAACATTGTTGTGTCATTGGAGGAGTTATTGAAGCAAAAAGTACATTTCATTGGGGAGAGGCACAACAGATGGCATTTGACACATTGAAGAATAGGCTTATCACCGCACCCATATTACACTTTCCCTCTTGGGATAATTCATTCCATGTACATGTTCTTGCTTCAGGGATGGTGATTAGAGAAATCTTAACACAACCTAGAGAGGGAATTGTTGACCATTCCTTGTGCTTTGCTAGTAGGAAGCTAGCCCCAACAAAACAAAATTATACTACCACGGAGCGTGAGGCATTATCGATGATCTACGTGCTACACAAATTCAGGAAATATTTTCTAGCGACACCTTTTATCTTTTACATGAACCACATGGCATTAAATGTACTTGGTGAACAAGTCTTGTCTTATAAGGGCGACATATGCAGGTGGGTCCTATTGTTCTAGGAGTTTGAGTTTACGGTTGTTGTAAAACTAGGTAAGAGTAATTTGGGGCCTAACCATTTATCAAGGATTGACTCAGGAGAGGACACACAGAGCATTGAGGATACAATGCTAGATGTACAATTATTCATATTGCAACGCATGTCCTCTGACTTGGAATATATTGTTGTGTTTCTCAAAATAGGTGTGGCACCGGAGGGAATGAAGACTTTGGAAAGGAAAAAGTTAGCCATATGTGTCGCATGCCCTACATGTTAATTAGTGGATACTTATACAAGCTAGGTCATGATGAGGTTTTACACCGGTGTGTGCTTGAGCATGAGCACACTACAATCATGGAAGAGGCTCATGGTGGAATTGTAGGGGGACACTATACAGGGAATGTAACCATGCGTAAGATCCTTCTAGCAGGATTTTGGTGGGAAATGGTTTACAAAGATTGTATCGAGTATTGCAATTCCTGTGACCACTGCTAGCGCCTTGGTAAACCAGGGAAAAGAGATTAAATTCCATTAAGAGCGATTGTCCAGTGCAGAGCCATTGAGAAATGGGAAATTGACTTTATAGGCCCTATTTCTCCATGCCAGAAGAAATATAGGTTTGTGTTATATCATTACATGCACATATTACCTTACAAGGTGGGTAGAATGGTGCCTACAAGGGATTACACAGTGGTAATAATAGCTAGGTTCTTATGGAAAATATAATCAGCATGTATGGATGCCATGTTGAGCTTAACAAGTGATAGGGGTACTCATTTCTTAAATGAGACAGTTAGAATATTATTGGCAAAATTCATGGTGGCCCATCACAAGACTACCCCTTATCACCCACAAGCTAATGGGACTACTGAGGTGTTTAACAAAATTTTGAATCACATGTTGACCAAGATTTGTGATGTGGGAAGAAAGGATTGGGATGAAAAAGTTTCTTCTGTGTTATGGTCATATCAGACTACTTATAAGAGAATGAGAAAGGCCACACCTTTTCAATTGGTGTTTGGCATGGAAGTTATGTTACATGTTGAATTCATGTTACCATCACTGTGAATAGTGCATGCAGGAGGGTTAGATGATGAACAAGTGCTTGAGGAGAGGATTGAAAAGTTGATGCAGTTGGATGAGAGGTGGGATATTGCTCAGCTGGAGTTAGAAAACAAAAAAAGCTAGGAAGAAGGCATGGCATGATACGCACATCAAGAACAAGCAGTTTGAGGTTAGGAAGATGGTCTCCTCTTGTATGATTCCAATTTTCTACGCTATCCTGGGAAATTAAAGTCCATTGGTTGGGTTGTACATTATATCCTATATACTTTATTCAAGCACTTGTTAGTTACAAGTGTTGCCAGATGGAACACCGTTTCCAGGCCATTTCAATGGGAGTAGGCTAAAGCCCTATTATAAATAAGTATTCTTTGTGATTGTAAATAAGGTAGTATTTCCAGTTATCCTAGGATTTTCCATAATGCAGTTTCCTTTATTTGTGTTTCCCTTTCTTGTTGTTTTGTTTTTTGCACATGTGTGAGCTTGTAGCCACTTATTTATTTCAAAAAAATTATTTTTGTAGAAGACCACGCATCCATTTTTGTGTGGGGTGGAGTGATGTAACAAGTGCTATAAGCTCTATGGTTTTTGATGGCCCGAGTTGAAAAATAAAAAACACGTGGATTGCAAGATCACGTGTAGAAGAGGTGAACATAAGAGAAGGATGGTGTCAAAATACTTTATAGAAACCATGTATAAGAATGAAAATCATAGATAACACCATGAGGTAGGTGATGTCAAGAACCAAGATTAGGACACAGAGGAAGAATGCCTTCGGCACTGCAAGCGTGTGCATTAGGATCTGTGGTCAGTAAGTGGATTTTTCTCACCTATGAGAAGTTTTCCAAAGTATTTCACGATGATTGAGCGTGGAGGAAAAGTGTTGAAGGTTGGCATTAGAAAAATTTCCTTTATTGTGAAAGTACATTGGTAGGTGGCATGGCATTTATTGCAGAGAACAGTAGAAGTTATAACTAGAAGATCATGGGTGCGTTATTTTTTACCTTGCATTTTAAGTTTTCAAAGAGCTCTCACAAACTAGGGCATCCTTACAAAGAAGGTATGAGAAAAATTTTGAAGATTTAGGTGCATAACTAGTTTTATCAGCAAACCAGAGTGAAAAGGAGGACATGGGCATAAGCGAAGAAGGTTGTGTGGAAGGATCCTACGGGTGTTATGTTATCTTATGGAAAAATGGTTTTCCATGTTAGGGTTGTATAGCTAGGGCATGGGATTTGGAGTACACTTTCACAAAGGAGTGGAGACACAAAGTTAAGCGGAGCAAGGACCAGAAGAGGGGAAGAAGTTTTAAGGACCTGAAAAAGGAATGACACCAAGGAAAGTAGAAAATGTTTCATCAAAGAGTGGCAAGGGAAAAGGAAAACAAACCATTTCTATGAGTTTCAATGAAGAATGGTATGTGGAAATGCAGTACCCAGACATCGTATTACTTGGTAAGGAATGGGTGTCTCGTTTCATAAATATGGTCGTAAGTGATTACAAGCATCGAACAAGCACCATAGAAGTACATGCATCTACTTAAAATTCAGAAGATATAACTAATAGATCTACACATCAATGCATCACAAAAGGTAAATAAACATTGTATGAAGCACAGGGAACTAGATCTGAGCCATGATAAGCCAAATAACATGAGGGTTTACACCCATAAACAAGATGTACATAATAGATCCATGTATATTGATTTAAAATAGTTTCTAGTAGCCACACTACATAAAAGGGTCATCTCAGACTATATACATCAAATGATAGAGGTCCAACCCCTGTAAACTCATCTGATCAGAGATCCTAACTATGATTTCCCCATTATAACCCTTCTTACAGACCCCAGTACCCATACATATGCTTATTGATATCCCTTACAACCATCTAGCATTAAGAACTCTAAACCCTAGCATCATGAGCTCTAAAACCTTATGTATTTCCTAACATTTATGTAGCATCTCATTACCCTCCTTCTCTTAGTACTCATATACCTTCTAGTGCCTTCACACTACCTTTTCCCATCCCTTTGTTTCTGTCCTAGAACTTCTTTAAATAGGATTAGTGTCTACCACCATAACGTCTCTCATGCGCAGATTGGGTGTCAAGTGTCAATGCAGTCCTCAATTAGTGAATTCTTATCCTCTTTGCAAAACCTTCCACTAACTGTAATGATGCCTCTAGAAATATTCCATGTGTAGAATATCCTTTTCTTGGCCTCGAAGGTTCCATTGGATCATACATTTTATCCTATATACTTGATTCAAGTGTTTTCTAGTTACAAATTTTGGATGGAACATGGTTTCCAGCCCATTTCAATGGGATTAGGTTGAATCCCTACTATAAATAAGTCTTCTTTGTGTTTGTAAATAAGGCAGTATTTCTAGTTAGCCTAGGATTTTCTGTAATGCAGTTTCCTTTCTTTGTGTTTCCCTTTTCTGTTGTTTTGTTTTGTGCACATTTGTATAATGGTATCCACTTATTTATTTCAAAAGTTTTCTTTGTGTTGTAGGGAGGACCACACATCCATTTTTGTGTGGGGTAGAGTGATGTAACAAGTGCTGGAAGCTATGGTTGTTGATGGCTCGGGTTGAAAAATAAAAAACACATGGATTGGAAGATCACGTATAGAAGAGGTGAACATAAGGGAAGGATGGTATCAAAAGAATTTATAGAAACCACGTACAAGAATGAAAATTACAAGAACAACATGACGTAGGTGATGTCAAGAACTAGGATTAGGACACAGAGGAAGAATGCCTTTGGTGTTGTAAGTACACACATAAGGATCTATGGTCAGTAAGAGGTTTTTGTGCGCCTGAAGTTTTCTGAAGTATTTTGAATAGGATTGAGCGCAGAAAAAAAGTGCCGAAGGTTGGCATTAGAAAAATCTACATTTATTGCAAAATTACATTGGTAGGTGGCATGGAATTTATTGTAGAGAAAAGTAGAAGTTATGAATAGAAGATCAAGGGTGTGTTATTTTTTACCTTGCGTTTTAAGTTATTAAAGAGCTCTCGCGAACTAGGGAATCCTTGCTAAAAAGGTCTGAGAAAATTTGTGAATATTTGTGTGCATGGCTAGTTTGATCAGTGAACTAGAGTGGAAAGGAGTACATGGGCATAAGCAGAGAAGGTTGTGTGGAAGGATCACATGGGTGTTATGTTGTCTTATGGAAAAATGGGTTTTCTAGGTTAGGGTTACATAGCTAGGCCACGGGATTTAGAGGAAATTTCGCAAAGGAGTGGAGCCGCGAAGTTGAGTTGAGCCAGGACCAGGAGATAGGAAGAAGTTTTAAGGACTCGACAAAGGAATGACACCAAGGAAAGTAGTAAATGTTTCACCAAATGAGGGCAAGGGAAAAGGAAAACAAGTTGTTTCTACCAGTTTCAATGAAGAATGGTAAGTAGAAATGCAGTACCTAGATAGCGTATTACTTGGTAAGGAATGGGTTTCTCATGTCAGAATGATGGTAGTAAGTGATTACAACCATCGAACAAGAACCACAGAAAATGAGATGACACTAGAACGGGTTCGCCCTACAGAGAAGAGGACACCAGATGGAATTCCTATCTATGATGATGAATTGAAAGTGAAAATGGAAAATGTTGGGTTGTAACTTTACGAGTTACCCTATTTCAGAAATCTTAAAGGACTATACCAATAGTTTATGTCACAAAATTCATGAAGGCCACTTCTATTTCATAATTTGGAGGATGTGCATTACCCCCAACTGATTTCTAAGTTCACGGCCTTATCTATGAAGGAGAATCGTTGGATGATGATTTGGGAGACAAAGAATCCATTAAGAAGATCGTTGAATCTTATGACTATAAGAAGGGTTCATGATACTTCAACATTTCTGCAATCACCGACCCTATGATGAGGATGGCCACACGCTTGGTCATAAAGTTGAATGGGCAAGAGAGATGGACACATATCAACAAGGCCTGGTTGAATATATGTTGCAAGATATCGGAGGGGACCATCTATAACCTCTAAGATTTTATTGTAGAGGAGATTATAAATGCCGCACATGACGGAGAGAAGATCATGTTTGGTAATGTCCTCCTCACCATTGTATTTTTCAAAGATTAGAGTGCCCAATTGGCTGGATAAGTTTTTTTGGGAATGCTCAAATGAGAACCCCTCCCTCGTCAAGAGGTTTGAATAGTATACTTGTGACACCATGATGGCCGCTCATAAGGCATGCCTAGAAAAGTGGTATAAGCGGATGCGAGACAAATTTAGGGATAAATGGAGAATACCCAAGTAGTTACCTTCATTAGTACAAGGAGAGGTTGAGTTCATCATATACCAGCATTTTTTTATCGACGGATTTACTTTAATAGATGGCACCAAGAGTCCTTGGTGTAAGTTTCCTTTCTCCTTCATGGCACAATACTTCCAGGTCGTGGTCACTCGATTCAAAGAGGTGAAAAAACTCAAGTTTGACCTAATTGTAATAGATCAAGATTACTGCGAGCTTCACAGGAAGTTAATATACCCCAATAAATGCACCTATGTGGAGAAGTATGTCTCCCATGACATGCACATGTTAAAACAAGTAACATTATCTATTACAGGAAGGTCAACAGTGAGGGTGTATTTGTGCCTAAGGAGTAAGTATAAAAAAGGTGCTTATGTTGAAAATGATGTCTCCATTCCTTAGGACCCCACCGCAAGGAAAAATTTTGTGCCAAAGAAAAGAGAAAGAGGGGAGGCTCCTGAGAAAAAGGAGTCGAGCGCATAGACAGTACAGATAGTAGGGGCATAGGATTTAGGCATGGGCACAAGTACTTATGTCTTTTGAAAGGGTTATCCCATTAGAAAAGATTCATTGCAGAAGGAAGAGTCGTTGGTAAGGGAAGAGTCTCCCAAGAGAGAAGAAAAAGAGAAGTCCCCTGAATTGGAGTCACCTGTAAGGAAGAAGAAAAGGGTGAAAAAAGGTTCAGACTCGGGAGAAACAAAAATCATGGAGGCTGACAAGGGCGATGAAGATGATGAAGAGCATGGTGAGGCATAGAATCATCCTGTGTATGATGTACACAAGTTGTATGAAGAAGGAAATGAAGAGAAGGATGAGAATAAGGAAGGTGCTCATGAAAAAAGGGGGAGTGAGGAAGTAAACATGAAAGATCAGAAGACCCTGACCCGACCGAGGAGCAAATGGATAACACTATAGAGAGGGAAGTGGCAGGTATTATCCAATAATTGGTAAAGCACGAATTAGAGTGAAGCACCAAAGGCATGTTGAAGGAAACTAAGGAGAGCACAAGTGTAGGAAAGGAGTATGGGAGTATGGGCGGAGACCCCAGCTTAGCAGTAAGCATCCCAATGGCAGCACACATAGGTGGAAAGGGCACAGTAGTGGCACAAAGAACATGATATGACTTATATTTATGATCCAAGCAAGGTATTATGTAGGTACTTCCAAAGTATTGTTCCCACCAACCAACTCCTTGATTGGTCTTCTTATGATGAAGAGGGTGTGTATCCGTGCACGAGGAAAATGCTATCCTAGGCTTTTGAATCCCATGTTGATGAACTCGAGTTCAAGGTAAATCGTGATGCATTGATGAAGATACCATATGACAATGAAGTAAACCCTCTTGTAAATTCCTAGTAACTGTCATATGAGAAAGTTTGTTATGTGCTCAAAACAGTATCGATGGAGGTGGAAGCAAGAATCTTCAATAGAAATGATAGAATAAGGGTCTTGGAGGAAGAGCTTGAGAAAAATAATTTGGAGATCATTGAGCGGGACAAGGAGATAAAATAGAAGGAATTGATCAGTGTGCAGTTAAGGTGTGAACCGAGGGATAAAAATGTGAAGGTGTGTGAATTCCACAAGAAGATAAAGGCCATTATCTTGAAACACCTAGACCTGTCCACGTCTAAACAGAAATATGAGTCAACCATGGCACTGCTTGAAGACTTGACTTGCATCCTCAACATGGAAAGTCAGCCACTCACATTAGATTCAGTAGAAGAGGCAATGGAATGCCAGAAGGAGGAAGAAAAGCTAAATATTGGGGAGACATTGACTCCGTACTCTGAGCTCCTTACCGTAGTAAAGACTGCCACACAGATGGTTGAAGTCGTGTATGAAAATTGTGCCGATAAAGATAGGGTAGCAAAGCATATTGGTTTCCTACACATAAGGTGGATCTGAAAGAATTTCAGGAAAATAACAAAGGAAATAGGGCGGAGCGCGATAATATCCTTTCCAAGTTTGAGAAGAATTTGGACGCAATCAAAACCTTGCATAGTTCAATTAATTATAGACTAAAGGAAATATACCCCCAAGTCACTCGCAGGATGGATGCACTAAGCGATCTTAGCAAGCATGTAACACTCTGAACTGTTGTTACTTCCTCCTGAGCATTCAAGTGTTGATATATGATTTCCTTCTGTAAAAGGATGTGTTCCTTTGATTGTGAAGTCATGCTTGATATGTACTGTATCTTCTTTGCAATTGAAGATCTTTGACTGAGTCGGAATATGATTGGACTCTTTTATTTCTTTCATTTTGCACCTAAGTTTAATCTGATCTCGGAATGAATTGTGGATTTATCCATCTATAAGACCCATCCTTGGATCAGTGGCATTGATCCAAGAGGTGCTTTAAGTTTATTCGGGATGAACAAAAATTATAGACCTTACGCAGGTTGCAAGGTCTGAATGCGTTGAATAAGTTATTCCGGAGTCTAACTCAGACTGATCGTGTTAAATGAATTGGTTTCCGATATCGTAATATCAAGAAGGTCTTGATCGTGGGCCAGGTAATAAATTCAGATACATTTATTCAACTAGCGTATTGGCAGTGCAGGAGTGAATCCTTTTTGTGAATGTATGTTTGTAGGTTCTTATTCTGAACATTCTAAATGTTAGACCTGAACTGGATTTATTAAGGTTAATAACCTAAACCTAAACTATAATCTATGGGTTAGATTAGTGTTAATCTAACCTAGGCCTAAGCTATAAGCTAAATGTTCTAAGTTAGTAACCTAGTGCTATGGAGGTTAGACTAAGTTGCATCTTAAATCCTAACCTATGTTACTAACCTAACTAATGAACAAGGAGGAAAGGGGACCTATGAAAGGGTGCGAGCCATGGGCGGTAGTTTCTATGGCATTAAATGGGATGGATAAGCATGAAGGACAGGGATATAGTGGAAGTTTTAAACGGCTAGCAAAAGCCGACGTGGCAGAGTCGCAAAAGTTAGAAATGGTCTTTGACTTGCATTTGTCCATTGCCAACTATGGCGGTCGGTGGCAATGGCGATTGAGCGGGAATTTTGGAGTTAATGCAATTAATGAACTCGTTCTTTGAGCTCAGATTTCTCGAGAAGACACGCAAAATGGAAAACTGGTAGTTTGTTTGGGTTTTCATGCACTCCAGTTTTCCCTCTGTTTGATCACTGGTTCTTTGCACCAGTCTACTTGGTGTTGCATGGAAAATATGAGTGTAACTCACTCTTTTCTCTGTCAAGGAAAGTTTATGAGGCATGGAAATAACAAATTATTGTTGCTGAATCTAACGTGGAAAAAGAGGAGAAGGCTCGAGCTCTTTCAGTGGTCTTCTTCAGATTTTTAAGCAATATTACCAAGCATGTTAGGCCCTAACCTTTAAAAATCTTGCTTTCTTTCAAATGATTTCATTAGAACAACTCTGTTCGGATGATTTTTGGGTTCAGTAGGTTTTTATGGTAGCCTTGTGTGATTTTGATGTTGTATCTTCTTACTGGCTCGATTTTTCAATTAAACCCTTGACGGGTGTGTATTGTGTTTCGAACTGTTGCTCTATCTTGTTGTGTTTTGCATTTCGGTTAGATTTGAATAAATGATTGCAAGGAAAATACACGAAATCGGTTCTATGGGAGTCCATGAATTGTTTTCTTGTTTGATTCAGTCGATACCTTGCTGTTTTCACTTGTTGAAAAAGATACTGTTGAAATTCTTGAGTGTGCATGATATTTCGACTTCTGTATATGTTATGTCGTGAGTAATATACGTTATTGATGTTGTTGAACTTCTTGAAATGAAATTATGTCTTGGTTTCTGAAGAAGTACAGTCGTGAATGCATCATGTTATGGAATCCTGATGGAATCCTTGAGTTGATAGTATTTCGACTTCTGAAGGAGTTTTTGATGGAGAATATTACTTGGGTTCGACTTATTTTGAACTACTGATGCGTATATTATGTTTTCCTCTCTGTGTAAGCTTAGAGCGAATATTGTTGTATGGGCTCAGTTGGAATACTTGTTGCGAAACCAGTATTTTGCTTCTGTATAAGCCTGATTGTGAATATTTATCATTATTGGAATCAGTTGGAATCCTTGATATGTGACTGGTGTTCCTACTTCTATGTAAGCCCTGTTATGATTTCGGTCGATACTGACTCAGTGAGAGTCCTTGAAAGGTGTCTAGTATTTTTAATTTCATTCAAAGCTGGGTTATGAATGTTGTTGTTATTATGAATACTAAATGTTATCAACTCTGGTGGAGACGCTGATAAGTAATTTATGTTGTAACATTTGTAGGAGTTCTTGCTGTGAGTACTTTTAGTATTCTTGATTTGTTGTCATACGAATTCAACTTCAATTGAAACCTTTAATATAAGTATTAGTTGAATTTGACACTGTTGGAGCCCATGTTATGTTGTATGTTGGCTCGATTCTCAATTTTTGTCCTTGCTGTGTTTTAGTAGGGATTAAATTGAACTGAATGTTGATGTGAGTTTCGAATCAGTGGGATTGTTCTTGTGTTTGAACATGATTACGTCTTCTGTTAGCATGAATATCTATTTGTGAGCTTGACTGAACTAAAGAGATGATAAATGTACCTCGACAAGCGATGGCATTGAATATTTTCTTGTTTGTTGATTAGTATGGAAGGTTATGTGGAGTCTATTTGATAGATTATTCATCACTACCTTGGCGCGAGAGCTACTGTACTGCTAGTAAGCTACAGGAAGTTGTTTTATTTAAATTTTAACAAAACTGTGGTTCTTCTTGTGGCTCGTTTGACTTATTGGTATGGGTATAAGGTGAATGCTTTACTCTCGAGGAGACGGTACAGTCATGAGCTTGTTTGAAGGGAAATATGAATGACTCGTTTTCTTTCTCTTCTATTGAAAAGTATATGTTGATATATTTTTATCTAACTGTTGGAATTGATTCAACCTACTGATAGAATCATGAATGGTTATGATATTCATTTTACTATGTTGAATGTAATGGTCTGTCTGATGTTTGTTGTCCTTGGGATTCTGATGGATAGTTGTTTTGGATACTTTTGTTCTTCTTGATCTCTAATATTTTTGATGAAATATTTAAAAAGTATCTAGGACTATTTAGTCACGATAATATGAGTTACGCATTTATAGTCATGTTTGGATTACAAGAGCATAATCTGAAATATGTTTACATGTTTGGTGAATTGATTTCATTTAAACAGGGTGTTTAATGAAAACAATTGGTGGATTGCAATTGTTTTAAGAGTTAGTGCTTATCATGCTCAATTCATCGAACTGACCCATGTTGACAATTTTTGCAAATGGTTGTCGTAAGTGGTAAAAGCACGCAGATCTGATAGGATGTTCAGATTGTTTAATTTGGTTTTATGATGAATTACAGATTGATTCTCTAAATGTACTATATGAGGAAAGATGTTCTTTTTATGATGAGTATTGTATCAAATATGTTGAATGCATAAAATGTATTTGATTAGCTTGAAGGGAATGAAAAGAGATATTTGTTACTTATGTGTTTATTTTCGTATCTTGATAGTTTGACCTTCTTCGGTTCAAATGATCTTGAGAGCATTGTTATTATTGTATAATTTGGAGACTTTTGTGATTAACAATGTAAGCTTGTAAGAATATGTGACTGAATACTTATAATTGTTTAGTAGTTCTAGTATGTTCTATCTAAGCTAAATTGGAATTTAGATCACTGTCTTTCAGGAAGCTAGGGTTAAAATAAACCTGAGCAGGAAGCTAAACAAGCTGAATAAATTATTACTTCCTAGTCTTGATCTAAGTCAAGACAACGTTTAATTTGATTCTTAATAACTATATCTCGATACTAATAAGTAAGATATAAATTCAGTTATGAGAACTGATATAAACCTAAAAAGGGTTTGGTTGGCAATCTCATGTAAAGATTATGGGTTATTGTCCAATTTCGTTGATTTAGAATTATGTATATTCTATGAACTCCTTGATGGGACCTCTAGTCTTAATAACTTCTCTTTTGTAATGGGTTTTATTCAGAAAGGTCATTATAAGGTGAGGAACCCAGGGATTGGAAAGGCTAACCTTAAGGGAGCGTCTTATGGTATAATTTTAACTCAACGTATGTAGCACTTATTAATAAGTAGATCTTTTCGAGGTGGATTTATAGGTTGACGGCACAAGTCAACTACAGGGTTGTACCTTTGAGAAGATTAGGATCTTCTCGAAGATACAACAGTGCAGGTGACTTATGAAAACACCCTTTGCATTTATCGTTAAGATTTACACCTTAAACTCGAACCAGTTACTCTGGGACTGATTAGGAATGTGGTCACGTTATAAGGCTGCCTTAGGAGACTCGGGGTATCTTGACACACTGGTTTAACTAGGGTTGACCCAGTATGTCAGTGTATCCCTATTCCTCGGGAGCATCCCTATAACGTTGTCACCTTGCTGATCCGCTCCCGATTGAATAACTTGGGATAGGAGAGACTGACAGAAGTCAGTATAAGACATTCTACATAACATAGGAATGGGGTGAAGGACGTGTTCCAGATTGACGAGTATGCCATCAAGGAATACGAGACATAAGCAGTATGTTTCAAATCTTTGGCCAAAGTATCGCAAGTTGTTGATTGCGTTGTCCTAAGTCACCTAGTCTAAGGGATGAGATGCCGATGAATAATGGTAACAATTATTCAAATAGGTTCCTTGGACAGAGCATTCTAAATCCCAGATTAGGGAAGAGAACCGCAAGAGTATTATGTTAAAATAAAAACGCCAACTCTTAATACTCATGAATAAATCGGTAGATTACCGAGTCATGGAATGAATAGATCGGAGGTACTCCGAGTCATTACAGCTGCATATGGTTATCTGTTATAAGAATGGTTGTTTTGATTTGTGAGTTCTAAATTATTTATTTAGAACTAGGAAGCATTTATCAAAAAAAAAATTACTTGTTCTAATGTATAATAATGGGGATGTTACAAATCAGCTAGAAAGCATTGTAGATACACTAAAAGCTAAGAGCGGTGAACTAAGTTTTGATGAAGTAAGTGCATTAGTGGGTGACCTACTTCAGTAGGCATAGGGAGAAGTAGATGCTTGGGAGAAGATTGAGGCATCTATGACGAAGGAGTTCCCACTCTTCATACAGCAATAGCATATTCTTCCATTATTCATTTAGATTATTTCAATTCCACTATTCTTTATTCTTTGAATGAGAAGAATGTTTCTAAGGACGGACAGCACGCATAGTGTGGGGTGATGTTGGACCCTAAATATTGAATAAGTACCAAGAGGCACGTACACATGATCAATAAATAGAAGGATTCTCAGGGAAAATCACGCAGGAAAAGGGTTTAAGTAAAACTAGGGCATTTGCAGGAGGAAAAACAAGGGTTTAAAGGAATTATCCATATTTGGGATCATGGAGTCACTTGAGGAAAAACATGAGGACCCAACTAGGCATGGTAAGTTGATAAGGTGCCAGACTAGAACCTTGGAGGCCAAGAAAAGGATATTCCACACAAGGAATATTCCAAGAGGCATCATTACAGTTAATGGAAGGTTTTGTAAAGAGGATAAGCATTCACCAATGGAGGACCGCATTGACACTTGACATGTGATCTGTGCATGAGAGAATTCATGGTGGTGGACGTTGATCCTATTTAAAGAAGTGGTGGGAAAGAAACAAAGGGAGGTGAGATGGTATTACAAAGGCACTATAAGGTACATGAGTGCTAAGAGAAGGAGAGTAACAAGGTGCTACAGAAATGTTAGGAAATTCTAAGCGTTTGGAGCTCATGATGCTAGGGTTTAGAGTTCTTAGTTCTAGATGGTTGTAAGGGATATCATTAAGCATATGTATGGGTACTAGGGTTTGTAACAAGGGTTATGATGGGGAAAGCATAGTTAGGATCTCTAATCAAGCTATTTTGTGGGGGTTGGACCTCTGTCATTTGATGTATATAGTCTAAGATGACCCTTTTATGTAGTGTGGCTACTAAAAACTCTTTTAAATTAATATACATGTATCTATTATGTACATCTTGTTTATGGGTGTAAACCCTCATGTTATTTGGCTTGTCATGACACAGATCTAGTTTCTTGTGCTTCATACAATGTTTATTTACTGTTTGTGATGCATTGATGTGTAGATCTATTAGTTATATTTTCTTAATTTTAAGTAAATGTGTGTACTTATATGGTTCTCGTTCGATGGTTGTAATCACTTACAGCCATCTTTCTGACATGAGACACCCATTCCTTACCAAGTAATATGACGTTTGGGTACTGCATTTCCACATATCATTCTTCATTAAAACTCATAGAAACGGTTTGTTTTCCTTTTCCCTTACCCTTCTTCAATGAAATGTTTGCTACTTTCCTTGGTGTCATTCCTTTGTCAGGTCCTTAAAAATTCTTCCACTCTCTTGGTCCTTTCTCCACTCAACTTCATGGCTCCACTGCTTTACGAAATTTCCTCCAAATCCCGTGCCCTAGCTATAAAACCCTAACCTTAAAAACCCTTTTTCCACAAGACAGCGTACCACCCACAAGATCCTTCCACACAACCTTCTCCACTTACACCCGTGTCCTCCTTTCCACTCTGGTTCGCTGATTAAACTAGTTATGCACGCAAATATTCACAAATTTTCTTATAAATTTTTTGCAAGGATGCCCTAGTTCACAAGAGCTCTTTGATAACTTAAAACTCAATGTAAAAAATAACGCACCACCGATCTTCTATTTATAACTTCTACTTTTCTCTGTAATAAATTTCATGCCACCTACCAATGTACTTTCACAATAAAGGCATATTTTTCCAATGCCAACCTTCAGCACTTTTCCTCTGTGCTCAATCCTATGTGAAATACTTTAGCAAACTTGAGGCGTGCAAAAACCTCTTACTAACCACAGATCCTTACACACACACTTACAATGCCAAAGGCATTCTTCCTCTGTGTCCTAATCCTGGTTCTTTACATCACCTACATCATGGTGTTCCTGTGCTTTTCATTCTTGTATGTGGTTTCTATAAATTCTTTTGACACCATCCTTCCCTTATTTTCACCTCTTCTACATGAAATCTTCCAATCCACGTGTTTTTTATTTTTCAACCCAAACCATCAACAACCAAAGCTTCCAGCACTTGTTACATCACTCCACCCGACACAAAAATGGATGTGTGGTCCTCTACGTAAATAAAAAATTTGAAATAAATAAGTGGCTTCCAGTGCACAAGCGTGCACAAAACAAAACAACAAGAAAGGGAAACACAAAGAAAGGAAACTGCATTATGGAAAATCCTAGGCTAACTTGCAATATTGCCTTATTTGCAATCACAAAGAATATTTATTTATAGTAGGGCTTCAGCCTACTCCCATTGAAATGGCCTTGCAAGCGTGTTCCATCTAGCACTTATAACTGGAAATCGCCTGAATCAATTATATAGGATACAATGTATGGGCCCAACCAATGGACTTTGAATTTCCCAGGATGGTGCAGAAACTTGGAATCATACAAGAGAACCATCTACCCAACCTCAAACTTCTTGTTCTTGATGTGTCTATCATGTCATTCCTTCTTCCTGGATTTTTCTATTTTCTGACTCCAGTGATAAATAGCTTTCCTCTCATCTAACTACATCAACTTGTCAATCCTCTCCTCAAACACTTATCCATCATCTAACCCTCATATGCATGCTATTCACGGTGATGGTAACATGAATTCAACAGGTAACACAGCTTCTGTGCCAAACACCAATTGAAAAGGTGTGGCCTTGTTCATTATCTTATAAGTAGTCTAATATGACCCCAACATAATAGAAAATTTATCATCCCAATCCTTTCTTCCCACATCACAAATCTTCATCAACGTGTGATTCAAAAATTTTTTAAACGCCTCAGTAGTCCCATTATCTTGTGGGTGATAAGGGGTAGTCTTGTGATGGGCCACCATGAATTTTTCCAATAATATTCTAGTTGACTCATTTAAGAAATGAGTACCCCTATCACTTGTTAAGCTCAGTCGGCATCCATACCTGTTTATTATATTTTCCCACAAGAACCTGGTTGTTGTTTTCATTGTGTAATCCCTTATAGGAACTGCTTCTGCCCACCTTGTAAGATAATATGTGCATGTAATGATATAGCATGAAACTGTCCTTTGTGCGGCATGAGAAATAGGTCCTACGAAGTCAATTTCCCATTTCTCAAATGGATCTACACGGGAAATCGGTCTTAATGACATTTCATCTCTTTTCTTTGCTTTACCAAGGCACTAGAAGTGGTCACAGGCCTTGCAAAACTTGATACAATATTTGTAAATCATTTCCCACTAAAATCCTACTAAAAGGATCTTGCGCTTAGTTGCATTCCTTGCATAGTGTCCCCATGCAATTCCAAAATGAGCCTCTTCCATGATTATAGTGTGTTCATGCTCAAGCATATGTAAGGGTACTAGGGTTTGTAACAAGGGTTATAATGGGGAAAGCATAGTTAGGATCTCTTATCAGATGAGTTTGTAGGGGTTGGACCTCTTTCATTTGATGTATATAGTCTAATATGACCCTTTATGTAGTGTGGCTACTAGAAACTCTTTTAAATCAATATACATGGATCTATTTTGTACATCTTGTTTATGGGTGTAAACCCTCATGTTATTTGGATTTTTATGACTCATATCTAGTGTGCTTCATACAATGTTCATTTACCTTTTGTGATGGAATTATGTGTAGATGTGTTAGTTATATATTCTTCCTTTTAAGTAGATGCGTGTACTTCTATTTCTACAAATAATCCTCCATTAATGGCAGAAATCTCTTACAAATCTCACGTAAAGGAGGGGCTCGGCACCTGCGCATGGCTTGGGTGAGCACCTAATGTATGTTGGGTGATAGGCCAGCATGCTTGGGGTTAGAAAGAGGTATTGATGGTAAAATAATGACTACACAGATGAAATCAATCTACCAACCAAATAATCATTTCCCCTTCAAAGTTATAACTGCATAGACAAAATCCACTTGTTATTTCAGGAAATGCTTTCATCGTAATTTAACTCATTCAAACTTAGATCCACTTTTCATGGCCTCTCCCTCAACTATAAATAAGTATGCCTTATATTTTGCAAACCCTCTTGGATCCTTTTTCAATAACTCTTGGATTGCTCTTGTATTTATTTCTCTTAACTAACTTTTGTTATTTTGTCATACAATATCTGCATATTGGAATATTTCTCGATGTCATTTTTGTGTTTGTAGCATTACAATCTCTCATTTTGGAGATTAAATTCAATATAACCCACAATTTGAGTTATTGCAATGGTCTACAAGTATAAATGCTTCCATAACTTTATACGAGGTTTGTAAGAAAAACATGGAAGAGAGGTTTGTTGCTTTGTTTGTTTGTCTGTCCATTTATGCATTGTTTTTCATGCTCATAACATCCAACAGAATATGACACATATGTATGTTACCCTTGAGCCACAATACAAATAAATTTTCTCTCTCCATGTGATAATCCCATCATTAAATCAAGTAGCAAGAGATGTCCACTTTTCACTGTAACTGAACTCATTTCTGAACTAAAAAATAAATAAATAATATTCTCCCATAAACCACAATCAAAGAAGATGATAAATAAATTAAAGCATCAAAAACTAATTAAAACCCTCCTAATCCTCCACCAATGAACATTCAACATAAATTCATCATTCCTCTAGGAAAAAAACCTAATTCCTACTACATTGGTTATGTTGCCTAAACGACATTAACCATGTAAATTAACCTACCCCGCCTGACGACATTGGATTTTTTGCATAACTACATCAGTCATGTTAGGGAAAACATACGAAGTAGACTCTTTGATGATATCTATCGACCCAACATGGCCATTGGAATTTTTTGAAAGGTTGTGTGCATTTTACCATTCAAAAATTCAAAAACCTAATGTAATGACTTCATAATGCAAAATGTTCCCAAACCCACTTAGAGTTTTTTTAAACCTATGGTTTCACCCCTCTTAAGGAAATTTCTGCTACATTGATTTTCCTTGAGACCTAATTTTAAATTTTCAACCTATTTACCCTTCCCCAATTTAATAAAAAAACCTATTAGCGGATCTACCTCAACATTTCCTCCTTGGCCTCCACCTCATCCACAAATACTACCTCCTCATATTTTACCCATAGACTTTGGTTTCATCTAAATAGAATAACCCATAACTCTAGAATCTCAAAATATATGATCACACAGTGAAAAATATAACTTTGCATCCAAAGTTAATAAGCATACAATATATTTGCAACCAAGACTATGATCCCTGTTCAGGAATAATTTTTAGTATTATTTTCTCATAAAGAATCTAACAATATATACCAAACATTTTTTGAAATATTTCAAAAATCACTTATCTTTCCCAACCTTTGATCCTTATCAACCTGGTTCATGTTCATGTCTTATGTCATCATTTATCTTATTTCTCCTATCTTTAGTCCTGTTATACTATATTCCTCTCATTTATGTAAATTTTATCCTCTTTACACATCTTATTCCCTACTTACGACCCACTCTACTTTCTCCCTTTGGTTATTTTGCCTACTCTTATCATCCTTCCATGAGCATGCCAATTTTATTTTCTTCTTTTCTCCCTTTTCCGAAGTCAATTTTATTTTTGTTGCTGTACTTGAGTATGTAAGTTAGTTTCTTCACAAATTTTCAACATATCATAACTTTTGTATGGTTTTAGCATGAACTTGTATTATTTATTTGTAATCTAATTATTTAGATAGGAAAATGTGTGTGCACACCTACACATATCCTATTAACAAATAACTTTATTAACTAAGCAATTGACTTCGAATATTAATAGGAAAGTCTATTTTAAAACATATTTTAAAGAAGACTTTCTCTACAAGTAATCTACTATCCAAATCTTATCTTAGCCTCCTTCTTATCTATATAAGATAATGGAGGATTGTGATAAAAAAAAGTTCATGTGGATGTGATTTACTATTGTAATGATGGTAGACTATCAGAATTTCTTTAATCTAAAGAGGTAGTAATGTTACTTGGATAATTTTTTGTATTTTTTGTTTTAATGTTTCACAGGTATGCAAGTGTAATTTTGGGTGATATTCTTGATTTTTTTTATTAAAATATCTTAAAACATGTACAATATTCAGTATATAATAGGATATTTCATAATTCTAATATGGTATTATAGGTTTTACAAGCATCGATTCATTGCATGGATGATTTTTCATCTTTGGAAATCATCTCTACTCATGATTTGTGAGCTTTATTCAAATTTGTGTCAAAGGTAACTATTTGATTTCATTACTTTTAGAACTTTCTAGAGAGTTTTCAACTATTACATTATATCTATAACATATGAGAAAGTCATTTTTTATTTTTGTTTCATCAAAAATAGATCTTCGGTGCTCATTTAATGGAGGTTTGGACAAATTTTTTATAGATGACCCTTCAATATTTTTCTCCATTTCAAGTACACATGATGTCAAAATTTTGTATCTTTGTCATATGGTGGTACTTTTTAGTGATTATTATTTTTAAGTTCCTATATTTTCAAAAGCTTCAAACTGGTCTATATGCTTTTTATATATTTATCATTTTATTTTGGCATTTTTTAGTCACCACCTAGATCATTCATGCTTCAATATGTGATAACTCACATACAAGAGAATTAATTCATGAAACGTTTTTAAAACTATGTATTTTCTAAGAAGAATTCATTGGTGCAATTATTTTTTTGATTTTATGTCATCTATAACAATTTTTGCTATTAGATATGATTTCTACACTCGGTAAGGTTTTGTTAATCATTTTTTGATACCTCACCTATAAATGGGTACTCATTATAGTGCTTTCTAGGAATTGTATTAAGGATAGTTGGTTCTTTAGCACACTCAATAATATGTATGCCATTATGTGCTTCTTGAAACAACTTGATAGGCACTTACTTGGCACCTTGTATAGTGTAATTTTCACACGCGTGCCTTAATCATGTGTTATATATTATTCAATGTTTAAGTGTATCCCCTCGTATGTATTTTCAACATCCTATATAGTGATATATTCTTATATTCCATTGATAATTCCCCTCCCAACATCATAAAATTCTGAGTTTCCTAGATGTGGGAAGGCCCACCCATGTGGTTACGTATATGAGGGATATTTCAGAAATTATGGTAATTGATTTCATAATCAAATCCTAAAGTTTCATAGAGATCCTACTATTTGGTACCATTTCCTACTTTACTTAGGGTTTATAGTGGCTCGGTGCCCATGTATTTTGGATTTATGGAATTACATCCATAATAACCTTCATATTATTTGGTATTATTTGATATATAGTCAACATGACTTGATTTATGATCCATTGTGATATAATTGTGCATTATGTTAGAGTTTTTTGAAGTAAATTTAATTGTTTGAAGAAGCTGTTATCCAAAATTCACCCCTCAAGCTAATTTTGATAACATGCATCAAATTCTTTAGTCCCAAGCAATTATATTGATTCAAGGCAAAAAATCATGTTTCTGGGGTCCCCTCGGGTTCTTTCTAACTCTTCTGTCCAAGAAGAAAACCCAGCAAGTTTTAAAAATGTGAAAAAATTGCAAAAACAAGCTCGGGCCAGGAAAAATCATGAAAAATGGCTAAGTCCTAGTCCTCGCAATAGTCGGGACATGAGGGACATCTGGGCGCGAACCGGCCGAAAGGCCACCAGGCAGTCTGCGCAGCATTTGGGACAAGTGGGACGTCAGGACGCGCGGGATGCGGAAATCCGAACTGGCCGAAAAATGGAAAAAATTGACTAACTGTTGAAACAGGCAGTCTGGGACATCTGGGCAATTAGTACGCGGAGGACGCAGAGTCGGCCGAAAAGACTTAAGGCAGTCTGGAACAGTTGGGCCGAAGGTACGCGAAGTACGTGAACCGGCCGGATCGGCTGAAATGAGAACTTTCACACCGGGACAGTTGGGACAAAAGTACGCGAACCGGCCGAACCGGGCGAATCGGGAAAATTTGTCCCAAACAGTCCGGGACAAGCGGGACAAGAGTACGCGGAGGACGCGAACCGGCCAGTTCGGCCGAAACAGGGGACTTTCGTACTGGGACATCCGGGCCAAAGGGACGCGTGGGACGCGAAAAGCCGAAGCAGCCGACAGCAAGGAAGAAAAGTCAACGTTTGGTCCGGAAACTTCAAACGGCCATAACTTTTGACTCCGAGCTCCGATTTTCATAAAATTGGACTTTCTGGAACGAGCACGACGTCCTCTACACCACAAAAACTGGATTTATTATTTTTAATGAGGGTAGATATATTTAAATAAGGAAACGTGTTCGGCTCCAGTCAGTTAATGCTCATTCCCGTCAAATGACAGAAAACGCCTGCCAGACCCAAAATAGCTGCCCGCACTCAGAAGGCCATAACTTTTGCATTTCTCAACGAAATCGCACAAAATTGGTACCATTGGAATTGTGGCTCCGAGACCGATGCACAAAAATCAATAAATTCTAGATTTGATGAGAAATTGATTAATATTTTTAACAAAATGTGGCCGGGTTCAGAACAGTGTTTTATTTGGTAGCTAGGAGTGCAATTAAGAGGCATGGTCATCATTCTTTCTCTGCTGCAGCATATGGGACAGTATGGGGAGCCTTTTGCAAGTAATATATAATCATTTCACTCAATTTAATGCCTCTTACAGGTGGTTGAAGGACAGATTTGGGGATTTCCATTTTCCCTTCTCTTTTCCTTCTCATTTTTCTATAAATTGGAGTGTTGGGCTCATTGTAAAGGGAGAGTTTTTGGGTAGCAAAGCTCTGCCAAAATTGCTTTGTGAAGCCAGTGTGTTGCAGGCCCTTGTAGTGGACTCCTTGCATGGTGATCCAGGCCCTTATCTTGTAATAGACTGAACTGTGCATATCATGAAGCAATAAAATATCAGTTTGTGGATGTATCTTCCCCTGCTGTGTTTTCTTGCATTCTTCTTGCCCCTTTAATCTTTCTACAAGAATATTGTGTCTATTATTATGTTCTTGCAGGGATCCATTATCATTGTGTATGCTTGGAATATTGTTGTGAATGCATTTTGCTAGATTATGGAGAACTGTCATCACCTCTTCTAGTGTGTACTTTGCTTCTGTATTTCACACATTTGGAGACTACTCTCACACCCTCCTTTTCTGGTGTATCACCGCTTTAGTGTAGGCTTTCATTTTATGCATTCTCTCTCCCTGGTCCCTTGGAAATTTATATTAGAACAGTTAGCTTATCCTGCATTAGAGTAGATTGTGGCAGGTAGTTTAGGAGCAAGAACCAGCTTTCTCTGGAGGTCTATCTCAAGTAGCAAGTCCCACAACTTGGAGATAGTACCCATGTTATCCAATCACACCGTGAATTCAAGTATATGCACTTGTATAAACACAAGGGTGCTGTGATTCGGTGATAACAGTTCTGGCATGCCCGGTGGGACCTTAGAGGTCTTTACTTTCATTGCAACAAGATTGATGTGCACTTGTTGTAAGTTCCATCTTTGAAGGAGCTTTAAAATCGCACATCTGGCGACTCCAAAAGAGGCATAATCTGCTGGTTTCTGCAGTCCAAGCCTGGCAAATTTATGAGAAGAATACAGACCAGGTCAAGAACTAGGGAGGAAGGATTGTTTGTTTATCTACACCTATCTCCAGGCAGAGAAAGAAGGGGAAGAAGAGCTCAAAGATCTGCGTCTCCACCTAATAGAACTTTGTCTACACCTCCACCTGGTAGACCTTTTCTCGCATCAACAAGGGTTCTCAGGCCAATCAGAATGGCGCAACCACTAAATCCCTTTGTCAATTTCACTGGCAGCAGCCCACTTGCCCTCAATGCACAGAATCCAGTTCCAATTGCAGCGTTGAAGAACATTCCATTTTTCACTGGAGAAAATCATACCACTCCTGGTGATCATGTCAAAGACATTGCTAACGTCTGTGCAATCCATGAGATAAATGAAATGGATGTGGCTGTCAAATTGCTGGCATCTTCGTTCAAAGGGAAGGCATTGCAATGGTTTAGGAGCCTTACAGCCGGTTCTATCACAAATTGGAATCAGTTGTGCATAGTTCTCCATGAGTAGTTTGGAGAGAAGGGAGACAACTTGTCTCTTCTAGAACAATTGACAACTATCAAGAGAGCCCCCAACGAGTAGCTGACTGACTTCAACTTCAGATTTCAAAGGTCTTGGGATAGGATTCCAGTGGCAGTCAGGCCAACAGTAGAAGGTGCTTTTCTATATTACCTTAAAGCTTTGAATTCTGATATTTCTATGTTAATTCAATCTATGGGAGGCACAACCTTACCTGCTGCTTATAGCATTGCCATTAGGGCTGAAAACTGTCTTATTCAAGCTGGTAAGTTGGCTCCTAGGCCTCCCATGCCCTTGTATCCGAACTTAGAAAATCCAAGCACTAGTCAAGCACCCAATTTGGCTCCTATTCCCACTCCTAGAAATCAAAGTTCAAATGAGACTTCTACCTCATCCTCTAGTGCTTCAAATGAACTCCAAGAGGTCATGAAACAATTGCAAAATTTGGGAAATGAGCTGGTTACTATCAAAAGACAGCAAGCACAAAGTGCTAGACCGTATCAACCTCAAGCTCAGCCTAACAGGCAGCCATATCAACCTCAAAGACCACCCAATCCAGCTGCAAATCAGAATCAAGCAAGGCTTCCTACCAACAGACCATTTCAACCCTATAATCCCAATGCTACATCTACATCCAGAGCTTTGGTGCCAGTCCAAAATAACATGGCCCAAGAGTATGATTGGTGTTTCCCATGCAGTCAGCCACATAACCAATCCAATGTGCTTTAACGGTGCATTAAATCAGGCTCTAATGGTGCAAACCATTGGTGGGTCACAAGAGTCCAGCCACAAAGAAGACCAGCAGCAAGGGGCACCTCAGCAAGGAACATCTCTGAACAAAACTACTCTTGTCAATTGGCAGGCTGAAGATTTCTGTGGTATGAATCAAATACCCTCTCAAAGTGTTGCAGCCAACACAAGGTCAAAGAGGAGAAATTTGGGTGAAGAACAGCCATTGGCTTCGAGCCAATCCACAACCTTCCACCACTCCACAAGCCGATTGGCAAACAAACTGTCCAGTTCCAAACATGCACAAGGGCAGCCCAGGACCAGCTCCTAGGCCAACTCAAATGCCAGCTGTTGCTGCCCACGTGCAAGGAATGAATGTGCAGGCCAAGGGACAACAGAGGGATACTTCATCTCCATTCAGTATCATTGATCAGATGAAGAAGACAAATGTAAACATATCAATGTGGGAATCACTATCTATCCCAGGACAAAGAGATCTGCTACAAGCTGCCATGAAGGACTGGTCAACTTCAAATCAACAGGTCCAAATGCAAGAGAAGGTACTCACAAATGCTGCCCAACCTGAAGGAAATCATGGAGGACAGCAAGGTAAAATGTTGAAGCCCCCTCCATTTTATGTTTCATTGATCATAGGAGATAAGTTGGTACATAATTGCATGATTGATTCGGGGCAAGTAGCTCAGTGATGCCCAAGCAAATAGCTGATCAGCTAGGACTCCAATATGAAGTCATCTCCAAGGGTGTAGTGCAATTAGACGGGACAGCAGTGACAACGGTTGGAGTAATCAAAGGATTGAGCCTCACACTGCACGCATGTCCCAACGTAATAGTGTTACAAGATGTGTCAGTCATAGATCTGCCACCACTCTTTGCATTGTGCTTGTCAAGAGACTTCACTGCTAAAATTGGAGGCTATCTTTCGGCGGATTGGTCACACATGTTGTTCAGAACAAGATATGGAACCAAAGCCACAATCAGGTCTGAACCTATTGCGAACTTTCACATTGAGCCTTACACTCCAAGCCAAATCAATACCAACTGTTCAGCGTTTGATCAAGAAGATTATCCAAGCACTGATGAAGCTGACACCAAGGTTGGAAGCATCCCAGATTTGACTCTTGATGAATGGGCAAGCAAGGTGCATGCTTTTGATCCTTACCAAGAAATAGAAGAATCTGAGCTAGGAGTTTATTGTTTACATGAAGAGAATCAACCTCTCCCCAGCATCACCAAGCCAGATCATAAAGACAAGAATGAAGTATGGCAATTGTTCTTTGATGGGTCAAGGAGTAGACAAGGTGCAGGAGGAGGAGCTATGCTCATTTCACCGCAAGGTATAAGGTATTACTCAGCCTTCCGTTTCCAGTTTTCCTGTTCAAACAACACAGCTGAGTATGAAGCCTTAATTCATGGATTGCACTGGGCAAAGAAGAAATGCATCAGGAATTTACAAGTATTTGGTGATAGTGAGCTGATCGTAAACCAAGTCAAAGGAAAAAATGCTGCCAAAAATGATCTGTTGAAGAACTACAAAAATCGGGTATGGGATCTTATTGAAGATTTTGAAGCTTTTAGCATCAATTCCATCCCAAGAAAAAAGAATGAAGCCGCTGACAGGCTGGCAGCAATTGGGGCTGCGTTTGATGTTGTAGAAAGTATCAAAAGTGAGAAAACTCAGCCTCATATCAAAGTGGTTGTGAGACCAGCTGTTCCAGATAACAACACAAGTTGGCAAGTCTTCGAGAATGATCAGCAGATTGTTAATTTCCTACAAGAAGAAGCTGAGTTCTCCATGAGAAATCAAGACAAGCTGGAGCAGCAGTATGGTGACCAAGTGGTGCAGCTGAGAACTAACAAATTACCAAAAGGCCTCATAACCTTAGAGTCAATCTTCAACCCGAATGATCAGTTCCGGAAGGAGAAAGCGAACATTCAAGTAAAGGGTGAAGATTCAGAACCTATCTTAGTAGATGAAGGCAAGACATTGCAAATTGGCAAAGTAAGTACTCCACAAGAGAAATCTGATTTTGTTCAGCTTTGTCAAGAATTCCCAGATGTCTTCGCTTGGACTTACAAAGATTTAAGAGGTTTCAACCCAAAGTTGGCACAACATACTATTGAGTTGGATCCGGAATCCAAGCCTGTCAGGAAAAAGCAAAGGCCAGTAAATCCTCATATCGAACCTCTCATGAGAAAAGAGTTAGGCAAGCTCATTGAGGCCAGTATCATCTTCCCCATCAAACACTCAAGTTGGGTTGCAAACTTGGTGCCGGTAAGAAAGAGAAATGGAGAAATAAGATTGTGTGTGGACTTTCGCGATCTAAATAGAGCATCACTCAAAGATCATTATCTGCTTCCATCAATGGAACAAATATTGCAGGTTGTAGCTGGTTCAGAAAGGTTTTCATTGCTAGATGGATATTCAGGCTATAATCAGATAATGGTGAAGGAAGAAGATCAATTCAAGATGGCCTTCACTACAAAATGGGGCACATATGCTTACAAGAAGATGCCATTTGGACTGTCAAATGCCGGAGCAACATTTCAGCGAGCTATGGATATGGCATTCAAAGGCTTAATCAACAATATAGTGCTGGTATACCTAGATGATATCACTGTCTTCTCAAAGAATGCAGCAGACCATCTCTTTCACCTCAGACAAGTGTTTCAGAGGTGTAGAAGGTTCGGAGTGTCATTGAATCCAAAGAAATGTATATTCTTGGCACACGAGGGCAAATTGTTGGGCCACATCGTCTCTAGGGAAGGGCTAACAATTGATCCTGAAAGGGTTGAAGCCATCCGAACGCTTCCATTACCACACCACAAGAAATCTCTCCAAAGCTTCTTAGGAAGGATAAACTTTGTCCGCAGATTTGTGCCTAATTTTGCCACTCTTGTGAAGCCTCTAACAATGATGTTGAAGAAGAGTCTGGCATTCAAATGGACAGCAGAAGGCAAAGAGAGTTTTGAAAACATCAAGCATGCAATATCACAAGCTCCAACTCTTATCAACCCAGACTTTTCAAAGGACTTCATGTTGTATGCATTTGGAGGATCAGACACAATCTCAGCTATCTTGACACAGCTGAATAGAGAAGGTTCAGAACAGCCCATAGCATTCTTCAGCCAAACCTTGGAAGATTACGAAATAAAGTATTCTTTCATCGAAAAGCATGTCCTTGCTGTCATCAGGAGCTTGAAGAAGTTCAGACATTTGGTCTCAAACAATAAGATTCAACTGCTGGTGTCTCATGCTGGTGTCAAGGACTTCCTCCTAAACAAGGATTTAAACGAGAAGAGAGCAGGTTGGATCACTCGGGTGATGGAATATGATATTGAAATCAAAGTGACCAAGCTAGTTCGTGGCAAAGGCTTGTGTGAGCAGCTCGCTTCCAAACAACCAGACGAGTCAAAAAGTGAAGAAGATGTTGTCCTACTACTACAGAATGATCAAGAACAACCAGCTGATGATGCACCCATCCCATGTTGGACTCAAGACTTGGTGCATTACCTCCAGACAGGCTTGTGCCCTCCAGAAGTGAGCAAGGCAAAGAGGAGATACTTTAGACTACAAGCTATCCCGTATGTACTCATTGATGGTATCTTGTTCAAGAAGGACATCAATGGTGTTCTATTAAGATGCATTGGAATAGGTCAAGTTGAGAAGATCTTGCACGAGTTCCATGACGGGGAAGCAGGAGGCCACTTTGCTCCGTGAGTGACAGCTCTCAAAATCATGAAAGCTGGTTACTATTGGCCTACTGTGTTCAATGATTGCTACTCATGGGTCAAGAAATGCAGGAAATGTGCATTCTTCATAGGGAAAGAAAGGTTAGCAGCGCTGCCCCTTCGTCCAATTTCAGTAAATCAGCCATTCATGCAATGGGGATTGGACTTCATTGGGGTTATCAATCCCAATTCAAGTCAGGGCCACAAGTGGATACTAACAGCAACAGACTATTTCACCAAGTGGACCGAAGCAGTGGCACTCAAGGAGGCAAATGAATCTAATATCTTAGATTTCTATGAAGGGATAGTCACGAGGTTTGGTGCCCCTGCCACTATCATATCAGACAATGCATTGGCATTCCTTGGCACAAAGATCACTGAATGGGCTGTCAAGAATTGTGTGTATCTCAGCACTTCATCGAACTATTACCCTCAAGGTAATGGCCAAGCCGAGTCTACAAACAAGAACCTACTAAGAATCATCAGAAGGACTCTGGATGAAAATCAAAGGACTTGGCACGCAAAGCTCAAATCAGCCCTATGGGCTGATAGGATCACACCCAAGAGGTCTACAGGAAGCTCTCCATACAAGCTTGTGTACGGGAAAGAAGCAGTTCTACCTATATCACTCGAGTTGCCAGCATTGGAACTCATGAAACAGTTGGAACTAGCTGAGTTTGAACCTATGGAAATCAGGTATGCAGAGCTGATGGAATTAGAAGAGACAAGAGAGCACGCAATGCAGACCATAGAAAAGGATAAAGCATTGGTCAAAAAGAGTTTTGACAAGAAAGCTAAGGCCAGGATATTACAAACTGGAGATTTGGTACTGAAGTGGGATGCTGATCGTGCAAAACCAGGAAAGCACTCCAAGTTTGATGCCATCTGGAGTGGCCCATACATGATCATTGAATGCAAAGGTAGCAATGCTTTCCGACTGGCTAAGTTGGATGGTGAAGAATTGCAGATTCCGGTCAATGGGATCTATCTCAAACGTTGCTACTAGAAAGATAGATTTTCACCCTTGTAAATATTAATTTAGAATTTCCATTCCTCTAAGTGCTTATGCACATTGTACTGCTGTTAGAGTAGTTTTTATTTCCCTAAGTGCTTGTGCACATGTCCTATTGCTTCTAGTATGTGCATGTTTGCAGCTCATCAAGCTCCTGGAAAAGAATTTGCAGCCACAGGAAAACCAGCTCAACGAATGTTTCAATGGCTCAAGGACACAGGTTTTCAAATTTCAGATCAGCTGAGAGGTTATCAAACAGACTCCATGCCCAATGGATTGCTACAAGCAGCTGGTCGTTCTTCATCTAGCAGGCAGATGACCCCGCTGAGTCGCCAAAATTGTTATCCAAAATTCACCCCTCAAGGTAATTTTGATAACATGCATCAAATTCTTTAGTCCCAAGCAATTATATTGATTCAAGGAAAAAAATCATGTTTCTGGGGTCCCCTCGGGTTCTTTCTAACTCTTCTGTCCAAGAAGAAAACCCAGCAAGTTCTTAAAAATGTGAAAAAATTGCAAAAACAAGCTCGGGCCAGAAAAAAATCATGAAAAATGGCTAAGTCCTAGTCCTCGCAACAGTCGGGACATGAGGGACATCTGGGCGCGAACCGGCCGAAAGGCCGCCAGGTGGTCTGCGTAGCATTTGGGACAAGTGGGACAAAGGGACGCGCGGGACGCGGAAATCCGAACTGGCCGAAAAATGGAAAAAATTGACTAACTGTTGAAACAGGCAGTCTGGGACATCTGGGCAGTTAGTACGCGGAGGACGCGAGTCGGCCGAAAAAGACTTAAGGCAGCCCGGAACAGTTGGGCCGAAGGTACGCGAAGTACGCGAACCAGCCGGATCGGCCGAAATGAGAACTTTCGCACCGGGACAGTTGGGACAAAAGTACGCGAACCGGCCGAACCGGGCGAATCGGGAAAATTTGTCCCAAACAGTCCGGGACAAGCGGGACAAGAGTACGCGGCGGACGCGAACCGGCCGGTTCAGCCGAAACAGGGGACTTTCGTACTGGGACATCCAGGCCAAAGGGATGCGTGGGATGCGAAAAGCCGAAGCGGCCGACAGCAAGGAAGAAAAGTCAACGTTTGGTCCGGAAACTTCAAACGGCCATAACTTTTGACTCCGAGCTCCGATTTTCATAAAATTGGACTTTCTGGAACGAGCACGACGTCCTCTACGCCAAAAAAACTGGATTTCTTATTTTTAATGAGGGTAGATATATTTAAATAAGGAAATATATTCGGCTCCAGTCAGTTAATGCTCATTCCCGTCAAATGACAGAAAACGCCTGCCAGACCCAAAATAGCTGCCCGCACTCAGAAGGCCATAACTTTTGCATTTCTCAACGAAATCACACAAAATTGGTACCGTTGGAATCGTGGCTCCGAGCCCAATGCACAAAAATCAATAAATTCTAGATTTGATGAGAAATTGATTGATATTTTTAAGAAAACGTGGCCGGGTTCATAACAGTGTTTTATTTGGTAGTTGGGAGTGCAATTAAGAGGCATGGTCATCATTCTTTCTCTGCTGCAGCACATGGGACAGTATGGGGAGCCTTTTTCAAGTAATATATAATCATTTCACTCCATTTAATGCCTCTTACAGGTGGTTGAAGGACAGATTTCGGGATTTCCATTTTCCCTTCTCTTTTCCTTCTCATTTTTCTATAAATTGGAGTGTTGGGCTCATTGTAAAGAGAGAGTTTTTGGGTAGCAAAGCTCTACCAAAATTGCTTTGTGAAGCCAGTGTGTTGCAGGCCCTTGTAGTGGACTCCTTGCATGGTGATCCAGGCCCTTATCTTGTAATAGACTGAACTGTGCATATCATGAAGCAATAAAATATCAGTTTGTGGATGTATCTTCCCCTGCTGTGTTTTCTTGCATTCTTCTTGCCCCTTTAATCTTTCTACAAGAATATTGTGTCTATTATTATGTTCTTGCAGGGATCCATTATCATTGTGTATGCTTGGAATATTGTTGTGAATGCATTTTGCTAGATTATGGAGAACTGTCATCACCTCTTCTAGTGTGTACTTTGCTTCTGTATTTCACACATTTGGAGACTACTCTCACACCCTCCTTTTCTGGTGTATCACCACTTTAGTGTAGGCTTTCATTTTATGCATTCTCTCTCCCTGGTCCCTTGGAAATTTAGATTAGAATAGTTAGCTTATCCTGCATTAGAGTAGATTGTGGCAGGTAGTTTAGGAGCAAGAACCAGCTTTCTCTGGAGGTCTATCTCAAGTAGCAAGTCCCACAACTTGGAGATAGTACCCATGTTATCCAATCACACCGTGAGTTCAAGTATATGCACTTGTATAAACACAAGGGTGTTGTATTCGGTAATAACAGAAGCTTTAGCATCATATTCAACACGATCAACTACCTATTAGGAGTTGTGATCCTTCTTCGACTTAATATCATGATTATTTTATTTGATGGAATTGATTGTTATGTACTCAAGTTTGGTGTTTTCTTTAAACTAGGAAGCCTTTGTTATGGGTTATGTCATGTTATTGCTCTCTAAGCACCAAAATATTTTTGCATTACCTTCCACATATATAACGTGGAAGGATAGTCTACTTCAATGCATGTTCCATGACCACATGTAATGTTAATATTTTTTCTCCACTCTTGCTTTCTTCTAAAGCTCTTACAATCTGTGTGGTCAATATCTACATCAAATGCATTCATCAAGAGACACTCATATATTATTTTGTCTCAATCAATTTAAGATCAAGGGGGATGTATTTGGATACATATGTGATTATAACACCTATATTTTATGATCCAACAATCATTTCTATGTATTCATGCATCTTTGTTGTGATCTAGTGGTGTATTTCCATGTAATTATACCTCTAAGTTTTGATACAATGATCATTTTATTCACGTATGTCCCTTGTTAGAAATAGTGTGTTAGTACTCACATGTAACGGGTAGTTATAAGTATGTGATTCAATTTATTATTTAGAATATAATTATGAGTGTCTAATAATAAATAATTATATATGAGTTGTATTAACAACCCATATAACTAGAAATGTGAGTGATTTTATGGATTGTTAAGTTAGAATGTGATAAGTCACGACTCCTTGATTATAGGAGATCTCATTAGCTATATATAATGTTTGAATAATATTGGATAACAAATATTATTATGGTGTGTTATAATCTTTGCAATCTAAACTAAATCCTTCATTTGGTATCAAAATATAAGTGATGACCTATGGTTGTTAAAAAGGTTTAATTGGGGCATATCTACGTTGTAATAATATATTGATCGCCATACTTTTGAAAGCCATAGCATATGTACATTAAATTGTTTAGCATATCCAAGCCCACTCCCATGTCTCACTTTGATAAAGTGTATCTTCCACCACTCAAATTCATATTTCAAGCATAATAAAAGTGTTTACCATCCAAATTTAGGTGGCATAGGTCGTAGATTCAAATCCTATATTTACCCGCAACATGCATTGTGAGATTAGTGTGAGTAATTAAATCTTTCCAACTATTGAAGGAATGAAGGGAGTTCCACATAGATAAATATAAAAGAGCTTATAAATTGACATCATGTTTGTGTTTTTATCTCTATGTTAAGGCCTAAATATCTTGACATCTATACTAGATTTGTAGACATTGTAATCCCTTTCATTTCATCCCCTATTGTTATGTGTAACATTCACTATATCTTGAATTTATAATTCAACATCGTCATAATCTTCACTATCATAGTGCATGCACCATCCCCAAAAAAAATGGGCTCGATCTAAAGCATTAAGAGAAGGTATCTCGAATTGTATGGAGAAGCAATCGATCAGAAAATGCCATTATTTGAAACACATTACAAAGATTCAATTTTTAAAATTACATAAAATGCATACTTAGAATAATCAAACTCCTTCATGCATCTATATCTTTAAAGTACCCAGTCACCCAAATAATAAACATGCACATGTTGCATTGTCATTATTTTTTGTCTTCTTGTTTAAGCTATAGTTTTTTGTGTTTCATGTTTAATATGAGCTTGTAACTATAACACATTAGTTTCACTTATGGTTTTAGTTTATTATTTCTTATGTCATGATTTTTTAGGTTTTTAATATCAGATTAGTCACTTATAAATGGCTTATGTATCAATAAAATAGTCTTTTTAGGTTTCATATATCATTTTTAAGTAATTTTTTAATTTCATAGTATAAATGTGGGATTATAGTTACATTTATGTGGTATTTCATTTGTTGATATATGTCTATAATCTAATTGTGTCATCAATATTATATGTTTTGTAAAAAGAGTATACATAGTAATATGAGTTTTTTGTGTTTTAAAGTTTGCACCTTTGTTTCACTCAAAATAAAGTCAATAAAATTTAGGTTATTCAATTTTTTTACCATTCCAAATAAAGAATGTGTGTTGAGTATCAAAAGTAAAAAAACTCTTCTCATAAAGAATGTATTATTGATCAAAACCAACATCTAAGAGAATTAAAATGCCAATTTTATGGGGACATATTTATCCATAAAATTGACATACAGTTGAGCGTCAAGATCCAACTTGTTGAGTAGAAGTAGTCCATTAGATTTCAGAGGAAACAAAGGAAGGTTGTTAAACAATGAACTCAATTTCAACACTAATGAAGGGTTCGTACATTGGAGTAGGGGCCAAAAATTTCTACACCAAAATGAATAATGTCGAGGGTGTTTTTATTGGAAATGGATATTTTTATATTGTTTGTGATTGGGTGGAAATGATAAAGAATAGAGGTTGCAAATGAAGACACAAGAACTTAATCCTTGAATTTTAAATTTTTAGTTTTTCTCATGTGGTGTGGTATTTGTGTGTAATCCTATTGTATCAATCAAAATATTAACACTCAACGAGTGTGAATAATTATACATGAGTGTAACATTTATTGTTTTCCAAGGTTATGTACATGATGGAGAACTAGTGTATGTTTACGTGGAGTGGAAGATGAACAAATGTTGTACCTTCATATATTTTGTGAAGAAAATTTTTCCCTATTTTTAACTAAGTGTACGCATACATAGAGTAGAGGATGAATTGGTATGTTGTACCTTTTCTTAATCTGGTAGGTCCACATATTATGGGATAATGTTTGTGTTGAGGGTGGGAATGCTTGAAATAGTGTGTCAGTAATCGCATGTAAGGGGTAGTTGATTACACCCAAAATGAATAAGTTTTTTGGTTCCTTATATAAAATTTAGATTAGTTTTATAAAAAGGAGAGATATTTATATTAATTAATTTAATTTCAATGTGAAGATCGATATATACCTATATTAGCAATTTGTAAAATTGAACTATAAAAACATGTGCTAAATAGAAAAGGACACAAGAGGAGAGATGCACTTATCTATTCTATTACCCTCCTTTAGAATCTGATATGGATGTGGAATAATGATGAAAGAACTAAAAGTGATCTACACATACTTCATTTCTAGTTTTGGGGGAGAAAGATGAGTAGGGATGAAATTGTTGGTTATGCACAGAACAATTTAGAATTTTTTATGACAAATTGCTAGCATCATGTACCTTTGTGTACCAATGTGAGCTACTAAAATATGCATCTCTGATGAAATATTAGGTCTTGCAAATGTGTGAACCCCTTTTTATATCTTGAAATAATTTCAAACCCTAACCATGGGTAAAAAAACCCTACCAAAATATTTTTGGTTGGATTAAAATGCAATTTGTACATTGCCTACATCATATGTAGTTCTCCACCTAGATATGTAATATCTATATAGGTGTAACTATATTTTATAAATTTTCCACTTAATGACGCTTGTAATGGTTTGGAAAGATTTTTTTGAATTGTCTTGGAGGGTTTGCAACTTTGGAAGTTAGACTCCTAAACTTGGTTTGGAGTGCTTTGAATCTATATGGGGGTTGATCCTAATGTTTTTTACTACTTCAAGAGATTTAGGAGAATTTTTAGTGTTTTTTTTAAATATATTTTCTAGTAAGTGTTAAGTGATTTCAAGTGGAGTCCAAGTGAGTAAATGCGTGCATTTGACTTATTTATGTAGATTTTTTTTAGTGTTTAATTTTACATTAAGGGCCCAACTATAGGAAAAGTAGCACCCATAAAAAAAGATAAAATTGAGAAAATGATTGATAGGTGGATTAGAAAAAAACTACCAATTTCAAACCAAACCTTTTTGTATTTTGGTTCCTATTTGACAGTATCATAAGGGAAAATAATGGGGTACTGGAAAGTTATAGGCACAAAACTTGGGAGTGATATATTGTTGTGGACCAATGCATGTAACTATGTGAGTGACTAAGTTAGTGTAATGAGGAGATCAAATCATGTAATATGGATAAGGATAGGAGACTAATATTGTAATGTGTAAAAAACATAATTTAAGGATTAAGCCAATACTGACATTATCAAGTGATAAATTACCAAATTGAGGTGTCTACATTTCCCCCTTTTAAGCTAGGAAATTAAATTTATGTGTTTAAAGGAAAATATACCCGAGTGTGTAAACACAATTGTTTTTTTCTCAATGTGTTTGATTATCTTAAGTGTTGAAATGATCTCCATGGGAAACATGTAACACAGAGTGTAGTCAATGTCCATAAAAAGGATTCAACTTTAACTCATATTTGAAAATGTATTTAAAACTTGAAATTTCAAATCAAAACTTGAAATTTTGAAAAGTGAACCAATCATGGAAGCATTGCATGTTTTTTCCTTGCTAAAGGAGAAGCTCCTTCATAAATGTTCTTGGATAAATGGATTGGTACTGATATGTGGGTTTTGGCCCATATCTGGAGAGATCTAAGGCTCAATTAGATTCAATCAACATTCTATTCAACAATATAATGTATTATATTTATAGTGGAAATATCTCCTAAAATAAGGAGATATTTCTTATCTCAAATATTCCCTAAATTCTTTTGCATTTCAACTATTCTCCCAAAATATCTCACTTAACTCGTGTTTTAATGTAATTGTTATGTGAGTAATAGTTACATTGTGTATATTCATATTCTAGTGTGATTATTACCCAGTTAATAAACACTTACATTGTTTTATTAATTCCACTTATTATAATACAGTAATACACACTACTAACAGAACTTAAATAGTTCAATGTGGAGATCAAACTTAATACTAACCTAAACACCCATGTGAGGACTATTCCTAGCATTACCCCTTAGTACAAACATGGCATAAATCATCACTCTAGAGATACAACATGCATTCAACTTTTTATTTTTGTTGTCTTCTCTGTAGGTTTGGTTAGGTGGAAAAATTGAACATTGTGTTATATTACATTCACCCTCACAATACGAGAATTTTATATGTCAATTTTGGCTGATAATGCATTCGATTATAATTTTTTTGAAAATTTGGTCTATTTTTATACCGATTTTTAATTTAAAATATGTTAGGAATTAGTCTTCACATGTGTGTTTACTTCATTTTAGTTTATTTTGTGTGAGAAAATAATAAGTGGAGAATAATATAAGTGATTGTCACATGAGTAACAATCACATTAAAATAGGAGTGTTGAGATTATGAAGATATTTAGGGAGTGATAATTATGATTTGGTGATAAGGAAGATCTCCTTAATTGTAGGATATATCTTCACTATATATTTAACCATTGTGGTATGAAATAGTATGTTAAATTTTTAAAACCTTAAGCATATGTTCTATCTCCAGATATGGGGTAAAACACACATTTGGTATTAGAGCAGGTTCTTAAAAGAGGCCTCTCTGACCTTCACTTTGGTGAGTACAAATTGAGTATGAGTGAAGAGTTGACTCTTTGATGGATTAAATTATGTTATGTGGAGCATATGAAGCTATGTTGAAACCAAACATTGAGATGGTAAAGCTCCTTTAGGTGATATTAGTCACTTGTGCAAGTTTTTCATCCATTCTAGGCTTGTATGGGATCCTCTTTTGTAGAGAAAAGTTGATATTGCAGTTGTAATCTCTTTTGTTGATTAAATATATTAACATGTTTAATTTTTCTCTGCATCATTTAGTATCAGAGTGTGGATCTTATTTTTTTGAGATTTGAATAAATGTATTCTTTTTTGGCTAAAATTTTTGTGTGAGTGTGTTTAGTGACGAAAGTGATAAGAGAAGTGTGAAGGTGAAAGAGATAAATAAAATATGGATGAAGAATATTTGGAAAGAGATATAGTGAAGTTGTTTAGCGAAAAGAATAAATAGAGAGAGAAAATATAATCCAAAAAGATAGAAGATCAGAGAAAACATGAATAATGGATGAATAGAGAGTTGATAGAGTTAAAGAAAGATGTGGAGAAGATTGAAGAGTTATTGAGAGATGAGAATGAGATGAAAGATGGGATTGAGTTTGTAATGAAGAGGAAAGCTAAATGGCCTATAATGTAGATTGTAAGAAGAAATCAGAAGTTACAACTAAAGAAGATGATCAAGAATGAAGAGAGTAATTTGATACATGAAGGAAATAAAGAGAAAAAAGTTGACAAAGAGATAGTGTATGAAGGAATTCTAATGCAGCCTAGAATTTACCAAGAACCACCTAGGCACGCTGGCACATCACTCAGCCTAGACTGAGCACTCACCCGAAGCACATAAAGGTACCAGGCCCCTCCTTAGATTTGTTTTTGTAGGACGTAAATATGATGACAGGTTAATGCATTCAGATCCATAAATAACATAACATTCTACAAAGAAGATTCCAAATATAGATCTAAAGAGTAATGAATCTAAATAAGAGTCATAATGAATTCAACCATGCAAGAACTTAGTCACAACCATGTTTAACACTTTTCTTTAGAAATAACACTCCATTATATTAAACATAATAACCTTACAGAAGCTCCTTACAATAATTGGCATCAATGCTTATGCGCACATCAAAACTAGCATAAATCCATAGTAGCTCTATATTTCTATCTCTACACACATACATCTCTATGTGTATACATATCTCTGTATATATGTCACACAACTTACTACATACATATTTATATGGGTGGTGAATTTCCCTTCACCACTTACCTAATTCCCAAAATAGGTCGCATGTTGGAAATAGCCATGCGCCTTTACAATAGTAGTCACACATGCAATTGCGCTAATAATAGGCCTCTCCTAGTTAACTAATAGTGGAAATTCTATTATTAACTTGTACCCATGCAAAGCACTTGATAGCCACTTTTCCAAAAATAGCCTATGCATGTTACACAAGTCTTTATCTTGTTTGTGTGCTCTGTACACCATCTTCCAAAAATAGCTTGTGATCATGAAAATGACTAAGTCCCAGATTAGTCCATCTTCCACGTGCTTTTCCTTCCCGTTCCTTTCTGTGCCTCTAAGTATAACTTGCTCGCATGCACGAACCTTCTGGTTGTTCTTTCCTTAGCAGCATATTTCCTGCTTAACAAATTCAAATTTTGGATGAGGAAGAGAGTGGTGAATAAAATCACAAGGAGGAATTTTGTGAGCAAGTACAAGCTCACTATGGATCAGTCAAGAGTGAAAATGTAGCAGTTATTTGATGAGAAGATCATGCAAAGCTCTCACAAAAATTTGGGGATGGTTAAGTGGAGAAGATGAAGTCCAAGCTAAGGAAAATTTTAAAGACACAAGGACAAATGAAGAAGAAATTGAAGATAAAGGAGAGATGGAAATATAAGAAGAAGAAATAAGTCAATAAATTGATCACTTGTAGCAAGAAACATTAATCTTAGCAAAGGAAGAGTAGTAAATGAATGAAGAAGATAAGTTAGTGAAGAGATAAAACAAGAAAGGGAGTATTAGTCCTTCATTTTTTCATTCTAAGGTTGATTTTAGCTTTTTATGTTCAGGTATGGACCAAGGTATGAGTGAAGAAAAACATGACATGGATGAGGAAAAGCAAGTGAACCATGCCAAGGAAGAATACCAAGATGAAGAAGGAGAGAGAATGAAGCAAGAGGGTGAAAAATCAAGAAATCAAGGAACCAATAATTTAAGGAAAAGAGAAAATAAATCCAAGGAATATGAGGATGAGCTCAAGAAAAGTAGAAGAGGAAGAAATTCAAAGAAGCAAATAAATCGGAAGAAGAAAACAAGCTATGGAGTCAAAAAATTCCTACCCCTACAGTATGATGCAGGAGCATCACTTATATCATGTGTAAGGATGGAAACATCCAAATTTTGAATTGAAGGTATGTTAGTTAATTCCTAGAGGTCATTAGGTGTGTCAGTTGGATTCCAAGCCTTTCAAAATTCAAATTATTCACTTTCCCTGCAAAAGTGAAATTCAATTCGAAAGGCATGTCAAGAGTTCTATAGGTTGATTAGGAGTTTTTTAAGGTCTTGTAAGTATATTGTTAGGTTGTATGATGTGTGTGGTGAGTATTCATGTGGATTCGATTCATTGAAATACTTAAAATAGTGTAAAAATGGCAATGTGAAGTTCAAAAGTCGCAAAATGACAGCCATGATGAGTCTTAGGAAAGGAGTTACACTTCTAGGAGTTAGAGCCATGATGGAATTTGAATATAGGAGGAGAGGAGTTATTGAATCATTCATTCCTCATGTGAAGGAAGTGGAGAATCTGTGAATTGAAGAAAAATTAGGTATTTTCTATGAAAACTTGCAATTGAATATGTATGTCTTTGTTTGTGTGTGTATATCTTGTCTTTTCAGGGATATTTCTGAGTTTACATAAAGAATCCATGATTTATCCTTTTCAATACATGTAATAATAACTATAGGTACCTTAATAATTTTTCCTATAAGCTTGAGTTTTTATGTACTATGTTTTAGCATACAATAAATGCATAGATTGTGTGTGGGTGTGACTTTGTGTGCAAGTTTGATGATCTGTTTCGGTACATTCATCATAAATTTTTTAATTTAACTACAAATGACCTGAAATTTGTAACATATGATGATGACAACATTATTCGGATTTTTTTTCAATATTATTTCATAACGATGAGTAATGTTTGAGTTATGAATTGTTTTCCTATCTGGATTGAGGATCCATATAAATTGTTTGGCATAATGTCTACATGGTAAAGTGAGTATATCTCCCATGTTTTAAAGATTTAGGTTATGAAATTTGGAAGGTATAATTTTGAGATAATTTTTCAAGTGGGTTTTTAATTTTTTAGTGATTTTAAAACCGTACAATAAGTTATTCATGACATAATTTTGTGGCAGATTGTTGTTTTTTTATAGCACCAAAAAAGGTAGTATGATCCTCAGCTGTAGAGAGAGAGGGTGTAGTTGATGTTTGAAAACTATTGGAAGGTGAATGTATGTTGGATTGTTTTATTATATCTGTATCAATGGATTTCATTTTTTTATGTTGGATCACTCATTTCCATTTTCCCTTACATTAATGCTCATATTAGATTCTGTATGTAAGCATTGCATTATGTCTATGCCATACAATCTCCCTCCAAGATCTTAAATTTATTCTACCCCATCAAAAAAAGCTTGAATCTTGTGGTTTATTCATATTATACAAATATTTTTTTACATTGACATTAAATGGTGTATGATTCAATCATAGAAGGTCAATGTGGAAAAACTTAATCAGCTCCGACAACATTCAGTTCACCTCCATTCAAAGGGAAATCAACTTGGTGTTGGAGGAAAAGAAATATGTCATAGATTACCTATGAGTTGAAGTACATTTTTCCTCTCTCATGGTCATTCATTTCTTTTAAAGTTACAGAAATTGTGGTATTCTTTTTCTTGGGTACTCGAGGGATCTCAACTCAACTTCACCCTAAAATGGGTACCCTTCACCATTTGGATAAAATCTCTCCATTCCAACTTATCAAGGTACTTTTCACTTGTATAAACCTTGGTGGATACTTGTAGTGACTCAAGAATTGGCCCTCCAAAATTTATGATGAGTGATCTATTCCAAATCGTGACCACCGATTAACCTTAATCCATCATTTCAACAGCCACCTTGCATATTTGAAAGCAGAGGTTTTTTTAATACAAATCATGATTCTAAAAGATACAATTTAAATTGTTGGTGAATATTTATGGTGGGATTTATAACCCAAGTGGTTAATAATATTCTGGCAAAAACATAAAGGTAAATAAGGTTGAAGGGTTGATCCCCAAACTCTCCATAGAAGCATATTTTTGTTGAAATTTTCTTTGTTAAAACAATAATTTTTTTAAGAGGAAAATTTTAAGGGGTTTTTTCAAAATAAGAAATAAAAAGGGTGAAATTATAAAAAGATGTGTTTCTCAAAAATAGTGAAAGGAGATATTGTTTGGAAAATCTATTGAAAAGAGAGATAAATGTGTTTTGGAAAATTAAAGGGGATCAATTTGTAATTGGATGTATTCTTTGTTGTAACCTACATCCAAGGGGATTTTTAATTAAGGGGGTAATGTAAACCAAGATAATCTTAAATGTCAGTGGCAATTCAGGCATCAAGGCCAATCAACACCATAGCTTCAATGCATATCATTATCTTCCCCTTAGGGGGGTAATGTTGGGAATTAGTATTCACATGTTTGTTTACTCCACTTTATTTTATTAAGTGTGTGTGATTGTTGGTGAGAAAATTTATCAGGGAAAAATTGGTGGTTATCTTTCCAACACTCTGGGAGTCTAAGTCCCTCTACTTAACCGGTGTAGCTACCGTTCGTGCATGCATGATTAAAAATTGAGTTTTATCCTGGTGGCCTTTTGTCTGGGGATCTAACAGGGGCACTCCACTGACCCTGTGGAAAAAGCTTGCATAAATCTGCAAGAGAGGAATTTTCTAAAAAAGTGAGAAAGGGAATGAGAAATTTAGAAAAGAGAAAACTAATGTTGAAAGTAGAAAATCAGAGACTTGCATACACTAGCTATAAGTTTCATTACATGCACTTAAATTTAGAAGAAAACAAATATGCATAACAGGAACAAGAATAAATAGCGTTTAATAAACACAAAGTACCACTAAACTCCTCAGACAAAAAAGGATAAAATTCCTTCTTCCTTTATTGAAGCTTAGGAAAAAATTGTACATAACATAGAAATAGAAGACATTTTTGAGTAGGAAAAATGGAAGAAATTTGTTATCTCTTTTCTCTCTTCACAAGGATATCTCTCTCATGAATTCACAAAAAACAGCTCCAACATCTAAGAAGTCTCAGAAGTTGTCTAAGAAGATTAAGAAGTTTTTAGAAGCCACTCAAATGAGGAGCTTGTTACAATTTATAGAAGAAGAGGAACTCTTCATCTTCTCGGTGAATCTTCAAATACTTTAATGTGACTTTAGACTGTTCATATTCCACTTAAATATTTAAGTCCCTTTTATAAAAAGAAGGTGACTTAAAGTTTACATTATGTTTCTAAATTCACTTAAAGTTATATTAAAAAGTGCAAACCTCAACTCAAAAATACAATATTGATGAGAGAGAGCATTGGGTGAGAAGAGAAGAGAGAGAAAGAAGAGGAAGAAGAAGAAAGAAGGAGAATTATGCAGAAGGATGGGCTACTACAATGGATTTGATCTCGTTCCCTGACTGGCTTCCACTTCATGCTCCTAAGAGGGCCTATATTCCTCCAAGATTTTTGTTGAAACAAGCTGCTACAGGTTCCACTTTGTCGGCATGAGGAATGCAAATGCATCTCAAGGTATTTGTCCATCCATCAGCCACACTATTGATGTCTTTGCACTTCCCTAACCATGATGAATGTTTCTTTGTGATAAGTGCAATAGAGGCCCGAATCTCTGAGAGGAATTCGAGGGTAACCTTAGTGAAGGATGATGGGTTGCCAACCTCTTTCTTGACGTATTCTTCAAATGGACCAATCAACTCATCAGCAATTGTATCTTCACCCATTACAAGTACTCCAAGCTTCCAAGTTTTTTGATTTATATTATCCTGTAATTTTTATGCTTGTTCCTCTTTTTCCTCCAGCTTTGTGATGGCCCAATTGATTGTCTCAAACCTGATTTCCAAGGCCCTCACCCACACATGTGACAAGTCTTTTGAAGGAGTTTCAAAGATCTTCATGTCGATCAACTCCTAGTGATGAGTGTTGTTCATTTCATGTACTACTGGGCCTAAAGGTTCCCAATAGTCCCTTTATTTCTCCAAGTCCTCCTTGAGTGTTTGTGTCATATTTGTTGTCACACACATGTAACTGAAGATTTTTCCTACTTCTTAGAGCACTAAATTCCTTGTTTCATAAATTGAGTTGATCCATTCGTTATTCACTTGCCCCTGTATTGTGAACTCATGTGTCTTCCTGATGGATTCTTGATGTAAGCTACTGATGGGTGTAACTTCCTCAGTGGTAATTTTCGTAGCATTAGGATCAACTAGATGTTGCACATAGAATGACAGAGTTCGCACCTTCTCTTTTAGCTCATCAATATTCTTTTTATACTCTATATTCGTCACCACCATACGAGCAGGAGATTATTGATACATGTGTAAATCCCCTTCATGAGTTTTTGGTCCCAGTTGGAGCATGCTCATCTTATAATCAGCTGGTGTCATTTCATCCATTGGATTGATTACCTTGGGCTGAGCTACTTTGATGTATTGATTACTCATTTCCCCACTGTAGAACCGTGAGGCTATATGTGCGAGCTTTCTTGATATTTTTTCTTTGGCCAATGAGACAATCGCTGATAGATTGAGGGTTAACACTTGCTACATAGTGTGGGTGTCAAGGAAAATTGTTTCTTGCATCCAAGGAAACATTTCATCGGACTCAGGCCCAATGATGGGTGCACCAATGGTACCCTATTCTGAAGGAGGAAGAAAATCCTAAATGAGAGAGGTATGGGTGTCAACAAGAGGTAAAACCTCTTATGGTGGCTCGAAGACTTGGCCTTGGACCATGTGTTCTTTATCCATTTGTGTTTCTACCACTGGATTTTCTTCCTTCATTTTTGTGATCAAATATTCCTCTCGCAGTGATGTAAATGAGCCTTCTTCTACTCTGATTTTCATTGGCATCTTCTCATGAGGATAAGCTTCCAATTATGTGGCCTTCCTTTTTGAACTTGCTCTAGAGTGTTTAGAACTGGAAGTCACCTCTGTGACTTTTGAAGATGACTGAAGGGAGACTTGCTTCTGACTTGGGGGAATTCCTCGTGACTGGATGATCATGGCTCGCTTCTTTTGAAACCAAATTCTCATTCTCCTCAGAACCTTCTCAGTACACTCTAATATATCCCCTATTTCATGAACATACCATTTGATTAGAGGTACAAGGGACATCTTGACTGCTACATACTCAGGATCATACATATTTTTCCCATCATCATGCAAAATATCTTCATACGAGGAGAATTAGAATTTCCTCATCTCATTGATTTTCATCCTCATATGATCCTTTTCACGCACTTCAAATTCATCAATGCAATTAGCCCAGTAGTCCCCGAATTGCAGCTCGTGTTACAATTTTGGGACATAGAAAGAGTCGGGATCTTCTCAGATGTAAAAATTAGGCTTGGCGATGTAGGAATGCAAAGTCAAATGAGTGAAATTAGCCTCAATATGAGGTGCATCATTTGAGATCTTGCATATGAATACCCCGAGAGAGATAGGAAATGGAATCAACTTCTTCCTCCTGCTTCTAAGCTTGTTATTCACTTGAATGATCTATCTGCAGAGCTTGAACAATATAATTTGGTCACTAAGGTACTTGGGCAGCCTTAGCGGCACTTGATCAAAGCTAGCAACTCACAAGTAGGAGAATTTTAAGAATTGTATAAAATAGGAGCCATACTTCTTGATCAAGGACACCACTTATGACAACATCCTAGCTTCCATAGCTCCTTCCAAGCCTTGGACTACGTACATTGTGAATGTATCATTCACACAAGTGAAATGCCTATGACTTTCATTAATCACCACCTGTGGAAGTTTCTCAAACATAGGCACCTTGGTGGAAATGTTTGGTGTGAGAGCCAATCCCTCGAATGATCTTGAGCTAGTGAGGAGGTAGACCAAGTAATAATTCATGTGGAACTTCTTCGTCATGGGTACTTGGAGTAGTTGCAGATGGAGGTTGTCACTAATGATCTTCTCCCAGTTAATTCTATGTTTTCCTTCTATCAACGTCAAGATGAAAACATCCATCCAGTCTTGGAAGTCTCTTGTGCTTGCTTCACCCATTACTCTATTGAGGAGAGTGATGACATCTGAATACCCTTCTCAGAACTCACACCTTGGAAGGTTCTTGGGCATCCTTGAGGGATTTCTCCCTATTTTCAACCACAACCCAAGCGCAACCCCTTGACATGTATGCATCCATCATTTCCAAATCATGCAAGGCCATGTCTTTTGAGATGACGACCGTGCTGATGGTGAGAAAGTGAGATGGTTCTATGGCTGATGACTGCCATTTTTATACCATTGTCAGCTTAGATGGTTTGTGTTTCAGGCTCATAGTGGTGAGAGCAGGCTAGGACTAACTCATGACTTTGCACAGACATTGCATGTCCTATGGCAGTGAACAAGCCACTTGTGAATATTTGATCTTCAATCTTCTTTCAGTCTCTGGCATGTTATGTGATTTCTTAAGTCATTCAGGTCCATATACAAGACATCATTTTCTCCTATCTCGTACTCGTAGGAAAAGGGTTATGTGCCAGCTTATGTCCCATCCACTTTTGCTTCATGTTTTCCCTAGAATAGCAACTTACTATTTTTAGTAAGTATGAAAAAACAACTTCCTCGAACCTCAATTGGATGTTGCGACCTTGACTCCCCCTTCTCCCTATGTTCCTCCCTCCTTCTGGATCAACTTTCTATTTTTAGTAGGTGCTCGTGGGACCACTTACTATTTTTAGTAAGTTCTTAAAATGCTCATTCCAATGAGTTCTCAGCTGCAATGCATCTCTAATGTCTTTGTCTCCTTCACAAGTTCTTTTGTTGCTGACTTTCCCAAAATAGCAGTCCCCTATATAGAAGACCTACTATTTTTAGAAAGTGGGATTCTGGAGGTTGGATTGATGCAGAAAAAAGTTTTTTGATATGGTTTTTGTCCCAATATTTCCCCTCTGAAATTTTATACCTACCCGCTTAATAGTCCAGGAGATTTTAAAATTTCAAATTTTGGACCTAACAGTGCTTCTGGACGTGGTAGCCATTAATGGACCTCAAAATTGCAGGTCTAGTTTTCTCCTCCATTTGTAAAAAAAATTATATTTCTGATATGGGTTTTTTCTTTTGGTGCTTCGCGTGAAATTTTTCTCCAATCTGACAACCGGTTTGACGGGAAATTCAATGTTTTCTTCGTTGAGCCAGAAAGGAGATTTCTTCACTGTGAATGATCTGTTGCACGAGAGGAGATTTTGAAGGTATGTTTTTGATGGTCTTGGATAGAGGAATAAATAGTAAAAAAAATTCATTTCTTTTTGCACTGGTTTACAAGATTTCTACGAATCTTTGTTTCACGGCTATGAAGATTTTAGTTGTTTTCTTCTCTTCGTTCTTCACTTCTTCTTCCTTGTTTGCTCAAATTTCCTTATGAGACCTATATGTTTTCATGGATTAGAGGAAAATATTGTTGTGACAGGTCCATTTTGGGTTTCAGAAATGGTGGAGTGATGACAAGGAGTTCTAGAGAAAGTATGGAGATATGGTTGTGCACGGGAGTGTTAGAAGTTAGAAGCGGGAAGCAGGTAAATATTTAAAATTTTAAAATCATGCTGAGAGAGGGTTGGGAAAATTTTATTCTCCCTGACATCCCTCACCTAAAATTTACGTGAGGGACATCTATTTCCACAATGATCCTAGAGGCAACACGTGGCATCGATCTGACGGCAGGGAGTGAGAGCTTCAAAGTCAGCTTTAAAGCACTGAGGGGCTGGAAGTGGGTCAGATGGGTGACCAAAAGTATCTCCTAGGGGTATGGGCACATTTTTAAAGGTTTTATGTCCTGACCTATGAGGGACATGAGGGACATCAAATTCCATGGTGATCCTAGAGCTGAAACGTGGCGGAGATCCGACGGCAGGGAATTTGAGCTCCAAATTGCACCCGGGGGTTGAACTGACAATCCTAATGGTTGCATGGGGTTCCAAAAGTCACATGGGGGCTGGGAAAAAATTTCCAAGGTTTATTTCTTTGACCCTGCATGGACTTTGGGGACGCAAAATCCCACCAGGATCCTGGAGATGACATGTAACCTCCCAAAATTTGGCTAACTCCCGAACTCACTCCAAGAGGACAACTTACGACGATGATAACTTGAGCTCCCGATGGACGTTTTCCACAAAAATTTATATTATACTCATTGGAAATAAGAATTTTGAATCTAATGGTGGGAATCTCATTTCTTTATTCTTCCATTTGATCCCTGAAAAAAGTGGATTTTTCATTTGGTACTCCACATGTACCTGAGAAAAATTACCTGCAGACCTAATTCGCCTAAGTGTTGTGAAAATTATGATTTCACCATTTTTTAGGTATTGGAATTATATTTCCAATATATGTTTAATTTTTCTCCTAACTCCATCCGGAGCTCCTAGAATCACCTTCTGAATCTCGGCGGTTGTTTTGGCCTATGTATTGACTAGGCCTGTGAACCCTAATTTTGGCAAAACTGCCCCAACTTCTTCAAACCCTTCCAAAATATTCCTGAATCATTTCCATGATGTCTCGAGAACTTTTCATCACCTCTACATCTTCTTATTCTCTTATTCTCTACTCCATGGGGTTGCTCCAACCCTAGGAAGGTCAGTGATAGCCCTTCCCACAACTGTCTGTAGCTTGTAACTTTTAATGAACTCCTAAAATCACCTAGGGGGAATGAATGGAACTTTCTTAAATCACCTAGGGGGATGAGATAACGCTAATTGGGAGGTCACTTGGACTAACTGGACATACCTAGGGTGTCTTGGAATGATAGGACTTCAAAAAATTAACACAAGGGTATAGTTGTCATGCTCAGAAATTGTCAATTTCCCTGTTGCACATTTACATGACAACAGTGATAAAATAATAAGTGAATTATAATGTAATTTATTGTTACATGATTAATAATCACATTAAAATAAAAATGTGTTCATATCATGAGAGATTTAGGAATAGGTTGAGATATTTAGGGAGTGATAGTTGTGATTTAGTGATAAGGAAGATCTCCTTGTTTGTAGGATATATCTTCACTATATATATAATGGGTGTGGTGTGAAATACTATGTTAAATTTTTGAAACCTTGAGTGTGTACTCTATATATATGTGTGTGTGTGTGTGTGTGTGTGTGTGTGGTAAAACCCACAGAATATTTATCCACATTTCAAAAAATCTACCCCCTATCATTTCAAAATTATGCCCCATTTAAAAACCATCCTTTTTTGAATGTTTAACCCCTCCCTTTTAAAAATACTCTTTACTAGAAAATATTCAAAATAAATTTTAAGAAAAAAATATTTCAAGTGATTAGTGGAATCGACCCTTAAACCATACATCTTGCAAAGGTTATGCAAACTTTGCTACACTAGATGGGTTATCAAATCCTTTGTAGTTTATTATGGGAGACAAATATTTTGAATATTAAATGGTTGACATGTGGTTTTTTTTAAAACGCCTTTCCCATTTAAGGGTTAGGGATCATATGATTTTGCATTACAACACAAAAAATGAGTTGTATTTACTACATAAAGAGGATTAACACATAGGATTTTAGTGAAATGATCACCAATTTGGTGAGTTAGGTTTTTATTTAGAGGTCTCAAAGTGTGTAGGGTTAGAGCGGTAATTATGGGGATTTTTCACCCTTACAATATTTTATCTAGTATTGTGAATTTTTCACTACAAGATATGATTGAGGGAGAGTCTAAACCAAATATCCAAGTAACATAGTTTCCAAATCCAAGAAAGTAACCTAGTAGATTCTCATAAGCTAAGTTTTTTGAAATAGAGCTTTCCATAGTAGATATGAGTTGGATCCGCATCCAAGTTGGAGGAATTTAAGTCACAAGATTGCATACGCCAAATAAATAAATTGATGTAACTCATAAATATATCTAGGGAGGATGCATGAATTTATATTGCACCAATGTGTATCAATGGTTGGGAGCTATGTCGATTCTAATGTGACATTGTGTAGGATATTGGTTCTACATTGAGTTATAAGGTGTGCTTGATTTAAGCTTGTAGGATTAGAGAATATAACAAGTTAGGGAGTTCTTAAATATTTCCATGTCACAAGAACTCATGTAGGTATATTATTTTGGGATTTATATCAGGTATCAACTAGTTGAGGATTGAAAAATCTATACAGTTCACCTGTAAAACACAAAAAGAAGTTTTCCAATGTAAATTAGATCGAGGTTGGGATTTTAAAGGGAAGAGATCCTTTAGATCCAATATGAATCAAAATCAAATATTAACAAAATCTTGAAATAATGTCAACATAATTCAAATATCAAAATAATATTTGATCCTCAACAAACACTGATGCAAGTTGTAGATCTAAAAATCACAAGGCTTCCAAAATTTAGATCTTCCAACATTTGAAACATGAAATTAAATTTGAATCTCAATCATGATAATTTCCATGATGTAAGAGCTCCAAGATCAAATACCTTTAAATGAGAAGTTACACCTAGAAATATCTTGTGGTTACACTCTAAAGATGATTTTTTTTGTTGCTCTTTTACTTCTTCATGTAAATCTACAAAAAAACCCATGAAATTCTAGATTCAACTACAACAAAAAAAATCTATCATGATTTTAGTAATTCGTATACATTTTTGGCATTATGGACTCAAAATTTGAGGTCTTAATTTCTCCAAAATGTTATTAGAAAAAAAATGAATCTAATAGGTGCTCAACCAACATAAACAATGAAAAAATCTAATATAAAACTAGGATAAACACACATAAACTAAGGATGAACACAGTGAAAAAAATGGAATAGAAATAATGGAAAGAAGTAGGTGATGAAAATAAATGACAAATTCCAACAATATCACACTTGGCCTACATTTCTAGAATCGTTGAAAAAGTGCAAGAAGTGTGAATGAACAAATAAAAGAATTTACACATAGCCTACGCTACATAGCCATTATTTGCATGTTTTAATTGAAATGAAAAGTGAATAGAGGAGAGATAAGGTAACATGGTTACACATGGCCTACACAACTCCCTCGTTTCCTTAGTCTACTTGAGAAAAAAAAAATGAGTGGGGTGAAGGTTAGAGAGACCTTTTTCGAAACCTGAATGGATATAAAATGTTGGTTTTACCCCATATATGGAGATATGTGAGGCTTAATTAGATTCAATTAACATGTTATTTAATAACGTAATGCTTACATTTATAGTGTAAATATATCCTAAAAATAAGATCTTCATCATCTCAAATATTCCCTATGTCTTTCATAAGCCACTATCTCCTACAATCTCTCACTGATTTAACAAATATTGAATTTGTAAAACCCTAATTTTTGAGTAACATAGGATAAATAAAATGATAAAGTACAGATCTGACCCATGCAATAATCTAGATAAAAATGAAAACCCTATGTTTGCAAGATATTGAATAGAAGACTTAACTGATTATTGCAATAGATCCTGAAGTGTGGAGGACTTGAAAAACTGATAAAGAAGAGGAGAATTTTTTTCGTAACTTGTGCATGATAAATTATGGAGTCTATCGAATCTTTGTAGAATGGGGTGCTTGAACTAGTTCAGGGGATCTTAGGTGTTGTAGACTGCTTATGGGCACCCATGACTATGAAAGACCTCAGAAATTTATATTTATTGTGTTGCAAGGTGGTTTACTAACCTTCATAATTTGTTACATCTATATGTCAGACTATTCCCGCAAAGTTCTCATGTAACCTGCGAAATAGATGATATCTTGCAAAACCAAAAAACACATCAGATCCTAAAATTACATAAAGATGTAAATGGGGAGCTCAGACTGACCTCTGATGGTCACCCAACATAGTGAACTTACAACCAATTGCTACACTACATCTCAAAATCCATGTATTTCTAGTGTGAAGTGTGTGTACGAGAATTGTGCCATACGAAGCTCTTGTGCAAGATGCACTTGATAGCGATTGCAATAACTAGATGTACCAATGTAGAGTAGATGTGTGGATGGAATAATTAACTTACCCTCCTATGAGTGTATGTAGAAAATGGAGTCCCTTGTCCCTTGTGTGAAATGCTAGATGAGATGCTTTTATGCTTTTATAATGTCTTTGGATGCAACCTTAGGTGGTGATAGTATATGCTTAGAGCTTGGTCCTTTATTATGGTCACATAGATTTGTATTTATATGATTCACTTGATTGAATTTTGTAATTGACAATTAGAGGGATGACCCATAAGAAAACAATATGCCCAAAAGATATAAAGATTCCCAAAAGGAGCAAGTAAAATAAAAAAAGGGTCATGGTGCACCTAGAATGATGGGGGTGCCTAGGGCGACTGGTCGTCCTGTCTAGGCATTGGTTTATAGTCATAAAATATGAAATCAGTAAAGTATCAACTGGGATATAGGGTGGAAGAGGCCAAAAAAAATATATGAAACATAGACAAAAATCCAAAGGTAGCTATCAATTACTAGTCTTTCTCACTTATGAATCATATGAATAATAATATGTGAATAAGACCTAGAAATGTACCCAAGTATGTGATTTAGTATCTACATTTTCCACCACTTTATGTTGTTGAGTGAATACTAGATAACATAAAGTGGTTCAAAGATTTGTACCTGAGTAACCATGTAGATTGATGGTGAAAGCATGCTAAGGAGACACGTGAAAAATTATGGAGTGATAAAAAAATGAAGCATGAAAGCTTAAGAAAGAGGAAGTGACCCTACGGGTGAAAGTCATAGCGTGTTGTGACCATGTTTGTACCTATGTTTTCATTTTCATGCTTATGTTGTGCTTGAGACTACTACTTCTTGTAAGGACACAATTCTAGCATAAAGAAGAGTAAAAGAGTAGTCGAATTGGTGTGTATGTGAAAAATTCGATCCAAGTGTGTAAAAAGTATGTAAAAATATGTGAAAAAGTAGTAAAAAGGGACATGTACACCCGATCCATGATGAGTGAAAAGGATAGAAAGTATCCTGAAAATGTTGTAGAAGAATGCAGTTTTTTGGGTGATCTCATGCCAAGTATAATTTATTTAGGCGATCTGATGCCAATAACGAGTTTTTTGGGTGACCATGTCACGGTAGAAGAGTGTTTGGGGAGAAAGGTCTAGTGTTATTCTCCATCCTTAACTACTTCCCAAAGTTTATAAACTACTGTAAATGGTGTGATCTTGCTTTATTTAGGTTCGATCCAGTTTGATCTAGTTCAATCCAGTTTGATCCAAGTAGAAAATGAAGGTATAATGCATTATGATTATAGGAGGAGTGTGCGTGTGATGTAAAAATTGTTATGTAAACTACTGAAAATTATGCTGATTTGAGAAAGTAACTGTAACAACCCCTAGTCATAGGCACTTAGGAAAGGATAGGAGCACCCAGGAACTAATGTTTGTAGCTGAGAGTTAGTATATATACTTTACAGAGGACCCAAGTCAGAATCTAGGCCGTTTTGTAAATGTAACTACGTTATATTCCTGTACTGAAATGTGATGTGTTATGAATGTGAACTGTTGTATGGGGTGACTAATTCACCCAATGTATTCCCCCCTCATTTGGGGTACATGCAATGTCACTAGTAGAATGTGGCCCAAATGAGGAACAAATACCAATATGAAACTAATACCATTTAGGGGGAAGGAATGTGTGTGGTAGAAACCATGAAACATGCAAACAAAGTGGCTAAGACATGTATTAGTGTAAACAAAACAAATACACATATAAAAGACAATGTGTAATATAGCAAGCAAGAAGACAATGTATACCACAAAAAGTGGGTTTCAAATATGGGACATCACTCACAATGTCACAAGAAAATTAGGGCTGAAGTGGCAAAAAGCATACAAGCAATAAACATACAAGAGATAGGTAATAGCCCACAGAAAATGAAATATAATAGAAAATAGTAAAAAGAAAAGAGTAACAGATAGAAATGGTGTTAAATATACCTAAAAAGTAAATGTTACACATGAAACACCTGTTAACATGTTAAAAAGATAAAAATTTGTGAAGACATGTATATATCGATAGAGTAGTGTGCTAGTAAGAATATGAAGTAATATAAAATGAAATAATAGCACCTATAGTATTTACAAAAGTAGATGTCCCCATAAAACTTGGTGGGATTGGTAAGAGGTACAGTGCCAAACATCATGATGCATCTAAATATCTACACGAAATATGCATTCACAACTAGGGAACAAGTGAAGCTGCATGTGTCTATAGAAAAGATAATGACATATGAAGTATTTGTGTAGAATGAAAACAAAGTGTACATGTAACTAGTATAAGCAAGCAAGAGTATGTGCAACCAAGATACACAATATGATGTGAGTGTGAATGGAATGAAATGAAAATTAAATGTGATAGGAGTAGTGTGCCCCTTGAGTGAATGTGAATGAGTACGAGATGTTAATTTATAAAATATCCCTTAGAAATTAAGAATGAGCCATAGAACGAGAGTGCGTCATCAAGAAATGGTTTGATAATGTGTGCTAAAAGGATATATCGATGAAGCATATATCATAGAGAGTAAATGTGGTGAGGTTCATTTCATATTTAAACCCTTTGTAGTTGAGTATGAACTATGGAAATAGAGTGCGTCATAGGGTTATGAGTGAAATGTGTAGAAGTAGATGCCAGAAAGATGTATCGTGAATGTATAGAGCACAAAGTGTGTGTGATGTGTAATAGTAGACATTAGAAAGAGATGTAGTAAATGCAAAGAGTTTGGAATGTGTAGTGTGTGAGGTTCATAAATGGAGTATGCCCTCAATAGTCAAGTGTGAACCTTAACACGAGTACATCATAGGGTAATGAAGATACAAGTGTATCAAGATGTGTAATGATGTTTAAAGATATGAAATATGAAGCATAGAGCGTATGAGTAGAAATGTGAGACACTTGAAAATGATAATAAAAAAAGGGGGAAGTAAGCATGATGCCCCCCAAGTGTATGATGATGATTAAGCTATTCGATAAAATTGAAGGCAAAATTTCTCTACCCGATGCTTGCAGAGATAAAGGCATATGAGCATGCTCTGAGATCGGTGATGTATGAGACCAATGATGTATCAATGAATCGAGACCTAGGAGGGGATGAAAACCTATGTGAAGGAGACCGAAGAGATGATATACACCTATATAAAGGATATCATGAAGGTGATGTGCACCTATGTGAAAGAGACCACGTAGATGATGTGCACTTATGTAAAGGAAACCGTGGAGGTGATGTATACCTATGTGAAAGAGTCATCCTAGTGATGGAATGAGGTTGAAAAGATGGATTAGTGGCCTGATGAGATCCAAGTAGGGTATGTGTGCAAATAAGAGAGGCTAGGAGTCAGACTGCACTTTATATTTGAGAGGTCACATGGGACCTAGATGCTCTAGCATGAGTGTAATGGAAACCTCAAGAGGAGGTTGTGGCCACAATGTGCATGTCTAGAACACCTTTTGATGGTGATAAATTTCTTTTTGTGAATGAATTTTAGACACAAATGATTCATGGAAATGATAGCTTGAAGTGGCACAGAGCCAAGGAAGACCTAAGAGCATGTCACAATCCTATTATTAAAGGTGCCACAAGGAATGAGCACAAACATGGTGAAGGGTCCCAAATATAAATGGAAGTCTTAATGAAACAATAAGATTTGGGAAATGGATATGTCATATGAGAGAGTGGATAGTTGATAGCGACAAGAAGTGTAATAAAGCTCACACACTCATATGAATTGAATGGATTGATCATTGTATTATTGATAACATGAGGTTCGATAGGAGTATGTATATGTAATATACCAGAAGAGAATGTGGCATGATAATCATGATCAAAGAATGTAATACATGGTGGATATGTATCAATATTAAAAACTAGAAAACCAAGATCCCCCGATGACAAGAGGAGGCACTACATAATATGTGTGATTAGATGAAGAATAAACAACTTGCTTGTCATTCTTAGGGTGAGGATCATTAAAGAATATTTTGATAGTTTTTATTCTCATTGACTCAGTGTACATGTGGAAGACTCAGGGAGCTCCATTGCATTATTGTCGATGAGATCTTGAATAAGATGTCTAGACTTTGAAAAATTGATTTATGGAATTCCCGACACATTAACGATAGTCACATCTAATTTTTCGGTTATAATTACATGCCCTTTAGGTTGAGATGGATCCAGATTAAGCGGTAAGGAGGAAGTCATAAAAAGATTGTTTCTCAACAAGTTGTGGCAATAGAATATGTGGAGCGATAGGATAATTTTGTGAATGTATTCTTTGGAGGTTGTCATTGAATATTTTCAGGAGTAGAGACAGCATTGGCAGTAGATTTTACTTTGGTGTAATTAGTAGATGGCTCGAAATTTGACTTGCTTTAAAACTGAGTTAAAGATGAATCCTAATCATGATATGCAAGCTTTCCCATAGATAGTAATTTACTTTTGCGTAGCTTAAGAGTATGGCATAGCTGATCAAATAATGGAGAGGTTTCAAAGATGACTCTCTCTTGTAGATGCAGTAAGAGACTTTGGATAAATAGTCTTGTAATTTAGATTTCACGAGTACATTAGACATCTTAGCTAAGTTTTTCTTATATCATGAAACATAGTCCACTAAAATATCATTAGATCCTTGTTTAATTTGTGTGAGTTCAGCATAGGATATCTTAGAACCGATAAGGATTGAAAAATGAGCAAGAAAATCATTGGCTAAATGTGTAAATGATGTTACCGAATGGACAGGTAGATTGTAGAACCAACAAATTACATATTCTTGGAGGCTTCTAGGAAATAACTTTGTTGATAAATTATGATCATCTGAATAATCTAGACACACCATAAGAAATTCTCAGAGATTCTCTTGAGAGACACCATGGATTTTGAAGGTGGGTAGCTTAAGGGTGACAAAATTTGGAGGGAGTGGACGAGTCAAAATGGAAGGTGCAAATTGAAATCAAGAGATGGAGATACACGAGAAGTAGCCATTTGAATTTGACAAATTTGAGTCTACAAATATTGATATAAAGAATTTAAATTAGGAGCATTTGAAGAAGAGATAGGTTGTGCAACTGAAGCATTTGGTTGAATGATGGGAGTGGTAGTAGTGGGAATATAAGTAGGAATATGAAGGGGTTAAGTGGAGGCCATGGAAGCTATTGGTGAGAAAAAAAATTAGTTGGTAAATTAGGTGTCTCCACCAATACTCACGGGGTTATGCCCCTCTACATTGAATGGTGTGGCTCCCATTATTGAATGTAACTAATATAATATTGATCTAAATGTTGTGGGTTGGCCAAATAGGATGGGAATCACATAGAGACACTCCACTAAACTAGTGGGAAAGTGATTATACGGGGTACAAGGGAGGAAATCACAATGATGAGGGATGAAAGAGGGAAATTAGGAAAGGGAGGTTACTTCCATGAGTAGGCCCATTATAGAGTTCACACCCATTAACCAGAGTAGATCAACATTCTATATATATGAAAACAACAATGAAGCTAGTGGGACCAATGAATTAAAACACACAGTTATTACATTCATCTATCAATGATGAAAATTTTCTCTTCAACACTATACTTATAAAGTGCATATATGAAGAAAAAGAGGAAACATAAGAAAGGGAAATAGAATAAAATTAGCTTTCATTCCTTGTGTAGTGATGAGTAAAAAGCTTCAATCAATCCAAAACAATTAAAAAATACTCTAAAAAATACTAACTTTCAGGATCCTTTGGAATGGAGAAGCCATCCCAATTTATAGAAAATGTGAATTGACTCTTCACTTACCCCCCACATGACTCTTCGTGGTCTCATTCAACTCGTGACTTTTCACCTTCCTAGGAAGTGAGAAATAATTTCCCTTTTTATAAATCAAAGGTAATTTTACAATGTAACTTTATGAATTTACTTAAATGAATGAGAAAAAATACAATGATTATGCCCAATGAAGAATTATAAAGGGGAGATAAAGAAGAGGGAGAAAAAGAGAAGAAGGGAGAGGTTGTCACATCTGATGAAGAAGCTCCTTGTGATGAAGAATTTTCTGATGATAATCATAATATCCTCCTTTTACATGATGTGAAATTGAGATCAACACAAACCTCACCCATAATGGTGCATTTATGATCTCACAATGAGATTGCAATTCATCCTCTCCTTATTGATCTTAGGCTTTCACAACTGTCATTACTTACGTCCCTATTCTGAACACTATACTGCAAGATTGCAACCTTGGCATTTATTACTATTAAAGATGAGAGATATTTCCTAACTCAATCATAGATCACCGAGATCAAATCAACTCACTGGGCTTAATTAAACTAGCTCATCGTGAGATGATGATGAATCCACCCACTACATTCAGGTGATGCTCTGAAATGCTTCTAGACATAACTGAGCTCAAGATGATGCTTCGAAGACCATTATGGAGGATTTTTTTATTTTTATGGGCTATGATACCATTTTTTATCCATGTGAAGTGTTTTAAAAGTGGAAATATGAGTGAATATGGGACCTTCTGCAACTTTCTACACCAAAAATAGAGATTTTCTATTTTTAGCAGGTAGGACCGTGACTTGCTATTTTGGAACATATCACCCATTTTGCTTCAATATGAAATTTTAAACCTTCTTGCACACTTCATCCTCCTCGGTGGATGATGCATCATCATTTTTATATTCATTCTACTTTTAGCAGGTTACTTTTCCCTAACATGCTATTTTGGGAAAATTGACATTTTTTGCCTTGTCTTTTATGATTGTTCCAAATGATCCATACTTACAATTCAGGTGGCTTACTATTTTTAGCACATGGAGGAGAAAAAAATATTCTATTTTTATTAAGTTTCAAAAATGACCTTGGTTTTCAATGGGGATGATATTTTTTATATTTGGATCTTCATCGCGATCTTGTGCTCCAAATTTCACTGTGATTCACCAACTGGGTTGCTTGGAAATAAAAAATGAAAATTTTCCTGGTGAGATTTTCAGACATCAAGCTACCATGATAGAAATTAATGGATTCACCAATATTTTTGAAGGATTTATTTCCCACCTTAGATTACAATGAAATCAACTTCTTTGGAATAGGTTTTTCATTTGGATATTCTACTCCAATTTCTTGCTTCAACCGTTCTCCAGATCACTAGGAAAATAATAAAGAAGAATGGAGAGAAGTTTTTTTGGGAGTTTTATGTTATAAATAAATGGAGGCACATGTTAATTCTATGTTTTCTATAGCTTGAAGGAACTTATGAGGAATATATGTGGCTACAATTTTAGCAACACCCAGTTTCTAGTTTGTGAGATATGAAGATTCAAGGCTTTTTTGACTATGGAGTTCTTCTGGTGGAACACGAGAATGGTAGCAGCTGAAAAAAAACTATTTTGGATTTTTTTTACAGTCATGGAGTAATGGATATGGAGTGGAAATGAAGGAATGGAGTGGTGGAATAAATGGATTCATGAAGCTTCATAGCTTCTTCTAGCAGTGAGGTTCTTAGGAAAGCATGGAGAAGAAACAATTAGAAATTTGCAAAAAATGAATTTTTAACTCCTCAATGGATTGGGTGTAATTTTTATGTCCCAAGTCTCCCAAGAATTTTAGGAATTTTTTTTCACAAAAAATTTCCTCACCCTTCTTTTGACAAGTGGCATAGTGAGATTGGTCAGTAGAGGAGAGAGAGAAAGTGAGTGGAAAACACTTGGGGGCTGAAACTGGGTCAAATGAATGACCAAGTAAGGGAATAGGCTTGGGAGGAATTTTGTGTCCCATAAATCCAAAATTTTTGGGAAATTTTGTGCATAAAAATTCACCCTCACTTGGTGATGATAAGTGGCGTTTTGGGCTTCAATGACAGAGGGTGCTTAAGAATGGTGCTTGGGGCTTAACTAGCTTGTTTGAGCTTTGTCAAGGTCATATGAAGGTCCTAGAGGATAAAATGGAATTGGGTGAAATTTTGTATCCCAAGTTTCCCAAAGGTTTGGGACAATAAATTCTAATTTGAACCTGGGAGTGACATGTGTCTACCCATAAAATTGATTAAGTCCCGAGAGTGTACCTTGGGGAAAAACTTGTCGGAGGCATATCTTGAGCATATAGAGGTATTTTTTAGAACTTCTTTATGTTATTTTGAGTATAAAATACATTTTGAGAACAATGGAATTGGGTATAATCCTCTTATTTTTCTTGAAACCCCCTAAAAATATCCTTTTTCTTAGTGATATCCAGTTGTGCATGTAGAAAACAGTCTGTGGGAAGAATTTCTTGTGTATTTTGAAAAATGTGAAACCACCATCACCTAGAGAACTGAAATAAATTTCCAATGATATATTTTTTCCCCTCCAACTCTTCCCAGATCTTCTGGAATAACTTCCTGAAGCTCAAGTGTTGTTTTCACCTCCAAGCTCTTTCACCTTCAAGAATCCACTTTCTCTGAACTTGTCCCAAAACCTTTAAAAATTTCCAAAATATTCCAAATATATTTGTAAAATGTTCTCATATCCTTAATACAAATCCTTCATGAATTTGAGCCTTTCATTACACTCTAGGGTTGTGCACCAGCCTCAGAAAGACCAAAAATAGACATTTTTAAGCTTCTTGAAACTCTTGTCTTAAAAGATCCCGAGTTGGAAGTTCTTGAATGAACTTTTTACCCATAAATAACCTATGGAAAAGGTTGAAAAAAAAATATTCCCACTTGGAAGGGATGGATAGGCATGACACAAGGGATGGGTTGACATGGGAGAGTGTCTGGGAAGGTTTACAATAAAAAATTTGACAGTAGGGTCCATTGTCATGCTTGAAAATATGAAATTTTCATGTGCAAATTTACATAAAAAAAGTTTGCTCTAGCTTGGGGAAATGTTTTGGATCAATCACAGAAAGGAAATAACATGAGAATCCAAAAATCTATATTTACTTCATGGACTAGTGCCTTATCCATTGGGCTTCACAGAGTCACCAAAAATCTATACTACACAACTTGCTTATTGAACACACATGTGCAAAAAGGAAGAACACATGAGGCAGGAAAGGGAACACTCAACACAAGGGAAACATACAACAATAAAATGGAAAAAACCTAAATCACCTATGTACATGTGGAGGACAACCCACTTTTATTGAAGCACAAATTTGTATTGAGGGCTTACCCATAAACGGGTATCATTGGATGCCTTTATTCCAAAAATCCATTGATAGGTTCACTAATGTATGAACCTCTCCTTAGCTTCTTGAGAAATATATCGTGATTACTAGTGCAATTTTATATCAATTCATTCATCCTAACTCCTTTGTTGCTTTGACACAATATTTTCATACTCTCTTTGGCTCTTATATTCATTCCACTTTTTTGAATCTTTGTCACTACTATGAAGATGGTTCTTGATTATGCTTGACGTATCATTTTCATACTCAAATATTTATTATTTTTCATATATTTGCTTCATGACCACCACTTCCATGGGTTGATTCTCGGCAGATGTCTTAGAAATTTTGGCCTCATCCTCTACTTCTTGATTTTATTTGTTTTTCAATTGTTCCAAGAAGTAATATTTCCCATGCTCTAGGTCTTTTTCCAAATGTTTCCCTATATAGTGTTTCACATGAATTACTTTATTCTCTTGGAAAGATAATGAACTTAAGATTAGGTGCACAACATGGAAATTGTCATATTATTTACCTTTCCCATTTTGGGCTTTGTTCTCCATTTTTATGTTGAGAGCACCTATCTCTTGAGCAAAGTGAGAAATGAAGGGTTGAAGCATGTTGAGAATGCCTCCATTTTGAACAAAACCAACCACAGGCCAAGGAAAAATTCCATTTCTCCATTTTTCGTTGAGAATTTTTCCATCCTCATGGAAAGGAAATGAGAAAAAAAATGGAGCCGAGATGTCATCATCATCATCATCTCATATTTGATCACCAAGAACCAAGAAATCCATTTCCACAATTAAATCATCATCTTCTTGGGTATATTCCAGTTCAATAGATGAAATTATGTTGCAATAATTTATTTTATTGTCCTCTTATTCCAATGAGAAAGAGAAAATTTCAAGTTCACTTTCATACTCATCATATGGAAACTCATGCTAATCGTTGGGAATGTGATTGAAAACATTAAATTTACTTATGAAGCAAGTGTTGGACGTTACCCCCCTCTTGTTGATCCGTATCTCTCATTACTTCAAGATTGCTTTGTTGCAGGTCAAGGCTCTTATCACCACCATCAACTTCCAGTGGAAAAATTTCATTTATGCTATCATCCCATGAGAAGCACACCTTTTCAAACTCAGATTTCATAAACTCATCATTATGCTCTTTGATTGGATTTGTGATGTTTGGAAATTCCTCCACCAATAAGGGAAAATAAAGATCCCCCTTGAAGGTCATGAAGAAGTTACCAAATTTGTATTTTTGGCATGAGATGTTCAGTTGTTGGGTTGTTTAGATGTTAAACAATATACTTCATTTTTATGATGGGGAGTAGGTTCTTTGCTTTACTTCCGACTGAGATGGTGGCATACAACCAATCTAGATGTATATCTCCTCTAGCATATTGATATAAGATTCAGCCCAACAACATTTCGTATGAGGTGGGCATGTTTACTACAAGGATTCTCATTGTGATTTTCTTTCTAGGAAAATATTTCAATGCTACTTCGACATCTTTGATTTTTCTGAAAAGAGGCACCCATTTCATTTCCATGGAGAAACATTTACTAGAGGTAGGAGAAAGGGAGATACTAAGAGATTTAGCTACTTTTTCAAGCATGATGCTGTATGAAGCACCAGAGTTGATGATGTAATTGTTTAGCTTGTATCTATTAACCAACAAGGTTATGTAGAAAGGTTATACCTTTATAGAGGTAGAGGGTGTGGAGGTAAGATAGTTCATGCATGGAGTGGATTGAGATGCACATGGTGGTTCTTTGGTGGTGTCATATTTTAAATTAGGGTTGCTTCCTTTGATATGTTGAATGATTCTTTTAAGATGCTTGGGATGAGTTCTCAAGTATTCAAATCCAGGTATTTGTAATTTTATTTTTTTGCAATGGTCAATGAAATCAAAGGATTTCATCTTCAATTTCTGATTCAAAATATTCTTATTTTTCATCTTCGTTACTTTTACACATTGCATTGACCGATGGAGCCTCCAAGGCAAGCCTTCAGGGTGCTCCTGTAATCTGGTTTCTACTTTGGATTGAAAGAGATGTTCGTTGAGAAATATCATTTTTCAGCATTATCAACTCATTTTCCAACTTCTGTAATGTTGGATCAGTTCTCCTATCTTGAGGACTTTTGGTTCTCTCTTTTTCCAAAGGATTCTTGATCTTACCCGATAAGATGAGGTCATCTTCTACCTCAACAGCAATTTCCTAAGCTCAGTCTAAATCTCTTGGTTGAACTCTCCATAGAAAGAAACTTACTTCAAGTATTTGAGCATTCATAAAATATCTTCATGTTACCTGGAGTGGTAATACCAGTGGTGGGAATTTTATTGACCAGCCTATTAAATTTGGCTAGGTAGTCTCTCATGGACTCATGTGGCTCTTTCTTCATCTGGGTCAGTTGAGTAAGGAGGCCATGAGCATCTTTAGTGGTCTTGAATCTTTCTTCAAATTTCTTCTTGATATCACCCTAATTGGATATTGAGTGTGATGGCAAGTAATGGAACCAATCTACCACCACATCTTACAATGTTTCGAAAAATAACCGCACAGTAACATCTTTGTATTGCTCTCCAAGGATATTGCATGATGTGATAAAGGTTGTGATGTGATCATAAGGATATTTCTTGTCATCTCCACATAACTTTGGAAAATTCTTTCTCAACCCTTTTGGAATCTCATGAAGTGGTGGATTCAAAGCCAATGTACCAGTGTTTTTTCCCCATGGTACAGTTGTTTGTGCTTGATTCAATAAAATCTAGCTATTTTATTTAAATCTAAATGCAAAGATAAGTTGTAAATGATATATATTGGAATATAAATGTTAAACAATTTATTTAATTTTATCTATAAAAGGAAATGAGAAGGGTAAGGTACTTATCTGAATTTATCTTATCCAATAGTGATTTTGGAATGGACAATATGATGAAACAGAAGCATAGATTATCACAATGAACCACAGAAAAATGCAGCAGAGGTGGAAATGGTTGGATTGGGATGCCTGGAGAGGGACAGGGGACCCTATGGGCACCCTAGGCTTGTTTCTAGGTGCCTGGGTTTACAAAAAAGGTCAAAACCTGGTTTTAATATGGTCACTAGGGATTTGTATTTACTCACCTTTGGTCACCTTTATGTCGTACTTGGATCACAACCTACAAAACCCTCAAATAAACATCAAATCCTAAAAAAAGAAAGATGTAAACTGAGGGGTCAGACTGTCCTCAGCTATCACAATGGTGAACTTACGACTGAGAAATGAACTACATCTCATACCCAATGCAGTTTTGTGTGCTTGTGTGTGCAATAGTGCTCATAGGTTGTCCTCGTACCAATGATGCCAAGATAGCGGGCGGTGGCTAGCTAAAATGCAATTTTTTTTATGGAATAGAATGAAATTTTCCCTTCTTATACAGTGTGTATGTAGATTAATGTGCCCAAATGCAGTCCCTTGATTTATGTAGATAGCCATCCCTTGATAACAATTGTATTCCCATATAATTGTATGTATGTTGTGTTTATATAGGGATCTCTTGTTTTAATTTCAACACTAATGACCCGACATGTTGACTAGTACCTTATAAGATGAGAGGGAAAACCAAAAATACCAACCTCAATTGTAAAAAATAAGATCAAACACAAAGAGGACACGGGCACCCAATATGGATAGGAGTATCTGGTGTGTGTTCAGAGATAAGTGACGATAAATGAGTGAGGAGTGACAGACAGGGATCCCTGAGACCTGACCAAAACTAGGTGTATGAGTGACAAGTGTGAAAGATAAAAGTAATAAAGACCAACAAGTCAACCGGATGGACTATGGGATGGGTCATGAGTGAGTACTCTTCTTACGCAAGATCCATATAAAAAATAACATACTTTGCGGTATAGTAAATAGTAGTAAGTGTGATTTTATGTCTACATTTACCCCCACTTTATGTTAGTGAGAAAAATCATGGTAACATAAGTAGATGAGATGTGTACTTGAGAGAACTTTGGAGAATCTTATGTCATAGAAGAACATGCAAATGTGGTAGAATTACAAGCTGAATGAGAACATATAGCGTGAAAAACCATGCATCAGCGTGTCGATCTATGCGGCATAACGAGAGACGTGGGACCTTTGTGAGGAGTGCTAAGGGAGATTGATGATTATGATGTTTGAATGATTGGAGATTTTGATTTTTGTAATTGATGAATATGTGATGGGGTAGGGATTGATTAGTTCCCAACCTGATCACGTGTGTATGAAAAAATGAGGATTTAGGCATCTTGCTGCCAGAGGAAGAGTGTAGGGAGAGAAGTCTATTGTTACCCTCCAACTTTAACTACATCCCCAAAATATTTAGCCACTGCAGATGGAAAAAGACCGTATTTTGATGATTTTTGGATCCAATTTGATTTAACGTGATAACTCATATAGGATAATTATAGGAAAGGCAATGACGTCGCATTACCCCCACTTCATGTGTGTCACTGAAATGTGTATGTGGTAGCTTCTATGTTAGGTCATCTGGGAAAATGGTGATATAACTCCCAAGTTTAGGTTATGTGGGAGGATAAATACGATATGTTTGTGTCAATTTATGAATGTAATTTTGAATTTGTATTGTCTCAAGTTGAATGCATGTGATTAATTGATTGGTTACTCATGGATAGATTTTACGTTTATTTCCCCCAAGGGGTTAGTTCATTAGGGGGAGTTGCTAGAAAGGAGATATGAGATATCACATGGTATATGAGCAAATGTTTGATAATGATGTATTAGAAATGTAAATTGTTTATGTAATGGGTATAAGGGGAATTATAGGATGAACCCAATTGTATGCCCCTTTTGGCGAAATTAGGAGTGATGATAAGAACTAAAGTTGAGATGAAAGTAAGTGTGTGACGAGGTGATAGTGGATGTATGATAGATGTCACAAAAAGTGTGTGTATATCGAATGAGAATAACATAAAGGAGGAATATGGTGTGTGTAAAATGGGTATGATATAATAGTAGATGAAATTCTGAAGAGAATGTCATGAACGAGACAGGAATCGTAGTAAGTGTGCTCAAGATATGATGGAAACCATACGAGGTGTATTAATTCAAAGGATAAAACGTAAATAATGACTATAGCACAGTAAGTGATTGAAAGTTACTATAAATAGTAAATAGAAAAAGTGAATAATTATTTCATTTGGTAATTGTGCGAGTGTGATTTTGAGCTCTAGGTGTGCAAAGATGCCTCAAATGAGAGCACTGTGATTGATTCATTTTGAGCTTGGTGGTAGCAGTTGTGGTAGCATGTACAACAGTATAGCTACTAAGTGTAATTTTTTTTGAAAAATGTGTTGAAATTGGTCATTTTTGGTTAATTTTTACAAAAAATTGTTTTTGATTTTCTCGACGTTTTAGACCTGAATAAGAGCAGTGAAGGCGTTAATGACCTTTGGGACAGAAGCGCCTTAGGCATCAGTGCTAGTGACCTACTCCTAGGCACCTCAGTCGTGTTCCTAGGTGCTAACATCCTAGAAAGCTCGGGTTGAGCCCATAATGTTGGAGATGTGAAAATTGATGTGTGTTAATGCTATAGGTAGGTGTATTTTTCCTATATCTGATCTTCTAACGTCTTGTTTTTTTGTGGTTTGCAGAAGGAAATTAATTCAAGAAAGTTTTGTAGTGGCTGATACTTGATTACATTGCTAGGATTGGGGTTTCCAAATGATGAGTGGTATGTTCTAGACCGTGTCGGATTGTGGCACATAGCAAGGATGGGGGATGTGCCCCATAATATGCCTAAGATCACAACATTGTGCCTAGAGGTGGAGTATAGATACTTGCACCTTTTGATTACCTATAGGGGATATGGCAATTACTCTAGAGGATGTGTATCAGATATTGTGATTGTCGTATCATTAGGGAGAGGGTTCATGTGATGGCCGTGTATGATGCACAGAGATAAACGAGGTCTGTTATGCGGTACTTTAAAGGGTCCCGAGTACATATAGAGGTTCATATTAGATTAGACGTTATATTGACTTCAGGAGTTCCACGATTACAGAAGTTCATCACTGTTGTGATTCTGTCTTCGATTGCTATGGAAGGTGGTGGCATAGGCATATTATATAATATGTATGATATATGTCAACGGATAGAGGAGGAGAGCATGAGGTATACCTAGGCACTATGTGTATTGTCCCACCTATACAGGGATCTATATAGATTTACATAGGAGGAGCATGGAGGTGATATCGGAGCTACTACATAATTACATTTATGGGCCTATGAACATATTGTGATATTGAGGCCACTTGGTGGACCACGAAGAGAGTGGGTTATGTCATATATATTCGTTGGGAGATGGGTAGGTGTGCATGGCAAGAAGATGGATATAGAGTGATGATAGATCGTTATGGGGCTAGAGAATATGACATGGAATCCATATAGGTACTATGGAGGAAGGCCAGAGGATGTAGTGGAGTTACACTATATTCTATGGATTATGTGGTTAGAGGACCGGTTTCCAGAAGTGACTGAGCTATTTTAGGTGGAGTGCGTGTCAAGAAATTTTGGCATGTCCCAGGATATGCCCCCAAAACCATATGTATGGTTGAAGAGCTATTAGAGCACTAAGGAGGGCCGAAGCTAGACCAGGGCCCTTAGGATGACAGCTAGTACAACCCATGCAAGATGAGGTAGATGCAAGCGATTGAGCTAATAGATGTGGACGATACATGGTGTACGAAGGCCTACCACGCATGGTGGGAATCACATCAATGGGTGGTTTTGTTTCCATTTTTTCCAATGTGGCGACATTACCATCAAAATGAGGAGGAAAGGGGAAAGCACATGCCCCATATAGCATAGTGGCAGTGGTAGTGAAGCGTGAGTATTTGGATAGTGATGTTTTTAGATTTTTTATTTGGTTGATTGACTATTGTTTTTATTGTCTAGGTTCATGTGTAAATTAGGAAATCTATAAGACTTGAAACTAAGCACCTAAGAGTTTCAAAGATTTAAACTAATCTAACAATAACCGTCAAGATAAGAGCTTAAGGATACTAACTTCTTTAACATGCATATAACTTTGAAAACAATCAAACTAACATGCCTAAATCAATCTCTACTCTTTGAATGCCAACTTTGAAATGAACCTAAGAAGATTCTTAGCAATCATATTTGATTGTTAGTATGATCTCAAGGTTTTGAGAATGGAGTCTCACCAATAATGGCTACAAGACCATATTGGTTCTCTCTAATTTACTCAATCTTAAGTTAATGGATGCACTATGAAGATTCTAGCTCAATATAAATGGAGAAATTCTCAAGATCCTAAATGCCTATAGTTTATGCTAAGCGAGCAAAACTGTTCTAAGAAATGGTAAGGAGGAGGGTTATATTTATAGGTTTCATATTCCAAGAATGGTATGAATTTGGTGCATGTGGGACAAAAGGTCAGTCCAAAAAGTAATTTTTACAATTTAATGCACTTTTGATTAGAATTAGAAGTTAATTAATCTCTTAGGATTATTTAAGAATCCCAAGTAAGTTTAGGAAGCTTTCTAGGAGCATCTGGAGGAGGTTTTGAAATATTTTAGATGTGTTGGAAGCAAGAGTTAGCCAATAAGAAGTTTTATTAGTTAAATGTAAGATAGGAGGCTTAATCAACGTATAGTAGTTAACTAAGAGGATTGAGGGGGAAATAAGCCTAATTGACAAAGTATCATCAATTTATAGGGAATAGAATAGTTAGTACAATATTAGTAATAAATATACTTTGAGAAAAATACAGGGTCTACATTTTCCCCTCTTTGGGGTGGTGTAAGCTACGCCACTTCAAATATAGTAGACAAGCATAAACAATTAAAAATTTTAAAAAGGGGTAGAAGAAAAAATTAGTAGAATAAAGGATGCCCTCTCGAATGTCGATGGGATGATGAAAGAGGTCGATCGAAGAAGATCGAAAAGATGAAGGACATAGATAGATTACAAATGGGGTTGAGATGCCTCTAGTAAAAGAGAATAATAGTGTGAAGATTAGAAAGGTGATATAGAAGAAAATAAGTATGAGTAAGGGGGGTTGAGCTAACATCCATCAAGTATCATGTAAATAACTTAATTTTTATCATATTGGTAGTGATCTTCATCATCAGTCCTTATTAAAAATGTAAGCATACGACAAAAATGTAGAATGACATGAAAATCCATAGTACAAAAAAATGTCTATTACTAAAAACCAACTCCATGTGACATACAGAATGCAATGCAATACGAGAAAGTAAACAAGCCAACTTAACAGGGAAACAAGTACAAACACACATACTTAAACCAACAACGTCTAAGATAGTTGCACAAATGTTTTTTTATCGAGCTGGAGTTCTCAAATGTTCATGTGTAACAACAAGGGTTAAAATTAGGGCCCAAGCAAGGATAAATGTGAGGGGAAATATGGTTGACATAGGGGTCCAATGAAAAAGTATTCATGCGCTACAAAATAGTACCAGGCAACTCGTTGTGCCAAGATAGTACAAACAGAGCAAGCAGACCAGATTTGTTAATGGGGTAGATCCAAATAATCCGTGAGTCATTATTATAGAAACAAGTGAAAATAAAAGCAATATATAATTTGAATACAATGCATTTGATAGGATTTAGCTGCATACTAGCGTTTTACAAAAAATTTTGGCAATTTTTTTTAAATTTTTACGTGTATGGATTTTTTATGATTTTTACCATTTTTTGATTGATTTGAATTTTTTTAGGATTTTTAGAATTTTTTGGAAGAATGTAGGATGGAAGATCGCCTGAAAGTAACGAAATTTCCCCAAGGAGAAGAAATGGCCGCCGGGGAGCAAAAATATGCCCCGGCAGGATAAAAATGGGTGAAAATGATCATTTATTAAAAATAAATATCATGGTGGATGATAGAGGAAGTTAGAACAATCATGGCAGACATATCACACCTCTCGATCATCATGGTGAGTGAAAACACATCGCGAAGGGGTCAAAATTACCACATATACCCCTCCCGGGGGTAAATCATCGTGAGTAATTCATTTGTTACCGAGCCCTTGCTGATTTTACTGTGAGAGTTGTCCTAACCCTGGAGAGATATGGTGCAAGTTCCAGAGACATATGAGTCAAGAAGACACAATCTAGGAGTACGTGCAGATGCATGGTGATGAACCCTACATGAGTACCATGTTCCTCATTTAAGTTTATAGCATTTAATGTCATTTATTAGGGTAGAAAATGGGGGTGATAACATATGCACGTGCCTTAGGGGCACACATGCATCATCAGGCATGCACAAGTGTTAGTAGGACGTATGCGCACAAGTGCATGTGTTTCCAGAGGTGTCTTGGGCATCATAAAGATAGGTAAAGCATATGCACATGAGTTTATATATAGGCTAGAGCGCATGGGCGCCAGAGCAGAGTTTTTCACACACGGGCGGGTGCGTGAGTGCGGGCAGGTGCACGTGGGTGCCGTAAGGGGCACGCAAGAATCAATTTTATGCAAGGGAAAAGGGTGCGTGTGTATGTGTCTGAATGTGCACGTGGGTGTCGAGAAGGGCACGTATGCGCTTTGGGCATGCATACATGAAAAGGGGCACATATGCGTCCTTAGGGGCGTGTGAGTTCGGAAAGGGGGTTAAATCATACTTATAAGAATTTAGGAAATTTTTAGAATAATGTAGGGGTTAGAAGGTTGATGTTAGATGATGTTAGATAGAAGAAAATATAATAAGTGTGTTGTTTGATCTTGCAGAGATAGCTACCTACCTTGCAGACGCGGGAGCGACAAGTCCGGTTGGCCAAATTTCAGGTGACCTTCTCACGACACAAGAGTATCTTTTTAGAGATTATCTTAGATGTGACAGAGCTTGCATAAATGGTTCAAATGCCACAAATTACACTTGATCATAGTCTTCTTACACCCTTAGCTGAGAGGTGGCATAGTGAGAGTCAGTGCTTCAGATTACCCACTAGCTAGATGATTGTTACTCTTGAGGATGTTTGGAGGATACTTAGATTACCAATCCAAGGGAAGTTGATAAAGTACGACGGGGACCCTTCCCAAATCACATATTTTTTGATTGAGTTATTTGGTGTGGTTGATATACTGTGAGAGGGGATGTTAGTGTGGATGCATCCATGTTTTAGAGATCAAAGATTATCCCATGTGGTCATGTATCTTATGGCTCTTGTCACCGGCATCCTGCTGCCTTGACAAGAATGGTGCTTCATTCCTATTGGGCCTGATTGGGGTTATTTGCGACCTAATCAGAGGAGATCGATATTTTTGGGGCCAGTTCCTTCTTACACATTTATACTGAGATTTACATCTGATTACTTACTACGGTCAGAAGACCGTGGGGGCCAGATATGCTTTTACAGATATGGGCATGGGACCATATTGTTATTGGTCACCCCATAGGAGTATTGTGAGATCAAGCTCCTGATGAGCCTTCAGTCATAGGATGGGCCCATGTAGGTGACGATGTGCAAGATCACATGGGTGATACCTTTTTCTATCATCAATCCTTTACTGAGATTCAGCTACGAATGATTGTTTGGAGACCATACAGGCATTACCAGTGGCTAGAGGATCCAGTTGAGCTCGATGTTTATTTAGTTGAGCATTTTTTTATCAGTATCCACGGCTATATTATGGAGTATTATAGGATTGATCAGTTATAGCGGTAGTTTGGGGTAGTATAGGATGTTCCCAGCGTGGAGATGTGGTATGCACACTATGCCAAAGAGACATTTGACATTAGCCCTTTGATCAAGACACAGCGGGCTAGAGATAGCTTTGAGAAAATGGTTCCACTGGTATGGGTATCTCTACGGCAGATGATAGATCCAGGGACCACAGTGGCCTATGTTTCCTGGTATGTTACAATGTTGTCAAGGTATTTAACTATCCCTCAGGCTGCATGGAACGTAAGAGTGTGGCCCCCACAAAAGCATCGACCCCGTAGAGGAATAAGACAGCGTAAGGGTGAGCACGATAGTGAACAGTGATGATGGGAGTGATGATGAGTCTGACAGAGATAGTGGGGATGGACAAGGACAGGGACAGGGACATCCACAAGTCTGGATGCCCCATGTGGGTATACAAGTTTTGATTCATGTGCCCTTACAGCAGGTTCCTCCAATGAGACATGTACATCAGCCTCCTATTGTTAGCCCACCACATAGCCCCACAGTAGGCAGAGGAGATGGATGGGGGACCCCACCACGGGGTCCTGTAGGTAGGGGATGGGATGAGGATCCGTAGGGTGTAGGGGAGTTAGCTATGTTGCGGAAGCAATTACAATATATGGTAACTCTTCAGCTCCATGACACCACATAGAGAGACCGTGTTATCATTAAGAGGGATCATAAAGTTACAGAGAGGGCACAGCTACAGTCTAAGAGATATTAGTAGGCCACACAACAGGCATAGCTACAGGAATTTATAATAGAGTGATATCATATCTGGATAGAGTGGGTACAGGCTTAGGCCATGGTGGTCAGGCTTTTAAAGGAGGTTTCCTCTTTGTGTGAGTTTATCGGTGTTTTTTCCATGCCCCTTAGTTTACATGGATATGGTCATAGCCATTGGAGAGGTTGCTTATTATAGATCATTATACTATGATGTTGTTCTAGAGGGTTAGGGAGCTCCTGTGTTCAGCCAGCAGGCCATGAGTAAGAGTGCCTCATAGTTACGTAGGGCACCTCCATTAGCCAAATCGATGGATTAGCCCCGAGTAGGTCAGCAGCCATTAGTATAGAAGAGTGCAGTTCCTCCTGTGGGTCTATCACATTAGATTCTCCCATCGAGCAGTAGACCTGGCAGTCCACATGAGGGAGAGAGTCGGTCATGACTCTACTTTATTTGATATATTTACAAATGTACATTTTTATGTACACCTCGATATGAAGGCACATTTTTGACAATATATATGTACTATTTTTGGCTATGCCTCACTATGAAGGCACATTTTGTATCGATTCCCATGATGGCATACCATGTTATGTTTGTGGAGCCTATTTTCATGTTAGAGTGTGGTACACCTTCTATGTGTTACACTCGGGTATTTTTACTGTCCCCCCCGATCGATGGGGATTCGGGGGCAAAGCCCCCGAAGCAAATTTTCATGGGTGGTTTATTACCCCATGGGTAATGGGTAACCGTTATGGGTTGTTTATGGGCCCATGGTTTTTTGGTACCCATTGTTTTGATACCCACAGTTTTTTGCCCATGGTTTTGATACCCATGGTTTTTGCCCATGGTTTTGATACCCACGGTTTTGCATCAAATTGCTTAAGCAATTGTCTATTTAGATGGTCTTATGCATATGATACCTATACAATAAAATGCATTGCAAATGTGCTTTAAATTTGGGTGTGAATTCTGTAGAGTTTGTTGAGCATAGCTCCAAATGGATCTAGGTATTGTATTGAGAGAGTGGAGGCTTGTAATAAAATCTGAGCAAGTGATTCTTGGTGGACGTAGCCCAAATTGGGTGAACCACGTTAAATATTGTCTCTCTGTGTTGTGTTATTTATTCTGCACTTTTATTTCACATCTGTAATATTTTCTGCATATTATTTTCTACTGTTGCGATTCTGTAAGGGATTATTCCGCATATTTTATCTCTTATTTCCTATCAATTGGTATCAGAGCCTGGTTTTGGTTTGCTTAAGTGTTGAATTGTAGGGAAAGTTTTATCTTGAGTGGGAGCTATGGCAGATGATGGAAGATCTAGGGTTGATAAATTCAACGGGTAGAATTTCAGTCTCTGGAAGATGTAGATGGAAGATTACATTTATCAAAAGGATCTTTATACTCCGCTATTTGAGAAGGTGAACAAACGCTCAAGTATGATAGATGCGGAATGGGATTTGTTGGATCGGAAGGCACTTGGAATGATCCGGCTGTGTCTTGCATCTTCTGTATTATTTAATGTTTCAAAGGAAAAGACTACAAAAGATCTAATGGATGCATTAGGGAAGTTGTATGAAAAACCCTCTGCCTCTAACAAGATATTTTTAATGAAAAAGTTGTTTAATATGAAGATGTCTGAGAATAGTTCAGTAGAAGATCATTTAAATGATTTCAATACGGTTGTGAATATGCTAGCTTCGGTTACAATAGAATTTGATGAAGAAGTTAGGGCTTTATTAATTCTGTGCTATTTACCTGAAAGTTAGAATAGCCTAGTAATGGCGGTAAGCAACTCGGTTCCAGCTAACTCGAAGTTGAAGTTTGAGGATGTTGTAGGGGTGATTCTAAGTGAGGAAATGTGAAGAAAAATCTCTGGTGAATCTTCTACTTCAGGGAATGCTTTAACAATGGAAACTAGAGGGAGACAGAAGAATAGAGGAAATCATGGAAAATTGAAAGATCGGGCGAGGTCAAAATCCAAGAGCAAGATTGTATGTTGGAACTGTGGAAAGTCTGGGCATGCAAAGAAGGACTGTTGGGAGCTTCGGGATAAGAAGAAACAACAGGAAGAAAACAAGGAGGCAAATGTGGCATCGGGTAATGTATGCCATGATGTTTTGATTCTTTCTTTGCATAATATTACTGAATCTTGGGTTTTAGATTTAGGGGCTTCCTTTCATACTACTCCACATAGGCATTATTTTGTTGATTATGTTTAAGGGGATTTTGGGCATGTTTTTCTTGGTGATGATGAGCCTTGCAGTATAGTTGGAAAAGGTTTTTTTCAGGTTAAGATGTAGAATGGAAATACATGGCTATTGAAGGATGTTAGACATGTGCCTACATTAAGGAGAAATTTTATATCAGGAGGGGCAATTGGGAAGTGATGGTTGTACTGTGATATTTACAGCTGACTCTTGGAAGGTTACCAAGGGTGCTCTTGTGGTGGCAAGAGGTAAGAAGGTTGGAACCTTGTATTTATCCACTGATAGTATTAATGATTGTAATCTTGTGGCTTCAGATGCAGATACAACATTATGGCACTATAGGCTCGGTCATATGAGCCATAAGGGCATGGACATCATAAAGAATAATTTACCTGGATATACAGAAATAGGTTTGGATTTCTATGAGAACTATATATATGGGAAACAGAAGCGAGTAAGGTTTCTCAAGGTTGGACTTACGAAGAAAGAGAGTAAGTTAGAGCTGGTACATTCTGATGTGTGGGGGCCAGCTCATGTATCATCTCTTGGGGGTTCAAGTTATTATGTTACTTTTATTGATGATGCAACAAGGAAAGTTTGGGTTTATTGTATTAGAAAAAAATCTGATGTATTTGATACTTTTGTTAAATGGAAAGCCTTGGTAGAGAATGAAACAGGTCTTAAGTTAAAATGTCTTAGGTCAGATAATGGAGGGGATTATTGCAGCAATGAATTTGATGATTATTGTTCTAAGAATGGAATCCGTAGGAAAAATACGGTTCCAAGAACCCCGCAACATAATGGGGTGTCAGAAAGGATGAACAAAACAATAATGGAACATGTTAGGAGCATGAGGATACATGTAGGACTGCCTCTTTATTTTTGGGCAGAAGCGGTAAGCACAGCTATGTACTTAATAAACATAGGACCCTCAAGTGCCTTGGATGGAGGCATACCTAAGGAGGCTTGGTACGGTAAGAAATTTGATTACTCATTTCTTAGAGTATTTGGATGTGAGGTGTTTGTTCATATTGACAAGGATGATAGGACCAAGCTAGAGGCTAAATCAGAAAAATATAATTTTATTGGTTATGGTGGTGATGACTTTGGATTTAAATGTTGGAGTATTAAGGACAAGAAAATCATTCAGTCTAGGGATGTGGTCTTTAATGAGAAAGTCATGTATAAGCAAAAGTTACAGGAAAACAGGGAAGAATCCAAGAAATAATACGCAGTGGTAGAGGATCTTCCGGATGGGACAGTGACCCATGAATCAGTTTAGGAACCTACTCAACAAGAACCCCAAAACTCCTACAGTGAGGAGGTCTTCTAGGGTAAGAAAAGAACCTGAACGTTTTTCTCCTTCTCTTTATTATTTATTACTCTCTGATAGTGGAGAGCCAGAGAGCTTTGATGAAGCAATGCAAGTAGATGCTAGTAAGAAGTGGGAGCAAGCCATGGATGAGGAGCATAAGTCTCTCATGGAGAACCCAACTTGGGATTTGGTGAAGCTACCGGAAGGCAAAAGAGCATTACAGAACAAGTGGGTGTACAAATTTAAAGACGAAGGAGGAAAGAAAAGATATAAGGCCCGGTTGGTGGTCAAGGGGTTTGCATAGAAACAAGGTATAGATTTTGATGAGATCTTTTCTCCTGTAATAAAAATGACTTTTATTAGAACTGTTCTTAGAATAGTGGCAGCAGAAGACTTGCACTTAGAATAGTTAGATGTAAGGACTGCATTTCTCCATGGTGATTTGGAGGAGGAGCTATATATGCAGCAGCTAGAAGGATATGAAGTCAAAGGTAAAGAGGAGATGGTGTGTAAACTAAAGAAGAGCTTGTATGGCCTGAAACAAGCTCCACGTTAATGGTATAAGAAGTTTGATAGCTTCATGATGGAGCAAGGTTATATCAAATGTCATTCTGACCATTTCATGTATATAAATAAATTTGAGGATGGAAGTTATATTATCCTGTGTTTGTATGTTGATGACATGTTGGTTGTAGGTAAAAACATGCAGGAAATAAAAGTACTCAAGAAACAGCTAAGTGAATCCTTTGATATGAAGTATTTGGGGGCTGCCAGACAAATCCTTGGTATGAGGATAACTCGGGATAGGAAGGAATGGAAGTTGACTTTATCTCAGGAAGAGTACATTAAGAAGGTATTGGATAGGTTTAACATGCAGGATGCTAAACTGGTTGGGACTCCCTTGGCAGGCCACTTTAGGTTATCAAAGGAGCAGTGTCCCAAGATAGAGCAGGAAAGAAACCATATGTCCAAGGTACCTTACTCATCAGCGGTTGGTAGTTTTATGTATGTTATGGTATGCACTAGGCCTAATATTTCCCATGGAGTAGGAGCTATGAGTAGATTTATGAGTGATCTAGGTAAAGAGCATTGGCAAGCAGTAAAGTGGATCCTTCAGTATTTGAGAGGGACCATAGGGATAGTTTTATGCTACAGTGGATCAGACACCACTTTACGTGGTTATGTAGATTCAGACATGCTTGGAGATGTAGACAGCAGGAGGAGACAACAGGTTATATTTACACTATAGGTGGGATAGCAATAAGCTGGATTTCACGACTACAGAAGCTGGTGGCTTTGTCAACCATGGAGGTTGAGTATGTTGCTGCCACAGAGGCAAGCAAAGAGATGATTTGGTTACAATAATTGCTTGAGGAGTTAGGGCATAAGCAGGACGAATGTAAGCAGCATAGTGATAGTCAGAGTGCTATACACCTAGCTAAGAACTCTGCTTTGCACTCTAGGACGAAGCATATATAGTTGAGATATCACTTCATCAAGACAGCTTTAGAGGAAGATAAGTTTTAGTTGGAGAAGATTCATACCAGTCAGAATCCTATAGACATGATGACCAAGGTGGTCACAAGGGATAAACTAAAGCTATGTTCAGCTTTGGTTGGCCTTCGTGAATGACAGTGAAGGGTTGAGAAGTTTGCTTAGTGGAAATCAGTCTCTAAGTGGGAGATTGTTATGTTTGTGGAGCCCATTTTCATGTTAGAGTGTGGTACACCTTCTATGTGTTACACTTGGGTATTTTTATGTACACCTCGATATGAAGGCAAATTTTTGACAATGTATATGTACTATTTTTGGCTATGCCTCACTATGAAGGCACATTTTTTTATCGATGCCCATGATGGCATACCATGTTATGTTTGTGGAGCCTATTTTCATGTTAGAGTGTGGTACACCTTCTATGTGTTACACTCGGGTATTTTTACGGCCCCCCCGATCGATGGGGTTTGGGGGCGAAGCCCTTGAAGAAAATTTTCATGGGTGGTTTATTAACCCATGGGTAATGGGTAACCATTATGGGTTGTTTATGGACCCATGGTTTTTTGGTACCCATTGTTTTGATACCACCAGTTTTTTTGCCCATCGGTTTTGATACCCACGGTTTTTGCCCGTGGTTTTGATACCCACGGTTTTGTATCAAACTGCTTAAGCAATTGTCTATTTATATGGTCTTATGCATATGATACATATACAAGCAAATGCATTGTAGATGTGCTTTGAATTTGGGTGTGAATTCTATAGGGTTTGTTGAGCATAGCTCCAAACGGATCTAGGTATTATATTGAGAGAGTGGAGGCTTGTAATAAAAGCAGAGCAAGTGATTCTTGGTGGACATAGCCCAAATTGGGTGAACCACATTAAATATTGTCTCTTTGTGTTGTGTTATTTATTCTGCACTTTTATTTGAGATCTGTAATATTTTCTACATATTAGTTTCTACTATTGCGATTATGTAAGGGATTATTCCGCATATTTTATCTCTAATTTCCTATCATACCATGTATCTGATGATTATATACTTAGACACATTTGTATATGGACACTGATATTTTGACATATATATATAATATATATATATATAATATATATATATATATATATATATGATGATGATGATGATGGACTTTGATTGTGATATTTTTGGTTGTATCACACATGTTTGATGTATGAGATAGCATTAGATGATATCACATTGTTTTATATGAGATACTTCATTTTATACTTATCATATTTTTTGTATGAGATAGAAATAGATGATATCACATTACTTTGCATTTGATATTGATGATTGTCCGCGTTTTTATTATGGTCTATGTTTGAGGGGGGGAGAAGGAGGTCCCTCTTGCCCCTCATAACGATATTATATGATGTTAGCTTAGCATACATGTTTAATTTTCATGTTCAAGATGATGTAGCTTAACTTTTTATTAATAGATGATGTATAGATGTGATGATAGATGCTATGATGATGAGATAACAACAAACTATACAAAATAAACAATCAAGCACAAACTAATCAAATCTAATACAATACAACTATTTACAAGTATGCAAGATAAAATGAATTCAATGCAATGCACAACATATTAAAGTAGCACTCAATCTAAGTAAGAAAATGGATTCAAATTTAAAGCACACAATACGAAGAAGTAATGCAATCAAAACTATATAAACCAAAAACTAAAAGTAAGTAAACTGCTACTTTGTTTTTGCAGGACAAATTTGAAATGTTTTTCATTGTTTTTGGTGTTGTCTTGAGCCAATTTGCAAGGCTGTTGTTCACATTGTTTTTGTATTTTTGTCCATAAAAGGGTTTTTTAGATATGTAGGGTTTTTTTTACAAATTTATATGAATGTTTTTGGAATTTTCTAAGGTTTTCCAAAGATATGTATAGGAAACGAAGAAGCGTGAATGCCCCCAGTAATGCTTGAAAAGTGACGGTGCCCCCAGCGTTTAGATGGGAATGTACAAAAGTGATCCCTTCACATATATAGAAGATTAGATCAGTCGGATCAAGGCCACAAAGGATAAAGTTCAAAAGGATCTCAACCTCATGAAAACCTAGCCCTAAATTAAAACAAGTGTACTCTTAGATATGAGATATGCTTATGAAAAATGGATCCTCCCAGGGTGTCGAAAACTGGTTTTCACCAAGGAACATGTCCAATGTGTCATAATTGCATGGTTTTCATAGTTTGACGACCTGTTTTCTTTTTAATTTTTATCACGGTTTTTTTTTTTTCTTGTTTTTTCTTTGATTTTTGAGGAACCTCATATTCAAGCATAGAACCATTTGAGATGTATTGCATTCATGAGTTCCTTTATTTCCTCACCATTTGAGTGAGCAAGTTTGTATGCCCCTGAACCATACTTAGTGACTACCACATGTGGCCCTAACTAGTTCGGCTCAAGCTTTCCTTTCTTTTCTCAATCCTTGGTGGTGTTGAACTAATTTTATTTGAGTACTAGATCTCCTACCTCAAACTAGTGAGGTATTATCTATTTTTTGAAGCCCCATGACACTCAATTATTATATACCTTTAAGTGATTAAGTGCCCACATGCATTTCTCATCTAGTAGCTCCAACTCTGCTAGTCGAGCCACTTGATAATCTGCATCCTTATCCAGATATTCCCTGAGAGATATTCTCAGGAAAGGAAGCACAATCTCCATTGGTATGATGGCCTCAATTTCAAAGACTAGTGAGTAGGGTGTAGCACCAATAGGAGTGTGGATGGAGGTTTGATAAGCCTAGAGGGCGGGATGGATTTGTAAGTTCCAATTATGGCCTATTTTACTTACCATATTTTCTATTATATGAACGAGTGTTTTTTTAGTGGCCTCTACTTTTCCATTACCTTGAGGATAATAGGGAGTGGGCCACTTTAAACGACTTTAGAAGTGCTAGCATAATGATTTAATTGTCTTTTTCTTGAAGGAATTACCATTATCTACTACAATGGCAAAGGGGATTTCGTAACAGAAGATGATGTTGTTCATGATGAATTTTAAAATTTACGCATCAGTAACATATGTGAGAGGGACATCCTCTACCCATTTTTTGGAATATTCAATGACAGTTATAATATATGTATGGCCATCTAAGGAGGTATGAGTGAGTTTCCCTATGAGATCTAATCTCCATTTTGAAAATGGCCATGGTGTTGTAATTGGTTGTAAATTTTGTGTTGGTGCATGAATCAAGTTTCCTTACTTCTGACAAAGTTCACACTTCTTGATGTAATTGCAGCAATTTTCTTCCATGGTAGGCCAATAGTAACTTAATCTTAGCAGTTTCTTAGCAAGCACAATTCCACTTGTGTTTTCTCCATAAACTCCTTCATGTACTTCTTTGATCGCTTGGACTGACTCAGCCAAATCAAGACAACACAGTGGATTCCCAACGTAGCCTCGACGATAAAGGGTACCTCCTAAGAGGGTATAGTGGGTTATGCAGTGGATAAGGGCTCTTTTTTCATTGTGGGAAATGTCTATAAGAAAGGTATTGTTTTATAGGTAATTGAATATGGGTTCATACCAGGAGAGAAAGGGCCAACAACTTCACATATTAGACATGATTCTAGCAGATCATATGCAATCTCTCGTAGATGTTCCACAAAGAAAGGCATTTTTTACCTGTGGTGTAATACGAAGCAAAGCTCCAATTGTGGTCACGGCGTCTGTTGATCGATTCTACACCCTTGGCATTTGTTTAAAATAGACACATATGAAGTACTCCTTGAGAGTATCAACCATCTTCTTATATGGGATGGGCTTGTCATCCTTGACCTTATATTCATCATTGACTTGTTTGATGATCAATTGTGAATCACCAAAGACTCTTAGCTATCAGATATTCCATTTGATAACAATTTTCAAACTAGTAATGAGTGCCTTGTACTCTGTGATATTATTAGTACATGGAAAACTTAGTTAGAAAGCATGCGAGATGAAGTCTCCTGTTGGAGTGATAAGTACCACACTGGCCCCTGAAATTTGGTAATTGAATGATCCATCGAGGTGCATCTACCATACAATGGATTCTTCAATGTACATCATAAAAGCGTCTGGCATATCTAGACATAATGGTTATGTTCCTGGTAGGGGATATTCAACTAATTGATCTGCAAGAACTTGTCCTTTGAGTGATTTCTGGTTGATAAATTCAATATCAAACTCACTTAGGAGGATGATCTAATTAGCCATCCGTCTAGTGAGTGTTGGTTTGGATAAAAGGTACTTCAAAGGATCAACTTTGGAAATAATCTTGGTTTTGTTATTGAGTAGATAGTGGTGAAGCTTTTGGAAGGAAAATACCATATCTAAGCAATATTTTTCAATCTGGGGATAATTTAGCTCATATGTGATCAAAGTGCAGTTAAGGTAATAAATTGCTCTCTCTCTTTTGCTTATATCGTATTGGGCAAGCAGTGCACCAATAGTGTATTAGGTAGCTTAAATGTATAATAAAAAAGGTTTACCTGGGGTAGGCGGCATGAGAATAGGGGGACTAGTCAGATATTGTTTTATTAATTCAAAGAATTTTTGACATTCAGGACCCTAATTGAAGGTAACATATTTCTTGAGTATATGTGTGAAAGGATGACACTTATCCGCAAGCTATGAGATGAATCGGTGGATTTCCTGAATTTTACCTTATAAGTTGAGTAACTCCTTAAGGTTATTTAGTGGATTCATTTCAATGATAGCTATGAATTTGATGGGATCTACCTCAATCCCTCTTCTTGACACAATGAAACCTAATAGCTTTCCTGATTGTATGCCAAAGACGTATTTCCTAGGATTCAATCTGACTTTGTAGTCTCGGAGGCATTGAAATATATGCCTCAGTACTTCCAGTTGCTCTTCTCTGGTCCTAGACTTTCCCAATATATCATCCACATAGTCCTCCATGATTTCATTCATCATGTCATGAAAGATGATTTCATTGCTCTTTGGTAAGTGGATCCAGCATTTTTGAGACCGAAAGGCATCACTTGGTAGAAAAATTCTCCCCAAGGGGTTGTGAAGGTAGTTTTATGTTGGTCTTCCTTTGCAATCTTAATTTGGTTATAGCCCTAAAATCTGTCCATGAGGGACAACATTCATAACCCACAGTTGAATTGACAATCACGTTAATGTTAGGTAAAGGAAAATAATCTTTAGGGCTTGTTTTATTAATATCCCTGAAGTATGTGTAGATTCAGATACCCACTGGTTTCTTTTGTATTATCAATATGTTTTATATCCATTCTAAATAGTCAATAGGTCTAATAAAACCTACTACCAATAGCTTCTCTAGTTCTTATTTGACCAAGAGCGCAACATGTGGGTGCATCTTCCTTAATTTCTATTTGATGGGTATGGCATCTGGGTGCACAACAAGGTTATGCACGACTAAGGTTGGGTCCAAACCTATCATATCTACATTAGACCACACAAATATGTCTACAAATTCTCCTAGCAGTGCCACAAATGTTTTCTACTCATATACCGAGAGTGAAGCTCCCATCTTTACTATTTTTGGATCCTCTTCTAATCCGAAGTTAACATTGATAGTCTCTTCTATCAACAGTTTAGATGCATCTTCCATCCATTTAGGATCGGGGGGGATTAAGATCCTCTTCTATAAGTGGCTCAAAGAGATTTTTATCTTCAAATGGGTCAACTACCTTGTCCATTGATTTTTCTGTTTGTTTGTCCACTGGGTGTGCCATATGTGTTCATGTGTAAATTAGGAAAGCTATAAGACTTGAAACTAAACACCTAAGAGTTTCAAATCTTTAAAATAATCTAACAAGAACCATTAATATAAGAGCTTAGGGAGACTAACTTCTTTAACATGCATATAACTTTGAAAATAATCAAACTAACATGCCTAAATCAATCTCTTCTCTTTGAATGCTAACTTTGAAATGAACCTAAGAAGATTCTTAGCAACCAGATTTGATTGTTAGTATGATCTCAAGGTTTTGAGAATGGATTCTGACCAACAATGGCTACAAGACCATATTGGTTCTCTCCATACTACTCAATCTTGATTTAATAGATTCACTATGAAGATGTTAGCTCAATAGAAATGGAGAAATGCCCAAGATCCTAAATGCCTGTAGTTTATGCTAAGGGGGAAAAATCGTTTTAAGAAATGGTAAGGATGAGGGTTCCATTTATAGGTTTCATATTCCAAGAATGGCATGAATTTGGTGCATGTGGGAAAAAAGGTAAGTCCAAAAAGCACTTTTTACAAGTCAATGCACTTTTGATTAGAATTAGACGTTAATTAATCTTTTAGGATTAATTAAGAATCCCAAGTAAGCTTAGGAAGCTTTCTAGGAGCATCTGGAGGAGGTTTTGATAGATTTTAGATGCCTTGGAAGTGGGAGTTATCCAATAAGAAGGTTTAATTGTTAAATTTAAGATAGGAGGCTTAATCAACGTATAGTAGTTAACTAAGAGGATTGAGGGTAAAATAGGCCTAATTGAAAAAGTATCGTCAATTTACGGGGAATACAATAGTTAGTACAATGTTAGTAATAAAATTGATTTGATCAAATTACAAGTGTCTACATTGTCTAATTTGTTTGTCTATGGATGCAGGTGATGCTTATTGGTCACTGATTATGGACAAATCTATCTGGACATTGACGGAAAATGTGCCCACTAATACACTCGTGGGTGGATGGATGTTGGAGAATGTAGATGATATTATAGACAGGCATGCAAATTTTTTCAAGCTAGTGACGATAGTAGTAACGACATGTACCATGCTACGAAGTAGGAGGGATGAGGTGTGCAAGGATATACAGGTAGCTAAAGAGGCTACATGTGGTGGTCCCTTAGCACAGCATGTGTTTTCTTGGTACATGGAGTTACATACTCACTTTGCAAAGTAGTGTACTGAGAACACACTATTGCATAGGTAGGTAAATAGATATGAGGGATGCGATTAGAGGTGTAGGGTACATGATGAAGCTTCTAGTTCTAGAGCTCTTGTAGTGGAAGATAGTAATAGCAATGATGATATATGATATGTACTGATGTATTGATGTAGGAGGAGTTTCCCCCTAATGATGAGATGTTTTGTAACTATGATTATAAATGATATATAAATATATATATAGAGAGAGAGAGATGGACTTGTTGGCATATGATCATTTTATTTTATGTGATAATGTGATGATTAGGACTTGTATCTTGATGATTGGGACTTGTATCTTGATGTATGATGCATTTATTATTGTTGTTATATACGATGCATGATGTGTTGAGTATTGTTTTGAATTGATTTGCAATGGGTAGGTTTTGATATTGAGTAATGTGATTATAGATAGATAAATGATGATATAACGTATATGATAATAGATGATATATGTAATGTGATTACAAAAAGTGTATCATATGTATGAATAGAGTTGTGATAAATGATACAATAAAAATGAATAATGTGTAAAAGTATGATGGCCGTAATAGTATAGTGAAGCACATGTTAGTATGATAAAGATGGGGAGAAGAATAGTGATCCCCTAGTGTATAGATGATAAGGTTCATTTATATAAGACCTCTTAGTAGTCAAGAATGAACCATAAACCAAGAGTGTGTCATCAAGAAGTGATATGATAATGTGCGCAAGATAGATTGATGTTGCGAACCACTAAATTGGAAAAAAATGAACATCGTATGGAAGAATGATGTTGCGATATAGAGTGTTAAGTTCAGATCTAGTTTCCTCGTCATAGATTGGATTCATACTCACATGAGGCATGACTAGCCTATGAGGAGAAGAGTTATCATTAGCCATTATGGATTTAGTGAAGCCTATGGTAAAGAGTTCTAAGCTACGGTCACACTAAAATGATTCAATAAAATCTAGCTATTTTATTTAAATTTGAATGCAAAGATCTATTGTAAATGATATATAATGGAATATAAATGTTAAACAATTTATTTAATTTTATCTATAAAAGGAAATGAGAGGGGTAAGGTACATATCTGAATTTTTCTTATCCCATAGTGAGTTTGGACTAGACAATATGATGAAACAAAAGCACAGACCATCACAACGAACAACATAATAATGCAGAAGAGGTGGAAATGGTTAGACTAGGACACCTGGAGAGAGAAAGGGATGCATGTGGGTGCCCTAGGCCTATTTCTAGGAACTTGGTTCTGCAAAAAAGTTTAGCACCTAGTTCTGATATGGTTGTTAGGGCTTCACAATTTCTCACCTTTGGTCACCTGTATGTCGCACTTGGATCTCTGAGGTACTCGTAAACTTGCAATGAAGTATAGACCTGTAAACCCCTCAAATAGACATCAAATCCTAAGAAATAAAGATAAAAATGAGGGTTCACACTGTCCTCAGCTTTCACAATGGTGAACTTATGACTGAGCGCTGCACTACATCTCATACCCAATGTATTTTTGTGTGCATGTGTGTGAAATAGTGATCCTAGGTCACTCTCGCACCAATAACGCTAAGATAGTAGGTGATAGCTAGATAAAATGCAAATGTGTGGATGGAATCAAATGAAATCCCCTTCCTATGCAGTGTGTATGCAGAGTAATGTGCCCAAATCCAGTCCCTTACTCTATGTAGATAGCTAGACCTTGATAAGAATTGTCTTCCCATATAATGGTATGTATGTTGTGTTTATATAGGGATCTCTTGTTCGAATTTTGACACTAATGACCCAACATTATGACTAATACCTCAGGAGATGAAAGTGAAAACCAAAAATACCAACCTCAAATTTCAAAAATATGATCAAACACAAAGAGGATACAGGTGCCCAGTATGGACAGGAGCACCTGGCACTAATGTCCAGTCCTTGGTACTAGTGTCTAGAGACAAGTGACAACAAATGTGTGAGGACTAACAAATAGGGATACATGTGACCTGACCAGAACTAGGTGTATGAGAGACAAGTGTGAAAGACAAAATAAATAAATACCAACTAGATAAGTGGATGGACTATGGGATGGGTCATCAATGAGTACTCTTCTTACGTAAGATCCATATATAAAATAACATACTTCGTGGTATAGTAAAAAGTAGTAAGTGTGTGATTTTGTGTCTAGATTGCTACCATCTCTTCCTCCTCTCTTTCTTATTCCAATTCTTCCTTTATTTCTTCTTCTTCTCTTAGAACTTAAAAATTCAAAGTTGGGTGGAAGATAGAATAATTTGAAGGAATGTCGATAGGAGTTTGAATAGGGTTACCAGGGGTACCACTTGATGAATCAGATGGGGATGAAGCTTGAGAGAAGTAGTATGGGTTATTTCTTATTTTCTCTTGATTTTGTAAAGCTTCAAAAGTAGGATCAAAGATTCCTCTCAACCTATCCAATATTATATATCTTTTTTCGGCCAGGTTTTCTTAAGGGGCTTGGAAAAGGAATTTGATCGTTCAAGTACTTTTTTTTTTGTTTTTTTGTTTTTTTTATATTTTCGAGAGATATATTTGGGTTCACCAGGGTAGATCTCTCCCTAGTGGAGTCAACAAAAACTATTGGTGAGAAAAATTATCATTTGGGAAAATTAGGTGTCTCCATAAATGTTTATGGGGCTACACCTCTCTGTATTGAATGGTGCAGCTCCCATTATTTAATGTAACTAATCTAATCCTAAAATAAAAAAAATTGGGTTGGAAAAATAGGTTGGGGATCACACAGGGACACTCCATTGAACCTGTGGCAAAGTTTTTTGTACGGGATACAATGGAGGAAATCACAGTGATGAGGATAAAGGAGAGAAATCAGGAAAGAAAATTTATTACCGTGAGTAGGCCAATTATAGAGTTCACACCCAATAACTAGAGTAGTTCAACATTCAATATAGAAGAAAGAAACAATGAATTTGTCAGTGAGACAAATGAAACTCACATAGACACATAGTTCTCTAAGGCACATTCATCAAAGATACGAATCTCTCTTTAATCACCGTGCTTACAAAGTGCATGTAAGAGGGAAAGAGGAAACATGAGAAATGGAAAATGTAAGAAATTTATCTTTCATTTCATGTGTAGTGATGAGTACAAAGATTCAATCAAGCAACCACAATTCAGAATTACTACCAAGAATTTATAACTTTCAGGATCCCTTGGAATGGAGAATCCACCACAATTTATAGTGATGTGAATTGACACTTTGCCTACCCCCCACATGATTGTTTTTGGTCTCATTCAACTCGTTACTTTTCACCTTCCAAGGAAGTGAGAAATAATTTCCCTTTTTATAAACCAAAGGGACTTTTACAATGTAGATTTATAAAGTCACTCAAGTGAATGAGACAAAATACAATGATTATGCCCAATGAAGAATTATAAAGGGGAGAGAAAGAAGGGGAGAAATAGAAAAGAAGGGAGAGGTTGTCACATCTGATGAAAAATCTCTCTGAGATGAAGAAATTTCTAATGACGATCACAATATCCTCATTTTTCATGATGCACAGACCCCTCGGGTTTCCGAATGAGTGTTTAGAAACATTATTGAGAGATCCCTCGATGTAAGCTCAAGATGACTGCATGCATTGCTCATGATGATCCCCTTGATGCATGATTGAACAAATACCTTAGCTCATTGAGCTCATTGATCTCATTAAGCTCACTCCAAGCAGCTAATCGAGCTTTCCAAAACTTGTTTGGTTTACCAACTCATTTCACTATAATCCAGCTAGCTCACCCAGCTTACTTGACCTGGTTCACTAGCACAGGCATATTTCTGAAAAGGGATGAGTTCATGACATATCTCACTACCAAAACCATCCCAACTCAAACTCGCTACTACCAGCTCAACTCAACTTACTTTAATCCATCCAACTAGCCAACTATCTGACTACAACCAACTCACCCAGCTCATCAAGCTTAGCTTAGTCAACTCAATCTTATCACTTCAACCAACTCATCTTGATGAGGTGATTATATTTTCAATCCCATATGATAATAATGATGGCTTACTTTGATGAATCAATGGATTCCTTAACATTCTTTGAATTATTTCTAGTTGCTCGGTGGTCTGGATGTTCCTTTGTCATGTTTTACCATGTTCTCGAGCACAACTAAGACCAAGAAGATGTTTCCAAGACCCATATGGAGGATTCATTTATCTATCTGAGATATGAGATCATTTTTTAACCATGTGAAGAGTTTAAAAAGTGGAAATATGAGTGAAGATGGGGCCATCTGCACCCAAAATAGAGATTTTCTATTTTTAGCAAGTAGGACTGTGACCTGCTATTTTAGGACATATCACCCATTTTTCTTCAATATGACCTTTTGAACTTTCTGGAACACTTCATCCTCCTTGGTTGATGGTGCATTTTCATTTTTTATCAAATTTCTATTTTTAGCAGGTTGATTTTTTCTTGACCTGTTATTTTGGGAAAATTGACATTTTGCCTTGTCTTTCAGTTTGCATCTTTTCAGACTGTCATGGGTGATCCAAACTTGCAATTCAAGAAACTTACCATTTTTAGTAGGTGGAGGAGCATGGGATATGTTATTTTTAGTAAGTGAAAAAAATGGCTTCTATTTGTGACGGAGATGATATTTTTAGATTCAGCTCTTCGTTGCAATCTCATGCTCCAAATTTCACTATGTTTCACCAACCGAAGTGCTTGGAAATTAAAATAAATCCTGGTGTGGGCTTTAGGAACGGAGCTACCATGCCAGCCATAAATGGATTCACTGATATTTTGACATTGTTTTTCCCCACCTAGATCGCGATGAAAACAACTTCACTGAGATAGGTTTTCCTCTTGGAACTTGTGCTCCAATTTTTAGCTCGAGTCGCTTCCCAGATTGATAGGAAATTGCAAGAATGTGAAAAAAGGGGGAAATAAATATTTTTATGCCATTAATAATTATAATAACCTCTATTTTTTTGTTTTTTTCATCTTGAAGGCACTTGAGAGAGGGATATATGGACAAATTTTCAAGAGCATTTGATTACTCGATCATGAGATATGAAGATTTCATGGTTATTTGCTCATGGAAGCTTCTGGTGAAAAATGGATATGGTATCACCTAAAAAATCACTCTTTTCCATGTTGTTGCAGTCATGGATAAATTGGAATGGAATTTAAATGGATAAATGGAGAGGTGGAAGCAATGGTAATGGAGTATGAATGATGTTTCTGGCAGTGAAGTTATTGCACGCACAGGGAAAAAATAGCAGAAGCAGCTAAGAATTTGTAAAAAATGAAATTTCAAATCTTCCTTGGCTTGGGAATAATTTTGTGTCCCAAGTTTCCCAATATTTTTAGACATTTTATGCACAAAAAATCTCCTCTCCCTCCTTGTGACAAGTGGCACATTGAGATTGGTCAATAGAGGAGAGAGAGAAAGTGAGCGGAAAGCACCTGGGGGCTGAAATTGGTTCACATGGATGACCAAGGAAGGGGCAAGGCTTGGATGTAATTTTGTGTCCCATCCATCCCAAATGGTTGGGACATTTGGTGCACAAAATTTCACCCTCACCTGGTGTTGACAAATGGCACAACGAGATTTGACGACAAAGGGAGCTAAGGAATGGTGCAAGTGGGCTTAACTGACTTGTTTGAGCTCATCGGAGGTCATATGAAGGTCCAGGGGTCTAAATATGGGATGGGCACAATTTTTTGTCCCAATTTTTTGGGACAATAAATTCCACTTTGAACCTGGGAGTGACACATGTCCACCTAGAAAATTGACTAACTCCTATAGCATACCTTAGGGAGAAACTTGATGGAGACATAACTTAAGCATCCGGAGGTCTTTTCATACACTTATTTATATTAAATTAACTAGAAATATAATTTTTAAAATAATGGGAGGGGTCCCATTCCTGATTATGCCTACAACCTCTTAAACAATAGGGATTTTTTTCGGGCTCATAGGTTGTGCATGCTGAAAATAGTATGTGGGAAGAATTGCTTGTCTTATGAAATATATGAAACCACCATAACTTAGATATCGCAAATACCTTTCCAATGGTGTCTTGTTTTTCCTCCAAATCCTTATGTAGATCCTAGAATCACTTCCCGAAGCTCAGGGGTTGTTTTTGCACTACAAGCTGCTTCACCCTCCAAGACCCGCTTTCGATGAACTTGTCCTGAAACCTCTAAAATTTTCCAAAATCATTTGCACAATGTTCTTAGCTCCATAATAAACCTATTTTATGAATTTTATCCTTTCATTCCACTCTTAGGGGGATGTATCGACCTTAGAAAGACCAGAAATAGTCATTCTTAAGCTTCTTAAAAATCCTTTCTTGAAAGATCTTGACTTTGAAGTGCTTAAATGAACTTGAAATCCCTAAATCACCTATTAAACAGGTTGACACAACACATATGACCACATAGACGGGTAAGATAGGCCTGATATAGAGGTAGGATGATGTGTAGGAGGGCTCGGGAAGGTTTACAATCAAAATTTTGACACTAGGGTATGTTGTCATGCTCGAAATTTGGGAATTTTCATGTTGCACATTTGTATGAAAATAGTAGTTAAGGAAGAACTGAAAAGGGGTGAAAAAGTATCATCTCAAGAGTTTTTAGCAACAATCAATGCATGGATAATATGTGAAAGATGGGTGGAATTCCCATGCAAAGCTTGACAAAAATCGGTAATCTTGTCTAATTGCTCTTTATAAACGTTGGTGTCTTTATCATATGATTGCTCACTATCATATGTTTTAATGTCATGAAGAGTAACATTTTGAGATTTGGAAAAGTGGTTATCAGATTTGACCATTGATTTAGAAACCCTACGGGTAGATGGGGGGATCTCTAGATGCTCAAAAGACCCAAAACGACCACTAAGGGTGACAGACATAAGAAGAAAACCCTAGAAAGAAGGTTGAAGTCAAATGATGGGTTCACCAAATGATTTAACAAATATTGAATTTGTAAAAACCTAATTATAGAGTAACGTAGGATAAATAAAATTCTAAAGTATAGATCTAACCCAGGCAATAAGTTAGATAAAAATGAAAACCCTAGGTTTTGTAGACCAAAAATCACACACTTACTACTATTTACTATACCGCAAAGTATGTTGTTTTATATATGGATCTTGCATAAAAATATTACTCACTGATGACCCATCCCATAGTCCATTTTCTTGTCTTGTTGGTCATTATTTATTTTGTCTTTCACACTTGTCACTCATACACCTAGTTCTAATCAGGTCACAGGGATCCCTATCTATCAGTCCTCGCTCATTTATCATCACTTATCTCTGGACACTGGCACCTAGGACTAGACACTAGTGCCAAGCATCCCTATCCATACTGGGCACCCATGTCCTCTTTGTGTTTGATCTTATTTTTGACATTTTAGGTCAGTCTTTTCAATATTTCCTCTCATTTCCTGAGGTACTAGTCGACATGTTGGGTCATTAGTGTTGAAATTTGAACAAAAGATCCCTATATAAACACAAAATACATACCATTATATGGGCAGACAATTCTTATCAAGGGCTAGCTATTTACATAGAGTAAGGAACTACATTTGGGCACATTACTCTACATATACATTGCATAGGAAGGGGAGTTCATTCTATTCCATCCACACATTTGCATTTTATCTAGTTACTGCCCACTATCTTGGAGTCATTGGCGTGAGGCCGACCTATGAGCACTATTTTACACATAAGCACATAGAACTACATTGGTTCTTAGATGTAGTGCAATGCTTAATCATAAGTTCACCATTGTGAAAAATGAGGATTGTCTCACCCCTCATTTTTCATCTTTATTTTTTAGGATTTGATGTCTATTTGATGGTTTTGTATGTCCATACTTCGTTGCAAGTTTATAGGTACCTCGGAGATCCAAGTGTGACATACAGGAAACCAAAAGTGAGAAAGTGTGAAGCCCTAGTGACCATATTAGAACCAGGTTTTGACCTTTTCTGTAGACCCGGCCACCCAAAAATAGGCCTAAGGAACCCATGGGTGCCCATGTCCCTCTCCAGGCGCCCCATTCCAACCATATCCACCTCTGCTACATTTTTTTTGTTCATTGCGATAGTTTGTACTTCTGTTTCATCATATTTCATAGTCTATACTCACTACGGGATAAGTGAAATTTAGATAAGTGCCTTACCCCTCTCATTTCCTTTTATATAAAAAATTAAATAAATTGTTTAACATTTAAATTCCATTATATATCATTTACCGCAGATCTTTGCATTCAAATTTAAATATAATAGCTAGATTTTATTGAATCAAGTGCAAGATAGGGAATGGAAGACTTAGTTTATTTTGCAATAGATCCCGAAGTGTTTCAAACTAAAAAACTGATAAACAAGAGGAGAAAATTATCACAACTATGTCTAATAAATTTTGGATTTTTCGGATATGCGTGGATTGGGTCAGGGGCACATGGGCGTTGGAGACTACTTCACGACACCTGTGACTGTGAAAGACCTTAGAGACTAATTTTTCTTATGTCACAAGGTGGTCATTAACCTTTTTTTTATCACTTGTATGTCACACTATGCCCACAGAATTCACCTGTAACCTACAAAACAAATGATATCCTGCAAAACCCCAAAACACAATAAATCCTAAAAATAAAAAAGATGCAAATGGGGATTCAAACTGACCCCGATGGTCACCAGATAGATTGAACCTATGACCGAGCATTGCACCACATTTTAGACTCCATATAATTCTAGTGTGTGTGTGCAAGAATCGTGCCCTAGGAATCTCTTGTGCAAGATGCACTTTATAACAAGAAATATCTAGATGTAGCAATGTAAGTATATATGTGGATGGAAAAATGAAATTCCCCTCCTATGTGTGCATTCATAAAATGTAGTCCCTTATCCCTTGTGTGAAAGCTAGATGGATTATTTGATGTTCTTAGAATGTCTTTGGATGTAACCTTATGTGGTGATAGTAGATGTTTAGAGCTTGGTCCTTTATTTTAGTCACGTAGCTTTGTATTTATACGATTCCCTTTATTGAATTTCACAATTAACAACGGGAAGGTTGACTCATAAGAAAATAAGATGTGTAAAAGATAAAAGAAGTCCAAACAAAGTGATTGAAGTGAAAAGAGGTCAGGGGCACCAAGAAGGATGGGGGTGCCTTAGCGCTAGCATTCTGTCTGGGTGTTGGTGTCTAGAGTCATAAAAGATAAAACAGTAAAGTATCGACTAGGCTATAGGGTGTAAGAAGTCAGAAAGAAGACATGATACATAGATAAAAGGCCAAAGACATATGTCAATTACTAGTTTTCTCATTTAGGAATCATATGAATAGTAATATGTGATTATGACCTAGAAACGTACCGAAGTGCATGATTTAGTGTCTACACTCACCCAAATCCTATTATAATGTGATTTTTATGTGAGTTAAAATTACTTACATTATGTATTATTCATATTCTAGTGTGGTTATTACCCATGTAACAACCATTTACATTTTTTTATTAACTTCACTTATTACCATACACTAATACAAACTACTAACATAACTTAAATAATCTAATGTGGATCTCAAACCTAAATACTAACCTAAGCACCCATGTGAGGACTATTCCTAACAAGTTCCTGGAGAAATGGATTGGTGTTTATCTGCTAAAGGATTGGGGCTGATTAGTCACTAATTTATTGAAGGAGAATCTAGAGCCAAAAGGGGATTGGGTGTAGCTTGACCCAGCACAAAATAAAGGTGTCACATAGCTTTCTACTCGCCCCAAAAACCTTTTAAAAAAAGGAAGGGTGTCACAAGATGTATATCCATCCCAAAAATACTCCTTAAAAGAGTGATAAAAAGAGTGTCATAAGGATTTGTAAAACCAAGCTACTACAAAAAAATTTAGGTCCCAAATGCACAAATAGAGAAAAATTTAAGGAAATGATTTTTACTGGATGCCCCTACCGTGCATTGTCCCGATGTACCGAATGTGTAAATATGAACACAATAAAAGGAGGAGGGTAATCCATCTATACCATGAATTGTATTGGTGCTCAAGATGTGTAAATTCATAGTGGAATGAAGTACTCGCACCCCCCACATTTTATATTGATATGTAGTAAAACTATACTTTGGATTATGTCTTATGTCCCTAAACATGTATCAAAAACTTGTGAAAATATACATGTTCCTAAAATTCTAAATTTGTTATTGAAAAATACCTAGGAGAAACCATCCATCCTAAACAACAACATCAGATGGCTCCACCCCGGTTGGATGGTTTTTTTCCCCTAGTTAAATTATGATTTTGATTTGTATCTATTATTATTCTTATCTATTTATACCTTGTTCCACTATAATTTGAATTTTATATCATAGATTTGATTCAATTGCATAGATATGTGTGTGATAACCCCATTGAATTCTCCCTCTTTTGAGGTTTGTGATATGTGCAATATATATCACTCTTCTAAAAAAGTGAAGTGTCTCCATGTTAGATATAACATTTAGCCAACATTGGATCACATTGAAGGTTGTTGTAGGTAGCCACCGTAGAGATATTATTCCTAAAAAATAGTACTTGATAGAAACCATGACATAAAGAGATAAAATAATCATATAAGCAAACAAGTATACAAACATACAAGTACAACAAGTAATGTCACATGAATAAGAATAGAAAATGCCAAAGGCTTCGTAAAAGGGATACAAGAGTGCCAAACACAAACAAGCATGAGAAAATAAAATAGAGGCCAAAATTAAGGGACACAAAAATGTTACACAAACACGCATAAAAAATGTCATAGGCCCCAAAAATGAAAATAGACATATAAGCAAATGTAAGGGAATACAGTAGTAAACAGTAGCTCAGAGACACATAGATCAAGAGATGATAGTTTTTACAAGGAATATGTGTTAGCTAAATTAGTCTAGATAAAAAAACATATATCACAATATATAATATAAACATAATGAGAAAGTGAAAAGTAAAATGTAATGAGACAATACCAATTAATAGTGTAGAATATTCCCCCATATTATCAAGGTTTTTATGAAAGGGACTAGGAAAACACCTATCAACGTGTAAGGTATTTTATGTCTTCCATCATGCTCAAATACCTCATGAAATGTAAGTGTGTAAAGAGTATATATAATATTATATTTATCAAACCATGTGATAAATGACATATGTAAAGTAAAGAACTAGAAAATCAAGTCATATGTAGGTTTTAAATTTGTAATTTGATAATATTTGAATTTTTATGTTCTTATTAGATTATTTGAATGTTTTCATATTTTTAGAATATTTGTATTTGTGAAAAGCAAGTGTCACCCTATGATGCTATCAAGAAGGCGGGGAGATAAACATGTAAGTGTGGGAGGATTTGACCTCAAATTTATATTGTGTGTACTATAAGTAAGATGTATTACATAAAACTAGGGTTATAGGACATGATTAGGAGCTTTATTACTTACAATAAGAGAAATATCAGAGAGAATTGTGATAATTTGGGTCAAGATCAAGCATTGATAAAATATGAATGCACAAAGAGAGTAATGTTGCACAAGAGAGTAACCAAATATTATCCAAAAGATAACATGTATATTCAATGCTTGAGAAAATAAATTTATAAGAGGTGTATAAATAATAAGTGGGGAAGAGTAATTGCCACCTAAAAAGGTGGAAAAGTGTAACTCCCATCTATCTTGCTGACACCTAAGCAAGCTAAATACATGTGTAGTAAAGACCATGCAATAGAATAAAAAACCTATAAACACCCCCTAAAGCATAGCTTATGTGGGTAAAATCAATGGGTCCCAGCAACAAGGCCTGATGAGGTACTAAATTAAAAAGAGAATGCCTCATAAAGTGGAGAAAACCTGTAGGAAAAACTCCTCAAAAAAAAATAAAAGAGAAATGTAAATATCATCCCCCTCAGTAGATTTTTACGATGGACTTCTGGAAAGATTCCCTGAACCCTAAACGCATTTTGGAGAAACCAAGCTCAACTTCCACTTTGGTCTTGGATGAAGGCGACACAGGTTTCTATGTCTCTACTACATTGGTCTCTATCTTTGATGGCCATTTGGATGGTTCTAGCGGCGGATCTACTCAAGTGGTTTCAGGCGTTCGAGCCCCTAAGGCTCCTTCTCTCTGTTGTTGTATCAAGCTCACAAATGGCAACATGGGACCTATTTTCCCCTCTATTGTTCCTTTTGAAAAGGTGAGCTCTAATGTGGTTGTTAGGAAGCACTCTTATGATGTTAATTCCACTTCTTCATTCTCCAAACCCCTCTCTGAGGTGCTTGAGACTGAGGATTTCTTCTCCTCCAATGGTTTGATCTATCACTTTAATGGACTCTGGCTAGGCCTCCCACTTCTTCACTCATGGATTGCTTCGAATTAGCGTCCTATTATTTTAGGTAGGATTGACATTTACCCTTGTATAAGGGGTTTTTTATTTTTGTTTTTAGTGTGGAGGATGATATGGCTATCATTCTCTCTAATATCTAGGAACTGCAGAATCATCACATGTTGATGAAACTTTGGTTCCTGACTTTCAACCCACTCACAGCTTCTTTCTTTGTTAAACCGGTCTAGGTTCATCTACCCCATCTATCGTTGCATTTTAGGGGAGAGTAAAGTATAATTGTTATTCGCAATGCTTTGGGTAAATTTTTATCCATTGATTCCAATATAGAATCTTACACTCACACTACATTTGCATGGATATTGGTGGATCTGGATACTTCTCTCGATCTACCTACTTTAATTGACCTTAAAGTGTTGGACGGGGTTTGGCCTCAACCCCTTTATTATATTTTTTTAACCTAGGACATCTTGCTTCCGATTGTTAGATGTTGAATCAAAAAACTAAGAAGGAAAAGGTTTCTTGGTGGAAGGACTCTCATCAAGATCTATTATTTATTGATGTGGAATCAAAGTCAGCTTTTGACACTAAGGAGGGTTCTTATAAGTAATTTGTTCCAAACTCACAGGTTACACTTACTGAGGAGAAGGTTGTAGCATTTTTTATGGATAAGGGGTCGACATTGATTCCAGATGTTGCTACTAATGGTGTTGTTACCAATTCCACTGCAGAGAAGGCCAATTCTAGTAGTTTAGCTTTTTCTATGATTTGACCTCCAGCTCACTCATATGAAAAGGTGGAACCTAACAAGATTGATGACTAGACTTTTGTCAAATGAAAAAAGAATATTTTTTCTATGCATCTAAGATCCCATGTAAGGGATGTTAAAAAATAATCTGGTTGCAGCGATTCAATGAGTGTTGTAGTCTTCTTTTTTATTCTCACTTTTTATTTCTCTTTTAACGTTCCCCTTTGAGTTTAGGGGCTTCCTCTTTTTTATGCTTAAATGTTTTATCCAACCTTGAGGGCTTGTTGTACAAAGATGTGAGTCCTTTCAAAACCCTCAAATTTTACCAATTTCCAAAAAAACACCCCCCTCAGTAGATAATCCACCTAGAATAACATATAAAATCCCCCCCAAAAATAGAGACAGAAGGAAGAGAAGAAGACAGGACTAGGTAGCCCCTAAGGCCTCATGAACTCCCAATACATCCCATAGATGCATAATCATGTTGTTAGAAGAATAATTAGTGAAGATTGAATCCTAATCATAAGTATTATATGTTACACTAAAATACTAAAGATCAGAGGTAGATGTAAAATGAATGTGTGGAACATCTTGGAACTCTGTTTGTGTCTTTCGATCATTTGATAGATCACGAGACAAATAATCTACATTTAGTAGTGTCTATTGATTCCAAATCGGACTAGAATTCAGCATGCCATAAGTGAGTGGTTAAGATGTCTGCAAGATAAGAAGAAGTGGACCTAAAGATGGATAATATAAAGGAGATTCAACTTATGATGCATGACTAGAAGAGGAAGGAGGTGAGCCCTCGTCGTTGCTTTCATCAACTGGACTAAAATTTGAATCCTCGTCATCAATACTCTCATCATGTACATTGGAACAAGGATCAACATGAGTCTACCCAAGTGAATCCAAATTCTAATACCTATTATCAATACCCAATGAGTACAATGTGACTGGAAGTGAAGTATCGGGAGTTCAAACTCGAATTGAATATCCTCATCTGTAGAGGTCTCATTGTTAGGAGCGAAGTGTGAGAAGAGATTAACTCAGATGATTGGTCGTGATTTTCTCTCCCCACTGCCACCATAAAACCATCATGCAACTCCCGAATAACCATATAATTTTGGAAGTGATACTCAACCCACTTTCCTGAACCATGGTGTGTGATCTGATATACTAATAGGATATTAGTTGATAGTGAGGGTACAAAAAGAACAACCTGAAATATCCCATCACCTATGTCAACAGACCCTCTCTTGGATACCTCAATAGAAGTGTGATCACCGATCTAAAGTAGTCGGTGTAGAACATGACTCTAAGGAAGTGAAGGTAACATGTGATGAAACCATGTGGTGTGAATCACCTAAGTCAAAAAACCCATGTGGTAGGTTGAGATGCAGCTGTTATAAGTGATTTTCACCATTAGTGTTTCCCCTTATTGTTATCTTTTTCCTATGTGAACTCCTGTGAACTAGTGAACTTTGTGTGTCTAAACTACGAATCCTCATATTGTTCTTCTTTAGATATGTGTTGTCAGATGATCAAAAATATAAGTTTCTACATACACAATATGTGGGAATCATGTCCAAGTTTTCTACGAATAAAGCACATTTGACCCTCTCGTTCTTAGGTTTGGCTAATCTAAGGAGAGGAGGGCTCATATATACAAGTTTTGAATCACTTCTTTTTCTCATATTCTTGTTGGGATTTGAAGCCTTGTAGATTTATTTCTTGTCCAGGACAGGAATATGGGAAGAAAGTGACTTCGTAGTACCCAGGTTTTTATGAAGCTTATCTTGAAGTTCCTAGTCAAGGAGGAATGCAAAGTCATCTAAGGAAGGCATTTTCTATGTGGCTCTAACACTCCCAGATGGCATAAAGATAGTAAAAACATGAAATTGAATAGTCAGAACCCAACTGTGGAAAGAATACAATAGAATCAATATGCTTGAATCCTTTTCGTTTATCACCTACATTGTATTAAACATAACGAAATACTTTAAAACCTTAAAATAATACCACAACACAAATTTTGTGAAGATATTTATTATATTAGTGTCAAAGCTATATGTCGAAAGCTCAAAGTCTAATGAGCTCTCTCTTATCAAATTCATGACCCCTCATCAAACATATCCAACCCTTCCCAAAGTTTTAGCTCCTTACATTTATATAGAAGGTCAAGATGTCATTGGGTATGCTATCAATAGTTTGGATGTGAAAGAGTAAATCAATAGCATATATAAACAAACGTAATAGACCATAAGCCTCGTCACATTGGTTAATATCCCACTTAACTTTTCAACTACATATGATACTGGTTCAACATTATGGAAGACCCGTATGTTTGATCGAGCATAAACCCTTAAATGACACGATCAAACAAGTTATTCAGCATTTGTGATTTTCCACTTCAAGATCACCTTAAATGGTTCTGATGAAATTCATGGAACTTTTGGATCATCTCATGATGTAGAAAAAGAGATCCGGTAGAAATGAAGTGCATCAGTTGATAACCCCCCCTTAAATTATCAAACACATAACCCCCAAGGTCCTGGCAGCTTCTGATAATTAGTGATAAATTTAGACAAGTTATTCAAGGCCAATTTTTTTTTATAAAGGATGAACAAGGAAACGAAAGTAGCACCGATTGTGGATTTTTGTACCTCTACAAAAATTGATCACACTTGAAAAGCCGCGGCCTGTGGAAGGAGTTACCAATGAGGAATTCTAAGCATATTACAGAAATTTTCCTTTCAAAATTTAATATGATCACGAGCCTTCACAAAAAGCATTCCTTCTCCTCTTAAAATTTCCAACACTTGCTTGCACACCTTATAAGAAAATAGACCTCTCATGAGTTAAGCCCCCTTGGGTAGGAAAAGCCGACTAGGGTGAAGTAAAACTCTATGTGACTAGGGGCTAAGGTTATGAAAAGTGGTGCCTAGGTTGGCCTACATAGAGTTTTTCGAAACTATGTGTCAAGAGTAGTGTTAATGCCTCAGAGGTCGAAAATTCATTTTGTATACACTAAAATAGGAAACTGTGTATTAAAGGAAAACAAGAGCTTTTTTGCGTGGGAAGCTGAAATGCATATAACCTTCAATTTGATGATCAAATCCTTACAAATCTGATACTATTTGGAAGGAATCTTGACCTCCTCTATGTGATAAAAATAAGATTTCATGAATTTAATGGAGGTAGGTGGTTGAAGGAAAGAAAGGCATCTACAAAATGCAAAAGATCTATTCCAGACATGGCTTAACCACCAGAATTAAATGTGGTATGGGTGTCATTCCTTCCTCAACAAGGTAAATGGTGTGGGGAAGATAATTTGCAGAACAATCAAATCTTCTGAGAAAATTAAATGAATGTGGTTGGGGACAAAAGGTACCCAATTTGAATTTCCCTCTCTTTTCTTCTTCTCTCCTTCTTCCAATTTTCTATATATTGTAAAGTGATGCCAAGTTTTAATGTTGGATACTTTGGGAATGCAAGGGCATCATTTTATGTTGCACGAGTATTCTAAGGATCACATGTCCTTGGGATCAAATTTCTGTAAATGTTTTACATCTTCCTCATGTATCGTGATGATATGTGCATGATCTTTAAGCAATAAAAATTCTAGTTTTGTGGCTCATTTCTGCCTTAGTTATTGTTTTATTGCACTCTCTTGCCTCTCATTCATTTGCATGTGTGTTGTATATATTGCTTCAGAATTTGTGTCTATTGTGCATTGTGAAAGTGGATTTTGTATGCCAAATTTTGATCTGTGGCTTTCATTTTGGCCCTCTTCATCATCGTTTTCTTCCATTTTCTCTCTTGTTAAAGTATTCATCCCCTTATTTTTGGTGTTATCACCTTCTCTAGTTTGGGTTTATGTTTTATGCATCTCCTTCTCACCCTGGTCCCTTGGAAAGTTTAGAGTAGAGTTAGATAGTTACATTTCAATTCCTAGGAGTAGTTTAGCATTAGGAGTAAGTAGAGGACTTATGAGCCTTCTCCAAAGGTCTGTCTTAGTTCGAGTCCCACAACTTGGAGACAGTCCCATGTTGTCTCAAATCCTCGAATTGTTTATGATTCGGGAACGGGTGCACATTTGAGCTCCAATATTTTTGGCATCCCTGGTGGGACATTGAAATTAATATTTCTATTTTTATCAACATTAGATGTGTATCTTGGTGAAACTCTAGCCTTTGGAGGCTCTGTAGTAACACATTTGGTGACTCCATTCAAATATCAACTAGTTTCAGCAGTCCAAAGTGATTCAAGTGTCCTTGATTCATGAGAAGGATCCAAACACGATCGAGAACAAGAGAAGAAGGCATATTTGAGTATTTTAATTATCTCCAAGAAGAGGCAGAAGAGGAAGACAAAATTGAAGATCTCCATCTCTCCAAATCAAACTCTTTCAACACATCCACCTAGAAGGGCCCTTCTTATAGTCAACAAGAGTTCTTAGACCCATCAGAATGGTTGCACAACCACCACCTAATCCTTTTGTAAACTTCACAGGTAGTATTCCACTTTCCTTGAATGCTCAAAATCCCATACTAGTAGCAGCTTTGAATAATATTCCATTATTCACAGGAGAAAATCATACTACTCCAATCGATCACATCCAAGATATTGCAAATGTATGTGTAATTCATGAAATTGTTGAGATGGATGTAGTTGTAAAACTTTTGGCTTCATCATTCAAAGGTAAAGCTTTACAATGGTTTAGAAGCCTAACAACAGCTCAGTTTGGAATTGGAATGAGTTGTGTACAACCTTGTGCAATTAAATTTGGAGAAAGAGAAGATAACATGTCCATATTGGAGAGTAGTTAACTACAATCAAGAGAGCACCTAATGAACAAATGGTAGATTTCAATTTCAGATTCCAGAGAACTTGGGACAGAATTCTAGCTCCTTGTGAGACCTACAACAGAAGGTGCTTTTCTTTACTTCTTAAAATTTCTTAACTCTGATATATCTATTATGATACAATCTATGGGAGGAAAAACTCTACCAGCAGCCTATACAATTGTAATTAGAGCTGAAAATAGTTTAATACAAGCTGGGAAATTAGCTCCTAGACCACCCATGCCATTGTATCCTTGAACTACCTCAAGTTTGTTCAACCTTATATTGCTCCTATTATTGAGCCAAATCATAACCTATTTTCTTCCACATCACAAACCCCTGCACAACAAAAGGAAGATGAAGAAATGAAGGCTTTGATTAGAAACTTGACAAATAAATTTATATCCCTAGAAAAATAGCAAGCCCAATCCTATAAGAATTATCAAAATCAAGGGTAAATCTTCTAATCAGGGATATCAGTCATATAGAAATCAAGTAGCCTAATCAAATATATGCACAAACAAGTAAAATAATAGATGGCAAGGTCAAAGTGCTCCTCTTCCATTGGTAATGATTCCTCCTCCATAAGCACTTCATGCTCCTAGTTCAAGTCAAGATTTGGTTCTTAGTACAAAAAAATATGCACAAGAAACAAAGTGGTGTTTTCCATGTAATTTTCGCATAATCAACTTGGTTGTGTAAGGGAAATGCATCTTCAAGCATACATGGTTCAAGGCTCTTCCAGTCAACAAGAACCACTGCTAGAGGCACCAAATCCAACTGTAGAAGTAAGTTCAAGAAACCAACAATGACACCAACCTCATGTTCTTTGGAGCTAAGGATTTTTGTGTAGTTAACCAAGTGGTAGGAACTTCTAAATAGACCTTAAATTAGCGTTGTTGATAATACGCGACACAAGAAAATAGATGTTAGAGTCATAATCTTCACCTTCTATGGATCAAGCCAATGTCACGACCAAGGAAAAAGAAACCATGGTGAACAAAAGAAAGCCACCTAAGCCACCTAGAAAATCCATACGGATAAGGAGGTTGTTGCTCAATCAAAACTACCAATTCAAATGCCGCAACAGTAGAGAAAAGAAGGTAGCATGCCATAGATGCAGAAATCCGTGGGTCTTCCATTTAACATTATTGAAAAAATGAAAAATACCAATGTCAATGTCTCTATGTGGGATGCGCTTTCTATTCCATCACAGTGTGATCTCTTGTGTGAATCCCTCAAGAAACTACCTCTGGTGGATCCAGTAATGCAAAAAAATCATGTCGCGGTTCATGTCTGTCAAGCAAAGGAAGACCAAGTAAGTAAAACTTGTTAAAACCCCACCCTTCTACATGTCATTAATTGTGGGAAAACACTTAGTCCATAACTATATGATTGATTCATGGGCTAGTACCTTTGTAATGTCCCAAGAAAATATGTTGATATCCTAGGTCTCAAATATAGTCCTATGTCTAGGGGAGTTTTACAACTTGATGGGTCAATTGTGGGTGTGTTGGGAGTAATAAAATATCTTGAGTTAACACTTCATGCCTGCCCAAGCCTCACCATACCCCATGACATCTCAGTAATTGACACTTCCTCCCATGTTTTCCATTTTCTTATCTAGAGACTTCACTACTAAGGTAGGTGGTTACTTATCTTCATATTGGACTCACATGCTTCTAAGAACTAGATATGGTACAAGATTCACAATACAAGTTGAGCCCATATTTTCTTACCATATTGAGTCATATGACCCTTCTCTCATCAAATCAAATTTCTTAATACAAGAAGGACATGAGCAAGACTCAACTCCAGAGGAATAGGTTATTCCTCCTTCCATGCCTGATTTGTTACTAGATGAATGGGCAGAGAGAGACCACAAGTTTGATCCTTATGATGAAGAGCTCAAAACTTTTGATACTGGTTTGGGCACTTATTGCATTCTCCAGAAAGAATTTGTGGTACCCGTGGTATTCAAACAAGAAAATGAAAGTGCTTCTGAACTATGGCAGATGTTCTTTGATGGTTCAAGAAGCAGAAATGGAGCTGGGGTAGGTGTTGTGCTCATTTCTCCATGCAATGAGAAGTTATTCTTCACTCATAGATTGCAATTTGCATGTTCTAACAAATGTGCAAAGTATGAAGCATTAGTGCATGGCTTTGTTAATTGCGGAAAAGAGGAAAATTAAAGAGTTACAAGTCTTTGGAGACACTGAAATAGTCATTCACCAAGTCCATAGAAGATGTGCTAGAAAGAACAAGCTGTTGAAAGCTTACAAACATAGATTTTTGGGATTTACTAGAAAGTTTGATGCCATTAACCTACAAGTTGTGCCTAGAAAGTTGAACAAGGATGTAGATCAAATGGCGGCTCTTGGCTCTCAATTATCACTTGCTAAGGATTCTATCAAAGGAAATGTGTAACATGTCAAAATGGTGGTTAGGCCATCTCATTCCAGAACAATCAGACCAGCTGTCAGGTTTTTGACAGTGATGAACAAATTGTGCAGTTCATCCAAAATGAGGTGGAGTTCTCCTCAAGGATGTAAATCAGGAGGTCTATGGTGATCAAATTATTCAACTAAAAAAAATAAGTTGCCAAAGGGATTGGTCACTCTAGAAAAAATCTTCAGTCCAGATGATGAATTCAGAGGTGATGAGAAGAAACATGGTGGAAAAACAAGAAGATTGTTAGCTAGTTTCAATTGCTCCAAACAAAGAACTTCTACTTGGGAAGGTATGTGATGAAAATGAAAGGAAAGATTTTGTTTCCTCATGTTAGAAGTTCAGTAATGTATTTTCATGGGACTACGAATATTTAAAAGAATTCAATCCACATATAGTCTCAGCATTCAATTGATCTTGATCCCAACATTAATCCAATTAGGCAGAAGTAGAGACCAGTCAACCCCAGAATTGAGCCCCTCATGAGAAAGGAACTCTCCAAACTCATTGAGGCCAAGATATTTTTTCCAATTAAATATTCAACTTGGGTGGAAAATCTGGTTCCAGTAAGGAAGAAAATGGTGAAATTCAACCTTTATGTAGATTTAAGGGATTTGAACAAGGCATCTCTCAAGGATCACTATCATTTTCCTTCCATGGAGTAGATTCTACAGACAGTTACAGGAGCTAGAGGTTTTCAATGCTTGGATGGTTATTCTGGTTTTAACCAAATCAAAGTGAAGGAAGAAGATTAGTATAAAACTACGTTCACCACCAAATGGGGAACATATGCATATCAAAAAATTCCCTTTGGTCTATCAAATGCAGGTTCCACATTCCAAAGAGCAATGGATATTCCTTTAATGGGTATATTAATCAATTCATCTTGGTTTATCTAGATGACATTACCATTTTCTCCAAGAAGAGTGTGGATCACATGAAGCACCTAGAGAAAGTATTTGAGAGATGTAGGGAATTTGGTATGTCCCTTAATCCTAAGAAATGTAATTTTATCATTCCATAGGTGGTAAGCTTTTGGGACATGTTGTCTCAAAAGAAGGCATTGCCATTGATCCAAGAAAGAATTGCAGCTATTATGGCTCTTTCCTTACCGGCTCACAAAAAGGTGTTGCAATCTTTCCTTGGAAAGATTAACTTTGTTAGGTGTTTCATTCCTAACTTTGTGGGTTTGGTAAGCCCATTACCCTTATGCTCAAGAAAGGATTAGCATTCAAGTGGACCGCGGAGGGGAAGGGACAGCTTTGAAAAGATAAAACAAGAAATTTTTCGGGCCCCCACATTGATTAATCTAGATTATACCAAAGATTTCATTCATATATGCTTATGGGGTGGAATCTAGTATTACCGGTTTTGACCCAGCTAAATGATCAAGCACTGGAATAGCCAGTGGCATTCTTCATTCAAACACTAAAGGACTATGAACTCAAATACAGTCATGTTGAGAAACATGTGTTTTCCATCATGAGATCCTTGAAGAAATTAAAAATTATGATTGTTGCTAGCTAGCGTAAAGGTTTTAGTATCACATTCCAGCGTTAGAGACTTCATTATGGGAACAGAGATCAACGAGAAATGAGCTAGATGGGTAACTAAGATCATGGAGTATGATGTGACCATTAAGGCCACAAAATTAGTAAGAGGAAGAGCACTTTGTGAGTAAGTTGGCTCTAGATGCTATGGAATCTCAAGAGACTTCTCTTATTAATGAAGTGCCTTAAAATGATGAGCTACCACATGACTGTTGAATGAAGTAATATGAAAGGAATGTGTTCAATGATCGTAGCTAGATTGCTGATATGACTAAGTTATTGTCTACTGGTGCATACCCTCTTGGTTTGAACAAAAAAAGAGAAGACATTTGAGGCTGTGATCTATTCTTTATACATTAATTAATGGCATATCCTATTCAAAAGGAACATTGATGGAGTGTTGCTCAGATGCATTGAAGGTGAGAAATATAACAAGATCCTTACCAAGTTTCATGATGGTTTCTCGGGTGGACATTTCTCTAATAAAGCTACAGCCATAAATATAATAAAATGTAATGTCCCCTTTTGACCATTTGAAGACCTTTGACCCATTTTTTCAACCCAATGGCCAAAGGAAAAATATAAGGGTGACTTAAGTCACAATAAATTATTATAAAGTATTATAAAACATAAAATAAAATAATTAAAGCACTTATATTAATTTATTTGGCTTAATATAAATAAATTATAATCCCTATGGTAAATATGATTTTCCTTGAGGGGGAAAATGTCATTGTAAAGGGATTTATTATATTGTATTCTTCCTAGAGGGGATGATGGCGACTTGGGCCAAAAGTGAATAATGACATTTAGGAAGGATAAAAATATTATTAGTTATGTATTTCCTCCCAAGGAAATGCGACTAGCCCTAGGGGTGGGAAAAATATGAGAATGTGACAAAATATTCCTAGGGAAAGTCAACTTGGTCTAGCAATGAGCATGTAATTTCATTGGCTAGTTTGGAGGTTGGTTGTTGGCCCTTTTCCTTTAAAAGGGAAGTCAACTTGCCTCTTCCATCATCTAGAAATATTTTATGTCATATTCCTTTGCATTGAGCTTCATCTTTTGTAAATAAATTATAAGGATGAAACCCCTTAGTAATTTATTCTCTTGTGGATGAAAAATCCCAAGAGTTGTGAGGGTTTTTCACTCAGAAACCCCATTGATTGTAATCATATTTTCAGTCTATTTCAAGCTTTTTCCAGTGGCATTATTGAAGACTTTTAGAAGTATTTTGGTGAATAAAATTGTAGCAGTGTTTTCTCTATTGAATCAACACACCTTAGGACTGTTTGGGCATTATTATTGAGGTACTTAGATCTGAAAATCATTGTCTAATATCTCATAATTTTTGTGAATGAAAATACCCAAGTTTCATAATTCTTCTAAGGTTTATTTACCAGTTTATAATCAGCTTTCAGATCTGCATTTCTGAGTTGATTTGGCATCCAAAACTTCCAATTCTTATATGAATGAGTTCCTAAAAATATAGGCAAGCATCTAGGATAGAGAAAATAATTTTTGGAGCTTATTTGATGCCCTAAATGTGTGGACCGAAATAGTAGGAGGGCCAAATCTATATGTTTGGTAGTTGTTATAATTTGGTTTACATCATCTTGTTCCTTGTATTTTTCCAAGTTTGGGCATATGTCATTGCCTAGATCATAGTTGTGTGGAGAAAGTTATGTTATCTTGAAGATTGCAGTAGTTAGGGTTTCAGATTTAAATTATTTTTCAGTTGTTGTAGAATTTGATGTAGAGCCATAAATTCTCCAGGGTTTTTCCAATGGTTTGGGATTAAAAATAATTATTGTATGCTGATTTTGGGTGTGTTTGCACATAAAACCCTAGCTCGATTTGGCTGAAATCAATCCCATTTGCCCTATCACTCCTTTCAAAGTTTATATTTTGCCATTGTATTTTGCTATTGTGTTGAGTGGGAAAAAATTTAATTTTCTCCAAGGATCCATTTAGGTATCTTTCATAAAAGTAGGGTATTTCTGGCCTATGTTATTCATGGATGATCACAGATGGGTGCGGAAATGCAACGAATGTGCACTCTTCACTAGAAAGAAAAGACTAACGGCCCTGCGACTTCATCCAATCCAAGTGGATCATTCATTTGCACAATGGTGTCTTGACTTCATTGGAATGATCAATCCAACATCTTGTGCGAGTCATAAATGGGTTCTCACAATGACTGACTGTTTCACCAGTAAACTGAAGCCATGCCATTGAAGGAAGCCACTGAATTAGTCATCCTAGAATTTCTTGGAGAAATTTTTACAAGGTTTGGCACCCCTCAAACTATTATTTCTGACAATGCAAAGGATTTCTTAGGATCAAATATTTCTAATTGGGCTCTAGAATATAGGTTTTACCTCAAAAAATTCTTCCAATTATCACCCCCAAGGTAATGGATTGGCATATTCTACTAATAAGAATCTGATCAGAATCATGTCAAGAGGACAATGGACATTAATCAAAGACAGTGGCACACAAAGGTGAGAAATGCTCTATGTGGGTGGACAGGATAACAACAAAGAAAGCAATTGGCACTTACTCCAAACAACCTAAAATACCTGGTACCCAACCCCGCAAGACCTTGTCATTATGACCTAGCAGTTACCTTCACCTGAATTAGCTCAGCAGCTAGAGTTTGAAGGCCTGGACCCAAGGGACCTTTTACCTGGCATAAGTTATTAGTAGCTTGAAGATGAGGTATGCAACACTGATAGTAATGATGGACCCAACATCAGGTGTCACTAGCATTAGATTCCTTTTATTTATATGCTATAGATTAGTTATTTAAGGTGGGAGATCTAATTTATAAAATGGGAAGTGGATTGAGCTAGCCCTCTAGGAAGACACTCGCAAGTTCCTGATGTTATCTGGAGCACACGCATATATCATTGCCACTTACAATGTGGCCATATCATTTGAGTTAAATATGATCTCAATAGTGAATGTGCTTCAGTTTTCTATTACAATGGTATTCCTCTCAAACTCAGCTCATTAAAAGAAGTTCACACGATCTTGTATATAGTAGATTCGGATTTCAAGTCCTACACAAGTGCATTCTAGCACATTCTACCCATCACCAAATGTAGGTATTCTTTCCCTACACCCTGACACCCTTATCTGTTGCTTGAAGATGTCCTTGTGCATAGATTCATCATGTTCAAAAAGGATTTTTGAAACAAATGGTTCAAAATATCAAGGACTAGTTGTAAATTATCTTAGAAAATCAAATTCAGAGCAACTAAAAGATCAAATTCTAGAATATCAGGATGACCCCATGCCTAATGGATGCTAAAGTTACTGATCAGTCTCATCTAGCAGGAATATGGCCCCTATGAGTAGCCCAAAAATTTTATCCATTTTTGCACCCTCTGCAAAACTTGAAGCAACTTGAGAAACATGTTGCTGGAATGGAAATTGCGGAGAAGTCTAAGCATGTCATGGAAAGCATGAGTAGAATTTGTGGCTAAGGGCATAATGTCGGAGAGGTCAAATGTCATGGAACAAAGTAAATAGAAAAGTCGCGGAACAAGTAAGTAGGAAAATCTGCGAGGTGAAGTAAAACGTAGTCCACAGATGTTAACACAAAGTCGTGCACCACATTGTAGTGTTGTAGGATAAAGTGGAAGGATAGTAGGCAAAATGAGGAAGATAAATTTGTGTAGGTCAAAATTTGTGCAACACTAAAACATGAAACCGCACATCAAAGGAAAAGAATAGTTTTCTGTGGGAAGATAAAATGCATATAACCTTCAATTTGATGATCAAACCCTTGCAAATCTGATACTATTTGAAGGAATCTCGACCTCCTCTATGCGATAGAAATCATATTTCATGAATTTAATGGAGGTAGGTGGGTGAAGGAAAGAAATGTCGTCTCCAACATGCACAAAAGGTTTATTCCAGACGGCTCAACCACCAGAATTAAATGCAGTATGGGTGTCATTCCTTCTTACAATAAGGACAATGGCGTGGGGAAGTGAATTTTCAAAACAATCAGATCTTCTGAAAAAATTAAATGAAGGCAGTTGGGGGCAAAAGGGTAATTAGAATTTTCCTCTCTTTTCTTCTTCTCTCCTTATTCTAATTCTTCTATATATTGTAAAGTGATTCCTAGTTTTAATGTTGGATACTTTAGGAATGCGAGGGCATCATTTTATGCTACACAAGTATTCTAAGAGTCACATGCCTTGTGTAGACACAAAATCATGCACTTTAGGCATTATTTAGCCTAGTATTATACTACTATCTAGAAGGTTCTCAAGTGAATAAAGTACTAATTAATCCCACCTTTTTAACAACCTTTATTTTATATTTTAATTCATCATTCCCACATATTTTCCTATACATATCCACTTGTTTTACAACTAATTTTAGCTTAAACCTGGGATCCCATGCCTATACTGGGGCGCCCCGATCCATGTTCCACTTTCCTACTTCTTTTTTGGGGTCTTTCTAGCCGTATTTCATCCTTATCATTTTCCTAATCGGCCATGTCAAGGTTAATTATGAAATTAGAGCAATAGAACCCTATAAATATAAATTTATGAGACCATAATAAGGGTCATAGCATCACATACCACTATCACTCCATCTAGATTTGCATCAATTGCATCACTTGCATCCACATAGTGTTGTGCATTAAGGCTAGGAGATCTGCATCAACACACACAACATAGGGGGAGGTATTTTATTTTATTCCATGCACACATGCTACTAAATTTTTCTATAGTTATTATTGCTCACTACTTCACAAAGTATGACTGGCACAAGAGCATCTAGGGCACAACACACACACACACACACCAAAACTACATATGGGTTTGAAATATAGTGCAACACTCAATGATAAGCCCACTAGTTTGGTAGTTGATGTCATTATGACCCATTCATTTTCTATCTTTTATTTTTCTTAGGGTTTTGATACTTCTTTCTTTCTTACAGGTTGTCATTTCATTATTCAGCACATTCGGCACAGCCCAAAAAATCTGATGCGGTAGACAGAGAACACTTTGGGATACCTTGTGACCCGATAAAAACTAGATTCAAAGATTTTACGAATACTAGGGTGCCTAATCTGCAAACCAGGGTGCCCCAGTACCTTTCTAGGTGCCTCAATCTACTCAGATCCTCTAGATCTGACCTTTTCAGGACTTTTGAGTGTTCGTTCCTACTCCTGAATTTTATTATCAAACTTACAACAACCTATGGCAGTCTTCTTTAATCAGCTAAGTCATTTCTCCTTATTTACTTACATACTTAGGGTTTTATTTCACTTAGTATAAATATTTGCAATTATTCCATACTACTTTAGTGTACCATTATACAGTATTTTAGTCCTCCTATATTAGATTAACTAGTGGCTATACTTCCCATAGTTTAGTTTAATTTTAGTTAATCACCTTGGGCTCGAATTTTGTAAATGTTTTGCATCTTTCTCATGTATCATGACGATCTTTGTATGATCTTTAAGCAATAAAAATTATAGTTTTGTGGCTCATATCTACCTTAGCTATTGTTTTATTGCACTCTCTTACCTCTCATTCATTCGTAGGTGTGTTGTATGTGTTGTTGTTGTGGCAAATCAGCAGCACCCCTGGATGTTGATCAGACTTCTAGTTTGACATCTTTAACATCCAGTGTGATTGCACAACATTGAATCCTTTCCCCAAGTGTGGGACTTGTAAAATGGGAAAGGAATCTCCAGATTAGAGGTTGTTTCCTCAACTCCTCTGATCAGATATGTCACTTGCAAGTTATACAGAGGTTTCAAACTCAAAATCCTACTCTAAATTCCAAAGTGGACAGAGATGGAGAATGCAAAAAAAAACTGAAACTAGTGCTAATAAGGTGATACACCAAAGGAGTGGTGAGCATTTTTTACTTCTGCAAATTGACACAGTTCATAAAAATGCAACAAAAACTTCATGCACAAACTGATAACTGTAATGGAGGGTTAGAAATGAATCAAACAACACAGAAAAAGGATTAAAACTCATTCACAAAGCCTGTATTGTCATTTTTACATCAAAAACCACTTGCATTACAACACCTGAGAGGCAAAACATAGGTTGCAGTCTTGGAAAAGGTCTGGTTTTCCACAAAATCACTTTTTGAGTGACAGAGGGAGCCTGCAATACATGAAAAAAATGTTCAACCCTTTGAAAATGAGCCAAATCTAGCTTTTACAGTGCAAGCCATGACCCCAGGAGAGAGAAACGCGGGAAAACATGGGGAAGATTCAACCATTGACCAAAATGCAATCAAAACAGCATGGGCATCCTTACAGGCCCATCCCCTGACATTTTTAGCCATGCTGGGAGAGAATGCGAGCCATTCTTCATTAAAAACGGTGGTTGAAACGTCATTTCTGTCCATGACCACGTGCCAGAGGTGTTTTTTTGATTTTCTCTCTCCAAAATCCATCAAAATACAAAAATGACCCAGAATCTTGTATATAATTTCACCAGATTTCCATTGATATAAAGAACGTGAAAAACTGAGCTCTGGATCGAAAGATATGGCCGTTTGAAGTTTTAGGGCAAAACAGGGCCAAATCGGATTGGCGGGCGAAAATTTGAATTTTTTCACCTTTTTTGCATTTGGGAAAATTTCCAAAAATTCCCCCATGCTTTGCCATTCCGAGACACGTGGCATGTTCTGATTGAGCGCGGGCCTCATCCTACAAACATTTTTACCTTTTTTTGCCCTTTGGAAAATTTTCTAAAAATTCCCCGCCGGGCTGATGAGTTGAGGCCACGTGGCGTGTGTTGATTGGACGCGGGCCTGTTCTTTTAAATTTTCCATCCCTGCTTGATCCCATTTTTGACCTGGACACGTGTCATAACATGATTGGATACGGGCCTTTCCCTTCAAATTTTCCTATGTGGGCTTGTCTTGAGTTTTTTGCTGCCACCTGACACGTGGCAAGATGTTCATTGGTCTCGCATTTGGGGGGTGATTTTTCCTTTGAAATTTACTTCTTTTTGCTTGGGAAAATTTCCCAAATTCTCCCCGCCTTCTGGCTGTCCAGGACACGTGGCACAATTTCATTCTCCGCGGGCCCTCTGTAAACATTTTTACCTTTGTGTGCAAAATTTTGGGAAAAAATCCCAATCTCCTCCCGCGCTCCGCCATTCTCGGGTGCCCATGGACACGTGGCGCAATTTCATTGGTTGGCGGGGGGCCGCGGGCCAAAACCCTTTTTCATTACCTTTTACCAAAACACTTTGCCAAAATTCTAAATTCACCTCCGCCCTCCACTTTTCCAGCCTCTAGTGACACATGGCACAATATGATTGGGCGCAGGCCTTCTTCATTAAAATTCTCCCTGCGCCAACACTTAGTCAGTTTTTCAATTTTTCCCCATGGACACGTGGTGCAATTCTATTCGCCGGCGGGCCTGCGGGGAAAAATCTTCCTTTTTGAAATTTCACCAAACACTTGGTAAAAAACCAAGTTTTCTTCCGACCCCCGCCACTTCCTTGGACACGTGGCGGCATCTCATTGGCTGCGGGCCTTTCAGGGGAAAATTTCCCACAAAAACTCTGCCGAGCCATAACTTCAAAAATACATGGAGTTAGGAGGAAAACTTTACCTTTCTGGAAAGATGAGAAAGAGCTCTATCCAATGGTGCCATTTCCAGAAAGTTTTGAGTCCCTGAAAAGAAAAAAATTATGACTGAGGCACAAGAGAGGGAAGAATGAAAGGAGTTAGCCACAAAATGAGCAGGGGGGCACATTTTGGATAACAATTTTGGTGACTCAGAGGGGTCATCTACCTGCTGGATGAAGTTACCAGTTGCCTGAAAGCAATCCATTGGGCATGGAGTCATCAAATTCTCTGTTTGATACCCCAACTGACTAGAAAACTACAAGGAGGAAGATGGAATATCATCTGATGGAGCAAGGCCTGCAAACACATTCCCAGGAACAGCAAGCTTGTGCCAAAGCACTTAGGGAAAACAAAACTAAACTACAGCAAAACAATGTGCACAAGCACTTGGAGGAATGAAAACCTAAGCTAATATGTACAAGGTGGAGAATTCCCTTCAGTAGCAATGCTTTAGATGGATTCCATTGACTGGGATCTGCAATTCTTCACCATCCAATGAAGACAATTGGAAAGCATTGTTGTCCTTGCACTTTGTGACCATGTATGGGCCACTCCAAATGGCATCAAATTTTGAATGCCTTCCCGGTTTTTCTCTATCTACATCCCATTTTAACACTAGATCTCTAACTTGGAAGGATCTATTCTTGGCCTTTCTATCAAAGGTCTTCTTTATCAAAGCCTGATCCTTCTCCATTGCTTGGGATGCCTGATTTCTGACTTCTTGGAGCTCCATCAACTCTACATATCTAACCTCCATGGGTTCAAACTCCAACAACTCCAACTGTTTCATGAGTTCCAATGTTGGCAACTCAAGTGACATGGGAAAAATTGCCTCTCTTCCATAAACAAGATTAAATGGAGAGTTACCTGTAGATCTCTTGGGAGTTATCCTATCAGCCCATAAAGCTGATTTCAATTTAGTATGCCAAGACCTCTGATTTTCATCAAGAGTCCTCCTAATGATCCTCAACAAGTTCTTGTTTGTAGATTCAGCCTGGCCATTACCCTGAGGGTAATAGTTTGATGAAGTGCTTAGGTAGATCCCATTCTTGACAGCCCATTCAGTCACCTTGGACCCAATGAATGCCAATGCATTATCTGATATTATTGTAGTAGGTACGCCAAATCTGGTTGATATTCCCTCATAGAAATCTAGGATGCTAGATTCATTTGCTTCCTTGAGTGCTACTGCTTCAGTCCATTTGGTGAAATAATCTGTGGCTGTTAAAATCCATTTGTGCCCTTGGCTTGAATTGGGATTAATGACTCCAATGAAGTCTAAACCCCATTGCATGAATGGCTGGTCAACTGAAATTGGATGCAATGGAAGGGCAGCTAGCCTCTCTTTACCTGTGAAGAATGCACAATTCTTGCACCTCTTGATCCATGCATAACAATCACTGAAAATCTTGGGCCAATAATAGCCAGCCCTCATGATCTTTAGAGCTATCACTCTTGGTGCAAAATGACCACCAGCTGGTCCACCATGGAACTCTTCCAACACCCTATGAATCTGATTTGTACCAATGCATCTCAGCAGTACTCCATTCACATCCCTTTTGAACAAAACACCATCAACAAGGGCATACGGGACAGCCTGCAATCTGAAGTGTCTTCTTTTGGTCTTGTTCATCTCTGGAGGGCATAGACCTGTGCTTAGGAAGTGCATTATGTCTTGGGTCCAGCAAGGAATGGGGAAACCATTATTTTCCTCTTGAGTGCTTCCTTTCTCATGGATGTCTTGCAATGCCAAAACAACCTCCTTCTCATTGCATGCTTCCTTTTGTTTGCTCAAAATCAGCTGCTCACACAATCCTTTTCCTCTGACCAACTTGGTGACTTTGATCTCAATGTCATACTCCATGACATGAGTAATCCAACCTGCCCTTTTTTCATTCAAGTCTTTGTTGAGGAGGAAGTCCTTAACTCCCGCATGAGAAACCAACAACTGAACCTTGTTGTTTGAAACTAAATGCTTGAATTTCTTCAAGCTCCTGATTACTGCAAGAACATGCTTCTCAATGAAAGAATACTCACCTCATAGTCCTCCAGGCTTTGGCTAAAGAAAGCAATTGGCTGCTCATCATTGTCTTTGTTCTGTTGTACCAAAATTGCAGAAATAGTATCATCACCCCCAAATGCATAGAGGATGAAATCCTTGGAGAAATCCGGGTTGATGAGAGTTGGGGCTTGAGAGATGGCTTCTTTGATTGCTTCAAAACTTTCCTTGCCTTCTGCTGTCCATTTGAAAGCCATGCTTTTCTTTAACATCTTGGTGATAGGCTTGACTAGGGCTGCAAAATTTGGGACAAATCTCTGAACAAAATTTATTCTCCCCAAGAAACTTTGAAGGGCCTTCTTGTGGCTTGGCAATGGTAGTGCTCTTATGGCTTCAACTCTTTCTGGATCAATTGCTAATCCTTCTTTGGAGACAATGTGGCCAAGGAGTTTTCCTTCATGGGCTAGAAAAATACACTTTTTAGGATTCAAGGATACTCCAAATCTTCTGCACCTTTGGAACACTTGTCTCAAATGAAAGAGGTGGTCTGCTGCATTTTTTGAAAAAATAGTGATATCATCAAGATATATCAGCACTATGTTGTTAATCAAATCCCTTGAACGCCATGTCCATTGCTCTTTGGAAAGTAGCTCCAGTGTTGGACAGCCCAAATGGCATTTTCCTGTATGCATAAGTTCCCCATTTGGTTGTAAAGGTTGTCTTGAACTGATCTTCTTCTTTCACCATAATCTGATTGTACCCCGAATAGCCATCAAGTAATGAAAACCTCTCAGAGCCAGCAACAACTTGCAAAATCTTCTCCATGGAAGGAAGTGGGTAATGATCCTTGAGAGATGCTCTATTCAAATCTCTGAAGTCAACACACAATCTGATTTCCCCACTCTTCTTTCTAACTGGAACCAAGTTGGCTACCCAACTAGAATGCTTGATAGGGAATATGATTCTTGATTCTATCAACTTATTCAATTCTTTTCTCATGAGAGGCTCCATGTGTGGATTGACTAGCCTTTGTTTTTTCCTGATGGGCTTAGTACTTGGATCCAATTCAATGGTGTGTTGAGCTAACTCAGGATTGAAACCTTTCAAATCTTCATAGCTCCAAGCAAACACATCAGGGAATTCTTGACAAAGTTGTATGAACTCATACCTTTCTTGTTCAGTTGTCATCTTACCAATTTGGAGTGATTTGCCTTCTTCCACTGAGATGGACACTGAATCTTCTCCCTTGACTTGGATGTTTGCTTTCTCCTTCCTAAACTGATCATTAGGATTGAAAATGGACTCCAAAGTAATAAGTCCCTTTGGTAGTTTGTTGGTTCTCAGCTGTACCACTTGGTCACCATACTGCTGCTCCAACTTTTCCTGATTTTTAGCTGAGAACTCAGCCTCTTCTTGCAAGAAATGGATGATTTGCTGATCATTTTCAAACACTTGCCAACTTACATTGTTGTCTGGTACTGAAGGCCTCACAATCACATGGATGTTTGGCTGTACCTTATCTTTTTGAATGCTTTCAACAACGTCAAAGGCTGCCCCAACTGCTGCAAGCCTGTCAGCAGCTTGGTTCTCTTTTCTAGGAATGGATTTTATGCCAAAACCCTCAAAATCTTCAATGAGGTCCCACACCCTATTTTTGTAGCACTTGAGTAGATCATTCTTGATAGCATGCTGCCCCTTAACTTGGTTGACAATCAACTCACTGTCACCAAAGACTTGCAAGTTCTTTATCCCTCTCTTGATTGACCAATGCAATCCTTGTATCAAGGCTTCATATTCAGCAGTGTTATTAGAGCATGCAAACTGAAATCTAAAAGCTGAATAATACTTAACTCCTTGTGGTGAAACAAGCATAGCTCCCCCTCCTACACCTTGTTCTACTCCTTGATCCATCAAAAAACAACTGCCATACCTCATTGTCATCCTTGTGGTCTGGCTTGGTGATGCTAGGAATAGGCTGATTTTCTTCATGCATGCAATAGACTCCTAACTCAGATTCTTCTATTTCTTGATAAGGATCAAAAGCATGCACCTTATTTGCCCATTCATCAAGAGTTAGATCTGGGATACTTCCAACCTTGGTGTCAGCTTCATCAGTGCTTGGATAATCCTCTTGATCAAACGCTGAACAATTGGTATTGATTTGGCTTGGAGTGTAAGGCTCAATGTGAAAGTTTGCAATAGGTTCAGATCTGATTGTGGCCTTGGTTCCATATCTTGTTTTGAACAACATGTGTGACCAATCAGCAGATAAGTAACCTCCAATCTTGGCTGTGAAATCCCTTGACAGACATAGGGCAAAGAGTGGTGGAAGGTCTATTACTGAGACATCTTGTAAAACAACAACGTTGGGGCAGGCATGCAAGGTAAGACTCAAGTTTTTTATCACTCCAACTGTTGTTACTGCTGTCCCATCCAATTGCACTACCCCTTTGGATATGACTTCATACTGAATTCCCAACTGATCAGCTATTTGCTTGGGCATTACTGAACTACTTGCCCCGGAATCAATCATGCAATTGTGTACTAATTGATTTCCAATGATCAATGAAACATAGAATGGAGGGGGCTTCAACACTTTACCTTGCTGTCCTCCATGATTCCCCTCAGGCTGGGCAGCATTTGTGAGCACCTTCTCTTGCATTTGGACTTGCTGATTTGAAGTTGACCAGTCCTTCATGGCAGCTTGTAGCAAATCTCTTTGGCCTGGGATAGATAGTGATTCCCACATTGATATGTTTACATTTGTCTTCTTCATCTGATCAATGATTGAATGGAGATGAAGCATCTCTCTGCTGTCCCTTGGCCTGCACATTCATTCCTTGCACATGGGCAGCAACAACTGGCATTTGAGTTGGCCTAGGAGCTGTCTTAGGCAGTCCTTGCGTGTTTGGGACTGCATTTTGCTTGCCAACAGTTTGTGGAGTGATAGAAGATTGTGGATTGCTTGGGGCTAATGGCTGTTCTTCACCCAAATTTCTCCTTTTTGACCTTGTGTTGGCTGCAACACTTTGGGGAATTGTTTGATTCATGCCACAAAAATCTTCTGCCTGCCAGTTTACAAGTGTGGCATCATTTGGAGCTGATTGCTGTTGGAATGTTTCTTGTTGTTGGTTATTTCCTTGGCTACCTTCACCTTCCACACCAGTAGTTGTCACCATTAATGCTTGATTCAAGGCACCGTTGAAGCACATGGACTGGTTATGAGGTTCATTGCATGGGAAACACCAATCATACTCTTGAGCTATATTGTTTTGTACTGGCACTAATGCTTTAGAGGCAGATGTAGCATTGGGATTATAGGGCTGAAATGGTCTGTTGGCAGGAGGCCTTGCTTGATTTAGATTTGCAGCTGGATTGGGTGGTCTTTGAGGTTGATATGGCTACCTGTTAGGCTGAGCTTGAGGCTGGAAGGGAGGTCTAAAACCTTGGGCTTGCTTCCTCTTGAGTGTAACCAGCTCATTGCCTAGATTTTGCAATTGCTTCATGACTTCTTGAAGTTCATTTGAGGCACTAGAAGATGAAGTAGAAGCTTCACTTGAATTCTGATTTCTAGGAGTGGGAATAGGAGCTAAATTAGGCACTTGGCTAGTGTTTGGGCTCTCTAAACTTGGAAATAATGGCATTGGAGGCCTAGGAGCTAGCTTGCCAGCTTGAATCAAACAATTTTCAGCTCTAATAGCAATGCTATAAGCAATGGGGATAGTTGTGCCTCCCATGGATTGAATTAACATAGAAATATCAGAATTTAAAGCTTTAAGGTAATAAAGGAAAGCACCTTCTGCTGTTGGCCTGACTGCCACTGGAATTCTCTCCCAAGTCCTTTGAAATCTGAAATTAAAATCAGTCAGCTGCTCATTGGGAGCTCTCTTGATGGTTGTCAACTGCTCCAAAAGGGACAAGTTATCTCCCTTTTCTCCAAACTGCTCATGGAGGGCTATACATAACTGGTTCCAATTTTGAATAGAACCTGAGGCAAGACTCCTGAACCATTGCAAAGCTTTCCCTTTGAATGAAGATGCCAGTAGTTTGACAACAACTTGCATCTCATTGATCTCATGGATTGCACAAATGTTAGCAATATCCTTAACATGATCACCAGGAGTAGTCTGATTTTCTCCAGTAAAGTATGGAATGTTCTTCAATGCTACAACTGGGATTGGATTTTGTGCATTGAGAGCAAGTGGGCTGCTGCCAGTGAAATTGACATAGGGGTTGTTTTGTGCCATTCTGATTGGCCTTAGAACCCTTGTTGATTGAATGAAAGGCCTACCAGGTGGAGGAGTTGAGAGAGTTCTGTTTGGTGGAGATGGAGACCTTTGAATCCTCCTCCCTCTTTTCCTTCTTCTTGGAGATAACTACAGATACTCAAACAACACTTCTTCTTCTCTAACTCTTGACCTTGTGGTGATTCTTCTCATGAGTTTTCAGGTCTGCACTGCTAAAACCAGCTGATTCTTCTTCCTTGGAGTCGCCAGATGTGTAATTTAGGGCTCTTTTAAGCAAGAAACTTGCAACAAATGCACATCAATTTTGTTGCAATGAAGATGAAGACCTCTTAAGGTCCCACCGGGTGTGCCAAAACTATTGTTGCAAATCAGCAGCACCCCTGGATGTTGATCAGAGCTTCTAGTTTGACATCTTGGACATCCAGTGTGATTGCACAACATTGAATCCTTTCCCCAAGTGTGGGACTTGTAAAATGGGAAAGGAATCTCCAGATTAGAGGCTGGTTCCTCAACTCCTCTGATCAGATGTATGTCACTTGCAAGTTATACAGAGGTTTCAAACTCAAAATCCTACTCTAAATTCCAAAGTGGACAGAGATGGAGAATGCAAAAAAACTGAAACTAGTGCTAATAAGGTGATACACCAAAGGAGTGGTGAGCATTTTTTACTTCTGCAAATTGACACAGTTCATAAAAATGCAACAAAAACTTCATGCACAAACTGATAACTGTAATGGAGGGTTAGAAATGAATCAAACAACACAGACAAAGGATTAAAACTCATTCACAGAGCCTGTATTGTCATTTTTACATCAAAAACCACTTGCATTACAACACCTGAGAGGAAAAATAGGTTGTAGTCTTGGAAAAGGTCTGGTTTTCCACAAAATCACTTCCAAGTGACAAAGGGAGCCTGCAATACATGAAAAAAATGTTCCACCCTTTGAAAATGAGCCAAATCTGGCTTTTACAGTGCAAGCCACGACCCCAGGAGAGAGAAACGCGGGAAAACATGGGGAAGATTCAACCATTGACCAAAATGCAATCAAAAAGCATGGGCATCCTTACAGGCCCATCCCCTGACATTTTTAGCCATGCTGGGAGAGAATGCGAGCCATTCTTCATTAAAAACGGTGGTTGAAACGTCATTTCTGTCCATGACCACGTGCCAGAGGCATTTTTCAATTTTCTCTCTCCAAACTCCATCAAAATACAAAAATGACCCCAGAATCTTGTAGATAATTTCACCATCTTTCCATTTATATAAAGAACGTGAAAAACTGAGCTCTGGATCGAAAGATATGGCCATTTGAAGTTTTAGGGCAAAACAGGGCCAAATCGGATTGGCGGGCGAAAATTTGAATTTTTTCACCTTTTTTGCATTTGGGAAAATTTTCCCAAAAAATCCCCTGTGCACTCCACCATTCTGGGACACACGTGGCATGTTCTGATTAGATGTGGGCCTATCTATGCTTCATTTTCCTTTGTTTTTTGCCCTTTGGAAAATTTTCCAAAAAATTCCCGCCGGGCCGATGAGTTGAGGACACGTGGCATGTGCTGATTGGGAAACGGACCTTTCCTTCCTGAATTTTCCATGGGCCATTTGATATTTTGACCCTGGACACGTGGTGAAACCCCATTGGATGTGGGCTTGCCCCTTCAAATTTTCCTTGTGGGCTTTTCCTGAGATTTGTTGCCACCACCTGACACGTGGCACAATTGCATTGGCTCGCGCTTGGGGGGGGGTGATTTTTCCTTTGAAATTTACTTCTTTTTTGCTTGGGAAAATTTCCCAAATTCTCCCCGCCTTCCACCGGCCCAGGACACGTGGCACAATTTCATTCGCCGCGGGCCCTCTGCAAACATTTTTACCTTTTGCGCAAACTTTTGGGAAAAAATCCCAATCTCCTCCCGTGCTCCGCCATTCCGGGTGCCCATGGACACGTGGCATAACTATTTCATTGGTTGTGGGGGCCGCGGGCCAAAACCCTTTTTCATTACCTTTTACCAAAACACTTTGCCAAAATTCTAAATTCACCTCCATGCCCTCCACTTTTCGTGCCTCCGGTGACACGTGGCACAATATGATTGGGCGCGGGCCTTCTTCATAAAAATTCTCCCTGCGCCAACACTTAGTCATTTTTTCAATTTTTCCCCATGGACACGTGGCACAATTCTATTCGTCGGCGGGCCTGCAGGGGAAAAATATTCCTTTTTGAAATTTCTCCAAACACTTGGTAAAAAACCAAGTTTTCTTCCGACCCCCGCCACTTCCTTGGACACGTGGCGGCATCTCATTGGCTGTGGGCCTTTCAGGGGAAAATTTCCCACAAAAACTCCACCGAGCCATAACTTCAAAAATACATGGAGTTAGGAGGAAAACTTTACCTTTCTGGAAAGCTGAGAAAGAGCTCTATCCAATGGTGCCATTTCCAAAAAGTTTTGAGTCCCTGAAAAGAAAAAAATTATGACTGAGGCACAAGAGAGGGAAGAATGAAAGGAGTTAGCCACAAAATGAGCAAGGGGCACATTTTGGATAACAGTTGCTTCAGATTTTTTGTCTATTATGCATCGTGAAAGTGGATTTTGGATGTGATTTTGATATGTGTCTTTCATTTTGGCCCTCTTCATCATCGTTTTCTTCCATTTTCTCTCTTGCTAAAATATTAATCCCTTTATTTTTGGTGTTATCACCTTCTCTAGTATTGTTTTATGTTTTATGTTTTATGTATCTCCTTCTCACCCTGGTCCCTTGGAAATTTAGAGTAGAGCGAGATAGTTACATTTCAATTCCTAGGATTAGTTTAGCATTAGGAGTAAGCAGAGGAAGTCGGCCTTCTCCGGAGGTCTATCTTAGTTCGAGTCCCATAACTTGGAGACAGTCCCATATTGACTAAAATTCTGAGTTGCCTATAATTCGAGGATGGGTGAACATTTGAGCTCAAACAGCCCCCAAACCAAAATCTTCTCCTGTTGAGGCATAAGTGAGATATGACATCATGTAGAATTTTCCCGTATCAAAACCTCTTTCATTATGTTGTTAATAGTGTCACTGATGAATGCACCCCAGTCAAAGAATTTCTCATTTTTTGTATGATGGTGAGGAATTAGTACATCCATTCCTAGAACTCTCTAGCCTTGGGGAGTCTGAACACTCTACTGAGAAGTGTGATAATATCACTGATTTCTAAAATGAAGTCACTTATGGGTACGGTCTTTGGAAATATAGAAAAATAAGGCTTTGGTTTTAACAAGTATTTTTGTTAACATGCTTGACACAATCATCCATACTTTAATCCAAATCTTGTTGAGTTGTTTTAAGATCTATCTTGACATTGATTCCAGACAAACCTTGTATCTTCTTCGTAATGATTAGAACACGCAAGGATAAATTATGGGCATTAGATAGAGATTGGAAAGGTAACGACAAGAGGTAAGCCATTGTTGCAAATACATTGCATCTATACAATCTCAAAGGAACTTTGCACTCTGTTCCAAAATTATTTCATATCAATATGTACTAAATTTGTTGATCCCTAATATCAACATTGGAGTCGATATTGGAGGGAGATATGACCCCCTAATACATGTACTTCATTTCTTTGGATTAGTCCTTTTTCCCTTTGACTTTACTTGAATCAGACATGAAGGACTAAAGAAAAAGATCTGTAAAGCCTCTGAAATCTTCTAAGATAAGTTTGGATTTTAAACCCTGCAATACGCACTACAGAGTTCGACAAACTGGTTGAAAAATAAAACTTGTTGAGTAACCTGAGAAATACGATACATTGTCGAGGTTTGGTCCTTGTTCGACTACTCGAATAACCCGATAAATTGTCAGGTATTTCACATTTCTTGACACCCTCTAAATCCCAAAACATTGGTGGGAAAATAAACTTGTTTAACTACTATGAAAATCCAGACAAACCGGTTGGGAGTCGGTCTTGCTTGAAAATGATGAAAATTCGAAACATTGGAAGAATCCATCCTTATTTGGCAATGAAATATTTCCGACACACTTTTTCAGGAAAGTAACCTGCTTCGACAAGGGAAAAACCTGAAATGTAATTTTGGGTTAACAATCATCAAGTGACCTTTTCCAACTTTTTCCTTTAGAAACCCTTACCATAATAAGCAAGTTAAAAATCTAAAAAGGTTCACACTTATCAAGGTAAAACAAAATTGCAACAAGAGAAAAAGGGATTGTACCAAGCCAAGAACACAGATGCTAATCAAACACCATGATCAATAAGATGAAAGCAATTCACCAGAATAACTTTACATAAAACCTTTGCAAACAAATGAGTAGCAATATCATATATTATTATGGAACTCAATGAAATACAATGAGAATGGGCCTTGCTTATATAGGCAAGGAATAACAATCTAAGAACCAGTCAAGGTCGTAGATCAAGCCATAAATCATGGAAAGAACTAGTCATCAAAGAACTAGTCAAGTCCATAGATTTATGAGAGAACTAGACATCAAGGATCTAGTCAATACCATAGATCTAGGAAAGAACTAGTCAATACCATAGATCAAGGAAAGAACTATACCTAACAACTAGATAATATCTCCTAATATCTAAATAAATAAAAAGAAATATCCACACACATAAGTGGGTGAGGATAAATACAATAAAGGTAAATAATGTACCTAGGTGAACATGAGCTAAGGTAAATACCTACTCTAACACCCCCCTCAAGTGAAGCTAGGGGCCAAAATAGAAGTGGCATGTCCACAGTATGAGTCCCGACAACTAGGCCTGATGAGGTACTCATGTACAATATATCCATGAAGAAATCTCGAACCAAAAGAAGGAAAGAATCCTGCTAGAAGGAAAGAGAAAGAAGAAGAAGAAGGAAGATGTTCTCACGAACACCCCCAAGAACAACTTCTGAAACCCCAAGCATTCCATGCAACTCAAGGTAGTGAGGTGATGCAAAAGGCTTCGTAAAGATGTCTGCAACCTGCTGCTGAGTCAGAATGTACTCCAAGCAAAGAACTCCATCCTGAATGTGCTGACGAATGAAGTGGATGTGTATCTCAATATGCTTGGTCCGCTGGTGCTCAACTGGGTTGCGAGAAATGTGAATTGCACTTTGGTTGTCACACCAAAGTACAGTCGGTGAATCCTGTGGGAATCCAAACTCTGTCAATAACTGGCGAAGCCAAAGAATCTGTTGACTCACTGTAACTGCTGCCCTGTACTCTGCCTCTGAAGATGAAAGTGCAATAGCCTGTTGCTTTTTGCATGCCCAAGCAACTGGAGAAGAACCAAGACAGAAAAGATAGCCAGAAGTGGAATGCCTGTCATCAATAGAACCTACCCAATCTGAATCTGTATACCCAACCAACTGAGTAGAACCCCTAGTGTAGTGTAGGCCAAAGTGGGAAGTGCCCTATGCAAATAGCGCAAAATCCTTTTAGCAGCCTGCCAATGACTACTATGAGGAGAATGTGCAAACCGAGATACAAGCCCTACTGCAAATGAAATATCAGGGTGAGTATGGGTCAAGTACATGAGACTCCCAACCAACTGCCTATACAATGTAGGATCACAAAGTGGTGTGGTACATGTGGATGTAAGAGTAACCCCAGACTGAAAAGGAGATGGACTTGGCTTGCAATCAGCCATATCAAAGCGCCTAAGAAGATCATGGGTGTACTTTTGCTGACTCAAATGAATCCCTGAATCTGTCTGAGAAATATGCAAACCAAGGAAATAATGCAATAACCCAAGATCTGTCATGTCAAACTGTGTAGAAAGAGCCCTCTGAATACTCTGAATGTGGGAAGAAGAGCTGCCAGTAAGTAACAGATCATCAACATACAAGACAAGTATCACAATATCCTCACCAACATGCTGGAGATACACTATATGATCAGAGTGGCAACAAACAAAACTAGTAGATAGAAGAAAAGAATCCATCTTCTCATACCAAGCCCGAGGGGCTTGTTTGAGACCATAGAGAGACCTTCGGAGCCTACAAACAAGAGAAGAATCTTGAACAAATCCAGTCTGGCTGCTCCATGTATATTTCCTCTTGTAGATCTCCATGTAAGAAGGCACTCTTCACGTCCATCTGGTATACGGGCCACCCCTGTGATGCAGCAATAGCAAGTACAAGGCATACAGAATCCATCTTGGCAACGGGTGCAAAAGTCTCAGAGTAATCAATACCTTCAACTTGTGAAAAACCCTTTGCAACAAGACGAGCCTTATACTTGTCAATGGACCCATCAGCTGTGTATTTGGTTTGGTATACCCACTTACACCTAACCATATTTCTTCCTTTAGGAAGAGATACCAAATCCCAAGTATGATTCTTCATCAAAGAAGAATACTCAGCTGTCATCGCATCATCCCACTCCTGTATCCCATGAGCCTTTGAAAAAGACTGTGGATCCTCAGAAACTACCTGACACAAAAGTCCAGAACCTATAGAATGTGTGTGATGATGCCTAGTGGGTGGAAGATCCTCTATGAAAGGTGTTGCCTCAGAAACTGTAGTACGAGCCCACTTAGGCATAGTGACAACATCAGTGGGAATAGGATCCTCAATGGCATCTATAACCTCCTCATCAATCTCCTCAAAGAAAGGATCCTCAAGATGAGATGAAGAAGAAGAAGGAATGGAAGAAGATGAAGAATCATGAGGAGTGAAACGCTCATCAAACTGAACATGTGTTTGAAAAAGAACATCATGTGTATCAGGATCTAAAAGATGATAAGCTCTCATGTCCTCACAATACCCTACAAAGATCAAGGGTTTACTCTTCTTATCCAAAGCTTTCCTTTTCTTCTTTGGCACAAAGGCCCAAGCATGGCTCCCAAAGACTCAAAAAATGAGACATCTGGCTTAGTGTTGGACCAAGCTTCCTCTGGAGTCAAATGCTCAAGTGCTCTGTGTGGTGTGTGATTCTGAATATAGTTAGCACAATTAACTGCTTCTGCCCAATAGATAGGAGGTATATCTCTAGAATGCATCATACAGTTAGCCATTTCCTTCAAAGTTCTATTCTTCCTTTCTGCTAATCCATTCTGTTGTGGAGTATGAGGAACAAAATGCTGGTGAATAATGCCTTGAGTTGCCAAAAATTTAGAAAACTCATTGCTGAAGTACTCCCCCCCATTATCAGTGTGAAGGTTCTTTATGCAACTAGAAGATTGTTTCTCGACCAAAGCCTTGAAGACTTTGAAGTGTGAAAAAACATCACTTTTGTACTTGAGAAAATAAACCCAAGTACGCCTCGAGAAATTATCAATAAATGTAAGTGCATACTTAGCTCCATTGAAAGATGGGGTAGGAAAAACCATCAAGTCACTATGCACAAGCTCAAGTGGTGAAGAAGCTCTCTTAGAAAAATTCTTAGGAAAAGGATCTTGGTGTTGTTTCCCTAATGCACAACCATGAAAAACTCCCTCAAGACAAGAAACTCTAGGAAGACCATCTACCATACCATGAGTGCTCAACTCCTTCAAATATCTGTAATTGAGATGTCCAAATCTTTCATGCCAAAGCTTACTCTCTGAATCTGCATGAGAAACCAATCTTGTCCCTATAGAAGAAGTGTCATCAAAACCCTCAAAGTGATATAGTCTAGAACTATGATCAACAATACCCTGAGCAACAAGTGAATAAGGCTCCAACAAAGTTCTTACTTCTACCCCATGTGGTGTAAAAGTCACTGTTTTCCCTTGACCAGAATGACAAATTTGATATACAGAAAGAAAATTTGTAGTGATGTTAGGAACATATAGTGCATCTTGGATATTACCACCATCAAGTTGTATATCACCTTTTCCCTCAACAGAAAGAAAGGAAGAATCTCCAACCTCAATTTTGGAAGTAGAACTCAAACCTAGAGAAACAAAAGACTCCTTGGAAGAAGTCATGTGATGAGAAGCACCAGAATCTATAACCCAACTGTCTGCAAGTGGTGACTGAGATCTCCCAACAACATTAAGTGCTTTTCCATGCTGATTAGAAGGAGGTGGAGTGGAGATAGAAATTTTGTGTTTCTTGACTGCATCCTCTAAGGCTTGCATTCACTTATAACACCTATGTTCTTCATGATTACTACCCCCACAAAAAGAGCATGAACGGCTAGACTTATTCTTGGATTTAGAAGACTCCTTGGGTTTTGAGTTGTTTTCTTTGGGTTTAGGAGCATTTTGAGATGGAGAAGGTGTGGATTTGGTTTTACTTTTTGGTTTTCCCTTGCCCTTAGGATTAGATGCAACTAATGCCTTTTGAGAGGTGGAAGACTCAAGGTGAGACAATTTGGATTCTTCCCTAGTAAGTCTTTCACAAAATGTTTCTAAGTTAGGCATTTTGAATGTGTCACCTAAGGCATCCATGCTAGAGAAAAAGGTAGAAGCAAAAATTTGGAATGGTCCTCTCAACTTGGATAGAATCAAGTAAACACACTCTTCATCTTTCTTATCTCTTCCACTCCCCTTCAACTGTGTCAACAAATGCTTGAACTTGGTAAGATAGTCTATAATTGTTGGAAAATCTTCAGGATTAAGAGAGGTGATCTCAATTTCAAGTTGCATGGCTCTCATATGATCCACCTTACCAAATAAATCCTCCAATTTCTCCCATATTTTGAAAGGAGAGTCACACTTTTCCAAATGAAACAAAAGACTGTCACTTACATAAGTTCCTATCAAACCCATACACTCATCAAATTTGCACTGGTACTGAAATTTCTCATATTCTCTAGTGAACACTGGTTGTTCTGAAGAAGTTAAAGCCCATAATCCTTTCCACTTAATTATTGTTTCCATTCTTGGTTTCCATGTGTGGTAATTATGTGTTGTTAATGGCTCAACATGATCTAATGCAGAAGTAGATAAAGATGCCATCCTCAAAAAATCACCAAAAGAAATGCAAGAACCAAGCAATGCAACAAGACCCCCAAACAATGCAACAAGAGCCCCCCAGATTTTGGCACTTTATAATGAGTGTGTGTTACAATATGGCACTTTATAATTATAGTGTGATTCTCAAAATAAATATTTCCAATGGAAAGAGCATGAAAAAAAAGCACTTTTGCAAAAAATGGCACTCAAAACCGAGTTACCGATCAAAAGATACAAGTTTTTCAATATTATGCTCTACTATTTATTTTAGTTGCCACTAAAAAGAATAAAATGCTCTTGCCTTCACCACACAAATAAAATGAAAGGGGGCTGGAGTTAAGCACCTACTAGTAGGAATCACAAGCTTTAAGCCCTCATATGACCATACCATATGACCTCATCATGTCTAGGTTTTTTACAATAGACACATTTGACCATTACTTTCTTAGGTTTGGCTTTAGAACATGAGGTCTCATTTGTTTCTTTCTTATCTTTCTTTTTCTTAGTTTCCTATTTGTTTTGTTTTTTTCCTTACTATTTGAAGCCTTCTATTTTTCCTATCTAGGAAATAGGGCATGTGACTTAGAAGACTTCAAAGTACCCATATGTATAAGCTTATGTTGCTCCCGAGTTAAGGAGGTAAGAAAAATCATCTAAGGCATTCTCCATGTGGCTCTCAGTCCATTTCTAGTGGCATGGAAGAGAGAAATAAAAATTAAATAGCTAAGACCTAACTTGGCAAGAATAGAAAGAATCAATTGCTCATCCTTTTTCTCTATCCCACATTTTTTCAACTCTAATTAAAGTCATTTAAATTTTTAAAGAAGTCTTGTATAATGTCAAAGTTGTTTGGAATTAAAATAATGAGCTCATTCTCCAAATCAGGACACCTCATTACATTATGCTTCCAAAATATCCCTTCTAATGTGTTTCAAACATCATTAGGTGTGCTATCATATTCCATGTAAAAGAGTAAATCGGGAGATACAAACAAATATGATAGACTGCAGGCCTCATCACATTGGTTAAACCACTTAAATTTAGTTGTATCTGATGTTGGTTTTTCTTCAAGACCCATTGTGATTCGGTGTAAACCCTTACCCCTCTTCAATATTTACATTTTGATTTTCCACTGATGATAGTTAAATGGTGTGAGAACCACATTTTGATCTATAATGCAAAAAAGAGATTGTATAAATAAAAGTGCACAAGATAGCCCCCTTGAAATTATCAGCAATAACCCCCCAAGGTTGTCACTCAATAATTTAGTGTGTCTACAATTATTTAAGGCTAAAAAATGTTTAATATGGACCAAACAAAAAAATAAGTAGCATTAATGTGAATAGCTCTAAAAAAATACATACTTTCAAAAAAATGGCACCTCAAACAGAGTTTCTAGCATAAATTTATGCTTCTTACAAGTTTCTTCTACTTTCAAATTTTAATACTTATTCATGTATTTTCACAACAAAATTATCCCTTCACCTCTTCAAAATTTCAACACTTGCTTAAGTGAGGCTAAATATCCATGTGACCAAGGGTTAAGGCTAAGAAAATTTATATCTATATGTCTACTCCCTTATCGTGTTTCGGGTTCCCTAATGCCTTATCGTGCCTAGGGTTTGGGTGTCCACTATTTTGATAAATTTTTTACCTTGAGGTGTGTGCAACCTAATCTTCCCGCATGGAAAATAGTGTCAGTACACAATGAATAATGTTATCACCACAACCTCACAAAATATAGTATTACTACTACCACCACATGACAACAATGCAGTTTTCATTGCTAACAACAATCCTTCCACTTGAATTGTGTGTAAACCATGTATGCTTGCAAATAATTGCATTATGTACAACCTAAAAATGAGTATAATTATGCATAATGTAGGTATAACTATTTCCACAACAAAGTACAATAACAATTTTAAACACCGATAAAAAAAAATCTGAAAAACCCCATAAATGAGGTTTCTCAAAAACTTTGTTGTGGTACAAAATACCACCAAATAGCCCAAAGATGACTATAACAAAACCGAAAAAAATCCAGAACCAGCTTGCTTGAAAACATACTCAAGTTTACTATTGATCTTAGGGCTTTGACATGATCTAAACTCAATGGTGCAATCAGTTTCTCAAAAAAAATGCATGAAATGAAGACTATCGTATAAAACCACCTATTTCTCATCACTTTTTTATTCTCTAAAACCATTCAAGGACACAAGAGAATAGCATACTCAGATATCAAAGGATCTACAATAACAGGGTTTAAAAAATCAAGATTCCAAGAAAATAAACACAATAAAACAATTTTGTTCACTTACTAGAATGAGCTTTGGTACCATGTGAGAATGTGGACCAAGATCAAGTGTTGAAAAAATATAAATTCATAAAGATATTAATGTTGCATGAGAGATTAACCAAATATGAGCCAAAAGATAGCTTTTTTATTCAGTGCATAAGAAAATAGCTTTAAAAAAGGTATATAAATAATAAATGGGGAAGTGTAACCACCACCTAAAAGGTGGAGAAGTGTAACTCCTATATATCCTGTTGACACCTAAGTAAGCTAAATACATGTATAGGAAATACTATGCAATTGAAGAAAAACCTACACTAACAAGCATGTGAGGAATGGATCCTTTAGATATAACATGAATAGGTGCAACATGTATGGGTGTAGAAATTGGTGCTTTCTTAGTAAAGGGATGATTCAAAGGAGTCTCATATGAAATACCCTTAACCATAACAACTTGATTGTCATGGATATATTTATCACATTAATGTATAACATATGAGATAGCCTTAAGTTTATGAAACCAAGGGCATCCTAAAAGCATGTTGCATGAGCCAAGATAAGAAATAACCAAGAAATGTATAGCCATAGTTGTAAATCCCATAATAAGAGGGATAATGATGCACCCAATCAACATTTTAGCATTGAGTGGAATATGTTACTTAATAAATCCTAAAGAAGAAAGTGATTTGAAAGTGCACATATTGTGTTTAGAGCCACTATCAACTATGATACTATGGTAGGAATTTGACCAATAAAGGATCAAATATAAAGCACATGATAAATAATGTCATCAATAATATCAACATCATCAAATGTAATAGGATGCCTAAGAGGCATAATAGAGGTAATTGTACCAATAAGAGAATCAATTAGATGATCATATGTATCTGGAGGTGGTTGATCCCTGTAAGTATGATGCACTTCGTATGTACTCTTGGATTCATAATTGTGATGATTATGAAGTGGATCATTGAAGATCTTAATATTAGACATGTCATTAATAGGAGGCTTATATTATTCAAGAGGAGAGTTAAATTCAATTGCATTAGAATCAATGAGGTATAGTATAACATGGTGAAGCTTGAATCATTTGATACTAGAGTGTTCAATATCTGTATGTAAGTCACAATAGGCAATAAAAACATTTTTTTATCATGATGCCTACTTGTATCAGCATCAACTACAAGAGGGATAAATACAAGGTTACACTAGATAACAACTTGTGAAGATCACTTGTAGTGAGTAGGGAAACCATGTGAATTTCCTCTTAGGATCAACTTGTAATTGAAGCTTTGCAGGTTGAGATAAATTTAACAATAACTTTAAGATCAATCTTACTTTCTTTAGGCTTTCCTTTATAATTATATTTGCCTTGAAATTTAGATGTATATTTATTAGGAGTGATAAATGCATACTTAATTTTGTTTAATGTAAGGAGTTTGACCTCTCCTTCTTCTAAAGTGTGACATTACTCATCAAAATATTGAAATTTGTCAAACATAATTGATCCTTACAAAGAAAATAGAAAACTTTGAGTAAATAAATCTTGAAGATAATTTTCCACAAGTATATTGTCCATGTTAGTAAGCATGGTCTTATAACACAACATAATGATTTATTATTTCATTGTATCATCATTGCATATTATCCATTTGAGAATATGAAACCTTGTTACCGATATTTATAGATAAATGTGCATGAAATTGATTGGCCATGGATTGAAATCCTTTATAGAGTGAATAGATATATCATAAAACCATTGAAATCATAATGTTTGAGGCTTTTAGGGAAAAGCGTAGTAATAATTAGATCATTGTAAACATAGTATGAGAAAGCAATGTGAAAGGCTTGAAGATGTTGCTTGGGATCACCTTTACCCTCATACATAGAAATTTTATGAGATACAAACCCTAGGGTTAAAGGATAAGAATTTATTTTAGGTGTAAATGGATTATGAAGCAATTTTTTAGAATCCATAACATTATAAGGTCTAGTCCCACCTTGCATTAATCGTAATACTTTAGTTTGCAAATCATGTATAACACACTTAAGAGTGGGAAGCACCATGAATGTGCACAAGAGATGTAGGAATAGTAGCAGACATAGGAATAAACATTGTAATGTTTTGGATGGGGATATGAGATTACCCCATATTTAAAGGCACTAAATATTTAGCAATAGTATATGTAGAAACACTAGATTCAGGATATCAAATACAAGACTCTTAGATAAGGCCAAACACTTTTGTTTATCCCTAGCTATATAGAGGAGTACATCAATAGTTAGAGGATTTTATTTAACAAACATTGTAAATTCTTGTTCATCCTCCTCAATAAATTTGGTGGTACTAGGATTAGAGTCATCATGGGAAGTTTACCCTCGAGAAGGGTCAGTAGTGGTGGGAATTATGCCAATTTTGATATTTAAAATTTTGCTAAATTTAGATAATTTCTATTTTTAGAAATACGATTAAAAATAGTATTTTAGGATGTAATAGGAATTATTTATTTTATTCATATGTTTGTTTAGTCTATTAGGACCAAATAAGTGATTTCCTAAAAAATAGCTCAAAAACTAAAAATAGGATGTCAATTGCCAGTTTCTAGGTAAGTACAAATTCTTGTGTATTCATCCCCAAAGAGGTGGGAAACACTTTTTAGTTGAGATAGTTAAAATTATACAAATTTTAAGTAAATCCCTATATTTTAGGTGCCTTGGGGTGCATTCTCTATAAGAGAGCCATAGTTATGCTTTTGAATGAATGCCTAGCTTGTATAATTCTATTCTAGAAAAAGTTTCTTGCATGTTGACTTTATCCATGGATTTCATGAGTCTGTTTTGAGTTATCTGAAAATCCAAAATTAGTTTATGAGTATTTTAATATTTTTAGAGGTTCTAATTTGAGTTTAACTTGCTTTACAAGTTGAGTTGTAAGTGGAAAATTTAGCCTTTCGTGTTAATAAAAGCATAGCACCATAGTACTCCATTGTTTCAATTTGTGCAAGTGTTTTTTATTATTTTTTATTACAATTATTGAAAATCAATAACCAACTATCTTAAAAATCTTATTTTGAAGTTCAGTGGTGCCTACAATGCACAATTTGATCATCAAGTACACAAGCAATTACACTAGCTTAATCACTAGTTCTCCTGGGACTTGTTTGGATGATATAGAGCTTCTTTTTAGGTTATTCTATAAGTTATATAAGAGGTTGATCAACACTTCAATTTTTTTTATTTTCCCCCCTTCTAAAACCATTCCACTTTCATTTGGTATCTGAAAAAGGTTCTACACGTAATGACATCTGTGAATTTTGCTTCTATGAATATCCCTATTTTCAAAGGAGACAACTTTGAGTATTGGAGGGATCATTTGAAGTGAATTCTTGTTTGGAAGGGAGTTTGGGATAATATTTTCAATGAGTATCAACCACTTACTAATTGAAATGTTTTCTATCAAGATCATAAGAGAGTGAAAAGGAATGAAGAGAAGGCAGATGCTCAAACTTTCTTTTATCTTCAGAGTGATATAGATCCTAACATCTACCTAATAATTGTTGGCTGAAAAAATGCTCGTGAAGCACGGGCTTCCTCAGAGACTTCATATCAAGGCTCTATTAAGGTAAGAGAAGCAAAATTCCAAACCCTCAAAATGAATTTTGAAAATTTAAGAATGACAAAAAGTGAAGGTGTAAGAGATTTTTGCATAAGGGTAAATGATATGGTTCATAGAATGAGAGTTTATGGAGAAACTATTGAAGATAAAATGATTGTTATAAATATTTTGAAATCGTTAACACCGAAATGGCTACATATTGTGATCACTCTTGAAGAGTGTAAGGATATGAACACTACATGTGTTCGTGAATTAGTAGGTTCTCTTTTGTCTCATGAGGATAAGATGAATGTGTGTGTGTGCATGAATTACAAAGAAAACTTGAAACCAAGGCTATAATTTCAAAGCCAAGGGAAAAATATAAAAAAAATCAACAACTTCAAATAACTTTAATTCAAAGGGGAAAAACAAACAAATTTCATAGGGAAGAGTAAGAAATCCTTTATTTGTCATTATTGTAAAAAATATGGACACGTTATACAATATTGTAGGAAATTAGAAGCAAAGAATCAAGATAATCAAGAGGGTGAGAAGAAGGCACTCCGATATAAACAAAGTGAGATGAAAGAGGACTTGAAGTATTTTCTCACATGCAATGTGGGAAAAGAGGATGCCAAGAATATGTGGTTTCTTGATTCCAGTTTCTCAAATCACATGACAAGTTAGAAAGAGGGTTTTAGCATGCTAGATGACACCTTCAAAATTCAAGTGCATTTAGGGGATGAAAAAAAATTGCATCAAGTAGAGGTAATGGGGAAATTAAGGATTTTTAGTTTTTTTCCAAGTTTGAATCTGTTATCAGCCAATTTTGACTACCCAAAATTTTTTAAAAATAAATAAATAAATAAAATAAAAAATGGAAACTTTGCAATTTTTCAAAAAATTTACTTTGCGTGGTTTATCACTCTCATCATGACCGTTCATTTTTGTGATCGTTCCAGTCTTCGTTTCGTCCTTTTTGAGTGAGAACTCCTCCCGCCAGGCATTAAACTGCATTAAAATTAATTAATTAATTAATTACTCTTTGTTTGATAAAAATTATTTTTTAATAATTTTGGAGTATTTAATTAAATAAATATTAATTAAAATTCATTCGACAAGTTTTATTTTTATTGCCGGGGAAAAATAAGCTTCTGCCTCCCATTGTCGGGAATGCCAAATTGGCTTCCTGGGCACGGATTTCCCCTTTCCTGGCAAAATTGTTTTAAATTCCCGCTTGTGGGATTTCTTCCCCCAATTGCCAAATTAATAAATTGGCAAACGGGCAAGAAATCTCCCAATTTCCCACATGGGGAAATTGAACGAAGATTGCCAACCCACTTTGTCATTCTCGTTGGCAATTGGCCGTTGCTTTCCCCATTTCCCTTGGCAATTAATTCCACTACCCGAGAAGAGGGGAAGTTGGTTTGACCCTCATAAATTCCTCTGACGAACTCGATGGAAAGAGTTGTACAAAGCTTTCTAAAATTACTTCTCACTTCTTCTAAAGAACATAATATTTTTATCAAATCCCACAATACTGTGAACGCCATTGTGAAGGAGAAATACAAGAGGTAGTTACAGTTTGCATTTCCAATGCATTGGCCAAGGAGGGAGATACAGCCAGAGAAAAGCCAGGACAGTCCATGTTTCAACAAAAAGACAAGAAAAATAAAAAAAGAAGACAAGGAGAATCAGTTAATACGCATTTCTCATAAGAAGAACAGTCCAAAAATGCGGCTAGATGGAATATTTGTAAAGGATAAACACTTTCCATGCAAGTTTTGAAAGCTTCAAAATTTCAACGCATGGGTAAAGAAAATATATTCCTCCATGCATTTTGGAAACCAAGCTCCAACGCCTAGCTAGGAGAAAATAGAACACCACGCCTAAGAGGTAAATCAATACACCATTGTTAAGAAAGATCTTCGACGCAGGTTTAGAGAGTCAATTTCCAACTCAAAACAGAGAAAAGGCATTGTTTTATGCATCAAGGAAAAGTTGAATAACAAAAACTCATGCCAAAATCAAAGCAGACAAAAGAAATCTGTATTATTTTAATTGTTTTCTTTTACATAGTCAAAGATAAAAAAGGGGCATTTTTTTTTATGAGCAAGACCACGCATGAGGTAAAAGAAGACACTTTTTTTTATGCATCAAGAAAACAAAATAACTAATAAGTTTCCATGCTGTAGAGAACAGTCCAAAGGAAAATGTTTTTGAATCCCACGCATTGGGACAACATAAAGCCAAGAAATGCAAGTTATAAAGGAAAGCATTTTCCACGCATTTTTCAAGAAAGAGCAGTCCAAAGCCAGAAAACAATATCCCACGCAGGGCAGGGAGAAAATGGGAGTGTCCACACAAGTTAAAATTGTCTCACGCTAGTAGTAGAAAAGAACAATATTTCCATGCCTTTGCAAGAAGGAGGATAGCAAAAAAAACAAGCATACCCACGCATTGATCAAAAGATTGCAAGGAAGAAGAAAATATCAAATTGCGGGATCATTAAAATCTGGTGATTTTCATGCATGCCAAGGAGAATTTGCTTTGTCAAATTAAATAAAATCGAGAGATTTTAATTTGAAATATATATATATATCATTGTATCACCATATTTGGAACTCGAGCTTAGTCTCGATATATTTGTATTAAAAAAAATTGTGTAACCGGGACTTATTATTATTATTATTTTGAAAATAATAGTAATAATAATAAAATTAAAACGAGTCACATTTTTCTTTGCATTGACGAGGCTTCGGAGACTGAGACCCGACCCCGCTTGCATTGTTTTACGTGCCTGAGTCATTTTTCTGTAAAATTCATAATGGCCAAAAAATCTAACAAATCCGCAGGAAGATCAAGGAAGCCAGTGGAGAAATCAAATAAGTCCACACTCAAGAACGAATTACAAGGAATCATTCCTCCCAGTTTTATTAAATCAGCATACGACAATATAACTGATACAAATCTAGGTCACATCAATGTGCAACAATTCTATGAATGGGTGAAAACTAAAGGCAAAACCATATTCTCAGATAGGCTTTACCATAGTGGTCTACCTCAAGCAGCAGCATTTCCTGTCTCGGTGCAGTGTCCAAAGTTGGTTATCACTTGTGCTGAGCACTATGATCCTGAGAGACGAAGAATTTTTAAAGATAATCGTGAGCCTTTCCTCTTAATCACACCAGAGCACATTGAGGAATTTCTTAGCATACCTGACTTCCCTGAGAATGTGGATATCACTCGCTAGTCAGCACACGGATTTTGGGATGAGGAACCCCTGAGATGGAGCAAGATGGTTAATAATAATTGGTTAGTGACCAAGAGGCCTTGAATTGATAGGCTTCCCAAAGAACTGTACCGCGTTGAGTTTGTGGAAGAAATCGGGGACATGATTACTCTCCTAAGTCGAGTTTTCAATTTACCCTCTGTTAGGATTTTCCACCCATGGATGTATCAATTTATCTGTATCATCCTTGCCAAGAAAGAGTTTGTGGATTGGGCCACCATTTTCAGTAACACCCTTTACAAACAATTGATAGAAGTTAAGATGACTGGATGCTTCTACATGACATCGTATCTGACTTATGCAGTAGCAAGAAGAAAGCTATTTTTAGGACTTCAAACGAGAGGATTCATGGGGCCATCAAATAGTGCTTTTCATTATTACCCTTAACTCAGTTTCAAAAATATCTCTCACCATTTTAGAAGATTAAATGATGCATTCACCTTCCACGTGATTTGGAACCTGAATCATAATATAAAGGAAATATTTTCTAAAGAAGCCATGAGTGTCATTTCCCAATGGGGAACATGGTTTATTCAATTTTCATTCTTTTCCTACATTCACATGAGTGGCTTTGTTGGTACCTCATGGAAGCTTCCTAAGTACGTCAGTGACAGATGGGAATTAATGGAGCTTGCACGACAACTATTCCAAGTTCACTATCTTCTTAGTGATAAGCATTGTTCAGGAATTCATTTCCCAATTCAAATTGGGGAATATCAATGTCTAAATATTTTCAGTGCACAACTCATGGAAAAAGAGTTCTCCCTCATCACAATTCATCCATATGTGAAGAGATCCCAGTTTGATATCAATGGATATATGCAGAAGATTCTTGGAGCAAAGTATCAACATAACCCTACCATGGAAGATTTCTAGGCTGCCTGTTCAAACGGACATGAAGTAAGAAGACGAGATTTTTCTCACCTAACACTTACTCAAATCAAGGCCTTCCACATCAAGAACCCTCCCGATTCATTCATAAATGATGATGAAGATGTCATTGATCACTCATATGATGTAGTTGGTTTTACCGTTGCCTCGAATTGACTGGACCAAAAGAGATGAATTTTCTCTTGATAGCAAGAATCAACCGATTCTTGAAAGAAGCATATCTTGGTATGACAAAGAACTTGTCAAGTTACAATCAATTCAAGATCATGCTTTAGGATCACAAAAATTACCAACACGAGGAGGCTTTCATTCAACCAAAGCCTCTTCTCGATCAACCTCTATACCATCCAATCATACACAACAAGCAAGAAAGGAGTGGTTGCCAAAATCCACTTTGCCAAGTAACGTGTCACAAGGAGAAAAATCTAAAGATCCTAACCCTAAAGAAGGAAGAGAGTGTGTATCAGGATTTCCCACCTTGAGTAGAGATTCTTCTACCCACATTGTTAACAGTGCTCAGAAGCTCTTGGCAAATGATCCTCAGCCATGCTTTGAACAAGCGTCCACTCAAGTGCAGGTAATTCAAATATCAAAAACTTCAGAGCATGTAGTTCATGAAGGGATTTCCCAAAATCTCCCGAATAATCAAGAGGTGGATATTGAGGTTGTTTCTCCTCAAATTGAGGTCGTAGATAGGATTCAAGTAGGATCTCATGATATTGAGAACAATGAGATTATTGATTTGAGCTCTAGGATTTTGTATGCGGAAATAGTGCATGATACTCCTTCCTGGGTTGATTCCGAGGTTAAGAAAAGGAAGAGGGTTGTCAAGGCAATTGACATTGATTTTTATGCCCTTTTCAAACTTTCAAACGACATCATTCCAAAGAAGCCTAAGGTGCTTTCTCAAATAATGGTGGATAATGACGGAAATAGATTTACAGATCTCACCATCCCACAAGTTGATAAGGAGCATGATGCCATGACACCTTCTGATTACGAAGTTTCCAGACTTGGACTTGGGAGGTCTACATTAGAAAGTGGCATGGCGATGGCTCAAGATTTAATTGATATCGTGCTAAAGAGACTTGAGAAATGAAAGGAACGATAAGAAGATTGTTCCAAGCTGCGATCTCAGATGATAATAGCACACCACATTAGATTTGCAAAACAGAAGAGCTAAAATACCATATATGGAAATCCATCATAATCCATAATGCTCAATACATTACAATAAAATGACTTGAATTATTCAATAGGAAAGATGTACATATAGGAGGAGGGAAGTGCAACTACTACCTAAATCAGTTGTGAAGAACTCCCACTGACTGATACTGGTAGTTAACTCCAAAATATTAGTAAGATAACTCCACATAACTAAGAAGCTAACTTGACACAACTAAAAAGCTAATTTCACACAACTAGTACACCTAAGCAAGCTAACCCAACACATGTAGGGCTAACACAAGTGTAAGAATTATCCTAATAAATAAATAAAAGGATAAATAATAACCTACACTAACACTGTGTATACATATATACATATGCATACATGTATATATATGTGTATGTATGTATGTATGTATGCATGCATGCATGCACATACACACACACATATATATGCATATACGATACATATGTATATGTATACACGCACATATACATGCACATAGTATAAATATATGCATATATGATATGAATGGCTATAAATATAAGGACACGCATGCACACACACTCACACATACGTGTGTGTGTGTGTGTGTGTGTGTGTGTGTGTGTGTGTGTGTGTGTGTGTGTACACATACATCAAACATATACATATATATGCAAAGGTGTAAATTATGTTAGTTAGAAAAGGGAAGGAGTCAAAATGTAGGGTTATATCAACTACTACAATACTTGAAGACCTTGGTAGCATATGAGTATGGATTTTTATTTTGGGTTACAGTGGAACATTATATTCGACAAGGATACTAAATTTGTTGGCTTATATTGGCAAAACACCATGGAAGAAGTTGAACATGATGTTGCAATTTAGTTTTTTAATATCACTCATAGACGAATGACCAAACTTAAGTTGTCAATAAAATCCTTCACAAGTTGTTGTGATGTTTAGTAGGAGAGATGGCAGGAACATGGGATTCAACTCTTATATAGGCAAAGTTTACATTAAAAAATCTATATATAGGAACATTAGGAGGTTACCTTTCCATATTGTATACAAGACAAGTCCTCGGAGGAGTTGTAGAGTTGCAAGAGTTTCCACAAGAGGAAGGGAGAAGTGTTGAAGATGAGGACTTCACACAGTACATGAAGTACAAGAGCAAGTGCACAAACAATTGGAGTAGAACAAAGTGTAATATAAGGAGTTTGCAGGCTTGATGAGAAGAAACTTGGAGTTTGAGGTTGGAGATTTAGTTTTTGTGCAAAGAGAGCTTCCCACAAGGAACACATTATAAACTCAAATGGAAGAAGATTGGATCTTGCATAGTCCTATAAAGAATTTTGCAAATAACGCATATGAGATAGAGTTTTCGAGAGGGATAGACATCTCGCCTACCTTTAATATAGCGGATCTATACCTGTATTTTGAGGGGAAGACAAGCGAAGAATCAAGCCATGCATAAGTAGATTGGAGACATCAATTGCTAGAGAAGAAGCACAAATAATTTGAATACACTTTGAATGGTTGCGCAGTGAAAACAATGCGTAGAAAGGAATATATAGAATATCTCTTGAAATGGAAAGGTAGAACTATTGAGAATGTGTTTGGATTAGTGACTAATTGGTTGTTAGGCTTGGTCATTTCATTGAAGAGCTTCAAAGACTGCACGCTTGAGTAGGGGCTCAAGTTCTTCTTACCCGAGGTGTATGATGTAGGAGCATTCAAGATCATAAGAAATATTGCATCATCCAAATACACTTAGAATTAGCAAATTAAAAATCATGCAATACCATGCCACTCTTAAGCATGTTGCGAAAACCTTAACTCCTTTGCCATTTTTATGGAACCCACATAACTATGTACCTAGCCGCAAAGGCTTAACCTAGTCATGCAATGTTTTCATTGCTGCACAAAAGCTTGTTTATGCTTGTACAACACTATCTTGGCCAACAAAACAAAATAGTATTGTGCGCACCTATCAATGTTGCATAACCTTGTCTCACACCACAGAACACTTGTTCCTTGTGTGTCGAAGCCGTGCATAATCTGAAACCCACATCTCAATTTGGGATGCTTTCTGGATGCCTCCTAACTTTACCTAAGCCACAAAACTTTGCATCCCCATGGGAACATTACCATTCTCCACCATTATTGGATTTGCATTTGACATGATCGCTTGTCAACATCAATTAGTTAGAGGAGGGAACACGCGGACCTATATCCATATCTCATGCCTAAGGACAAACTGAGCAACCTAGTAAATCTCGATTTGGTGAAGGAGATTTCATGAGGACCTGCTTGTGAATTGGTTAGGAAGATCTATGGTGAAATGAGACATTCTGAGGAATATTTACAAGGTATATTTACTTGCAAAAGACATATTTGTCCTCCCATTAGAGTCACAATTAATTCCATAAATATAATGGAGTTGTGAGCTTGTAAGGCATCTATCCAAATCCAGAGATCAAGGGCTATGTCCTGTTGAGGCCTTTTTTACTGTTTGAACTAAGGAAGCTTTCTAGAGTTTGCGAGTTTAGGATTGGAATTCTTAGAGAACTCTTACATAGTTTTGTCATAACACTGTGACTCGAGTGTAATGGCATTGTGCTTGAGTTTGTAATATTTTCCTCATAATAATAGAAGAAACTTTTATTTCTAATATATCAAATTTGGATGAGATATTGCCCAGTTTGCAGGAGATGACAAGTATGGAATCCTTAGTTTTAGCAATTGAAGGAATTCTCGAATTTGAACATCGAGGGACACGTTTTCTTTGGTGTTTGCATCTCAAATCAAGGAAGAGGCTTCTCGATGATTCTATGATCCATTAGGAGAGCATGTGCAATGAAGCCTTCACTTCACTCTCCTTGATTCAAGAATTCATAGTTGAGATTCCTTGTAACCTCGTAAATGAGCATAATCAAAGGTGTTCATCGGAGCAAGTGGAAGAGAAATTTTCACAATTGTTTAAGAACATGTACACTCCCTCCAACAATTTCTCATCAGTTTAAACGGAGCGGTGCATCAAATTAAAGAAATTATTTGAGAACGCTCAATCCAAAATTGTTAATTTAAATGATATGCCAAGAAGGATTCTTGAATTACAAGTATTTTGTGAGGCTATTCTTCAACCAAATGAACCTCCAGAAGAATAAAATATGTTTAAAACTTTGGGAAGGTTTAGATCTTTTTAACTGGCAAAAGCGGCAAATCTGAATTTCACCGGCGGTTCAGGGGGATAATTTTCTTGGTATCTAACGAAGTGGGAGAGTCCATTTCTCATACGCTTGACATAGGCGGACCCCATTTCAATGGATAAGGCACTGGTTATTATTGTATATTTTAAAAAGTGGATTTTTAAGAAAAGGATGTTGTTGTTTGTTTTTCGGAAACTGTGGGTAACTTAAGTGATTTCTATTTTTGGTTGTCTTTAATAAAGTTAATGAGAAAAAGTCAAAGGTCACTTAGGTGCCTTATTTAATGATCATGTAAAACCTTAACTAATTTGTAACCAACTTTTGGGTTATAAAAGGAAGTGAGGGGCTTATTTGTAAATGTGACTTTGAGAGAGGAGAAGAAAATAATTTTGTATGCAAGCTTTACTTCAAAGAAAGAAACTTTGTGTTATTTTGAGTAGACATTTTGGAGTTAATGAAATATGAACTTTGTGTCCCATTCATTGTCTCTTATAGCATTTGATGTTCTTATGTTCATTAGATGTTAGTGTTTGAATCTTGCATGCAAATATTTTCTTTGATCTTATTGCCAACGTTATTAATCGGTTGTTCTAGTTCACAGTGATCAAGCTCTGATTATCTACTTGCTCATGTGTGTTCCCTTTTACACATTCTTGTTTGGATAACTCAAACTCCGTTTTATTTGTGTTATTTATTCCTCTTTCCTCTTCGTGCAATATTAGGCTCTGTTTTGCCTAACTCTTGCACGTTCTTTCAATTCATTCCATTTCACTCATTTTATTCATTCCATTCCATCTCCCTCATTCACTTTTCTTTCTATTGATGTTCTAAAACACCCCCCACATACAATTTTGAATGTACATATGTAAATACAATTTTGGTTTTCAATAAAGGCAGCCTCACCTTCATTGAGGAGGGACTTCATTCTCACACTGTTGCATGTCATTTGCATGCGTGCAAATCTATATGCTAACAGTTTTTTGTGACTCCGCTGGGGATTCAGGAATCATTAACCAGTGCTTTGTTAAATATTTATAAAAATCCCCTCTAGAATAACCTCAAAGGGATTCTGAAAATAGAGCCGTTATGCCCAATGAGATGTGTAATGAAAGGTAATTAGACAATTGTTGAGCAACCTTCGAAAAGTAGAACTAAAGGGTAAAATTGACCATGAGACCCTAGGAGCAAATTATGGCTATTGATCAGATCCATTAGGGTACAGTAATCTAGATCGAAGATCAGGTTAGAATTTGAGCACCCACACTGGTGTAGATATAAAGACCTCCTAAGTTAACTAGGGTGTTGGATGAAGGTGCAAGATACAATGGTCAAGTTCCACCCAGGAAAAAAGTTGTATGCCCTATTACATGTAACCCACCTATCTTGCAACTAAATTTTAAGTTTTAGTAGATAATCAAGAAGATACACTCATCAGGATTTAAGGGGTAGCTATTTGGGAAAAGTGCACGGTTATTCTATCATTAATTCATCTCAATGCATCAGTATTAGATACACATTAATAATTGCAAGCTGCGAGATATACTAGAGTTATTCAAGATATAAATAGCTCAAGAAAGACACTGAAGAGCTAAGGGGATTAGCTGCACTCAGAACATACTTGTAGATCCCTTCACAATGGGATATTTCAAACTAGAAGTGTGTAGAGGTTTACTCGAGGACAAGTAGGTAAAGGTCGATCTAGTAATCCCATGCTTTGACTTTCAAGGAACTGTGATTGGTTTCAACTTATCTAATCCATAGAACCGAACACATCTCGTCAAGATCTGCAAGCCTTGCATCAAGTCCTGAAAGAGCCTTATGTATGGTTTTGAATCATGCTTACTAGTTCTAGATCTACCCATACTTACTACCCAGATGGTCAATTTAAATACCTATAATGTGCTTATTATCCTCATTCTTGCAAACTCTACGATTTATGATCATGTAACAAGCGCTCATTTTCCCTCATAACATTATGAATGAGGTCTACACTAATCCTAACTAATGGGTGGGAGACCGTCTATCCAACAAATACCCTTGTTAACGACCTTGGGTTAATAAATCACCCTCGTGTACCACTAGACATCGGCACTACTCTGAATTAGGACTCAATTACCATTACGCTTTTTCTTCCACCTAACCATGTGATATCTGAATGAGTGCAACTAGATTTAATCAACCCTCTTTTACAATAGCTTGAGTCATGAGTAATGACTCTTTCTAAAATAGCTTCTAATTAGGGATGTTTGACATGCTACCTAGGAGAGATAAGATGACTATTTGAACTAGTAAAACACCCCTTTAGATCTCCCAGTGATTACTTCCCTAATGAATATATTTTTTCGATTGTAATATTTAGATTAGCCTTGGGTGCCTATAATGCAGGTGTTGGAAGTCCAGTCCTAATCAATGTAGTGCCTCTAGATTTCCAGGTGTAACAATTGAGGTAGTGTTTACTAACTTATATCCAGGGTTCGGTAGGTGATTTATCGAGAAAAGGATGACCTCATAGGGACCTTAAAAGACCCAAAAAAGTAATACTGAAATTGAGAAAGAAAAGTTGCAAAACATGTCAGTGCAATACTTTACTAAGTCGGTTGCTTTTTGTTGACTTGAGAGTATCAACATCCTGAACCAAATTAAGCACCGCCTTGCTTAAGTGGATAGGAAAACATACAATCTGAAGTGTGCAACTTGTCAATTGGTAGCTTTCTATGGACTTTGACATGCCCTCATTCCTAGGTTCTTAGAACATTGATGACATGTCATGTGTGATAGAAATAGAGCCAAGCTAGGTAAAATACCTTCATTAAATGTTGCTAAGCGAGAATGGAGGATATGTAGATGTTTAAATATTGTTAGGTTCAAAAATACGTTTTCAATGAATGTTTAGCAGTGTCAACCCTTGTTAAATTTCCAAATCATGAGTGGTGCTACAAAATCATGTTCTCAAGATTCTCGCTAAAAAAAATCAAGCTAGGACCTTAATTCTATATTACTCTACAACCTCGCATTTGTATGAACATAACACATTCTACATATGTTTTTCTACGGTTATATGAAAAACATTAGTCCAAATAGAAAATCAAGTTTAAGTCTAAATGTTAGGTGGCTAACTTTCGAGAAGCCTCAATGTAGTAAAATAATGTCCATTTTCTTGTAATTTGTGCTAAGCATTGAAAGCCTTGTGTATATCTACTTATTCAACAACACCACCATTATAGATGGGTAATTGACATTCTTAAACCAACTTGTCAAAATTTGAGATAATAAAGAAGCATTTCTTGTGTTTAATGTCATATTTTGGTTCCAGGTGTGGTGTAGGCATGTTTCTTAGGAGCATATGAAATAAGTTTTTTTGGTGCACCCGCCTCAATGGTGGCATTAGGCACACTATAAAATACAAACATATTTATAACTCGTTGACCAACCCTGGCGCATGCGTGCTAACCTGCCAAAAACACACACTTTTTTGTAACCAGAATGCGTAGAAGCGAAATATACCTCGGCTATAGATGTCAGTTTGATACTGTACCTTCACTACATTTTGAAACATGCCATCAGATTGAAAATAGCATGACACCCTAACCAGAGCGCACATGCACTATTTTAGTGGCAGTAAACACATGTGTTTGGTGACGTGGACATTCTGCTTGGAATCTGGGACTATTTTATAAAGTGGTGGCACACACATTTTCCCAGTAGCGCACACGCTTTTCCAGGTGACGCATTTTTTTACGTTTTCCAAAGAAAATGTGGTAGCATAGACATGTTTGTAACTTGATTTCCTATCTATTTTTCTTGAAGGTGGCACATACATTTATCTTTGTGGATGCACAAGCCTCTCTAGTGGCGCAGGTGCATGGTAAGCAAAAAACATGCAGAGTAGCGCATACATTATTTTTATGGCACACATGTCTCTCAGGTGGCATAGGTACACTATAATTTGGCCAAAAGAACAAAGTGGCTCATACCCCCTAACCCATGTGTAGGACAAGCTAAAAAAGGGGCACAAGTGTCAGTTTCAAACTATTTTTGAAATTAATTGTGTTGAAACAATTGGATAACATTCGTGCAGGTTTTATCTAATCATATACTTGTCTTTATAGGTTATTTTTACCATTTTTGTACTTGATTAGATAGATTTTTGCATTGTTTACTTATAGTAATAAGATCTAGTATTCTCTTCCCTCGTGTCCAACTTGGGATGATCAGTTGGGAATCATAAACAATTCTTAAGTCCTTTTATGCTTTAAGGAATTAGTAGAAAACATTTGAGTTGGAATTAATCTCAAATAGTTGAATGAAAGTGTTTTCCCATTTGATATCATTATGGATTATTGAGATACATAGAGTAGACACTTCTCTTGCGTCCTTGGATGATCATAGATAATAATGTAATGGTTCCTTCTCTTTTGATATCTATAAATATTTATAATCGTTTTTCAAGACCAAAACGCCATCGCACGAAGAAAAGAGATATGTTAGGGGAAACGTCAATTGTTGAGCACCCAATGTTCAATACGTCCTGCCAAATACTGTGCTTCAAGAAAGGGACTTTAATTATCAACAAGACGTAAAATGAACTCACATATTCTTAAACAGTGTATGCCAACTTTCACAACAGGGTAATCCCAAGATGGCGGGCTAAACTGGAACAATGTTAGGAATTAATAGAATCTAATGCGAAATAATTCCTTCAGAATCGCAATAATAATTAAGTATGAATAGAAATTACAGATCTCAAATAAAATGAAATATGCACAACACAAAGACAATATTTAACGTGGTTCACCCAATGTGGGCTACATCCACCAAGAACACTTGCTCAAATTTTATTACAAGCCAACAGTCTTCACAATTACAATAACCAGATCTTGTTTGGAGCTGCGCTCAACAAACTCCTCACACCCGAATTTAAAGCAATTGAATTTGCACACACTATTCACCTTCACAAAAAACATCATCTTAAGTAGAATCCTATTGTATGTCCATCTACATATAACTGTGACATCAATAGGTAGCCGAAAGAGGTGGTTTTACAAAACAATGGGTACCAAAAAGCCATGGGCCCAAAAACAGCCCATAACGGTTACCCATTACCCATGGGTTAATAAACCACCCATGAAAATTTGCTTCGGGGGCTTGAAGCCCCCGAACCCCCTTGACCCGCTCACCGGCGAGCGGGACCATCGTAAAAATAGCCGAGTGTAACACATGGAAGGTGTACCAAACTCTAACATGAAAATAGGCTCCACAAACATAACAATCTCCCACTTGGAGACTGATTTCCACTGAGCAAGCTTCTCAACCCTTCACTATCATCTGTGAAGGCCAACCAAAGTTGAACACAACTTTAGTTTATCCCTTGTGACCACCTTGGTCATCATGTCTGTAGGATTCTGACTGGTATGAATCTTCTCCATCTTCAACTTATCTTCCTCCAAAGTTGTCCTGATGAAATGATATCTCAACTGTATATGCTTCGTCCTAGAGTGGAAAGTAGAGTTCTTAGCTAGGTGTATAACACTCTAGACTATCACTATGTAGCTTACATTCCTCCTGCTTATGCCCCAACTCCTCAAGCAATTGTTGTAACCAAATCATCTCTTTGCTTGCCTCTATGGCAGCAACATACTCAGCCTCTGTGGTTGACAAAGCCACCAGCTTCTGTAGTCATGTGAAATCCAGCTCACTGTTGTCCCACCTACAGTGTAAATATAACCTGTCATGCTCCTCCTGCTGTCTACATCTCTAGCCATGTCTGAATCTACATAACCACGTAAAGTGGTGTCTGATCCACTGTAGCACAAAATTGTCCCCATGGTCCCTCTCAAATACCGAAGGATCCACTTTACTGCTTGCCAATGCTCTTTACCTGGATCACTCATAAATCTACTCGCTAGCTCCCACTACATGGGCAATATCAGGCCTAGTGCACACCATAGCATACATCAAACTACCAACCACTGATGAGTAAGGTACCTTGGACATCTGGTTTCTTTCCTGCTCTGTCTTGGGACACTGCTCCTTTGATAACTTAAAATGGCATTGCCAAAGGAGTCCCAACCGGTTTAGCATCCTACATGTTAAACCTATCCAATACCTTCTTAATGTACTCTTCCTGAGATAAAGTCAGCTTTCATTCCTTCTTGTATCCCGAGTTATCCTCATACCAAGGATTTGTTTGGCTGCCCCCAAATCCTTCATATCAAAGGATTCACTTAGTTGTTTCTTGAGTACTTTTATTTCCTGCATGTTTTTACCTGCAACCAACATGTCATCAACATACAAACACAGGATAATATAAATTCCATCCTCAAATTTCTTTGTATACACACAATGGTCAGAATGACATCTAATATAACCTTGCTCCATCATGAAGCTATCAAACTTCTTATACCATTGACGTGGAGCTTGTTTCAGGCCATACAAGCTCTTCTTCAGTTTGCACACCATCTCCTCTTTACCTTTGACTTCATATCCTTCTGGCTGCTGCATATATAGCTCCTCCTCCAAATCACCATGGAGAAATGCAGTCTTTACATCTAACTGTTCTAAGTGCAAGTCTTCTGCTGCCACTATTCCAAGAACATTTCTGATAGAAGTCATTTTTATTACAGGAGAAAAAATCTCATCAAAATCTATACCTTGTTTCTGTGCAAACCCCTTGACCACCAACCGGGCCTTATATCTTTTCTTTCCTCCTTCTTCGTCTTTAACTCTATACACCCACTTGTTCTACAATTCTCTTTTCCTTCTCGGTAGCTTCACCAAATCCCAAGTCTGGTTCTCCATGAGAGACTTATGCTCCTCATCCATGGCTTGCTCCCACTTCTTACTGGCATCTACCTGCATTGCTTCATCAAAGCTCTCTGGCTCTCCACTATCAGTGAGTAATAAATAATAAAGAGAAGGAGAAAATTGTTCAGGTTCTTTTCTTACCCTAGAAGACCTCCTCACTGTAGGAGTTTGGGGTTCCTATTGAGTAGGTTCCTGAACTGATTCATGGGTCACTGTCCCATCCTTGTTGAAGATCCTCTACCACTGCATATTCTTTCTTAGATTCTTCCTATTGTTTTCCTGCAATTGTTGCTTATACATGACTTTCTCATTAAAGACCACATCCCTAGACCGAATGATTTTCTTGTCCTTAATACTCCAACATTTAAATCCAAAGTCATCACCACCATAACCAATAAAAGTGCATTTTTCTGATTTAGCCTCTAGCTTGGTCCTATCATCCTTATCAATATGAACAAACACCTCACATCCAAAGACTCTAAGAAATGAGTAATCAAACTTTCTTACCATACCAAGCCTCCTCAGGTATGCCTCCATCCAAGGCACTTGAGGGTCCTCTGTTTATTAAGTACACATCTGTGCTCACCGCTTCTACCCAAAAATAAAGAGGACATCCTGCATGTAACCTCATGCTCCTACCACACGTTCCATTATTGTTTTGTTCATCCTTTCTGACACCCCATTCTACTATGGGGTTCCTGGAACCGTCTTTTGCCTGTGGATTCCATTCTTAGAATAATAATCATCAAATTCATTGCTGCAATACTCCCCTCCATTATCTGACCTGAGACATTTTAACTTAAGACCTGTTTCATTCTCTACTAAGGCTTTCCATTTAACAAAAGTATCAAATACATCATATTTGTTTCTAATACAATAAACCCAAACTTTCCTTGTTGCATCATCAATAAAAGTAACATAATAACTTGAACCCCTAAGAGATGATACCTGAGCCGGCCCCCACACATCAGAATGTACCAGCTCTAACTTACTCTCTTTCTTCGTAGGTCCAACCTTGAGAAACCTTACTCACTTCTATTTCCCATATATGCAGTTCTCACAGAAATCCAAACCTGTTTATGTATATCTAGGCAAATTCTTCTTTATGATGTCCATGCCCTTATGGCTCATATGACTCGAGCCTATAGTGCCATAATGTTGTATCTGCATCTGAAGCCACAAGATTACAATCATTAACTATCAGTGGTTAAATACAAGGTTCCAACCTTCTTACCTCTTGCCACCACAAGAGCACCCTTGGTAACCTTCCAAGAGTCAGCTGTAAATATCACAGTACAACCATCACTTCCCAATTGCCCCACCGATATCAAATTTCTCCTTAATGTAGGCACATGTCTGACATCCTTCAATAGCCATGTATTCCCATTTTGCATCTTAACCTGAACAGAACCTTTTCCAACTATACTGCAAGGCTCATCATCACCAAGAAAAAAATGCCCAAAATCCCCTTGAACATAATCAACAAAATAATGCCTATGTGGAGTAGCATGAAAAGAAGCCCCTGAATCTAAAACCCAAGATTCAGTAATATTATGCAAAGAAAGAATCAAAGCATCTTGGCATACATTACCTGATGCCACATTTTCCTCCTTGCATTTCTTCCTGTTGTTTCTTCTTATCCCGAAGCTCCCAACAGTCCTTCTTTAGCATGTCCAGACTTTCCACAGTGCCAACATACTAATCTTGCTCTTGGATTTTGACCTTGCCCGATCTTTCGAATTTTCCATGGTTTCCTCTATTCTTCTGTCTCCCTTAGTTTCCACTGTCAAAGCATTCCCTGAAGTAGAAGATTCACTAGAAGCTTTTTCTTCACATTTCCTCTCTTAGAATCACCCCTACAACATCCTCAAACTTCAACTTTGAGTTAACAGGAACCGAGTTACTTACCACCATTACCAAGCTATTCCAACTCTCTGGTAAGGAGCACAGAATCAACAAAGCTCTGACCTCATCATCAAAGTTCTATTTTTACCGATTTTAACATACTTACAACTATATTAAAATTCATTCAGATGATCAGCTAACTGAACCATTCTCAGACATCTTCATATTAAATAAATTTTTTATCAAAAATATTTTATTAGAGGCAGAGGGTTTTTCATATAACTTCCCCAACACACTCATGAGACCTTCTGTGGTCTTCTCCTATGATATGTTGAAAGCAAACCAAAGATGAAAGGCACAAATGAATTACCCCGAGCACCTTTCTATCCAACAAACTCCCAATCCGCATCCAACATGGCTCAAGGGTTTCTTCACTTTTCTCAGTCACAAGGGAGTATGGAGGTCCTTCTAATATAAGGCAATCCTCTATTTGCATCTTACACAAGACTGAAGTTCTGCCCATTGAACTTCTCAAGCCTCGATCTACCCTCATCTACCATAGCTCCCACTCAAGCTAAACTTTCCCTATGATTTACAACTTCAGCAAAAAAAAAAACCACCAAAGCTCTAAAACTAATTGTTAGGAATTAGAGAACAAATATGTGGAAACAATTCCTCAAACCATAGCATTATGAAACTATATAGTAGAATTATACTTGCAGAAATATAACAACATAAATGAATAATGCACAAAAGAAGACAAGACAAGATTTAATGTGGTTCACCTAATGTGGGCTATGTCCACTAAGAACTTTCTCAGATTTTATTATCAACAAGAGTACACTTGCTCAGATTTAATTACAAGCCAATAGTCTTCACAATTACAATAACCAGATCTTGTTTGGAGCTGCGCTCAACAAACCCTCCCGAATTCGCACTTGAATTCACACACACTATTCACCTTCACAAAAAACACTCATCTCAATCCTATTGTATGTCCATCTATATATAAGTACATCAATAGGTAGCTAAAGAGGTGGTTTTACAAAACAATGGGTACTGAAAATCCATGGGCCCATAACGGTTACCCATTACCCATGGGTTGATAAACCAACCATGAAAATTTGCTTCGAGGGCTTCACCCCCCTGAACCCCCTTGACCCGCTCACCGGCGAGCGGGACCACCGTAAAAATATCTGAGTGTAACAAATGGAAGGTGTACCAAACTCTAACATGAAAACAGGCTCCACAAACATAACAAACATAACCCCTTTAGCATAACGCCTTAAGCTACAACAATGGGGGTGGTTCCAGGAACCCCAAAGTAGTCCACACAAGAGGGAACCTTATGGACGAAACGGGAAGTTCTCTACACTACCTATCTGAATAGTGATTTCTTTATGAGATAAAGTTACAAATTGTCCCTACGTGACTCTTTTAAGTACATGATGAATGCATTTAATGCCCACTGTGCATGAAGGGGGAAAATTCAAGATACTCCCAAGATATTCGATGAATATTTGGGTAAATATTCCCGCTCGTGGATAATTTTTATAACACCTAGGATGAGAGAACCACCTAGGAAAATATACTTTGGCCAGGATCCCACTTTGACCATTCTAAAATAGTGTTGAGTTGTGAACCATCTTTTTATTGCGAAACGTGTGACGCGTTACTTTCGATTAGTTTTTATTTGCCTTAGGGTGAGGTGAAACTCTGCCAAAGTGAAGCCAACATTTTTCATCCCATTTTTTTTATTTACTTCCTTCCCATTTCCTTTGAAACTTTGTTGATCAAAAGGAGAGTGACTACCTTTGTGTTACCAATCGATTGGTTCTACCACTTTTTTGTCCGTTTACGCTCATCCATGTTTGCGGCTAGGTAAGTTAAATGTCTAAAGTGTGCACAGAGACGTATTCATATCATTGGTGGCCATTGTGATCTTGATACCCATGTCAAGATCATCATTATAGTTAGGCATGGTTCATCATCTTGAACTTCCTTAGAAGGGTTAGCTTGTTTGTATCGTATCACTACAATTTTGATATTTACATCTTGTTTCTTGTAAAATCGACATAAATATCTATATTGTGAGGTTACGTTGCACACATTGTTAACTATTCCTAGCTATACTTTGAGCTCTTTAGTTCGATTCTATTATTAGCTCGATTTTGAAGAGAGTTGGGTGTTACCATTTGTGTGTGTTATATCAATAACACCTTGATATCAATACCTTACTTTTTCACAAAGTTGGTTAACATATCTTGGTGATATTGTTGTGTCATTCACGAATTGTAATTGGCACTTTTTGAGATATAGGTCTTAATCGAAGTTTGAGCTTGCTCCTAGTATATCTTGTTAGGAGGTCACATTGAATTTTTGTATTTACTTACGTTTTGTTCATTCTTCGTGAACTTAGCATAAGTAAGAACATCTTGGTAATTATCTTGCGACGTGAAACTACTTTTTGAAACGTAGTCTAGGAGGTACTTCATTTAACAGGTTTAGGTACCAAGCATTTGTGTCACTAGTGATTTATCACTCTATCACATTGGTATTCTCACATTGTTAATTCATTCATATTCTTGACAATACATCTTGCATTTCACTTAGGTGTGGTCACAAAGTTTTGAACACATTTACAACTTACCCTAGTGAAACTATCACAAAAACATGGCTTCTAAAACATGATTAGGACTCAAGAAAAAGACATATGAGGAACAACAAGTGCAAGCTTGGGAAGCCTCTAACAGACAAGGGTCAAACCCCTTCATTGGACATGATCTAGGACCTCTGTTTTCTGTGGAAAAAGAGATAGAAGATATGGTCGATCATAGTGGAAATGAATTAGAATCCCCACACACAGAATTTGATTTTGACCCTACTTTATTAGATGAGTTTCTTTTCAGAAATAAAGATAGAGTGCTAGCACGGGTTGTAGAATTAGGGGCCAAATTGTCCACTGAAAATGAAACAATCCCACCTGCGAATAACTCTACTGAGGAAGAATGACCCCTTATCAACATGGAGGATATTTTGATGCATGGACATGCTTCTACCTCTAACATAGGAATGATAAAGTGGTGGGGCATAGAATACCCTTTATCAAAGTGCCACGTAGAAACAAGACAGAACATGAGACGGGTGAAGAACCTCCACAATACGAGGAGGAAGAACCTTTAGAAGAAGAAACCACGATTCAACAACATATTAGTAACCTAAGCTGACAATTAGCTTTGCTAACCTCCCATGTATAGAAGGAAGCAAAAAAAAATGTTCAAAAGTCGAAGCCTAAGGTTAAGATCAATGAACTCCATAGAGAAAACCAAGGAGAAGAAGATACAGGGTATCATCATGTATATATCCCCGCTTCTCCCACTAGAGAACAATTTCTCACACAAGAGGTACATTCTATGAAAGTGACACTCACAAGCCTATAAGAGAGCAATATAGGGAGCATTAGAAAGTATCAATATGAAGAATTATGCCCCTATCCTTTTGACAAGACTATGACCCTTCAACCCTTTCCTAAGAAATTTGATATGCCAAAATTTGACAAATATAAAGGGAAAGGAGATCCACGGGATCATGTCAAATATTTCTATATGGCATGTCAAGAGGTGTCTTATAGTGACAATTATCTCATTAGAACTTTTCCCCAAGAGTCTCAGAGGTCAAGCCTTGGAGTGGTTCACACGTTTGCCTCGAGGATCAATTTTCACCTGGCTAGAATTGGCAGAAAGGTTCATGTGTCATTTCTCATACAACATAGAGAGTGATGTCACCATGGCAGATTTATGTGGTGCCAAACAATGCCCTAATGAGACTTTCGCCAGCTTCCTCCAATGGTGGAGAGGGATAGCTAGTTCACTTCCCTTGCACTTTCCCTGAAAAACAATTAGTTAGTATTTTCATTCCCAACCTAAACTCGGATATAGCTTTCCACCTCCAAATGCATTGTGTTCACACTTTTGAGGAGGTCATCAAAAAAGGGGTTCAGATAGAGAAAGCTCTCATTGCCAAAGGCACCCTCAAAACCCAATCTAGAGATAATCAAAATGTCAAATCCACGGAGAAGCCGAAGGTCTTTAACAAAAATAAAAATGTGGTGGGAGACGGGATCACTGATTCCAAACGTGTTCAAACGGTCCAAACCGGTCAACCTTTTAAACTGACCAAAGGACCAATTCAACCACCACCAAAATGAAGAACATTCACCTCTCTTAATGAACCTTTGTTAGTTATACTAAAACAATTGGATGCGGCCCACATGATGACATATCCTACGACGCAACCATTTGATGACAATGCTCCAAAACCTTCATGGTACAAGGAGCATGAATATTGTGAAATGCATCATGTCAAGGGGCATAAGATAGACAAATGTCTGTGACTCTGTCATTATATTCAAGACCTCATTGACAATGGGGAGATAGAGGTGGACAACCCAGGAAAAACGCAGACACCTAACGAGAGAATGGGGATATATAAAGAGCCATTCCCCAATCATGATAAATTAGAAAAGTCAAAGCCAGATCGGGGAGAGTCATCCCAAGGTTATAAAGCAGTGAATTACTTGTACACCAAAAAAGACAACAATCATTATGATTCACTTATTGGATGTATTCACTCTCCTACTGACCATGTCAACACCATCCAAATCAAGGGAAAGGACTGCGCTACGGTAATAAGGCGTGCCCGCCTCATGATTTCTGGAACCTTCTCCATCAACCCCATAAACTGGTAAATATAACCTCTTAGAACAACTTGAGAAGACATCTGCTAAGATTTCGATCTTAGATCTTCTTAAGATATCCAATGTACATAAAGACATTCTATACCAAACTCTTCAGGGGTCGGGAGTGCCTTTAGAGGTCGATCCTACACACCTTCAAGCCGCAGTGGCAAACATCATACCAAATGAACATATTTCCTTCAACCATAGGGAGATCCCTACTAAGAATCCAACACATAATCTTCCTTTATATATTGAGGTAGTTATCACCCGCAGGAAGATCAAACGGGTGCTTGTGGATAACGGATCTGGGTTGAACATTTGTACACTCAAGTTGGTTAAACAGCTAGGACATACTGAGACAGATCTTGAGTCCAATATCATCACTATCACCGCATACGACAATGCGGAAAGGGAGTCAGCGGGCACAATCACATTGCCCATGGAGGTGGGTCCCACTTGCCATCAGACAAAGTTTCATGTCCTAGACTTGGAACTTCCATATAATATGCTTCTAGGCCGACCATGGATTCATGCCATGCAGGTCGTGCCATCGATGTTTCATCAATGCATTAAATTGAAACATGAGGGACACACCATTACAATACAAGGAGATTCAGATCCCTTCGCTCACTGTAGAGCTCTCAATAGCTTTACATGAAAGGGCACATATGCATGTCCCTCCACTGATATAGCAGTCCCTCTCTAATCTGAGGCCATGGAATCTCGGATAGATTCAGATTCTCTCAGTTCTTACACCCATGGGGTGTCTACATCAACATCTCCTTTTGATTCATGGGAGATGAAAATCCTTGAATATGGTTGTGGAGAATATAATGTGCAGCAAGCCCTCTTGGTTTCAGACCTCTCATTATCACCCAAGACTAGAGGTCGACCCAACTATCACTTCAGAAGACCTAGAAATGAACACACTATTGGGTCATTCTTACCTGGAGGCTTGTTAGCTGAGGAAAAATTACTTGATCCACCTATAACTTGGGTCCCAGAGGATACTCAGCCATCCTGTTATCAAACCCCTAAATACGAGAAATCCAGTAAAATGATGTACTCCATGGGCTACAAGGGCCTAGGATGTGGAAGAAATGAACAAGGACAGAGAGAACCAGGTGCCTCTTCTGCATTTCAAAATAGAAAGATATGGCATTGGGATTTTCCCTTATGGAGCACACCCCAATGATCAAGACGCTACTTGTTCTGAACATGAGGATAGCTCTGACTATCTAGATAGTGATACAGATTCCCATTGTAGCCAATATGAGGATCTAGCCTCCACAAACCTTTTCATGAACAACGTTGTCCTAACCATAACCCCCACAGAACCAACCCTTGACCTTGTGTACCCTTCCCTTGTTGAATGGGACCAACAATGTCACATGTCACTAGATTTATTCGAGAATGACGAAGCTATCGCAGAGTTCATGGGCATAAGGGATACAATTCCCATTGGAGATCACAAGAAGGGTTTCTTTATTGACTTGGATACCTGCGCCTACTTCGGAAGGAGGCTGAGATTTCGTGGTCAGCAAAACTTAAAGAAAAGCGAGGGTAAAAGTTCCAATGTAAAGCCTCAGCAAAAATCAAAGTCCAAGTCGCACAGTGAAAACCTCTTTGAGGCACTGGCCAACAAACAAATAAAAAAATCAAAGGACAAACAAAGTGACCACGCCAAGGATGAAAATCTCATGGAGACATCCTTGGATGAAGATCTCAACCTCCCTCCTGATCCTACGCGTATGGAGGACTTATCAAAATTACTAGTCAAAGAAACCATTGATGTGAATATTGGTACAGAAGAAGATCCCAAGATAGTTAAATTGGGAGCATCACTCTCGGCTAGAGAACAGAAGACATTCACTATGTTGCTGTGAGAGTTTATAGACATGTTCGCATGGTCTTACAAAGACATGCCCAGCTTAGATCCAACTTTGGTCGTGCACAACCTAGTTGTGCACGTAGACTCTAAGCCTATCAAACAAAAACTCCGAAAGATGCACCCAAGAGTGGCCTTACTAGTTAAAGAAGAGTTGGAAAGATTGCTTGCGGAAGGATTCATCTAGCCTATTGATTATTCTGAATGGATATCAAACATTGTTCATGTCTAGAAAAATCCTGTCGGCATCGAATCTGCATGGATTTTAGAGACATTAATAAGGCTTGCCCTAAGGATGATTTTCTGCTGCCAAATATTGACATGATTGTTGACTCAACAGTAGGGTATGAGATGCTATCTCTCATGGATGGCTTTTCAGGATACAACCAAATCAAGATAGCTGAAGAAGATCAGCACAAAATGGCTTTCATGACTCCTTGGGGTACCTTCTGTTATCAGGTGATGCCATTTGGCCTCAAAAATGTAGGAGCTACTTATCAGTGGGAGATGACAATAATTTTTCATGATATGATTCATGATATCATGGAGGACTATGTGGATGACATCCTTGAGAAGTCTAAGACAAGAGAAGATCACCCTGTCATTTTGAGGTGTATCTTTGAGCACCTACGAGAATACAAGGTCAGGCTGAATCCAAAGAAGTGTGTCTTCGGTGTGCTATCAGGAAAACTATTGGGCTTCATTGTATCAAGACAAGGTATTGAGGTAGACCCTGCTAAAGTGTCTGCTATTACTGAAATGCCTCCACCTAAGAATATCAAGCAACTACGTAGCTTACAGGGGAAAATTCAAGCCATTCGCTGCTTCATCTCCCAGCTTGTAGATAAGTGCCACTCATTCACCCACTTGCTTAAAAAGGATGTCACTTTCATCTGGGGACCTGAGCAACAACAAGCCTTTGCTTTGCTTAAACAATACTTGGCTAATCCGCCTGTCCTCATGCCTCCAACTCCTGGAGAACCACTCTTGCTCTATATTTCTGCTACACAATTTGCTATTGGTGTGCTGCTCACCCAATACGACCTTGGTCATAAGGAAAAAGTGGTGTATTATCTCAGTCACACCCTCATCGCCTATGAGCTCAATTATCCTCAAATTGAAAAAGCTTGCTTGGCTGTTGTTTTTACTTTTCAAAAACTTTGCCATTATCTACTGAATACCAAGACCAAGCTAATATCCAAGGTTGACCCACTCAAGTACTTACTATCTAAACCTACCCTCACAGGTAGAATGGCTAATTGGATCATTCTACTCAGTGAGTTTGACATAGAATTTGTGCATCAGAAATCAGTTAAAGGACAAGTACTTGCTGACCAGCTAGTAGAAGCACCTTTGCAAGGCACTGAACCTTTGAATCTGGATCTGCCAGATGCCTCCTTGCTCTACATTGAAGAATCTGTCGTATGGCAGATACATTTTGACGGGTCCTTTACCTTTCACGGTTCAGGTGCAGGGGTAGTCCTTATTACTCCTTCTGGCGATCCTATACCATAGGATTTTCACCTGGGATTCCCTTACACAAACAATATTGTGGAGTATGAAGCACTTATTGTAGGGATGAAGCTAGCTATCAAGTGGAATATTCATCATGTCAAGGTTGTGGGTGATTCTCAGTTAATTATCAAACAGGTTAATGATGAATATAAGGTTAAGGATGACAAGCTCATACCTTACAAAAAGCTAGTAGAAACTCTAAAGGAGTACTTTGTGTGCATTACATTTGAACAAATCCCAAGAGCGTATAATAGATCAGTAGATGCCATGGTGACAGTGGGTTCTATGCTTCGTATTCCACCAGGGAATAATGACATGCCATTCTTTGTAGAAAATTTATGCCAGCCCACGTATGATATGCCAGAATCTTGTCTGGCTTGTGATGTTGTTGGTCCCAATTCCCCATGGTATGAACCCATCTTTTCCTATCTCAAGGACAACACGTTCCCTCCCGATATCTCCCATTCTGAAAAAGCAAATCCTGATTCACCAAATAGCCCATTACACCCTTTTAGGAGGTACACTTTATCATCGTGGCTACGATGGGAATCTGTTACGTTGTCTGGATGTGACGGAGTCAATCCAAGCAATCAAAGAAGTACATGAAGGGGTGTGTGGAGCACATACAAACGGAATGGTCTTAGCTAAGAAATTTTTGAGAGTAGGCTACTATTGGCCTACCATGGAAACTGATTGTTGCAATTATGTCAGGAAATGTGTACTTTGCCAAAAGTATGGAAACTTCATCCATGCTCCATCACAACCATTGCAACCTATCACTACCCCATGGCCATTCTCTAAGTGGGGACTTGACTTGATAGGAAAACTTACTCCTACCTCATCTGATGGTCATACACACATCATCACGGCTACGGAATACTTTACAAAATGGGTGGAGGTTGTCCCTTTAACCTATGTAACAGGAGCCTAGATTTCTAAATTTATCATGAATCATATCATTTGTCGATATGGCATTCCTACAGCCATCATTACAGATAATGGGAAGTCATTTAAGAACCAAAATGTAAAAGGTCTTTGTCAATGGTTCCAAATCAGGTTAAAATGGTCCACACCATATTACCCTCAAGGTAATGGACAGGCCGAAAGCCACAAACAAGAATTTGGTGAGGATAATGGAGAATATGGTCAGCAAAACAGGTCATAATTGGCACTTACAAATCCACCCAGCCCTTTGGGCTTACAGAACCTCCATTCGCACTCTTATGGGTGTGACACCATATTCTCTAGTTTTTGGGACAGAATCTATCATCCCCTTAGAGATCAAACTTCCTTCCCTGAGAATTTCTCTTAGGGACTATCTGGATAAGGATGAGGATTATCAGGTAGCAAGACTGGCTGAATTGGAACTCCTAGATGAGAGGCACATATCGTGCTCTTAATCACCTGAAAGTGTATCAAAATAGAGTCTCCAGAAACTACAATAAAAGAATCATCCCTCATCAGTTTGAGGTTGGTGATTTAGTCATGAAGGAGAACCAGTTCAACACAAGAGCGGAATGAGAAAAGAAAGGGAAGTTTGAACCACATTGGTTGGGACCCTATGTTATAGTCACCAAGTATGGCATAGGGGCATACAAACTTGCTCACCCCAATGGTGATGAGCTCTGTGAGCCCATGAACGCCATGCATCTTAAGCAGTTTTATGCTTAAACATGGCACAATAAAAGTCAAAAAAGTAAAAAAAAACTCAAAAAAAACATGGTAAAATGATCAAAAATACAAAAAAAAAATCAAAAAGAGAAAAAGGAAAAAGAGAAAACAGGTCATCCACAAGTGAAAACCACGCAATTGTGGCACTTTGGATAAGTCCTTGGGTGAAAACCAGTTTTTCGACACCTTGGGAGGATTTGTTGTTCACAAGCATCTTGTATATGGAGGGTAGTTTTGCTTGGCCTAGCCCTAATTCTGCCTTTGAGATTCCCTGTGAGCACCATCCTGTCAAGCCTTGATATCTGGCTTTGTCTTATTTTATTCATCTGTGACGGGTATGGTCTTTCACTATTTCCCATCTTACACTGGGGGCAATTCAACAACATTACCTTCTTATTCATAAGCGTGCATGGCCTCTGCCCTTGTATATTCCCCATCTAAACAATGGGGGCATCCATGATTTCTTGTTTACCTATAGCATAACTTTAGAAAATCATTAGAAAACAATGCCTAAACAATGGTAAATTGTTTCACAAAAACCTAAACAATAGAATATTGATTTCACAAAAGCCTAATTAATAGAAAATTGTTTCACATACACCAAAAACAATAGAAAAAAAATTCAAAACACCAAAAACAATAGAACATTGTTGCATGAAAACAAATCTTACAAAAACATTTACTTACATATATTTGCATTGTCTTATTTCTTACTTTGCTTGTTGCTTATATAGTTTTTTTATGTTTTTGTTTTTGGGTTGTTTATTGTTTGGGCGTACTTTGTTAGGATTCATATTTTCTTGCTTATATTAGCTTTATTCTTGTTTGTTCATATTGAGGTGTGTTTTTGCATTCTAGTGCATCCTGGTGGGTAATTATGTTATTAATTCATTGTGTTCTTTCTTATTAGTTGATTGTGTTTATTTCATGTGCATTATTTTGTTATCATAACATCACATTACCATAATTATCATCACATCTAACATCATCTATCCATCATATATCAAGAAAAAGCTAAGTATATATCATACATGTATGCTAAGCTAATCATCACATATCATATCATCAAATGGGGGCAAGAGGGATCAGAAAATATCAAAATCTATCCCCCCCACACCCTTATCATCATATCATCTCGTCTACTAAGTATGAAACATATCATAAACAAAGCACATTTGATATATTCTACAAGATTCACATCATCTAGAAATAAAAACACATGTGATACATCAACAACATCATCAATAACATATACATATTACATCAAAACATAATGCATCATAAAAACATCTATCTGTCTATCCATGAGAAGTAAATAAATATGATGTCCATCTCATATATACGCATATGTCATATCAAAAATATAAAAAATCATACATCTATGGTATAGTCTGTGTTAAAAATGGATATACATCACGATAGTGCATCATAAATTCCTTCAGCTAAGGCGTACAAAAAGAGTGATACATCTATAACAGAATAAAATCCTTCAACAGAGGCATGTATCCAAAACTTCTCTATAACAAAAATACCTTCAGTTGAGGCAGACAAAAATGTTACATCAACATGTCCATATACAACTATAAACTATCTAGATTAGTACTCAAAATAAAAATATGTCATCGATATAATGTGCCATAAAAAAGGGGCATGCATAAAAAAGAATCAAGCTTTCATCACAAGGCACCATCAAAATAAAAGTGCTATACAAAGCTATACATAAAAAACCAACCTTCATAAGAGGCATGTATACAAACATATCTGTACAACCCAAATAATGTAAAGCTCAACCACAACTCTTGCCCTTGCCAAGACTCCTAAGTTTATCACTTGGCTAGATGAAACAATGGTGGCTGTGATGGACCTGCACTAGGTCTAGCTAGCTGCTCTAGCATAGGTTTCCTAACTGATCTCATCGACTGGCCTAATCTCTGTGACCGAGAGCCTATCGTGCTCATCTCTGACTGTCAAGGCAATACCACTCACTAATATGGGGGAACTACCCTGTAATAGGTAGTCCTATAAAATAATGCCTCGCCACTGAGCCTTGTGGCATCACGAATCAAGTTAGCATCTCCAGAGGCAAGGGCTTCCTGAAGGGAAACATCATGCTCACCTATCACTCTGCCTACGTTGGCCTCGGCCTGTCTCGAGGAGGCAGCCTCTCGATCTCACTTGATGGTAACAGTTTGCACCTCAACTCGTGCCTGATCCCTTTGTGCAAGAAGGCCCTATGACCATGTGTATACATGATCTCTCTGAGCAATGACCATCCACACCTAAGTCTGGGACTGGTGTAGGAGGCTCAGTATTTGGGCCCCCCTGTGTCGTCGTCTCTCGAATCTGACTCTGCCATGCCGCTCTATCATCTCCTGGGCCCAAGCCTGATCTCACTCTAAAAGTAATGTCATGATGTGGGTCTGGGCCTCATCACGCTCCACTGTAACGATCACACACCAACCTCGGGCCTCATCCCTCTATGATCTAGTTATGTCTCTCTCAGCTAAAGCCTATTGTAGTTATTGTTGTATTGTGGCTATCTGTGCCACTGGTTATGTGGTTGTTTTTACCACCAGGACTTGTTTGGCCATGCTCTAGGACCCTCGCTCTAGGAGGTTGAACTGGTGCCTATACTAGGCCTTGTGGCTTCGGTCCCTATGCATGTGTGGCACCCTACCCATTGTGTGGAATTCCATCAAAAGGATCCTCTAGATCTGGCCCCACTGCTCTATCTCTTCTCTCGCACCCATGTCATATCTCTATATGGTGGGTGAGTAGCTACTACCCGAAGCCTCCACTGGGATAGTCAAATGTCAAGGTAACACAGTTGCGTACCAAGCTGCATAGTCTGTTGTAGTCCCTGGGTCCCGCACCTATCATGCTGGGTCCCATGCCTATGGGACCACCTGTGTGAAACTCACCCTCAGCTCGGGCCACCGGAATAAAAGACCCCATGGTATGCCTCTCTAAATCTCTACGTGCATACCATATATCTGGATGTGGGACCCTATGTACTCTGTCAAGCTGCCGCTAACACCTGTCAACTCGGTATAACTCCATAATATAGCTACGGATGTCGATGATAAAGTTCTCTACTGAGCACACACTGAGCTCTGTGGAATCTTTTGGCCATTAGAAATGTCTGTAAGGCCATGCCAAATAATATCTATCTCTGTCATCTCGTCAAACTCTCACCTATATCTAAATAGGCTACCTAGATGGCCGCATACATCACCACCAACATCACCACCAGTTGATACCCACGCCATGTAAGATGGATCCTCGGGGTCTTGAACATGCAAGGTGCCCACAGGGCATCCGATGGAAATATGGTCCCATGACCAGATCTTTAGTAAGGAGGTTGGACCCATGGTCCTTCTCACTATGGTAGGTAATCAAAGGTAAATCCCAGTATAAGTGGGCCAAAAATTCATTGTCCCTAGTAGTATCTCTTGCCACTTGAAAATGTTGTGTACCAAAGGTAATAGTCCTCTCGGGAACGACATCCCTGTCTTATTAGTGAGTAAAAACCCACTTATAAGAGACATAATGTAGAGAGGTCCTTGATGCAATGAAGGGTTGGAAAAACACTCGTGTAAGAGATGTGGTCATACCATCGTGTGGTATGTCATCTACATCAGAAAAGATCATTACATGATACTCTGATCAGCCTCTGCATCAGAGATATACTTAATCAAGGTGCCTATGATCAGCACGTGAAGTATCCACCATACATCCTCAAGGGTCACAGTCATCTCCCCTTGTAGGTAATCTAAAACACTAACTCTCGTTATGCCATTGCTTAGCTAGCGTAGTCAATAGGTCATGGTTTAATGTAATGGAGGGCATCTGAGACACGAGGCCTAGCCCCACCACCTCGAGGAGTATGGTAATGACACACCAATCTTACTAGTACATACTCCCCTCTAGTTCTACTATCCGAGAGTGGCACTCCCACATTTTATAAAACTAACAACCGTCTCTACGAAATATTGAATCACTCGTCAGTTACTAACATTTCTTCTAAAAATCTATCTATCATTTTTGGGTTAACCCAAACATCCTGAAAATTCTTCTAAGTGTCATCTTTTTGATATTTTTCTATCTATCCTCCACGTCGGCTTGGGGTGCCTGCATGCCCTTTTGGATGTGTGGGCACTCCTCTTTTGGGCATTGTATGCACTCTCCTTTTTGGCATTGTATGCACATGCACACACTTGTCTTCTGGTGCTTGCATGCCCTCATTCGGGTGTCATGTGTGCCCTTTTTGGTGTATGCGCACCACACATTTGGGTGCTTGCGCCATCGTTTCTATACCTGCACTTGCACGCGTGAACCCCCCCAAGTGTGTGCACCCTCCCTTTCATGTGTGTACCCCCAGTTTTTTCACGTGTGCGGCCCCTTTTTAAGTATGTGCATGTGCGCGCATATGTGTGGTGTGTGCGCGTGCATGCACGTGGGTGTGTGCAACTCATGCTTGCATGTGCAGGAGGTGTGTATTATGGTGTGTGTGCCCCCAAAGGGATGCCTATGCCCCCGAAACTGACACCTACGCCTGTGCACATGCACGTGCTGACATGACTTCCTAGCGCTAAAAGCTAAATTTAGGGCATTAATGACCAATAATTAATGAGCAAGGGTTTGGATACTCACGAAGGGGCCGTCGTCTGCATGCCGCTGGTACCCTCAGACTGCATCTACGCACCTCACTCGGTCTCGTGCAATCACCATTGTCCTTGTCACTATCAGAGCCTCACAGTAGAAAAAATTCTAAATGGCTCAGTTAAAATGAATTGGTCACGATGTTTTTACCCCCCAGGTGGGGTATATTAACCTATTTTTCACTGCCGGGAGGGCCTGGAGGCCCGTTTCGATCGCCGTTTTTCTCCTCTATTCACCGTGGAATAATTATTTTTATTAAATAATTATTTTTCTCTTATTTTTCACCGTATTGGGGCATTTTTTGTTATCTGATACCCCTTTCTTCTCCCTCGAACAATTTTATTGCTCCTAGGTGATTTTTCTTCTTATCCACACTCTCGTAAATAATTAATTATTTTTTATTAATTTTTCCACTAAACAAGGACATTTTTGTCACTTGTTTCTTCTTTTCTTCCACCTAGGGCACTTTTTGTTGCGCCTAGGCCCCTTCATTCTATTTCTTGTATTTTCTTCTAATGTTCACCGCATTTTGGAAAACATAGAAAATAAAAACAATATATATCACGTCAAAAAATCCAAAAAACAGGGCAAATTTTTTTCACAAAAATCCTAAAAAGTAAAAAACCTACAAAAATGGTAACTTGCTTATTACGGCTGAAACTTGTGTCTTGCATATGGTATTTTCTCCATATCCTACTGGTTTGTCTCAACATCTTTCCCAATTAATACGACTCGTGGATCACCGGATTCATGACCATTCACAAAGCTAGTTGCTTGCTTCGTCTATACTCTGGGGCACGTTTGTTGCCTAGTGTTGTTTCATTGCGCACAATTCTTTTCTTGGACCCCGTGTCCATTATCATTTCCCCTTGCATGTATCCTTGCTCAGGGCATCATTTTTAACCCTTGTCATCAATCACAAACTTGTGGATCTCTTCAGCACTGATAACAAAACATTTGTACAATTGTCTTGACCGTTGTTGGGTTAGATATGTGCGTTCGTACTTGTTTTCCCTGTTAGATGAGCTTGTTTCCTTCTCGTATTGCATTGCATTGTTGTATGTTGTGTGGAGTTGGTATTTTCAGCAATGGACAATTGTTCATAGTATGGCTTTTCATGCCATTCTACCTTTGTCGTATGCTTATATTTTTCATAAGGACCGATGACGTAGCTCTTATGGTAATATGATGACATCAAAATTGTTCCAATACACAGTGGCTAGAGGCTAAGCTCTTCTCTCCCCTCCTCCATATTTATTTACATCACATCACTCCTAATTTCTTCTCACCTCTAATCTTTCATCTCACCAAGGCATCTTGCCCCTTCCCATTCTTCTATCTATCTCTCACCTTTTTCGATCGCTCGATCGTCTTCTTTCATCACCCTATTGACACTCCGAGGGGGCATCTCTCCTTCCTACTAATTTTTCTTCTATCCCTTCAAAAATTTCTTCCATCTACTATCTTTGAAGTGGTCACTTACGCCACCCCAAAGAGGGGCAAATGTAGACACCCATAATTACGCCCAAGCAATTTAAATACTTAAATTGCGCTAATTATCTCCCTTCTTGCAAATTGACGACATATCGTCAAAAGCACTCATTTTCCCTCATATCATCATTAATTAATTACACTAAGCTAATTAATTAAGTCGCCTATCCAACAAATACCCTAATTAACGACCTTCCGTTAATAAATCGCCCCTTCTACCTAGACTAATTAATTATTATTAATTAATTAGCTTTCCCTTCCATTTAACCAATAAATCAATATTTAATTGATTTAATCCCCTTCTAATAGCCTAAATCGTACTAATATTCCTCTAATTAGCTTCTATAAGCTTACATCTACCTATTAGTTAATCACCTTTGATTAATTAAAACACCCCCCAACTCCCATGACTTGCTAAGCATAAATTAAACCCTTCTAAAGTAAGGTTACCTTTTATAAAGCAACCTTATCCATTCCTAATCATGTTTTACCTTTATCCCACATGCAAAGGGATGAAGTGTTTCCTTTATCCATTGGGCTATATAAGGAGCCCTCCTTCTACCTTTATACCTACACCTAAACTTCTTGAGAAAGCAAATGCAAAGCATATAGCAAAATAGACTAAGAGCTTGCCTTTTGTTTTCTTGAAGAGTTCATCATCTTGAAGAGTTAAGCCTCTTTCTTAAGTTCTTAGGTCATATGGGAGGGTGTCAAAAGGGTCTTGTATCCCAACTTTGACAAGCCCTCATTCCTAGGTTCTTGGAACATCAAGGACAACCATTTTTGATAGTCATGGAGCCTACCTAGGTTCCTTCATTTATATGTTGTTAGAGAATAGAGGATTTTAGATGTTTAAAACATTGTTAGGTTCAAATTTTTGTATTAATGAATGTTTAGCATCTAACCCTTGTTCAATTCTTATCATGATGGTGCTTAATATGTTGTTTGATTCTTGTTAATTAAGACTATTTAGGTGTTAGTCTTTTAGTCACATTTAGCATTAGTTTAAAAACAACACATGCACACACCAGTCAAGCACTTGTCCTTGCTCACATTGTTTTACCTTTGCATACCACCTTTCCCAAAATGTAGTCAACGTACAATGGGGAAATGCCACAGGCCCATTCGCCTTACCAGTTCAACATGACCTCCCAAGAGGATCGAGGAAGATTCTTCTGAAGTTCGACAGAGATGGGAAGACGTCACTAGATGACCACATTTTTGCTTTCTTTACTGCATGTGTTGTTTTGTCGGTAGAATATGAATGATGTTGTTTATTTGCCTCTTTATCGAAACATTGCATGATGTTGTTGCAGATTGGTTTCATCATCTGCCCAATGGATGTATCACAAATTGGAATGATATGAAAACTAAGTTTGAAATTGATTCAAGATGGCAGAAGATGAACATGCTCTTCTTGCCCAACTATCTTAGGCGAAGAAAGAACCAACAAAACCTATGAGGAATTTCATGGCTAAATTCAACAAAATGGTGAACAAAGTTCCCACCGGAATTCTTCCAAACCTTGATGGACAAAAATGTTTCTTTATTAACGCACAACAACCAGAAGTGTGCTATCAGCTAAGAAGGGCTAGAGTGGCTACTTTGGAACTTGCTTAATCCTTGGCCATATAAATTTAATATGACTTAATCATGGAAGGAAAATTCAAGAAAAATTCCCTCAAAGGAAAGAATCAAGAAACCCCCAACACTTCAGAAGCTATACTCACTAAGTTGGCTAATGATGTGCTGGCTTAAAAAAAACAAGTTGTTCAGAGTAGTAAACCTGCCCCTTACAAAGACATCCCAAGAAAAGTATATGTTCCCAACAAAGCCAGGATTACAGGTGCTCCGACGAGGCTTGTTATTGAAGCAACTCCCATAACTAACTCAAAATGTGACGTCATTGAAGAAAGTGACGATGAGGTTGAAGTCGTCGAGGTTGATGAGGAAGAGTCGAAGTCTGGAACATCTGAACCCGAAGTTCAAGATCCTGAGGGAGAAAGTAATAATCATTTCTTTGAGTACCATTTAGAAGAGGAAGATGGATACGAAGAAATTATAGAAGATATGAATAGTCAATCCTCCGTTGTCTTCACACACTCTCAAAAAAAGGAGCAGGATACCACTAAGGTAGGAGATAAAGAGGTTTCCAAGGAACTTCAAAAAGAATCTAAGACTAAGGAAACTTCCAAAGAATCCAAGACAAATGAGTCTCTTAAAGAGACCAAGGCGACTGAGGTTTCAAAGGTCAAAACTATCTTAAAGAAAGGAGGGCCTTTGTTAGATCAATCAATTGATAAATCAGCTACGAAGAAAGTTTCTTCTTCCACGTCCGTATCAACCCAGCCCGAGACAAAGGTCAAAAGTGTGCCATCATCAAGTTCGAAAGAACTAATATCTAATACATCAAGTATGGTTACTTCGCCAAGTAACGTGTCACGAGAAGAAAAATCTAAAGATCCTAACCCCAAAGAAGGAAAAGAGCGTGTGTCTAGATTTTATACCTTGAGTAGACATTCTTCTACCCACATCATTAATAGTTCTCTAGAAGCTCAGTAGAAAATGATCCTCATCCATGCTAGTCCAACAAGCATTCACTCAGGTGCAGGTAATTCAAATATCAAACACTTCAGAGCATGTAGTTCATTAAGGGATTTCCCAAAATATCCCGAGTAATCACGAAGTGGATATTGAGGTTGTGTCTCCTAAAATCAAGGTCATAGATAGGATTCAAGCAAGGATCTCATGATGTTGGGAATAATAATAATATTGATTCGAGCTCTAGGATTCTATATGCTAGAAATAGTGAATGATACTCCTTCCTGGGTTGATTCTGAGGTGAAGAAAAGGAAGAGAGATTGTCAAGCCAATTGACATCGATTTTGATTCCCTTTTCAAAATTTCGAATGATGCCATTCCTAAGAATCCTAAGGTACGTTCTAGAATATTTTTTTGATAATGATGGTAACATAGATTTACAGACCTTGCCATTACATAAGTGGATAAGGAGCATGATGCTATGATGCCTACTGACTATGAAATTTCTAGGTTTGGACTTAGAAGATCTATATTAGAAAGTGACATGGCAATGGCTCGAGACTCAATTGATATCATGTTAAAAAGACTTGAGAAATAAAAGTCTCAAAAATCTCAACTCAAGGCTCGAAAAGAATCAATTGGTGGAGTATGTTCAACATTTGATAAATCCCATATCGGTCCACCTTCCTAGTACCTGATGTAGTGGCTTCCCCTAGATGAAGAGACTCTCAATTTGTCAAAGGAAATAAACACATTGGGCCATGTCACTAAAACTTGGATTTCAGAGATTCTCATTTTAGGTCAAGGGGATGATCAAGACCACAGTTAAGATTCATGAAGATGTCAGTGCGTATCTTGATCCAATTCTTTCTTTCAAAGAAACTTTTGTTTCTGCTATATCAAATTTGGATGAGATATTGCCCAGTTTACAAGAGAAGACAAGTATGGAATCCTTATGCATTAGCTATTGAAGGATTTATCGAATTTGAACATCAAAGGACACATTTTCTTTGGTGTCTGCATCTCAAATCAAGAAAAATAATTCTCTAGGATTCTATTATCCATTATGACAAAATTTGCAATGAAGCCTTCACTTCACTCTCCTTGATTTAGGAATTCATGGCTGAGATTCCTTGTAACCTTGTAAATGAGCATAATCAAAAGTGTTCATCGGAGGAGGTGGAAGAGACAATTTTCACAATTGTTTAAGGACATGTACACTCCTGCACTAACAATTTCTTTTCCGTTTCCATTGAGTGGTGCATCAAATTGAAGAACTTATTTGAGAATGCTCAATCCAAAATTGTTAATTTAAATGATATGCCAAATAGAATTATTGAATTGCAGGTATTTTGTGAGGCTATTCTTCAACCAAGTGAACCTCCAGAACAAGAAAATATGTTTGAACCTTTTGGAAGGTTTAGATCCTTTCAACTGGAAAAATCAGTAGATCCTAATTTCATCGGTGGTGCAGGGAGTTGATTATCTTTGTATCTAACGAAGTGGGAGAGTCCATTTCTCATACGTTTGAGATAGGAAAACCCCGTTTCAATGGATAAGACACTGGTTATTATTGTATATTTTAAAAGGTGGATTGTTAAGAAAAGGATGTTGTTGTTTGTTTTTCAGAACACTATGGTTATTTTAAGTAATTTCTATGTTTGGGTTATCTTTAATAAAGTTGGTTAGAAAAAGTCAAAGGTCACTTAAGTGCCTTATTTAATGATCATGTAAAACCCTAACTACTTTGTAACCAACTTTTGGGTTATAAAAGGAAGTGAGGGGCTCATTTGTAAAGGGTGACTTTGAGAGAGGAGAAGAAAATAATTTTGTTTGCAAGATTTTACTTAAAAGGAAGAAACTTTGTGTTCTTTGTGAGAAAACATTTTGGAGTTAATGTAATATGAAATTTGTGTCTCATTCATTGTGTCTTGTAACATTTGATGTTATTATGTTCATTAGATTTTAGGTGTTTAAATCTATGCATGCAAATATTATCTTTGATCTTATTGTCAACTGTTATTAATCAGTTGTTCTAGTTCAGAATAATCAAGCTCTAATGATCTACTTGCTCATGTGTGTTCCCTTTTACATGTTCTTGTTTGGCTACCTCAAACTCCGTTTTATTTGTGTTGGTTATTCATCTTTCCTCTTCATCCAATATTAGGCTCTGTTTTTACCTAACTCTTGCATTTTCTTTCAGTTCTTTCCATTTCCACTCCTTTCCTTCATTCCATTTCATCTTCCTTTATTCACTTTTTCTTTCAATTTATGTTCCAAAACACCCCCCACATACAATTTTGAATGTATAGATGTAAATACAGTTTTTGTTTTCAATAAAGGCAACCTCACCTTCATTGAGGAGGGACTTCATTTCCACACTATTGCATGTCATTTGCATGCATGCAAATCCATATGCTAACACCTGTCATCTCTAATTTAGGGCACAACAAGTTGCTTTGATACTGCTTCATCGTGCACACTACTTTTTCATTATACCCAAGCATCTTCCATAGGTTCTCCTTTTATGAACAATTTTCTCGGGGAATCATTTTTAACCCTTGCTCATTTACTAACAGAGTGTTTGGGACTTCAGCTCGATAAAAAATATGGTTTTACAACTATCTTACGAGCATCCTAGATTTGGTTTGCAGTGTGTCGTGTTTGTACTTATTTCCTCTGTTAGATCAGCTAATGGTTTACTTCATCGCGAGTATTGCATTGCACTTAACGCCTAATGTTTCATGGAGTTACGTCAGTTTCAGCAATGGACAAAGCTTGCTAAATCGAAGGGGAGTATTCATGTCACATTCTACACTTTTTCTGTATGCTTATCCCAGTTCGTCTACTGAAGGATTGCATGACATAATATTCTGAAATGCAGAAATGATGGAATGTAGGATAGTGAACTTACACGCATGTTGCATTATTGATAGTTCAATTTTTGTTCCGATCCTACTAATTTTTCTTCTATATCACCTCTTTCAGTATTCTCTTGGTACCACATTGTTCCGATACTCTTCTAAGGATATCTTATACGCCTTATTATTTTAACTATTACCGTCAGGTATTTTTAATCGTCAATTAACCTCTTTCATCGTCCCTATGGGTACACTCGGAAGGGTGCATCCTATCACCCAACTAATTTTTCGATCCACTCCCTCAAAACTGATGGTATATAGTCATTTGTGTTTGTCTACTTTCTTTTAAGTGGTGTGATCTTATACAACCAAACCCTAGTCAGTGATTTCTGGAAATTGTAGCACCAATGCCCCTAAATAGTTTGATAAAACTTCACATGTTATTCTAGAATATTACACTAACTATGTCTACTCCTTGCAGAATTAATCAAGACACAACTTGTCAGTTTGAGGCATATCTATCTCTACTTTTATGACTGATCCTTTTTGACCATATTCAACTACTTGTATACAACACTAATCAATGGAAATTTAATAGAGTCAGATCTTAGAAAGCTAAACTCATCATCTTGTTTGGAGTCTCCCTCTACGAACACTTCTACCCCATAATTGTCATGCCATAATCAATCCAAGGAAGCATTGGATTGAGTTGAGCACGGTCTCATAACTCTCTCCGATCCCTAATTTCATCACTGAATTTATAGAGTTAATTAGCCTAAACCTAGAAGTTCAAACTAACCTAATGAGCATGTTTAACCTCTTCTTAAGACCTAGTTGCAGAATCTTAGGGCTTTCACTCTCTAATGCCCTAATTTTGGATTATTCATTTGTCCCACATGCACCCAAATCATTCCCATTGTTCTGAAATAAAAAACCTATAAATAGCCCACTACCCCAAGTATTTTTGTAAGAACACTAAACTTGTCAGATACGATAGTTAGTTTTGAAAAATTGGTAAACCTACTACAACAAGAGGAAGCAATGCACAATAAGGATGATGAAGAAGAGCAAGCACTTTCTTCACATCAAAAATGGAAAGGAAAACCTAATTCTTATCAAAAGTCCCAACATCAAAATCAGTATCACGGGGACAAACAACAGAAGAACCAATGTCCAATTTGTAAAAGAGGACATGCCTTAAAAGATTGTTGGTATAATACTTACAAGAAAGGTTCGTCAAACAACTCTGAACCTCCACAACAACAATCTTACAAGGGACATTCTAACCACAATCACGGGCAAAAAAAAGGGAACTAGAAAAGAAGACCCCATCAGCAAGGAAATATTGTTGAGTAAGAAGAACATTCAGATAATGAAGACTTCTTATATACTACTCAATTAGGTGAACCATCCACGTCATCTAGTGATGTCTGGTATGTTGATATAAGAGCCACTCGACACATGACTAGCCACAGAGACTGGTTTACTTCAATGAGGGACACGCCATCAAAAAATCATGTTTCTTTGGGAGATTATTCTTCATATACAGTTCAGAGGGATTGGGAACATCTCTCTACCCCTTGGTTCACGCGATTGTAGACTATCATGATGTCTTATATGTCCCTAGGTTGACAAAGAATCTACTTTCAGTAAGTCAACTCCTTGATCACAACCTAAAAATTGACTTTGATAGTCATTCTAGATAAGAAAACGTGTTTGATTCGAGATAAATCACGAGGCTCAAAAATAGTTGCAAAATCCTCCAATGTGGGACGCATGTTCCAGCTTGATTTTGTTCACAGAGATGATCAGGTACTTGTGGCTAAGAACTCTACCTTAGCACAGTTGTGGCATTCAGAGACTTGGTCATGTTAGTTTCAAGTATCTCGAGACACTTCACCGGTGTAATATGGTACATGAGCTACCATCTCTTCAGAAGGATACAGACAAGTGTCCTCACTGCCTAGTAGGAAAACAACACAGAGCTTCATTCTAGAAGAGTACATATCTGAGCTCATGGAAAGCTTGATCTGGTTCATATTGATCTTTATGCAGTCCGATGCAACCAAGCCATTCTGGATATTTCAGTACTTCATGCTTTGTGTTGACGACTATTCAAGGAAAATGTGGATTTTTTGTCTTCGCAAGAAAAGTGAAGCTTTTGAAACCTTCAAGAGGTTCAAAGTAGCTAGTTGAGAATGAAACTGGTCATCACATTAGAAATCTCTACTCAGATCAAGGGGGGGAATTCACCAGTAATGAGTTCAAAGACTACCTACAAACTCACGAGGATTCGTCGACAAATGCCTCCTCCACACACACTCGCAACAGAATGGTGTTGTTGAGAGAAGAAATCGTACTATCATGGAAATGGTGCGATGCATGATCAATGATTCTAGACTTGCAAAGACATTATGGGCAGAAGCAACAAAGACAACAGTGTATTTGTTGAACAGAGTGCCCACAGTTGCTCTTGAAGGAGTAACACCACAAGAAGCATGGTCAAAGAGGAAACCATCTATTGCACACCTTAGAGTATTCAGGTGTAAAGAAAGTATGCACATACCCAAGTAGAATAGAAATAAATTGGACATGAAGTCACAGAAACTCATCTTCACTGGGTACAGTGAAGAGACTCTTGGGTACAGATTGATGGATCCGAAGACCAGAAAATTCTACACCAGTAGAGATGTTGAGTTTTTTGAGAAGAAGGAAGCAGAGTCTCCTCCTCCAGACTCACCAGATGTATATTTTTCACCAATTGTAAAAATTGAAGCTGATGTTCCCTCAGATGATGAAAGTGAAGATGGGGATGATGGTGTTGATCAGATAGAACCATGACCCACAGGAATAGTTCAACATATGCCCAAGTGGTGTACTAGCACATTACGAGATGCAAGAATGGATGCTCCACCAGATACATCCACCCCTGGACCACAGACTCATCAGTAAAGCAAGAGAAGAAGTTAACTTTGATTTGATGAGTAGAGTTATTGAATCTGATGAGCCCTCTACAGTCCAGGAATCCCTACACTCAAAATCTTGGAAAGATGTCATGGACTCTGAATATCAGTCAGTAATGAAAAATAACACTTGGTAGCTTGTCGATCTTCCACCAGGGAAGAAACCCATTGGATGCAGATGGATATTCAAAATGAAGTATAAAGCAGATGGGACAGTGGACAAGTATAAAGCAAGACTAGTAGCAAAGGGGTATGCACAAAAAGAAGGCATTGACTATGAGGAGACATTTGCTCCCACAGCTAAGATCAAAACGATCAGGATGATCTTTTCTCTAGCTGCATAGTTTGGATGGAAAGTCCATTAGATGGACGTAAAAAGTGCCTTCCTAAATGGATATTTACAAGAAGAAGTCTATATGACTCAACCTGAGGGATATGTTGTACCTGGTCAAGAAGCAAAGGTATGCAGACTCAGGAAATCTCTGTATGGCCTCAAACAGGCACCCTCGAGTACATGGTACATCAAAATTGATGAGCATCTCGTACAACATGGATTTGTTATAAATCCATACGATCCCAATCTTTACCTCAAAAAGCAAGGGGGGATATTGTGATTGTTGTTGTCTATGTCGACAATCTAGTCATCACTGGCAGTTCAGTGAGGATGATCGATGCAACGAAGAAAGATCTTAATCGATCGTTTGACATGACTGATCTCAGGGATGATGCATTATTGTCTTGGATTGGAAGTATGGTAGAAAGAGAATCACATTTTTTTTTCTCAGATGAAATATACCAAGACAACACTTGAGAAATTCAGGATGATGGATTGCACACCAATTGCTACACCTATGGAGAACAGATTGCAGTTATCTCGTTCAGATCCATCTCCTGAGGTAAGTGCCACTCTCTATCGGTAGTTGATTGGGAGTCTCATTTACCTGACCTACACTAGACCAGATATCAGCTTTGTAGTGAGCTATCTATCCAGGTTCATGCAGGAACCCAAAGTTTGTCATTGGAAAGCAACAAGGTGCATCTTGAGATATCTCAAAGGATCAGTGGATCTTGGTCTAGAATACAAGAAGAATGACAACTTCTTCTTGACTAGATATTCGGATTCAGATCATGCAGGAAATATTGATGATAGAAAATCCACTTTAGGATTTGTATTCTTTATGGGATCTGGACCAATATCATGGGGAAGCAAGAAACAACACTTTGTTTCTCATTCTTCCACAGAAGTCGAGTATCATTCATTGGAGAAGCTTTCTGTGAAGCGATTTGGCTACGTCGCATACTTGAAGGACTTGGAATACCACAGGACAAACTGACCACCATGTATGTTGACAATGAAGGTGTTCTCAAACTTGTTTGCAATCCAGTGTTTCATGAAAGAAACAAAGCACATTGAGGTACAAGTTCATTTCATATGTGAGCATGTGTTGAAGCACAACATCCAACTTCAATTTTGTCCAACAAATTGAACAACGAGCATATATCTTCACAAAGTCACTTGCATGTGACAAGTTCGAGATTGTTCCCAGAGAGTTCCTCTCCTCATCCCTTGAGACAATGCACAATTAAGGGGGGGAATGTTAGGTTAATTATTATTTACCTAATATATTAATTATGCATTAATGTATTTAGTGTTTATATGGTTATATTTAATTATAAACCATATTATTGTTTTATTTAAAAAATATGGAATTTTGTTATATTATTTTAACAATATTATTGTTGTGCTTCCCCAGATGTAATATTGGAAGCTTGTGTAATCTGGACTATGGTTGCACCTATGAAACTTAGTTTATTGTTTGATATGGAAATGATACGGGGATGAAAGTCAGTCACAACTATTCACAACCTAAAAATAGTCACCTACAATTGTGCAATACTACACGGGTGACACTATAGTAGTATGGGTAAGTGCACGAAGTTGGTGGACAATTCCGTGGACATAAAAACCTAGAAATAAAGGAACCGCGATCGCGGTTCCTGATTTCTAGGTTCGGTAATCTACCGAACCTAAAACCGCGATCGCGGTTTAGAACCGTGAGCGCGGTTATAAACCACGATCGCGGAACTCTGAGACAAAATTTAACAGTCCCGCGACTTGTTATTTTCCTCATTTTTCATTTCGAACCGCGACTTTTCCTAAACGCTGTTTTTCACTCGCGCTTTCAATACCATCTCAAAATTGCTCATCGGACTTCTGGATAGCGATATATTCAACCATGCCGCCAAGACGAGGAGGTAAGTCCCCGATTGTAATCATTTTTTTAGCATTTTAGGTTTTTTTTTTGCATTTTCATGGGTTTTTTGAAATGTTTGTTTATGTATACAATTTTCTTGTTTTATCAGTTGGTCGGCAAGCTCGAAATCATGCAAACCGTCAAAACATTCCTCAAAACCCACAGAAACATTCCTCAAAACCCTCCGAACATTCCTCAAAACCCTCCTCCAAACATAGATCTGCCTCCTGTGGCTCCTTCTGTCCCCACTGAGCCAGCAGGAACGCAAGATAATATCATTGGAAGAATCCAAGAAAATAAAATTGCCATTGAGATCCTAATTCAAAATATAAGACAAAATCATGCTACAAATCCATCCCGCATGACTTTAGCCAATACATTGCAAACATTGATTGGCGAAGTCGAGTCTGCAACCAACCAAATACATAGATGGAACACCTTTAGAAGTGACTGTAGGCGGTGGTATGCAGATAAACTATCCCATGCGGCCGTCAAAGACAAAAAAATTGGAAAAGACCTCATTTGTGCATTATTTACCGACCCTAGAACCAATGCCCCCCTGCAGTTACTTGCAAACGGTTCCCAATCCATTGGTGCCATGATGATAGAATCAAAAACAATTTTTGGGACCGATGGTGGATGGTTTTTGATTATCCACCATGCAACAACAATGAGGTTCCTCTTTATTTTTTGAAGAAATTATATTGTGAGTTCGTGCTCAATGAGGTCCCAAATTATTTTGACTTTTCTGAATTTTTTGGTCGAGGAGGTGGCTCTGCACAGAGCAGACCTGGTGCACGCGTAGGTCAGCCTAGGATCCCCCATGCCCCAAAACCCCCACTACCTTCAGTTATCCCTCCTACAGTGAAGGAGGTTGTGGAGATTGATACATTGCATGCATTGAGGGAGCTCACTGACACTCTCACCTAGCATAGCACCCAGATTGCATCTGGTGATGTTGGTGGAGGCACCAGTTCTAGTGCACCACACCACTGTGGATCATGTGGTGCCGTATGCACTGCAGGCGAGACATCATTTGTTGGTTCACAGGATTTCTTTTCTATAGATGAGATGCTGGGGAATGTTTTTGGAACTGGAGCCACTGATATTGGTCTTTCACAGGTAAATTTTAAATAAATTTAAATAATATATATATACAATAGTTTAATTCACATGTTTGAGATATTATATATATATATATATATATATATATATATATATATATATATTTGATTGTACGTCATGTACATACATGTAAAAAACTAATTTTTTATTTTATTTTAAATAGCAAGAGCCGGTGAAGGAAACATCCGGTGTCGACATGCTAGCTACTGCGGCTGGGCGTGTTTCAAACGTAAGTTTCAAGTTGTACAAACTTACATTTTTAATAAATCATTTAATTGCACTAGATTATTATTATAATTTGTTTCATGTGTATGTTGTACATGTATTAATATTTTTCTCTTTTATACACAGGAGCCTGGCGGGTCATCATCTGCTCAGGGAACTGAGGCTACTGGCACGCCTCACATGAGTTTTATGCAGGTTAGTAAATCTCTTTACACTTTGTTTCTAATTACTGGAAGTTCACGCACGGATTGCATGCTTTGGACCTCTGTACATGAGTTTCACTTTCTTATACTCAACCTATATATTATTTAGTAGGAAATGCCAATTCATTTGATATAACTAGCCATGTATGTAATCATATATTGGTTTTACATGTCTTGAAATTACCACCTGGGGTAAGATTGTAAAGTAGGGACTAGGAATGAATGTATAATTTCCTTCCTTTGTATAGTTTTTTTACCTTCTTAAAATCTCAACATGTGGAATGAGTGCTTGTAAATGTTTCATGTACCTATATATAGATCTGGTGTTTCCTTGATGAATGTGAAAAGATATGTTTAGAGTGTAGGGACCTTTGAGTTCCTTTACTATTATTTTTTTCAAGAGGTTTCGATAGGAGTGCTAAGCTCTTAAGTAGATTTTAATATTGATTTGTACATGTTTTTTGTATAGCTTATGACTGCTAGAGAGACTCCTCCATATATGCAGACTGTGGAGGCTGTTGTAGATACTGCCATAGCATCTGCAGATCCACTAACTGAGGTACACAATTTTTTAAATTTGTTAAATTTTGGAGACCTTCATTATTTTTTATTAAACTTAAATCTACAATATCAAATTTTGTAGGTATATATGTGAAATATTTAATTTGAAAATTAATTATTTGTATGTAGCTTACCCCTCGTGAGTCTATTGTTGTCCCTGTGACGCGTCAACAACAAATTGATAGGGATCATGACATTGCGGTAAGATTTCACATGCATTTTAACTAAATTGTACAAGTTTCTAAATTTTGAATGTATTTTAAAATTTTGGGTGTTAAAAACTTGTTGTTTATGAATGTGCAGGTTAGGTTACAGGCATGCTTAGAGACACCTAGGACCACACGGATGAAATCCAATAGTGGCATCTCCCTCCACTACATCCCAGGTCGTGGACGTGCTACTTCTAGCAGGGCGAAGAGAGGGAAGATGTTTCATGAGTAGATTTATAGTCCACCTGGATGTACATATGTGGTCATGAGTAGATTCACAGTCCATTGTACTATATATAGCCTTTTGCGACCACATGTGGTCCCATATGTACATTATGACACGTGCTTAATTCAAGATGTATACATACATTATGTAAAACTTATGTACATATATATTTTCAGAGACGTGCGCGACCTGGAGCACACTTTGTTTGATTCTTATATATATATATATATATATATATATATATATATATATATATATATATATATATATATATATATATATATATATATATATATATATATATATATAATATATATATATATTGGTTAAATATATATATATATATCCATGTGAACTTGTTGGTTAAATCATTTGTATTGTTTATTTATTTTGGTTATTTTGATAAAAGTGATTCCTCCATATATGGAACTCCTATGGATATCTCTGCTACGGTTTTGTTTCCGAGGCTATAAATTTGAACTATTTCAGGTCTTTTAAATCTTGAGGTGGATTTAGTGTATTACTTCTAGTTATATATTTTCTAGTATCTTTCTGATTATTATTCTGTGGTATATTTCAGGTCATGGGCATTTTGAATTTTTATTAAATTTCAAACTAAAACAATATTATTAGCTCTATTGCCAACTTAAAAGTATTAGTAACTAAAGCTTATATTTGAGTTATGGTTCACATCCCTCCATCTTTTAACAACTCCCAAAATAATAATTCCATAACCTATGGATTTAATGGAATTCATCAATTTATCATCCTGTTGTATTTGGAAAAGTGTGCTTGAAACGAGCTGGTGTATTTGACTATACATCTTGATAATATTATAGGTATACCCAAAATTGGGTCTGCATTATTTGTAACTTTTGTGTACACATATGAGTTAATCCTTGTAACTTAACTGTACATTGATTTTCCAATCCTGTAGCTATACTGTTCTTTTGTAACTCATAATAATCCTAAAATATTGTTAAATCTGAATGATATGTGGCTGTATCTTTATATTATTTTTATTTGCATTGAATAAGCTTGTACTGTTAGATGTGCATTACTGAAACATTCCATTATAGTTGCAATCTTCTTAGACTTCTAGATATGAAAACTAATACCATAAAACTACATTCTTTCAATTGCTCTACAACCTAGAAGTTATTTTCAAATGTATTTGTACATTTATTTTAGCTGATTGCTTCATGTATTTTGAGTTCCAAAACTGTGATTGAAAGAGGCATTATGTAACTTTGTAATTAATTGGCAATATGTTCTTTTACTGTAAGTAGTCTTCCAACATGGGCATTGTTGTATTTTCCTATGTATCATGGATATTGAACTTGGCAGAACTGAAGATGGTAGTTGATCATTTTGATTATGCTCATAGTATCTACATTAGAGTTAGATAAATAATATCAGTAAGAAACCATATAGAGGATAAGGGATAATATATTAAATTTGGAGTATGTTAACTAGTGAAAAGGAGTTGTTTGAACTTGATCAAAAGACAGAGTTGAGTTTTTAGGGAAACATAGAAACCATTGAATACATATGTTATAAATTTTTTAAACTGCAACATGTGGTATCATAGCTTGAAGATCAAGGAAGATTAGCTAAAAGGATTTGAGATAAGGTTGATACAGTGGTCCAAGAAGAGAGACAAAGAGATAGATGAAAATGATGGGTGAAGTAAAGAGTGAGGTCATGGTTACAAAATGCCACATTTGATGGAGAAGTTAGTATCAGAGAGATAAGATGCTAGAATAAATCAATTACACATGAAAGGATAAGAGAGTTCAAGAACATATGTGAAAAATAGAAAAGATGATGGAAACAAGGAAAAAATGTAGAGAAAGATAATTGAAGGTTATTAGGGGCCTCATGAATCAGACTTGATATCATAAGGTGAAGAAGAAGAAGAACTAGCATGAAATGTGATACAAAGGTTGATAGAGCTAATGAGGTACAAGAGAGAGAGAGAGAGAGAGAGAGAGAGAGAGAGAGGAAAAGGAAAGAATAAAGGAGGAAGAGAAGATAATTATGGTTTCACAGGAGGTCAGAGAGTTGAATCAAGAGGTAGCACAATTGATGGTCTTCATAGAAAGAGAGAAAGAAGAGAAAGGAAAAGAAAACCGTAGAACAATATTACCCATAATATTATAAAAAAACCAAGTGTTAAGGATTTAAGGCATAAAATAAGATTCATGAGCCCCATATATCATCCTACCAATGACAAGACATGACAACAAGAGATAACATAACAACCAAGTCATTGTAATTTAATTTAAATAAATAAGGAAACGCTATATTTTGCAAACGGTGTGGGTCATGGAACCAAACTGCCTGTGCTGACATGTCTGGGTGGCTAGGTGAACGCTAGAGGAGGTGGTGTTTCGGTGCGCGAAAGGGTCGTTGCTTCCGGGCTACTTCGTTCGGGCGTAGTCCCTTAAGAGCCCTGAGACCAAAATATCGTTCAACTTCGACGGGTGACTACTCAGACTCCGGTGGCACCTAGAGAGGCCTCGTCTAATCCGACACCTCAACGTAGGGACCCTCTACAATAGCCTCTCTCAGTTTTTTCCTTCTCATTTCGGTGCTCTCGTTGTCCTACTGTTTGCAAAACGCGTGAAATAGTGCAGTTGGAGCCAGTGTAAGGTTGTCAAACGCTATATTTTGCAAACGGTGGGTCGTGGCACTGAACAGACTACTGCCGACATGTCTGGGTGGCTAGGTGAATGCTAGAGGAGGTGGTGTTTCGGTGCATGAAACGGTCGTTGCTTTGGGCTACTTCGTTCGGGCGTAGTCCCTTAAGAGCCCTGAGACCAAAATATCGTTCAAATTCGACGGGTGACTACTCAGACTCCGTGGCACCTAGAGAGGCCTCGTCTAAGTTTGAAACCTTGGTGTAGGGACCCTCTACAATAGCCTCTCTCAGTTTTTTATTTGTCATTTTGGTGCTCTCGTTGTCCTATTGTTTGCAAACGCATGAAAATAGTGCAGTTGGAGACAGTGTAAGGTTGTCAAACGCTATATTTTGCAAATGGTGGGTCATGGCACCGAACCAACTGCGCACAAGCACATCTGGATGGCTAGGTGAATGCTAGAGGAGGTGGTGTTTTCAGTGCACGAAATGGTCATTGCTTCCGGGCTAATTCGTTCGAGCGTAGTCCCTTAAGATGCCCGGAGACCAAAATATCATTCAACTTTGACGGGTGACTACTTGGACTCCGTGGCACCTATAGATGCCTCGTCTTATCCAAAAACTTCGATGTAGGGACCCTCTACAATAGCCTCTCTCAGTTTTTTCCTTCTCATTTCGGTGCTCTCGTTGTCCTACTGTTTGCAAACGCATGAAATAGTGCAGTTGGAGCCAGTGTAAGGTTGTCAAACAGTATATTTTGCAAACGGTGGGTCGTGGCACCAAACAAACTACGCCGACATGTCTGGGTGTCACAGGTGAATGCTATAGTAGGTGGTGTTTTGGTGCGTAAAATGGTCGTTGCTTTGGGGCTACTTCATTCGGGCGCAGTCCCTTAAGAGCCCTGAGACCAAAATATCGTTCAACTTCAACGGGTGACTACTCAGACATCCATTTCACCTAGAGAGGCTTCTACTAATCTGACACCTCAACGTAGGGACCCTTTACAATAGCCTCTCTCAGTTTTTTCCTTCTCATTTCGGTGCTCTTTTTCAAAATGTACAACATTTTCAAAATTACAACTGTTTGCAAACAATGGAAGCTTCTCTTAGCTTCAAGAATTTAAAATTCTCTACTAACAGTGCTAGCCACGTGAAGGTGGAAGCTTTTCTGGGCACCACTAACCTAAACATAAAAGTGTTAGTCAAAGAAATTTAAGTTACAAATCAAAAACCATATACTATCTGCATATGGTACAAAATACACAAATTTAAAATAAAATATATTCAAACTTAAATCTAGATCTTTAAACTAAAAAATTTATATATATATTGAAAAGAAATTATATATATACCAGACATGAGCATTGTAAATTCATTCTAATGAACCATCAGGATCAGATCTACTCTGAATAGCAGACAAGATTGCTTCATGATCTTACTCTCGAACCTTCCAAAGAATCTTGTTATTAGGCCTTCCTCGATATCTATACAGTTGAATATTTGTCAATAGAACTAGATGTGAATATAAGAGTATTTTCCTGTGTGTCTCAAAGTCTTCAAACACCCAAATATAGGATTTTTTTAATGGATATCATCGAAGCCAAGTTCCAGTAACTACCACTGACCCTGTAGGATACTCAATATCTTCACCATCTATAATCGGAAGAAGTCAACTTACTTCTTTCCTTGATGCAACGACATAAGAAATAGTCTACTCCTTCTTCATTGTTTTCTATCGCAATTACTGCAAACACATGTCCTACAAAAAAATAACCAAGGTTGAACAACTCAAATTTAAATTACATATTAAAATTTCAATGGACATAACTCAATAAAAAATTAAATAAATAACCATAAATACCTTGTCACACCAAAATCGAAATTTCGTGAAACTCCTTGGATGTTGTAACTTCATCTGCAGAAACAAGTTGTAATACTTGTAGAGGTTGATAACTAGGAAGCGGAGTTTAGAGGCCTACAAATCCATCCTTCCACCCATTCTTGTGAATCACACTCAACAGTGACAAATTCGATACTAAGATGCACAAAAACATGTCAACTTTCTTGTCCATTACGGCCCATGAAGTAGCATCTGAGCTACAAAATCAGTGCATATCATTGGACCCGGTGAGTGTCATACAATCCTCGTAGTTAGCAATATGTTGTTCCTCTATCAACCAAAAATATCTGTGAACTGTGGAATTTTCTTGAGAACCACGGACCATGTTGTCAGTACACCATTCCACTATGCTCTTTGCATCTTTTAATTTAGCACCATCTTTGTACTTCAACTCTTCTCTTGTAAGAGCTCTTTTCACACATGCACCTACACCGTCATGCTCTCCTTTTCTATGTCCAGCCTCAGTTGAAACTCTAAATATTGTGCACACCCATCTTGATGTGGGTTGTGGTCATCCAATAAAACATTCGTGCATTCTTAAACTGAGACGTGCAATTATCTGACCATATATAATGTTGTTTGAAGTGGATGTCCCTATTGGACAAGTTTCCATAAAATAACTGAAACACCCTTGCACAAATTCAGTAGATTGAGTACGATCATCACTGATATAAAAGTGGTACTCTCTTAATTTTTTTTGATCATTCTCTGTACTGTTAGGAGAATGTAGAAATGCTATATGCACAAAAATGGCAAACTTGTACCGAGTTGTAATATTGCGATTGAACCTCCATTTGTGGTTGCAATGTGTAATTATCTACAAAATCAACCATTGAAACAATAGTACCAATAGGAAATGTGTCTTCCGCATAGCTTGAATTGTTCATCCAACCATCGAACTCTTTGTGTATGCCTCGCATACTCATAAACAATTTCATGCTTAAATTTTCTCATAAATTGGAAAAATGGGCATTTGTTCTGTAACTAGCTCACACCGTTTCAACTCTTTTCCATCTTTTAACTGGTATGCAACTGATTTATATTTATCAAACTCAATTAAATTATGTCTTATTGTACCTTCAATTTTCCCATGCATGCAACTTTCCAATTTAGGTAATCCGCCGCATGTACTACAACTTCCATCTAAACAATCCTGACTATAAAAAAAAATGTCCAACTTCTTTTTCACAAAATATAGTAGGAATGAAATCCCTGGAAGATATTGGTGGAACTTGAACACCACATTCAGATAACATGGTTTCAGAATGAAAATTATAACGAATACGTAAAAAATTTAGCATAATGCATCACAAATTTAACATGTTGCCTACAACAACAAGCGGATGTGAGCATGATTGATTTTCACATAAAATGGTTTCAACATTTCAAAAAAATGTTGACTACTTTTATTTTCCAAATTCTCTTGTTCAAACTTACGAAAAAATTGAGTTTGAGTCATATCTAAGAAATGCTTTGGATGTGGTTCATGATTAGTAGAACCAACTCTCCGTTTTATAACATCTCTTTTATTAGGTGAAACTCTAGTGTTATCATGCCAAAAATTAATTACAACTTCTCTTATAGCATTAGAATTATTTTTGTCCTTACGCAGTGCTTTAGCAGAAAATTCCCAAAAATCAGGCATTATTGAGTGATTGAAGGATATTACATCTTTCAATTGCTTTCATTAGAGTTTTTCGATTAAACTTGCAACATTCAACTTGTTTTCTTAATCAAATGTTGTTTTTTTTATTGATTCACTTACAACACTGAGTAACAAGTACACGACGCACAATATTACTATCCCTAGTGCGTCTCTTGACACCAACAGTGTGGCATGCATCATGAAGGCTTTCAAAAATTGTAGAGGTTTGACCACGTATATTAGATGTTGTCAATCCTAAGGTGTTTAATGTAGGTCTCATTTTAATTCAATTTCATCAAACTAACCAACAACTGACATCTTTGGGAATCATTTAAATTTTTTAAAATGATTATCCCAAATTTCAGTGGCTTTTCTTCTGATTTGGCATTCAGAAAGTTTGTTAGACATTGGTTTCAAAATGTTTTCATCAATTTCAATAAAAAAATTAGGTTTTCTTACGTAAAATCCTAGGAGGTGTTTTTGTCAAATTTTTCTTGTCTACAGTTTCAACATGAATTTCCTTATTCACATTTTCATTGTCTCCTTCAATTTCAACATTTGGTACATCATGAGTATTTAATTCTTCTTCAACATTGACAGTAAAAACTTCTTCATCATGAGTATTTAATTCAACTTCAACATTTGACAGTAGAAACATTACCTAGTTCTTCATTGCTTACAATAGTTGGGATTGAAGATGAACCTCTTCTAGATTCACGAAGTTTCCGCATTCGCTCAACATTTTGAATTTTGCTGGCCTCTAATTCGTTTGGTGTTTTTTTACTTAATGACTTCCTTTTTTGACTTCGTTTTTTGTCTCCCATGATGTTTTGCTTCCGATGATAAGAAAAACGTGCAGAAAAAGATAGAATTTCGCAGTAATTTGTACGGTAAGGTCAAAGAGTAAAAATCACATGGTAATTCAAACATTGGGGTGTGTGTAAATATGATTTATAAAGTGCGCTCGCGGTTTATGTTTAAAAAACCACGATCGCGGATCTATCTGCCGAACCTAAGGCTCGGAAAATCTTTGTTTTTCCCCAACCAAAGCTATGGAAGGTCATTATGAAGTGTAAAAGGTCAAAAAACCTCAAATCTACTCTTCCAAAGACTTGAACCGTGCTTAAAAACTAAAAACATTTCACAAAAATGGTGCCATCGCGTAGGGGAGACTCTTAGCTTCGTAGAAATATTATTTTTAAAGTGAATAGAATAAGATAAATATCATTTTATAATTTTTTACTAACAATAGGTCTTTAAGACATTTTTTCCCGTGAATGTTCATGTCTACGTTTAAGACTGTAACTTTTGTTTTGCTTATCAAAATATGATAAAACTTATACCATCCCAAGCGTGGAAAAATTCTATACACGTTAAAAAAAAATTGATTTCGATATTTTTTTATATAGTTATGGCAGGCAAACGGAAAGCGCTCCGTTTTCTAAATATTTTCAGACCACTTTCACGGAAAAAATCATAAAAAAAAAATTGCTAAAAAAAATACAAAATAAAATCCATCCCAAGATAGACAACTACATCTAACGTTTCACCAAAGGAAAAAAAAAAATAACAAGATTTGGTCATCCAAAATGCGGGCAAATGGACTACAATCTTATAAGTTTTTTTTAAAAAAAACACTAAGTCATATAATTTTAAGTGTTTAATATAGCTAAACTTGTCCTTTTTTACAAAAATTAGTATTTTAGAAAATAGATTCCGAATGCTATGATTCATATTTATATAATTTTTTCTAATTTAGAGTGCGTGTATAGCTAATAATCCCTACAAGTTGAGATTTTGTTGTTTTTTGCAATATGACGTCGACGGATGACTCTATATTTGTCCATCAACTTCCTGCACTTACCCATATATATATATTGCAGCCTGCTCCTGTGTAAATGGTTGATTGAGTTTAATAAAGTTTATCAGGCTTCTGCCCCTGTTGCTCAATTTACAATTATAATTGTTTTCTTATAATCATTTTAAAAACAAAGATAAATTTGAATACCTTTCATTTTTTATTACTCTAATTTTAAAATAATTAATCAGCTCTCATTTATTGTTCAATATCTCCACATTATATATATATATATATATATATATATATATATATATATATATATATTTGTTTGCATGTTCAGTAAAATATCCATTATTCACAACAAATTATATGTGTGACTATAAATTATTTATCTACAAAATATATAAATGAATAAAATTGCTAAATATTTATTACACAACAAAGAAAGTGATTACATGTCACCATGCAAGAGGTACATTCAAATTTTAAAAAATAATATAAATATTTAATTAGAATGAATGAATGAATCTGCTAGGGTTTAGGGTCTAGCTGCTTGTTCATGTTCGTCGCCGTCACCCATACTCTGTCACACCACAGTCCCGTTGGGAAACCTGCAGGATTTTTGGTTTTTTCGCTCATTAATTTTGTTGTGTGGGTCTTTACTCCTGCCCTTTGGGTGGCATTTGCACTTATTAATGGCCTCCATGTCGACACCCGCATCTATTGATGCAGGACTCGGTAACGGTGCGGCTATCAACCATGGCTCCGAAGAAAGCTCAGAAATTCATCCCCAAAGTGTTCGACGAGGTAATGGGTCTGATTCCCCTGCTCCTGATGTTATTCTTGATTTACCTGCTTTTGATAATGTCTGTAATTGGTTTGAACATTACACTTTGGTGGCATATTTTGTTGGTCGAGCCCCCCCTGAGAGTATTTTAAAGCAATGGGTTCACAACTACTGACAACACCATGGTGTGAAGCTTGAAGGTGTCCAAAACCTCAGAAAGGGTTTTTTCTTGTTTCATTTTTTAGACCCTGAGCACTACACGACCATTGTTAACCATGGCCCTTGGTTTATCCGTAACTTGTTGGTTGTTTTTTCTCACTGGACTCAAGACTTTCAAGTCTCGGAGCAGGTGAAGCTCAAGGTCCCTTTCTGGATTGAATTTCTAGGGCTTCCTTTGCTGATGTGGTCTTTTATAGGGGATCTTGTCAAACCCTTAGGATGCCTCATCTACAATGAGCAACCCAATTTTTTTAATGCTCACCCTCAACGTCATGTGTGCATTGAAATTGATCTTTCAAAAGACCTTAAAGAATCGATTGATATTCAGGTTGGCGACACCCGATTCACTCAAAAGGTACTTTATATCAACCTTTTGAACACTTGTTTTCATTGGTTCAGTCCTCTGAGCACATGATTCATGAATGTCCTCCCATGGTCGACTCGCATCCTGCTCTTGTAGTAGAAAAAACATCGTCAAACCCTAAAAATCCTTCTGATGGATGGAAAACTAGTGACAAATAAAAAGGGGCCTTCTAAAGGCCCTGCAAAACCGCAAACTTCCACTTATCATCCTATGGTCAATAATGGCGCTAGTGCCTCCACCGCTCCTCTGGCCAAACAACCTGAGCCCGCTAAGTCCACGCCGCCTGTCTCTCGCTCACAGTAGCCACGTCTGCTATTGCTACAGTTGCTCTTCCAGATAACCCCTTTTCTGGGGTTTCTGTGCCGCCCCGAACTGAACGCAAAATGCGTTCTGTAGCCCTTTCTCCTACCAAGGATGGTGAATATGTGCAAGAAAAGCATCGACCTTGGACCTTTGGAGAGCATGTGAGCCCGGTTCTCAACCAAACCTCTTTTTCTCCAAACAATATGAAGTCCTCTCTACTTTGGACAGTGAGGGAAATATGCATCTAAATATTTCTCAATGATTGTGTATTCTTGGAATATTTGAGGGCTTACTGAATCGACCCGGCATTATCTGGTCAGGGACAGTTGTCAGCATTTTCTCCATATGAAAATTTTGTGTTTACAAGAAGTTAAACTTTCTGGCTTTTTGTTGCACTCTGTTGCTCGTACTATTTGGCCTCAGGCCATTTGTCTCACCTCAAGTCATGAGCAATATCATGGTGGGGTTATGACTTTGATTGCTCCTGACATTGCTCAACATGTGATCTCCTGGAGTTCAGACCCCACACATCGTGTGGTATGGTCTCTTTTTTATTTTGATGGTCATCTTTTTGGTCTTGCTAACATATATGCTTCTAATGATGTGGGGGAAAGGGCTCTTTTTTGGCATTGGCTTGCAGACTCTTTACCAGATGCTTTATGGGTGGTGTGTGGTGAACTTTAATATGATTGAAAACCCAGCTGATACAATAGGGTCAGCTGCCAATGCGGTGGTGTGCGGGAGAGAGGGAAGCCTGGTTTCATTTTAGGCATAAGCTGGGTCTTTTTTACCCTAATATTCCATATCGTCATCCTTCTTCAGCTCCTTGGTTCACTTGATCCAATTTTTGGGATGGGTGAGATCGTTGTTAAAAGACTTGACGAGCTCTTATGCCCTCTCATGATTTTTTCTACTTTTCTCCTATCTCTGGCCAACCTGTGGCTGTTGCCAACACTGCTCTGCTTTCCGATCACTCACCCATTTTCTTTAATGTGGTTTGGAATCAACCAGTCAAGAAACAGAAGGAAATTTCTCAATTTTATTTTAATACTACACACCTCAAACATGCTCAGACTGTGTCTCACATACAACGCATTTGGAACCTGGTCCCTCAACCCTTGGCATTCCTCTAGCTGGATACAATGGTGGAATGATGCCATTAAATGCACCAGTACTTTTTTGTGCATTTATGGTAAACGTGCTTCCATTTTCAGGAAAAATGATCATGCAACTACTTACCATGAGTTTGAAAGAATTTCTCTCGAGCTTGAAGCTTCTCCCTTCAACAAGGAATTGTAGTCTCAAGCTGTTGTCTGGAGACATAATCTTAAAGATTCATGAAGCTTACAATGCCCAAGGGTGCTCAGCTACATGCCAGACTGCATTGGCTCAAGATTGGTGATAGAGCTTCCAAATAATTCTTCACCATGTTATGTTCCAAACACTCTTTGGATAGGATCAAAGCCATTTTGCATGATTCTGTAAGGCTTACTACTTACCTGATATCCTACAGGCCTTTGTTCAACACTATCATGGAGTTTTTGTAGCTCAACTAGCTACTCCTGCTCAAGAGGAATCTCTTTTAAAATGCTCTGCAGGTTGTTCCCTACAAATTTCACACTCTCAATAGGACTGCATGTGATCGTCTTCTTTCACTCTCTGACCTAAAAGAAGTTACTTTTCAAATGACATCTGACAAGGCTCTTGGTGTTGATGGGTTTCCAGTGGAATTTTACCAAACCCTTTGGGACACGGTTGGTCCAAATCTTCACCATGTTTATTTGGAAGCTCTGGCTTCCAATTCTCTGGGGGATCTCATTAATCAAGGTAACATCAAATTCATACCCAAGGTAGGGGATCCCGAGCTCATCTCTAATTGGAGGCCCATCACCTTGCTAAATGTTTCATACAAGATTATTGCTAAAGCTTTAGCCAACAGATTGCTAATCTTTTACCTTTAATTGTTAGAAGTGAGAAAACTGGTTTCATTAAGAACAAGTTTATTCTTGATAATATCATTGTTGTTTGGGAAGGCATGGAATGGGCTAGACAATCTTCTCAGCAAGCTTTATTCATTAAGATCGATTTTGCTAAAGCTTATGACAGGATTGAGTGGGCCTTTCATTTTAGCTATGGTCCAAGCTCTTGGCTTTGGCCCTAGGTTTGTTCATTCTGTTCAAATGCTTTTTTCAGAATGATGGGGCTTGCATTACTATCAATGGGGCACAGTCCTCCAGTTTGGCCTCTTCAAGGTCTATTCGACAAGGTTTTCCTTTGGCTCCCTCCCTGTATGTGTTGGCCGCAGAAGGTTTGAACTATCTTCTTTCCCATAGAGCTTCTTAAGGACTTGTTAAAGGTATTTCTTTACCTTCCACATCTCAGCAGCTCATCAATGGTCATTTTGTTGATGACTCATTTCTCACTCTCTTGGAGGAAGAACAATTTGTGTGCCATGCACTAGATTGTTTAGACATCTTTTGTTTGGCTTCAGGATCTGCTATTCAATGGGAAAAAACTCAATGCTACAGACAGTCTCAATTACCCATGCCTAATTGGCTTGCAGAGATGAAGTGGAGCTGGATTGAGCCTTGTGTGAAGTTTAAATTCCTAGGGATTCCTTTCGCCTTCTAGCCACTTCTACTCAACTTTGGACTTATGTTGTTCAGAGAGTTGAGTGTAAAATTTCTTATTGGATTATCCAAGCCTCTCTCTTTAGCAAGTAAGTTTCAAATCTGCTCCAAAGTGTTAGCTGCTACACATGTTTATTATTCATCTTTTGGGCTCCATCTCTTGTTTCTTATGCCAAACTTGAGAAGCTTCTTTGGGACTTTTTGTGGGCCAACACTTCAGGGCACAAGGGTTTCCATTGAGTGGCTTGGGATATTTGTTGTATGCCCAAGGAAGTTGGGGGTCTTAGGTCTAATTGATATCAAACTTCAAGGGAAAGCTCTTTGTGTTAAGTGGATTTTGTGCAGTATCGAGGGTAATGAAGCCTGGAAGTTGCTTATTTGTCATGGCATTTGTCAGGGGGTCCCCTTAGGCAGGCTCACTTGGAAAGGCCTTAATTTTCAGTCTTTGCTGCTTTGTCCAGTTTCTGTTAAGATTAAAGGTTCATTTATTTTGTAGAGTATCTGGAAGGCCTGGGAGTTACTCAAACCCAATCTGCTTTGGGTGGGTGATGGATTCAGGTCTGGTCTTTCTATTAATTCATTATCTCTCTGGTGGTCACCTGTGTTTTCTTTTGATGAAAAACCCCTTGCTTTAGCTCCCTGGTCTAAAGCTCTTAGATTGTTCAAAAAGGGAATTAAGTTTATTGGAGATTTGTTCTACAAGCATTCCAGAGACTGGCTTTCTTGGGATTCTCTTGCTTTCAAATTTCAACTGCTCCCTACTGACGCAACACCTATTCGGCAATTAATTGAAGGTATTCCTATAAAGTATTTGCATAAAATTGGGCTTACCTCTGGTGTTCCCTGGTGGCGTGACTGGAATTGGCCTACTGCTACGCCTTTTCGCTGCTACAAACCCTCTCTCGACTATTCTTTGTTGGCTCCCAAAGTGGTTGATTTCACTACTCTTAACAGACATTGGTGTCTTTCCTCTTTGGCCTCTGTTTGGTCTCGCCATTTTCAGAGGGTTTGGTTTGCTCATGTCGAGCCTAAGAAGGCCCACTTCTTATGGTGCATCCTTCATCAAGGCCTCCTAGCTGGCTCTCGACTCGCCCATCTAGGGTTTACTCCAGTTTGTTTGTGCTGCCAACAGCCGAAAACTATTAAGCACATTTTTTGGTTTTTGCCCTCGGGCTCATTCAGCTTGGCGATGGATTCATACCCTTTTCCAACCCTTTTCTCAAAATTTTTTCTCCTGGAAAATGGCTCTTTTAGGGGACTCGGCCATGCTACCTACAATTTACACCAAATTTTGGCACATTTTCAGAGCTGAGATATTATTTGCGTTATGGAAAGATAGAAATAATGTAGTTTTTAATGAAGCTATGCTTGATTATGATTTCTCTATTACTAATAAAGTGGTTGTGATCTCTAATGTCTTACTTCAGATTCAAAACTAGGATGAAGAAAGTTCGGCTCGAGGTGGAGCATCTCTAGTGCCTCCTTGATCATTGGGGTTTGGCCCCTTGTGTTATCAGTCAGGTTCCCCTAGATGTGCCCCAGCCATTAGTTGTCGTTGCCTCACCATCGCCACCTCCACTCCGCCTCCTTAGCCTCCTGGGTGGGGGTGAGCTCATCTTCACCCTCAGTCTCTCTCTCTCCGGCGGAGATCTCCTCACTCCTGGCCACCTTTTACCGGTGCTTCCTCCACCGGGTGGCTTTGGTTGGCCACTTTCTGATTCAGGAAAAGTTCCCTCGGCTCTCGCTGGCCCTGTCTCCCACTCGGCCTACTGATGATTCTGGTGCTCAACAAAATTAGGGTTGGGATGACTGGGCTCCCATTTCTGATGAAGCTCACCCTTCTGGTTGGGGTGGGGTGACAAGCTTGACAGTCCCCCTCTCCCACTGCCACCTACCTCCATGTTCACGACTATTGCTTAATTGGTCTCTTTTTTTCTGTTGAAATTCACATTGTTTTATGTAATTGTTTTGGTGCTATGTTTTGCCTCTCTCGAGGCTTTTGTTAGCTCGATGTGACATTTGACATTCTGGGGTGTGACTTTTCCACCCATTTTTATATGAATGGCATTGTACATTTTTTACCTATTAATATAAAAGTGCGCTTTCCAATCAAAACAAAAAAAAGGGGGGAAAAATTGTATTCGATGAAAAAAAAAGGAAAAAGGAAAAGACGAAGTTATTATATAACAATAATAAAAAACACGAAAGAAAAGATTCACTCGACACGTGGTATAAAAATCACCGAAAGCCGAACAGAAGAAATTCAAATCTTCTCTCACGAAATTCTTCGCAGTGGATCATACATGCAATCAGATTTTTCGCCAAATAATTGTAAGTGCTATCGTATTTCGGAGGCAGCAAAATCGATCGATCGAGGAAGCAGAGAAGTATTAAGGATGGCAGAAGAATTCCCAGAGATCGAACCGACGAGCTTCGATATGATAGTAATCGGCACAGGGCTCCAAGAATCGATCATGGCTTCCGCAGCAGCGTCGGCAGGGCACAACGTGCTTCATTTAGACCCCAACGCCTACTACGGCTACCACTGGACTTCTCTATCCCTCGACGAATTCACGCAGTGGGCTTCTTCTTCTGGCCTGTTAAACTCCACCAAACCCCATCCTCAAATCATCAACGCCAATCAAATTCTAAAATCCCCTGACGGCGAGGATCTCCTTCTGGAAGTCCTAACTGACCGAAGTTTATATTCAGACTTCGAGCTCAAAACCTATAGTTCAGAATCTCTAGGGCCTTCCAGAAGCTTCAATTTGGACATTGCGGCCCCCAAGCTTTCCTTCTGTGGAGGCCCTTTGGTGGACTTGCTGTTGAGGTCTGGAGCGAATAACTACATGGAGTTTAAGTCTGTAGAGGGCAGCTATATCTGGTCGGGCTCCGGGCAAGGGTTAACGCCTGTTCCGGATTCCAGGGCGAGTATTTTTCAGGATAGGACTCTGAGTTTGGCGGAGAAGAGGCATCTCATGAGGTTCTTCAAGCTGATGCAGAATAAAGAGGAGCTCCTTAAGGAGGACTTGGAGAGTAGATTTGTCGATTTCTTGGACAAACAACGGCTGCCTTCATCTATCAAATCGTACAGCTTATAGCCTTTAAATCTTCAGTGAGAGTCTTCTCTTTTGAATTTCGATTGTTATGTTTAGTTAATAGAACAAAAAGACATAGAACTTGAAAAAACCATGTTTCGTTGGAATTAGCCCACATTTTCTTCTTAAAACCTCATTACCAGTCCACATTGATGAAAAATTAGGGATCCCCCTAAATCGTGTAAACACCACAACATGTTGCTAACAATTTGAACCCATCATTCATATCAAGACGAGCAAGTAATATACTCCGTCCTAACATGAAGTTTAAACCACCATACTGCTGGGGATGACAAGAAGGCAAAGAGATCTAAATTTGACTCTGGAGAACATACTAAATCCAAAACCGTCCACAGCAGAACAAAATTAGAAACCTAGTAAGATTGTCAGCATAGAATTCCATATACGTGGACTCAAAAAGATGAAGGATACAGCACCCCTACAACCAGGGCACACGTATTTGTTTGCTGGATACCGATGTGACTATGGCATGGCGGCTTGGATACATCCTAGATAGTTTACTTGGCCATAAGCTGTATCAGATACAGCCGAGTATGGTATGTGGGTCAATTGTTGCTGTATCTGATTTAGATTTTTTTTTTTGATAAAAGGCTTTCAAGGGGGACTTAGAAAAACTGTATATGACCTTCCAAAATGCATTTTAGCAGCAACAATTGAGGATGTGGAGGTGAATGTGTGTTGATTTGCTATATTACTTCAAAATTTCACATTTGCTTCCCTCAACCTTCCATGATTTGTTTTGATTTGTTCCCCTTTGGCATGCGCTCCTCTCTTCCCTTGGTATGCACAACTTGCAATTTTTTTTAACACCTGACGTCCTACCTTTGCTGTGGGTTGCGAGCTATGTCACAAGTTCTCTGAATTTTATCGAAAAATTTCGAATTTTGCTAACTTTACTCTCGTCGAACATGAACCTGAACTTTATCCATTAATTTTGCATGGGATTTTTTTGACACGATTTTGCAGTATTTTACAGATGTGTGTATATACATATAGCAACTGAAAGTAGCAGACAAAAAGCTCTTTCCACTCTGTCCCTCTCACATATTTATGCATTATTTTCATAAAATAAAAATAATAGAAAAAATATTGTTCGAACTTAAAGACGTTTTCTTTAGAACTTTATCCCTCGGTGAGCTTGAACTGAACTTTATCCTTGTCGAACATAATTGCAAACTCAAACCTTGTGACTTAGGCCAGGAGTGTGTAATTTACTTGTCATTTCAATCTAATATTTAATTTTATAATAACTTAAATTTGATAATTATTATAAATATATTTATTTTAATTTATATATATATATATATATATATATATATATATATATATATGTCGTATCCATGCCTTATTCATATAAGGGATCTTAGAAATTAGCCGTATCCAATACCGTATTTGTATCTTTATCCATGCAAGTCTGACATGGAGGCACACATCATTATAAGCGATTGGACACACTCTGAGTTAGAGTTTTACATGGAGATAGTTTGAATCATATTTACGAAAAACAAACTATACAAAAGGCGGCGTGCTGGACTTGGGAATCACTGATAGAGCTAAAATTATTAGTAAAAATATGATCCCATCATTCTGACTTGCCAAGATTGATTTTTCCATGTAGATTTGGAGGACTCAGATTGAACTTGGCACCAAGATTTGGCATATTAAAAAGCCATAAAGTAGAAGAAATTTCAAAAAAGAAGTTAGTAATCAATGAGACCAGTCTCCCTATTCAATTCTATGGTGAAACTGAAAATTGATTTAAAATTAAGTTCTACCTCCGCCAATTGGGGAAAATATGAAAAGAAGTGTTCGATGTGAAATCAGACAGTTATAAAGACTTGCCCATCAGTGAAATTTATTCACATGTTTGGCCAAACTTTACTTCTTTTTTTTAATTTTTTGAGTAACCGAGGTATTGAGATAGGTTCACCCCCCATCAGTTAGACGAAGCAGGACCCAGCGACCTGGCACACTGAAGTGTGCTTTTAGCAAGGTGAGTCCGCCTCACTAGTCCTTGGGTGATGGGCTAATGCCCCAGCGGACTTCGTTGCATTTTAATCAGGAATAAACCTGTGACCTAGTGGTCACCAGTGCAATGGCATACCGTTGAGGCCAACCCTGGGGGCTCAAATTTTACTTATTTTGTTTGTTTAGGTTTAGTTTTTTTTTGTATTTTAATATTTAATTATTTGGAATAACAAACTTTAAGCCCTATAGATAAGCTACGCTGCAAGTCTAAGTACAGATAGACACACAGGGTGCCATGCATTGCAGACCCGACCTTTAATTCTTTACACGTGCACTATCAAGGATTTCAGTGATTTTTTGGGACTATTCTCTTCTCAGTATCACGTAAAATATCAAGTGATCCTGAAATCTTAGTCCTGTAATAATCGTCTTTTAGAGACCTTAGAAATTGTTAGATGGGCTCAGATTTTGTTATTTTGTCTAGAAGTTTAGTGACACCTGTATGATAATCCCAACTACTCCTCATGCATTACGGTGGATTAACTAGTTGGTAAGGTGAAATAGACTAAAGTATTCTCTTAGCATCTGTTCTCAGTTATACGAGTGAAATAATGGCAATTAAATTTTAACGTTCCAAGATTATAACCATCACATGTTCTCCAAAACTTACATACATCTTTGTTACAATCCAACATAAACTTGCTTCTGTGTAAACCGCAAGGTATTACTGTATGGCCCTCCTAACAATTTTCAATTTTGGCTTAGATTACTTTCTTGTCGAAGTTCACTTTACCACAGCCAAGGTCTTCACTCATATAGACTTTTAGATGATCTCATGCTAGGTAAATTTACTAGGTTACTCCTACATCTTCCAGAATCTAAACACATAAGACTACAAATTCCCAGGATGGATTAATGAAGGAAATACATATGTCATGAAGATGTACAATTTTGGAAGTAAAGAGTTTTATGAGGGGAAATCTATACCAAGGACTGGGCACAGTCCAAAAGTATGATAGTTCTGCTACCATTAAACCAACTATTATAATGCACGGCAAAGTTTCCCTGGAACTGCAAGTGTTCACTACTGTTAAGCCAGTCTTAGAACGGATCCTGAATGTTTTTAATATCAGGTTATCCTGCTTCAGGATTGACTGCAGCATCAAAACATTCTTCTTACAATCATTTTCCAAGAAAATTCAGGACTGTGGATAGTAACAAGAACAAGACCTCTCACATGTGTATCTTGTTTCTTGCATTTTCTTACCATTAGAGCCCCATACATGCCATACACAGAAGTCTGCCAATACTACACAAAATGTACATCAGTTCGAATTCCTATCTTTTTTCGAATGATAAAATTAGTGTTCCATGGGGACACATCCCCCCAAAAAATTGCCGTTTCTGGGGACAGGGACATCTTGGGCACTTGGGGATGTCTGGGAAACGTCCCCCACCCATCCCATCACCACCATTAACAGTCAGGGGACGTCCCCCTAATATGAAGACGTTTCCGTTTCAAGGGGGACGCTTGGGAGGCTGGGGACCTTTCCGAGACCTCACCGAGACTTGTCGAAGTCCCTTGACCTTTTCGGAGACATGTCGAAGTCCCTCGACCATCTCAGAGACGTGCAGCCATCCCACGGCTGCAAAAACGGCAAAAAGCTGTTTATTTTAAACTACAAACATATTTTATAAAATGTTTGTGCCCTCAACCCTAGCCGTGATAGTTTATGGTGCCCCACCAACACTTTAAGCACTCAAAAAAACTATAAGTGAACATCACACCCTCTCTCTAAATCCCAAAACATTGAGCAAGGCTGCAAGTGCAAGAGTGAGAGGTAGTGATAGGTTGAGAGCATTAGCAAGAAGGAGAGTAACAACAAAAGTTTGAAGAGCAAGTGCTAAGTCTTCATTGAGCAACTTTTCAAGTTTCAACACCTTCATCAAGCATTACTTCAAGTTTGGTGCGGACTTTGGGGATGATCAGAGGCATTGGGCCATTGGCCATTTGTATTTGAAATTTAGATGTAATCATCATTTAGAATAAAAATTAGTAAGTTATGATATAAATATTAATATATTGATATTTAGCATTTTCATTATTCTATGCAATGTTTTTAGTATTTCAAAGTTTCATTTGTTATTCCTTATACGTTTTCTTATAGCTAATTTTTCAAGTACTATACATATTTGCACCGCTGTCCCCAAACCTAGGCCTTTGGTCTCCCTTTTCCCGAGACCCGTCCCTCCATCCCTAGACTCCGTGGAACTATGGATAAAACAAGGTTACTACATATACATTCTACCAAATCAAGTGACCTACTTGCTACTACAATTAAAACCTTGTTCAAGGATGTAAGACAGGGCATGTGTGAGAATGTCCACTAAATACTTGAAAGCATTGTATAAGATTTTTCAGTGTTAACTGTATTCTGGCAACAATTCTTTCCAGGGTCTGGTAGCCCTTACCATTTCAGGGTACAAGGGAGTAAAGAATTTGTCACCAGTAGAGGTTCTTATCATATCAGTTTACAAAATTCCTAATCAAGCATTCACAATGGCCAAGGTAGAAATGAACTTTATTGCATCATTTTCCCATCATTGGGATAAAGTTTTGGGGATTAGATGCTAATTGCATGATTATGATTCATAATCATAAATAAACAAATTGACATGCATTGAATTGCCTTTATATTGATGGTTCACACCAATAGAATGGAGAGAGGGTAGAAATGAACTTTATTGCATCATTTTCCCATCATTGGGATAAAGTTTTGGGGATTAGATGCTAATTACATGATTATGATTCATAAACATAAATAAACAAATTGACATGCATTGAATTGCCTTTATATTGATGGTTCACACCAATAGAATTGCCTTTATATTATGGTTTGCACTCTATTACAATGTTGTTTAGCCATTTGATATGTCTTTATGATCCAATCAAATGAAATTTTAATCAATGTAGAACATGCATCAATAGGTAGAATCATTGCAATTTATTGCACATCATCAATACAACATTTCAGTTATTTAATACACATCATTATGTTTATTTTCCCTTAAATGGCTTGGTTTTCTTAAATCCATGATGCTGGTCCACGTAAAATCTTCTTAAACACTTATGGGTTTTTCTAGAGAGTTGTGGCTGAGGTTGGATATAAGAATGTTTTGCAGATTGTCACTGACAAATGGTGTAAATTGTCTGGCCGCTGATAAGATTCTAATGGAAAGGAAACTTGCCACTCGGAACCATGCGCCTCTGGTATTATTGATTTGATGCTAGAGGATATTGGAAAATGTGATTGGATTAAAGCTGTTGTAGAGATGTTAAAAGCATAACAAAATAGATGTAATCGTTCAAAGCTCCTCAATATGATGAGGAAATTTATACACATCAAGGATCTTGTTTGACCGTCACTAGATTTGTCACCAATTTCATCTCCTAGAAGCGCCTCACTTTCATAGAAGATGAACTTAATAAAAATAATTTTTTTTCTAAGAAGGCAACAAAACAAAAATATTCTAGACATGTTGATTGGCATTTGAGATATAAGACCTTGCTTTCATTGAGAGCATTTGAAAGGATGGTATCAATCTGAAGGAGAATTCAGATTGGGTTACTGAAAGGGAGAAACCCACAAATACAGAGGATTTTGCATCGTTGAACATGCCACTTGAACAAGGCTAAGACCCAAGGCCTTTCCTGCTGAAGTTCAGGAATGGTACTAGTGGCTTGAACTTTGTTCTCAATAGGCATAGCCATGTACATTTACATTGTATTTTATATAGACGCTAAATTCTGCCTCTGGAATTTGTAACATTTACACAATATCTATAATATTGTGGAATGGAAACTTGAAAATATTTAAAAATGTTTACTGATGATATTTTATGGATACCTGGGTTATTGACATGTTACTAGTAGATCCTATCATTTCTATGATTGTTTTTATGCCTGTGATCTATCTGTCATGAAGTAAATATTTTTTGTTTCTGAATTTTAATTAAGGAGGTTTTGGTGTCTTTTCTGAGTTTTTGCCAAGTCTTTTCCCTTTTGTTTTTAGTGCTGCTGCTCCTCTATGACACTGAGTTTATGTCAAGGGGTTAAAAACTGTAGCTTGACCACCGACTTCAAATAGGCTCTCGGGTTTAGTGAAGATATTTTAAGTAATTTTCGTGTTTGATTAGTCTACGAGGCCACATACCTAACCTAGCCAAGGGCGGTACCCATAGTGCTATTGAGTTGTCTTGGATTGGTGCCTGAACTTTATCTGAAATTTGTTTGCTTCCTTTTCTGCTTCAGCATCAATAAGTACTTTGAGGGGTTCTAGCATTGTTTTCATTTGAAACTAAGAGTTTTAATAAGATATTCTATCCATTGTCTTACCACGTTAGGATTATTGAATGCCTTTCCATGATCCTATCAAATTTGTCATCTATTTGTGATATTTTTATTTTCTGATAGTGAGATCAGTTCAGATTACTTTCCAATTTGTATATTGAGTTTATTGCTGTTACAGTAGTGCAAATCTAAGTGTGCTAGTCTCTGATATTAACACAAAATGTAAAGATTTTCTAACTAAAAAAGTTTCTGTAACTTAAACTTTACCTTATTGTAATGTCTTGCATTTATAGCAATTTCTATACCATTTAAGGGTGGAGAATTGATCATAGATTTAGGAAAAGTAAAAATTGACAATCATGAATTTGACAAATTCTACATAATGAGTGGTGTTGGCGCTTACAAAATCTTATTGTCTATAGGGTTATTTTTGTTTACCTTTGGTTTGGTTTGTACTTTGTGGATTTAATATAGAATCCAAATGACTTTGGTAGGGTTTTCTGCGTGTTTTCAATATGTGATTTATTTTGTTCTTTGTTTATGTCAGATTCACAAGAATGTATGCAAGCCAAGGATAACCTTATAAAGGTGGAAGGCCATTCTAGAACCAACACACAAAAATTGCTGGTCCACAAAGCAGTCTGAGGCTATAGACAAGGGCCGTGTGCCCACGAGGTTGTAATGCTTTTCTAGGGGAATCTGCACACAGTCGCTAAGGATGTATAAGTTATAGGAACTTACTAGATCTGGAATGTCAGTAGACACTATACGCAAGAGCTATAGATAACAAGGTGTCATTAAGTGATAAGCAAGAGCTATAAATGAATAACAAGGTTGTAAAGATAGAAATTAGATAACATGTATATGCTACTCTATCCTATCTAATATATGATACATAGAACAATCATCAACCAAAGTACAAAAAGAGGTTAGGGTTAGGGATGCGTACTTGAGGCTGATTTGTTGGTGCATTAATCTCCCCCCTTGGGTTGTAGCATTTTGTGAGAGATCGTTGTGGGTGAAGCTAAGATGGATAGGTAGAAGATCTAAGTAAACCTCAAGATGGGGACTCCAAAGACAATGATAGATCTTGTTGGTTCAGCTCCTATTCTTGATATATTAATGGCCCAATATGCTTCAACTTGTCTTCCTTGTTTTAAGCTTTTCTAAGCCCTATGTCCTCTTCTTCTAATTAAAGTGGATTTTGTGAATGGGAATAAGGCAAAGTTTTGAATGATATATTGAGAAATGGAAAATGGAAACCCCATAAATATGGAATCTTACCCTAGAAGTCATAACCTACAAGATGACATCATTGGTTTGGCCGATGATGTTGGCCATAATAGGGGCTTCTATAGGATGTCATTGATTAGGTCGATGACGTTGGCCATAATAGGGGCTTCTATAGGATGTCATTGATTAGGTCGATGACGTCGGTTAAGTGCTGGCAAAGTGAAGGAAGAGGGTCGACAGGGGAAATGAGAACCCAAGCCTAGGTAGACAACTGCAACTGATGTGAATGTGATAGTCAGAAGGATTACCTCAACGAATCTCTCACGAAGTGCAGCCAATGACGTCGGCTAGAACATGGTTTGTGTAGGATGTCATCAACTGATTAATGTTGGCTAATTGTTAGCAAAATGTAGTAAGAGGATCAACAAAGGAAACAAGAACCTAGGAAGGTGAAGTTGATGTGAAGATGGTATAAGGAAAGAATACCACAATGAATCTCTCACAAAGTGCTACAAGTCAACGCATTCGATCCCAACTGTACTTCTTAGGATGTACATTTAGCAAGATTAATGGCAAAGGAAAACATCAGTAAGCAAAAATAAGGTGCATACACATGCCTCACTCGAAGCTCGTCACATGTTGCAATAGTGTAATGTAGGCTGGTGCTTTGGGAACTGAACATGGTGTTGAAATCATAGCAAACAACTGTAGTGAAATAATTTGAGAAACTAAACGTATAATGAAATCTATGTACCTCAACTTACCATTCTGTGAAAATGGACATGTGGTAGGCACAAAAGCTGCTTATGTTAAACTTAATGATAGAAGACTACATAGAAAAATGCAATGCAAGCATATGCAGATTAGTTTCAAAAGCATGTACATACAATATGAAAGCTCTCAAGAGGAATGGTACTATGATGGGGTCATATAACCTATAAAAATCTAATCAAGGTCTGAACTACCAAAACAGTATAAAGGTGTTAGGTCAGGTCTCGATAGCCTATAAAGAAGAGGCTAAATTAGGTGTGAAATACCCAAAAATGTAAAATAGAAGGAAAAACTGAAGGATCCCATACACAACGAAGAGGGATTTGAGGAAAATAAAGCAATGGCTGAAAGAGCATCATGAAAACCCAAAGTTGCAGCTGATGCTCAAGTGGGGATGGTTCTAAGGTAAAGTTGGTTGATTCCCCTGGTCTTACAATATTAAATTCTTAAACCATAATGCCTATTGTGATGCTAGCATGTCTGAAAGAGATGAAGAATAGGATGTGAAGAAGAGGTGGAAACTTGCAAACAAGACTGTCCCTCAAGGGTAGACGCTGAGGGGAGGAAAAAAAGGGTGCTGTCGTGGTGAAAACATGTTATTTATTAGAGATGAGACACTTTGATCAATTTGGCAAAACTAGAAATTTTCAATATCGAAAGGTTTGGGAACCCTGTTTTGTAAGGCTTGGCTTGGGCATGCTAGTGAAGTATAATAAATATCCCACAAAGGCTATGATATGCAAGAAAAGTGAAGGTGCCTACCTTCTCATGCCGTGTTCCTTGTTTGTCATGATTCGACCGAGCCATTTGTGAACTGCAAGGTTTAGGTACTTGCGCGAAAATGCAAGTGGCGCAAGTGAGTGATAGAGTGTAATGTCACCTTTTCAGAATTAATTAACTCCGGATACCTGAAGCCTATTCTTATTAATTACCATGGACCATGGGCTAAGGGTAAATCAAAGAGGGAAATAAATACTTTGGGACCACTTAAATTGTTAAAATATAACACATTATATAGAATGTAAAAATAGTTATGTAGTTGTTTGGTTGGTAATTGTTCAACCACCTCTCTCTCAATAAATAAACCTCTGCCTGTATCATTTGTACAGTGCAGTTTTTGCCTTCTGTATTCTTTCTTCTCTTTGCATATTCCAACATTGGTATCAGAGCGATTGATGGTTCGTATGATCGACGCCATTGGAGGAAGACGAGTTGCAGTGAAGTGTGTGTGAGGTCGACGGTAAGATCAACGCCATTCTTGCATAACGAGGGAGAAAAACGAGGGCACGCGACGTCCATTGGAAGAAAACGTGACCAGTTGAAAGAAAAATACAGTCGGTTTTTCCGAAAAACGTGAGACAATACAGTCGTTTTTTGTAAAATCGTGAAGAATAGGGCAGAGGTACCAGCAAAACAATGTGGATGGAAAAGAACAAAATCGTGGTTCGAGGGCACAATTGACGGTGATAAAGTCGTGAAAGAAGGAAAATTGTGGGCACCAAAACGGCAAAATCGTGGCAACGGTAATCGGTAAGGGCAGAATCATCGGCAAGGGTGGAATCATCGCAAATCTTGGCAAAAATGGCAGAGGCAGATTCGTTCCCTGTTCTTCCCTTTTGAAACGTCCGTGATTTAATATGCTAAACTAATATTATTTTTCAGCCACAAAGGTATTCACCTTATATTTGCATAATTAATTTCATATGATTTGCTGGAGAAATTAATTTTATTACTTATTCGAATAACTAATACTTGGTGGAATAAGTATTATTTTATTGAGTGTGGGCAAAACTTTATTTTATTATTTCCGTTACTTTGGAATAATAAAATGGCAAATATATCACACTTGATGTTGCCGGAGACGCAAAAATTGACGGGCACTAATTTTAATTTTTGGAGTCATAAGATTTTAACGGTTGCGGAATTTCGTGAATGTGATAGAATAATCAAGGGTGATGAAACTCGACCAGTGAAGAACTTCGAGGATTATGACAAACGTCATAAGGAAGCATTATTGCTTCTCAAGTTATCGGTGTCAGATGATTTGATATTGGAAGTGCGGAATGCCACTGTGGCAAGTACGTTGTGGACCAGTCTGAGGGATAACTATCAGACGTCAGAAAAGAGTCGGGTTTTATACCTGAAAAATATGCTCTTTTTCGTAAAGTTACAAGAAGGTGGATCGCTGTCTGAGCACCTACTTCGGATGAAAGATCTCCGAGACTAGTTGTCTTCCATAAACAAAAACGTGGACGACGATGATATGGTGGCTCTGGTTTTGAACAACTTACCTTCTTCGTATGAGTCATTTGTGGAGGCACTCCATTTAATGGCTGAAAGTCAAACACTCATGTTTGACAAGGTGAGTTCCTACTTGTTGCAAAAGGAGCGGAGACAACTTCAGGCAAAATCTAATTGTGACCATTCAGAGAGTGCTCTTGTCACTCAGTCAAAGGGAAAGTGCAAACGCCAATCTGGTGAGTCTTCCACTCGGTATCGGGTCACATGTTATTACTGTCACAAGGTTGGGCACCTCAAGAAGGATTGCCGGAAGCGGATGTATGATCTTTCAAAGCACAACAAAAAGCCATGTAATGAGGAACATGTGGCAGCAGTTGCAGAAGAACGGGATTCGGATGACGGGCATTCTCTTTATTGTCTTACGACATCATGCTTGAATGACAGTAGTACCAGTTGCTGGATTATTGACTCTGGTGCATCTGCACAGTTTTCATGTCGTAAGGATTGGAATGTTTCATTTACTGCAAATATATGTTTTGAATCAATAGTACTAGCTGATGGAGAATCACTTGCAATAGAAGGGATAGGAGATATATGCATTGTATTGAATAATGCTCATAAATTGTTGGTACGGAATGTTAGATATGTACCTTCTTTACAAAAGAATCTTCTATCTATTCGTCAATTGACTGAAAATCCCAATATTTCTATGGATTTCTGTGGAAAGAACTGTGTTGTCTCTGATGTGAAACAGAGATGGATAATTGCCCTTGGTATTGGGGTAGGTGGTCAATATCGGCTTGTTGAACCGGCTGCGATCAACATGAATGCACGTGTGGAGGACAACTCCACCATTCAAGATGTGCAGGAGGCTGCAATGCCTTGGGAGGAAGGCATCCCTCACAAATCTGTTGACTTGGATACAGTCAACCTACATGCACCTATTGTGGAGGGAATATCCACTATACTAGGTGTACGGGAGGCGGACATGCCTTGGGAGGATGGATTTCCTCATTTTGAAGAACAATTTGTTGTGGACGGAAACTCCACTATTCCAAATGCATTGACGGTGCATGGTGAGATGGCATGCCCAGTCACTCACTCAGAGGTCGTTGCTCGAAGGATAGTAGAGCATGACTAGTTTGCTCATTGTGTTGAACGATCTTTCCCAGCAGAGGGGGATAGATGAGCAAATAGATAAGACGGAGCTGGTTATTTCTCCTGTTGAGACGGAGACCACTGCTGAGACGGAGATGGTTATTTCTCCTACTATTGAGGAGTTGGTTCTAAATCCTGCATAGATGGTCACATTTCTCTTCTTGAAAAAGTTGGATGAGCACTACATGGTGGTGCAAGGACGTGATCGAGGTGACTTCGATCACAGGATAATTGAGTCTTTGTACAGACTCCAGCAGGCTACACAAGCCTGGAATAGATTTTTTAATCCACATCTTCGAGGTTCTGATTTCAGCACTCTGGAGATGGGGCTGACACTCTCAGCCATTGGTGATTCATCACTGGTCAATGAATCACAAAACAGAGAACTAGTGGACCACTTGCCATATCTTTTGTTCATGGGACCAGATTTTTGTGTTGTGGTTCGTCTTCATTCGACAACTACATCATAGTTAAAGACTGCTGATTTTAAAGTACAACTTATGGCACAGTCTGTAAATATAATGACTAAACATATGGGCTTTAGGATATTTGTAAAATTTCGGGACAAACTTTGTCTTGTTTCCGGTTTAGTCATTAAGAGGGGGTGTTAAAATATAACACATTATATAGAATGTAAAAACAGTTATGTAGTTGTTCGGTTGGTAACTGTTCAACCACCTCTCTCTCAATAAATAAACCTCTGTCTGTATCATTTGTACAGTGCAGTTTTTGCCTTCTATATTCTTTCTTCTCTTTGCATATTCCAACATAAATTAATTTATTTCTCTCTTTAATTTCCCCCTCGCCCATGGAAAATAAGAAGAATAGGCTTTAGGTTTCCAAAGTTAATTAATTCTGAAAAGGGAGTATTACATAGAGGCTTTTAATCCTAGTCTAATGGCCGACCACATGCCAAAGGACCTCTGGTTCTATGTAATGTCCCTCTTTCTCGACTAATAGCATCAAAGACCTTTGGCCCATTTTGTCTACCCGACGGCCAAAGGGTGTGTGCAAGGGTGACTTAAGTCACAATAAATTTCTATAAGTGCCTAAAAGAAAATATTAACGCACTTATAATTATTTATTTGACTTAGTATAGGAATGCACTTATAAATACATGTTGTAATCTCTAGATAAGTGCGAAGGGGTCTAATGTTATGATTGTATCATTCTTAGGGAGTTGGACGACTTGCTTAGAGAATGAATATTGGCCATTTGGGAGGTATAAGGCCCATGCAACTTTTGTATCCTCCCCATGAGGATTGGTGACTTGTCTAGGAAAGTGCATCTTGGCTGCCTAGAAAGTAAAAAGAGACCCATACTAATTTTGTATTTTCCCTATGCAAAAGTATGACTTGGGCTAGGAGGAAAATATGCATAGGAAAATGTATTGCAAACTGATTGGTGGGAAAAAAAGGCTCCCTTTGGGTCACTTTGCCTTTATAAAGGGAGAGGTCGACTTGGAAGAGGCATTCCATGATCATTTTATATTTTGCAAATAGCTTGTAAACTGAAGCACTTGTGGCTGTAACTTCTGAGGACGAAAACCCGCAAGAAGGATAGTGAAAAGGGAACGAAAACTCTCTTTTGCACTCATATTTTGTATTGGGATCTCAAGGGATAATCAGGTTGTTGAACTATTAATTTTGGTACTGCTGGAGCGAACCAGTTTGGGCAAATTCTGGATGTTTCGGAAGGTCATAAAAAGCAGTTGTGTCACATGCTTTTGGAGCTGGATTCGAGCTGCTTTTATATAAATTTGTGGTGTGTTTCAGAGGGCCAAAAACTCTCTATTTCCAAGTGTTATTGTAGACTATATCTTGCAGAGATTTTATTATTAAAATCAGTCTATATACAGTCTAGAACTGGTAAAATATTTCTGCAGACTTCTTTAAATAAATTCAGACCTGTTTGGTACTTTAAATCTTTATATTTCTTTAGATTGTGGTCTTGAAAAGTCTGTATTTCAGTGTTACATGAAGGGTGGGAATGTTAAGGTCTGATTTGTATGGGTTTACCTTATACCTCTAGTCGGATTTCTCACAAATAATGCTGGGCTGCCATATATTTATTTGCTCTCATTGTGTTGAGTCTGTATTTTGCTTTGGGTTTGACTGATAATCCAATTTAAGGTGGAATAGTCCCATTAGGGGATCTTTCATTCTACTTGAGGCCGATTGTATGGTTTGAGCTTTTAACTAGGATAGGGGGTGTGCCAATGATCACATCATTATTACTTGTAATTGGCTTTGCAATATTTTTTGAATTTAATATTTTAGCCTTCGAATTTTAACTTTTGCCTTTTTCTATTCCTCCATACAGATTCATACGACTGACAATAGGTAGGATGACACCACTTAAGAGAGATCTAGCCACTATAGAGGAGAAATTACAAACTACGACATTTAGATACTCCTAGACCTATGGTTTAGAAAAGAATGTGACCTTATTTTCAACCGAAGAGTGCCTCAAATGAGAAAATAAAAGTGGGAAAGTGAGAACTATAAGTAGTCAATATGGTAAAATGATGGTAGCATAGTTACCAAGGCCAAGAATCTGGATCCGTTTGAGATGGTAGCAAAATCTGGTTCTATAAATATATATATACGCGCTTGATTTTATGAATATGCAAAATTGACAAATAGTTTGAAAACCTTTATTAATGCAATGTAAAATGTTGTATTATTCAATATGTAAGGTTGTTGGGGGTGACAATTTTTTTAAAAATACTATAAAAAAGTAAAAAAAACATTTTTTTTTTCTAAATTAGGGTCAACGAGGATTAAATTTATCTGTTATTTGACAAAACTCCCATTGTAAATAATTGATGGAGACAAGAAATACATTATTACCGACCTTTGTTAAAAGGAGTATAAATAAATGAATGACCCTTACTAAGGATTGTAATGTAACGACCTTTGTTAAAAGGGAGGGTAATAAACTAAATTGTTATGAATGGGTGTGTTGGTTCTCATCTCCTTAGGGGAAAAGCCTGTAAAAGGTGAGCAACGATTTTTAAAAAGGATCATCATACTTTTGAGAGCACTCTTGTAATACATTTACAAACATCTTGTGTGTGGAAAGGTGAAGGCGGGTGGTGGGCTTTTGGAGAGGGGCATCTCGTGTCCTAATTGGGAGTACAAAGTACAACCTCAGATGGTTCCTGTCTAGGGAAAAGTATGATTATGTGATACTTCTCCTCCATAGATAAGTGGCCATAGCTCAAGGTGCTTGATCTCGTACACATAAGAGACAATAGGAGTTTGATTGATCTAGAACAAAAGATATGTATTTCACTCTTATAAATGACTGTAATTGATCTATGTAATTTGAATGATCTCTATATTAACACGATTACGTGTTTAATTGATTATATCTCATTGTTATTTGTGTTTAAACTCTAAATCATGACTTGTGTATATATATATATATATATATATATATAATGATAAAAAGAATAATGGAAACACTTTGCTCAAATTATAAATTGTTTTCTTTTGGAATGAAAATGTAACCTATTGATACACTTTTAAAAGTATCAGACACTCTATATGCTATGTTGTTAAAAAAGAGAATGTGCAGCCATTTTTAATTGGCTCACATGTCGACCTCTAAATCGCCTCCTATATTTGTGTATTTCACATTTCTTTTGATGAAATACACAGTAAATTCCAATTGATCCACTTGTCGTTAGTTTGGATGACTCGTATCTCGTGAAATGTGAAACCAAAACAATCCAAGTCTCAAGGATTGCACCATGAGGTGGAATCATGGGTTTTCATGTACAGAAACCATACTGATGTAACCTCTAATCTACCGACATCTGAGTGCACATAACCATTGCCACTTGTCACTATTCTATTCCTTGTTGTACCACAATCCAAGTTTCCAAAATACTGACAAGTGTCAACATTCTGGACTATCTTGTTCTTGGAAGTCATCTCCACTAACCTGAGCACATGTCGCTGGCCCATGTGTTTACACCTTAGACCACGTAGCCCAAACACATGAAGTTGTTCCACTCATCATCTTCTTATGATCCAAAGCCGACAATCCAATCATCAGGGATTATGCCACTTGTATCCATCCCATGCAAACTTCGGGCGGATTTCAAGTCTTGAAACCAGTTCCTACTAAGTGGCATGAAATCGTACAAGATCAACTTGGTGAATCACATTTAAAATAATATATACATATGTGCAACTGCCGAGTCCCACAACCCTGTCTCTCTCCACCTCCCTATACAAAACCATGTTTTAAGTTAGAAAGGTTATATGTTCGCGAATCTTAATTGATGTGGGACTAAACCATGAATAGTGATGAATCTTATCCGCTGTCAAATCCTCACTAGTTTTGATTCAGGACTATTATGCTATTTGGGATTGGTGGAAAAACAACGTTACATTATTTGCGTAGGCTGAAAAATCTGGATCCGGCTGGATTAGGTCACTATGGATGGTAGGTTAGTATTTTTGACCACAAGAGGGGCATTTTTGCTTTATATGAGATTTAGGGTGATAGGTTGTGAAAGTGCAGATGAATGTGCATCAAGTAGTGAGTGTGAGAGATCGATAATAATTTTATAAGATAGATTGTTTTAGTTTTCCTTTGGTTTGGTTTGCACTTTGGCTTTAATTCAGAATTCAAATGACCTTGGTAGGGTTTTTTGCATGTTTTTTTAATATATGACTTATTTTGTGTTTTGTTTTTCCATTCAGAGGTTTATCGTGTTATTTAATCTTTTTTGCAGCATGATTTTATATGCCATAGCTCTAGCAGATCATGATCAAGGGGATGAATCTCAGGGACGAAGCACAGTTCTAAGAACAAAGGATGGCATTGAAAGTCTAGTTCTCTATCTCTCATCAATTGGAAGGTAAGTTTTGTTTCTTAAAATGCTAGTTATCATTTTGGTTCATTTTTAGAAGGTTATTTCTGTTTTGGGGGTTTAATAGAAGGATTGCTCACTGGCAAATGGCTCTAATCATTTAATGTTTTTTGTAAAATAGGGATTTTCTTGAGGCTTTTTCATTTTCCTAGATTTTTGTGCATGGGCCTTTTCTATGCTACAATTACGTGCACACGTTTATGTGGCTTTCATTCCTTGTTTGGAGGACTTACACTCAAATGTTGAGATTGACATGTCAAGTGATACCTGTTTATGTTCTTGAGATGAGTGTTTGATGATTCTACTTTAATCTGATGTTTGATTATTCTACTTGAATGTGATTAATGATCATTGATTTCTTATATTGTAGTTTTCTATGCCTATTTTTAGCTTTTCATGTTTTTTCGCTAACAGATGAATGCAAAGAGTAATCAAAATTACCAAATATTGTTTTTTTCTTAAAGTTTATCCAGGGATTAATTGTTTTTGTAGTTCAAGGACCACAAAATTTACCGAACATCCTCTTTTTTTCTCAATTCAATATTTAGGAACTGGGCCATGATTATTGCATTCAAAGAAACATCTCCATAAGCATGTCATCTTTTGAATTAAACCGACAACATTGCTAAGGTTGATACTAGTCAAGAGCTGTTGTCTTCAGTAATTGTTGCTTGGATACTTTCCACCTGTTTGTCTGCCTATCAGTTGTCTTCAAATTGACTTCTTTGTTTAAAACAGCACTATTCTCCTGCAATCTGTATAAAATGCTGCATTTTCATAAATCTGTACTTCTATCTCCTCACGCTAACTCATAAACCACAAACCGACACAAATCAATCAGTGGATGTTTATGTGTGACTTGTCATTCCTTTTCTGTTAAAACATCTTCTTTATTGTGGCACACTCATACCATTTTTTTTGTAGATTTGCTAATGCATCTGGAGCATTTTTGTATCCAGTCTATGGGCAATCAGAGCTGCCTCAAGCTTTTTGCCGCACTGCTGCTGTTAAGGGAACTATTTATGTAAGTATCAGGTTGAACTGCTAGATCTGCCCATGCCATAAATTGTGACAGAAACTATTTTTCGGTTAATATAAGGACTTTATTGAAGAAAATCTATCTATTGTTTATGTGCTTTCCAGTTGCACGTTGCTACTTGAACTCCTTAAGGGGTCTGACCATGGCTTAAAGTTTTGTGATTAATGGTCTAAAGTATCTGGTGTTCCATTCATAGTCATACCATAACTCATCAACTTCTATGTTATGATCCTAAACTGATGACTGCTGAGATTGATGAAGAAACTGCTGAAAATAAACTGTATCATTCTATCAACAAAAGTTCTCAAGAACTGAAATAGAAATCTGAATCTATTGGAAATATGAAATTGCTAGGAACTAAATCTGAGACCGCTGTAAAAGAGAAACCTGTAACCTGTAAATGGAAAAAAAACACAGATATGGTATCAGTGAAAAGGGATGAACATTGCGTAAAAGAAAAGAAAATATTCTTGAGAATGTTTCGATACCGACTCAGACGAAATCAAGAACAGTGTGGACACAGTCTTGGCCAAACATAGTCATCAGACTTTGGCACAAGAGATTATTCTAAAACATGTCCTTTTTAACACACACATCCACTTTATAATTAGTTTTCCACAATAGCTCCTTTTTAGCTTGCGTGTGGGATTAGTGTTATGACAAAAAGTACATCTAATGAACCAAATTTTGGCGCCATAGACAAACACAAACAAATGGAAAAAATGAGTTTCTAGTGGGCCCATATGGCTGGTCCGATTGGATCTACAAGGCGGGAATGACTACTGTTGAAGCTCATCATCATTGAATAACAGTTTCCTCCCATGAGTAGTTTTGCCCCAAAGCAATTGTAGTGTTGGGTGCTGCTTTATGTTTGCAGTTTTAGACCCTCCCATGTGGCATCCTCCAATGGAAAATCCCTTCGCTTAATGAAGTTTCTTTCAATCACCTATCTCAATTTTTCTCACTTCAGTGTTGTCCACGATGAGATTTCGTCCTGTCTTGGGCCACCTTCAAGCTCACCTTTATTTTCTCTAAAATCTTCCAATTCTTTTCAAGGAAGTCACAGATAACTGGCATGCGTGTCTTCAATGGACAAGACCTTAAATAGTAACACCTCAATGCTAATAGATGTATAATGTGTTGTATTGTACAAATTTTGACAAATACAACATTTTGCCAAGCGGATTGCCGCATTTTTTCTTGAGAAGCCTTTCAAACATTATATCTCAGTCCCTGCCAACCTGTTTGAGTGTGATAGCTATTACTTGGGGTCAAGGTGGCCCTGATACATTAAAACAACTCCCAGAAAACAATCATAAATATTGGACCTCAATTACTAACAACATTTTTAAAAACACTATGCAATCTATATATATGGTCCATTAACAATTTAGCAACTTGTGAAGCTTTATCAATGCCTACAACATCCACTGAAATAAAATGGGCATACTTTGTCAACCAATCAACAACTACATAAATTGAGTTTTTTTCCTCCCACATGTGGTAGATTTGGACTCTCACATTTTATGTTCCTGCGGCAAGTTCACATACTGTCAGATTTTTTTTTACATTTTTAAGTCCCTTCCAAAAACATTTCCTCCTTATGCAATAATATGTCCTAAAGAATCCAATGCAACCAACACTATGCGAGGATTGACATTCTTCTAGTACCTCATTAAATTCAGAATAGGGTATGTTTGAAACAATCTGAATTCTGAACCACACAAATGGCTGATAGTGCAGTAGTTGAGTAGCCAAGCAACCTATAGGATGTCCTAGGTTTTGATTCCTAGGCCATCCGTGGAATTTAACATGCTATCACAGCTAGACTAGGAACCCCAAGAACAAAAATGTGTCTTGAGGTGGGGGTTGGTGTTGGAAATAAATTAATAATCCACATTATGAATTGCATAAAGGGATCTCAGTGGTAGAGCAGCTTGGCATCCTATGGGAGGTTCTAGGTTGGAGCCCTAGCCCGTTCGTGGAAATTTAACAGGGTACAAGATAAATGTGATACTTATACAAAATCAGATTGCTTGAAAAAGTATACCTGCTGACCTCCATGTTCTTTTTAGGTTTTGCAACATAGATGTAGCTTTCTCAACTATATATGTAATGGGAAATTTGTTCTTGAGTCTTTTTCTTCAATTTCATTTAGTCCACACAACTCCAAGTGTAGGTGGATTTGCAAGTTCAAGGTTACTTCTAAGCTTGGTCATTAGGTAGAAACCTATGAATATAAAATTTCTGTAATATATAAGGTCAATGGATATCAATCCCTTGTGGGGTTCCACAAGGGGGATGTCATACAGAAAATTGGTGTCTCACTTGGCGGTGACCTAAAAAAACTACCTTCACCTTATCTTTATGCGGAACGAACCATCTTTCTTTTTTCCTTGGAACACGAGAGAAAAGTGGCTCCCTTAGATCCACTAATGTGTCGACTGTTTTCTTGATTTCATCCTCGAGTAGCTTTGGATAGCTGCAACTAGAAACAATAATCAATTCAGATCCTTTTTTGAGTTTGATACTGTATTCTTGCTCTCTATCTGGAGGTAGCCCTAGTGGTAAAACCTTGAAAACTTGTGTATATTCATCAATTGGTTGCTGCATTTCTGCTCTTTATCTAGAGTTTGTGTTTACATTTTAACATGCAAGCCTTTCATAGAATTTGCATTGTAAGATATAATATACTTCACCTTTAGCAAATTGTTTTCCTGGTTATGAGTTGAAATCAGGTTGTTGCAACTGTTGGAAGCACTTTAATTGTAATCAGCTGCTGCCTTTCCTCAAATCACATTTACTGTTGCATGTTTGATCACATCACCCCTTGCTAGAGTCACTAGATTGAAGTTAGAAATTAATTTACCATGCCAATGAGCATAACTTGCAATGGTGACAAGGGGGGATGGTGGTGGTGGAGTGACATGTTGTGAGATGTTAATAAAATGGCCTACCTGAAATCTGATATCCATTTGACAATCATGGGTCAGTTTCGACGTTAAGTTTGAAAAACTGGCCTTCATACAGGAGTTTTTATTTTTGCTTGCAGAAGATGATTGAATTTTTTTGATATCTTGGGCATGTGACAGAGTTTGGAGTCTTTTTTATTCCTGGAAATGTTTTTCAAGCCTGACGCAGTAGTGCAGATACATGGTGGCCATCTGTCACTAGTCAGTGGGAAATTCACAGAGAAGGTAATGTATTTATTAATCGGTGTGATATGTGACAGAGCCAAGATAGGTGCTTCAAAATGATATGTGACAGAGCCAAGAGCGGAGAAGTTGTAACCAGTGCATCTCATGTGGTTATGTACATTGGATTGCCTACATCAACCTTTTCATGTTCACGATCAACCATGTGCTATCAATCAAATGTAGGCCCATCAAGGTGTATGATGACAAATTGGACTTTCTCAAGTCTTCCACATGAATCGGCCTTAGAAACAGGTTAGCCTTCATATCTAAGCCCTAGGTTTAATCTCTTTGCTATCACCATCAAACTTTGGAATATGAATTTTCTCAAACAGCCTCTTATACGACCTGATTTTCTTGATTACCCCGATTTCTTAGATCAACCCTTTTTCCAGCCAAAATGTTCTGATTAATCCTTCCTCGTCTATGTCATTCCCCTTTCCTCTTACACTCTTTCAATAAGGACAATCACTAAATGAAAAGCTTGGCCTATCTTGTTCATGGTTTCATAATTTATTCATTTCTTCTAGTGGGGTTTAAATTGCTTTTTCTACTGATGAGGCAATTTAAGACCTCATATTATCACCCATGTGATGGCTGGAGAAGGATTTCATTCTTTGTGCTGTCCCACCAGGCCAAGAGACTTGCTCTTATACTTCTGTTTGGTCCTAAACTGACCACTGCTGAAACCAAATTGATCATGCCATAAACTGAAATTCTGAAGAACTGGAATTGATAGATATCTGAAATGACCAGAAATATGAAATTGGTAGGAACTAAATTTAAAAAAGTCAGCAAAACAGAAATCTTTAACTGCTGGAACTAAAATTCAAATCCATAGCTGGTGAAAATCCAGAACTGAGCTCTTCTTTCTGAGAACTGGAATGGAAAGAGTGCTATGATACTACTGAAAGCAGATGATCTCTTTTTCTGTGGTTTTTACTCTGAACTCCTAATAGTATCTTTTGATTGAAGTTATGCTTTCTCTTTGAAATAGCATAATCCTCACCTTCATTTTACACATCCACCCTCATATGAAGATGAACTAATAAATTAATACAAGAGAAGCAATACTAACAAAATGTTTTAAGTCAAAAATATAATACACGATGTTTCACCTAGGAAAATCTGTTGGGGAGAAAACACAATGCAGTAACCTTCTTCCTTATTGCATCAACTCAACCGTTTTCTATACAATAACGTACTTTGAATTTCTGCTTTACCCTAATCCGTGTGAGATTACATGTAGGCATCAATAGAAAACCATCAAAGCGGCATTACAATACAATTGGTACCAAAACCATGGGTTATGTAGAACATGGGCCAAAACCACCCATATGGATTGCCAAAACTGGAAAGGTGGTTGCCCAATGGATATCCAACCATGAAAAGTATATAACACATTTTCAAACTTCTTCCACTTGTTGAATACTTTCCATAGGGGGGCCACAAATTCATACTGTAAGTTGCTAAGGGAACCATGCCCATTGATTTTTTGCTCAACAAATTTTCTTAGTAGTCACAATCTTTATCAATGAATAAACACCATTCTCATCTATATCAACTTTTTCTAACATTATCTTCTTATCTTCAACTATTTCTCTAAGAAAATGATACTGTAAATAAACATGCTTTGATAGGGAATGATAAGTAGGGTCCTTTGTGAAACATATTTACTTTGACTGTCACAGTCTATCCACACAGCTTTGTACTCACAACCTTTGTCAATGAATAAACAACATTCTCATCTGTACCAAATTTTTCTAACATTACCTTCTTGTCTTCAACCGTTTCTCTAAGAAAATGGTACCATAAATCAACATGCTTTGATAGAGAATGATAAGCAGGTGCCTTTTTAAACATATTATACTTCGACTGTCACAATCTATCCTTACAACTTTCTTAAGGTACCAACGGTTGAACACAACCTTTGTAACCATACCGTTTCCTTGCTGGTATGAGTAGCTGCCATGTGCTCTGCCTTTGTTGTAGATATTGCAACAATTGCTTGCCTTTTTCTCATCGCGCATACTACTCCACTAAACAAGTTAAACACAAGGACTTGTAGATCACCGATAGTCGAGATCTCCAACCCAATCAAAATTTACGGAGCCTTGTAAATTTATATTTTTATCCTCACCAAGTCTTCCTTGGTAGCAGATTGCTTAATTTGAAGTGTCACGCTAATATTTAAAGATCTTTTTCACACCAATCCAATGTTCCTTCCTTGGATTTGACATATATCTGCTCTCTCCTTCCAATACATGGGCAATGTCAGGCCTGGTACTGACCATAGCATACATTAGGCTCTTGACAACACCTGCCTACAAAATTTGAGACATATCCTCAATTTCCTCTATCTCAAGACATTGTACAACATATAAGTTTTCTGCACCGAGCCTATGTGATATCATCTCGATATACTTTCTTTGATTTAACCACAATTTTCTGTTTATACAAGCCCTTTTAATTTATATTCCCAGAATGAATTTTGCAGCACGTAGATCCTTCAAATTCTTAACAAACTGAGATGATAACTGAGACTTAACTTGGTTGATCATTTCCGTGTTACCGATTCACAACATATCATTTACATACAACACTATGATAACAAAACTATCACCTTCCTGTTTACAATACACACAAGGACCAACTTTACTTCATTACGAGTCCAAATCCCATCATATACATGTCAAATTTATGATCCCACTTCCTTGGTGATTGCATATAGAGACTTCTTCAACTTGCACACCAAGTCCTTTCCTTTTACTTAAAACATTTTGGTTACGCCTGTAGGAATATAAGGCTTATAGTTTATTAGTATGTCACTATTAGTTAAGTATTAATTAATAATTGGTTCTAACCACTTCAACCATTTTGTAACCATTTATTACATAATAAAATGACAGACACACAATGAATAATGTGTGCATTCCCCTCCTTTATTCCTTCTTTGTTCAAATCTTCAAACATTGGTATTAGAGCCTGGTTTTCAATAGGGTATGCAAATCCCGATTTGAAGACTACAATCTAAGGCAAAATACAAACAGGTCGTGTAAAGTTGAATGAAAAATGTAGGCAAAAAGATAGTCGTGATTTTGAATATTATAGATTTACATATTGTTGCATTATTTTTAATTGCTAGGGCAAAAAGGGCACCAGTCGCAAGCACAAAGTTGCATGAGGGCACATTTTTTCTAAAGTCGCGAATTTCAGAGAATTTTAGGAAACATTTTTCTGCATTCACGAATTTCAGAGCATTTTAGGGCATTTTTTAATGCATTTGCAAATTTTAGAGAATTTAGGGCACATTTCCAGTTGCAGTCGCCATAAGAAAGCCCACCAATTTCGAAGCATTTTCATGGGTGCAATAACTTGTTACCAGTGTCCAATCGCACACGAGGGCATTGACGCCATTGAAGGCAAGAACAAATAACATTTTTTTCTATGTAGAACATAATCAGAATGAGAGGAGTCCTGTTATTATTTCTGACGGGAAATACAATCAAAAATTCGAGAGCTCTTGTATTAGCATCCACCTAGATTGATTTCCACACCAACATCAAAATACAAAGATCTAAAAAAAAGATCAACATCTGTTGGGGCATAGTCTAGCAAAGAAGACAAATTTCTGGTATTTTCCTCATTTTTCATTTACAAAACAGTTATTTACATTGATTTTCGGATCAAAATCTGCTAGTTATATTGTTATTCGGCTCAAAATCTGTTGGTTGTATTGGTTTCTTGGGTCAATATTGTTGTATAGACTTCCAAGGTATTATTTCTGAGAATGGAAATTCCATTGAAAAAATATTCTCACGTCAACTTTCACCTCTGGAAAGTCAAAATACAGATGCAACCGATGAATAATATCAGGAATAGTAAATGGAAAATCACTTGCAAATACAAATAAATTATTGGATTGGCAGAGCAAAGATGACAAAAATGCCAAAGATATTTTATTAAACTATCTACCTTCTAAATACAACATGGGAAAGCTCCTTTTTTATCCTTATTTGTTCAAGTCTTCTAACAATGCAATATAAATTTGTTCCTCAAGCTCCCCATGGAGAAATGTTATCTTTACATCCATCTCTTTGAAAGCAACAAAAATCGCCAAAAGAAATTTAATTGAAGCTAGCTTAGCAAAAGAAGAGAAAATATCGCAAAAGTCATTTCCCTCGAGTGATTCCCTTTGTTACCAAGCAAGCTTTATACTTCTCCATTTTTTCTTGTGCATTGTACTTCCTCTTGAATATCCATTTGTAGCCAATAGGTTTTCTACTAGGAGGCAATTTCACCAAGTCCCATGTCCAATTCTTATCCAAAGACTCCATTTCTTCCTCCATGGTCTTTTTTCAAAATTTATTTATTATTTGAGCCAAGTGCCTCCTTCATAGTCTTCATCAATAACTAATACAAATGATAAAAGAAATGCAAAGGAAATCAGGTTGACTATACTTTTTTGGTATTCTTTGTATTCAATATGGTTTCTTAAGACTGAAGTCTTTTGTACTTCCTCTACTTAACCAGACTCTTCCTCTTGCAACTCCCTTTCTGGCTCGTCTTCTTCAGTTGCTTCAATTCAAACACAGGTTCTCCCTCTTCTAATTCAACACACTCCTTTTAAGGTCATCCATTGGTTGTCCTTCCTATTTTGGAAACCACTTAACCTCTTTGAAGATTATATTATGAGTGTAAATTAGTGTTACGCAGGGACCTATAGCCCCCATCTCCAAGCTGTCCCAGATGTTTCAGGAACTTGGGGACGGATGAAATGCCCCTCACGTAGCCCCCAAGACTGAAAAATGTAACGTCCCCCGACTTCGTTGAACATTCTCAAGACGTTTTGGGAACTTCAAATGCAAGGGGATGCCACAAGAGATGCTGTGACATCGTTTGTGGATTCATTCCTAAGTTCATTGTATTTGGATGTTGCTCCCTTGAAGTGTCTCTCCTTTCCTATTTCAATAATTTATTATTTTGACTTTTTGCCTTCATTCATTGGATCTGTGGTATTTTGAGCCATTTTACTATTTATGTCATGTCGTTGGATTGTTGCACTCTTATAAACAATAATCATCTTTTGCAGATTCATTTCCAAGTTCATTTTATTCGGAGGCTGCTCCCTTGAAGTGTCTTTTCTTTCTTATTTCAGTAATTTATTATTTGGACTTTTTGCCTTCATCCATTGGATCTTGTGGTATTTTGAGCTATTTTTCTATTTATGTGGCCATTGATTACTATTATGTTGTTGGAATTCTGTAATTTCACTTGCAAAATATAGAAACATAAGGCTAATGATAAAAGACCTATAAATACAAGTAAGCAGCAATTATATATGCTGGTGGGGTGTACGTGTCATGGGACACCCCCTAACTCCCTTTCAGGAGTTTATGTTCGATTGGGATTCAATCATCTCTAATAGCTTGGCAAGAGCTATTAAAAAATGCAAGAAGTGCTAGAGGGTTAGAGACCTTGTTTGTACATGTCATCTTACTCGGTTGACTTTATTTGTGCAATTAATATGTTCCTGGACTCATATTGGCGGTTTAGCAAAGAAAGGGATTCTACTATCATCATCATGCACTCTTGAGTTATTTTTTTTCATAGTCACGATTCTCATATTTGATAATGTAATGTGCATGTGTATTGTTGATGTATCATTATATCACTATTAATGTATCTCGATTCTATGTCAATGAATCAATAATAGATATCATATTTTGGCTTAAGTGACGAATTATAATATTATTGAATCAATGGCTTCAGCCTTCAAAATTTCATCTCATCTTAATTTAATTTAATTTATAATATATATAAAACAATATTTTATTTTAATAGCTGTGCTCCAAGCATCTCCCTGTCGTCCCCAAAATCTGGAAAATTTTTAGCCATCCTAGAAACCCTTTCCCTATGTCATATTGTCCTATGCCCCCAGAGTATCAAGTAATTATGTTTTCAAAAGTCTTCTTTGTTTCTAGGTTCCAAAGCTTATCTGCTTTTACTCCATTACTATATCCAATAAATATACACTTAGCTGGTTTATAGTCTTAGCTTAGTCGTTTTTTCTATTGGAATATACATATAAGCATCACAACCAAAGCCCCTTAGATGTTGAAGAGAGGGTTTTTACCAGTCCATGCTTTGTGTGGAGTTTTATTGATAAGGGCTGATGTGGGTGTTCTATTAAAAAGGTAATAAGCAGTTGTTACTACTTCTATTTAGAATTTCCTTTCTAACCCTGCTCCACTGAGCATACTTCTAGCCATAGTTTGCATACTAGTATTTGGCAAATATTCGACAAACCCAAAAAAATTTGACTATGCAAGACTAAATATGCAAATTTCTTTAAAAAACAGAAATTTAATGCAAAATATAGCCGCAAAATGTATCAAATGAGTCTAGAAAATGTTGGGGGAGTGTTTTCCATTATATTTGAATACAAATACAGTACAAAATTGCATCATTATGCGAATACAACCAGCTGATAAGTGTTATGAATGAAGAGCAAACATAAGATTCAACACAATAATCCTTGCTCTGCTCAATTCTTCATCATGTGAAACTTACAAATATATAGGGAGATGATTTCCTAAATAAGTAGGAAACCAATTTTGTCCTCAACCCAATACTACGCGAGTGGTTTTAACAACCCAACTCACTTACAAACAAATAACAATATGAGTTGTTTTATTAACAACTCATAAACAAAATTTTACATTTACATAATAATAATTACCCATGTAATTATTATTTACAATAATGGAGCACTAACATATATTTCCTGACATTCTCCCCTAGTGCGAATATGGAGAAAACATCAATCTTGTACCTGCACCTGCTTTCATGAATTGGTGATTTTCACAGGACAACCACAAACCTAAATGATGGTTTTACATATGGCTTACCAAAAAACAAAAAAGGTGGTTTTACAGGTGGTTTACCACAAACCAAAAGATGATGGTTTTGCGTATGATTTACCAACAACCAAAAGTGGTGGTTTTACAAGTGGTTTACCACAAACCACAAATGATGGTTTTTTAAGTGGGTTACCAACAATCACATCACGATGTGTAGTATATTCATCATCTCTCATCACATCTTACCTCAGAGAATAACATAGGAAATTTTGCTCATGCACAAATATGGAAATGGAACATTGGTATTATGTTCCCCCTTCAATGTGAAATTTCCACCTATTTAGCAAACGAAACAAACATTGCAACACACTGAAATCTGAAGCACACCACATGCAACTGAAAATAAACTCACTGAAAAAATGTCACCAAACCATTTGTGCTGCCCCGTCGTTGGCAATTGACTAAGAGGTCGCTGATTGACCTCCAACCTCCGTTTGCCTGCGTCCTCCAGTGGCCTGCTTAGTACAACAAATCGTTAGAAGTATAGCCGCATTCTTCTTTCATGGGTTCTTCCTCACTATCTGATTCTTCTGCTATGATTATATTGGCTTTATTTGTTTGAGTTTTTTACTGAGCAAATCTTTAGCTCGAATTCTACAATATGTGGATGTATGTCCCTTTTTTCTGCAGTAGAAACACTCAATTTCCCCTCATTTTTAGAGAAATTCTTATGCTTCCTTTTCAAGTACAATGTAGTCTCTTCTTCTACATCTTCTTTAGTTCTTTTTTCTTCAGCTAGAAGGGCAGAAATCATATCATCTAGTGAATGAGAAGGCATCTGACCAAGAGTGAAAACAACATTGCTGTACTTAATAGGCAAACTATTCAACAAAATAGCGTTTGCATCCTCTTTATCAACTTCAACTTCAACTTCTACCAATTGTCTCATGAGGGATCATAACTCATTGATATGGCTTGACATATCTGACTCCATCATTCATTTTGAATTTAACCAATAGCAATTTTAGAGAAAATTTTGCATTTACAACTTTACCACCAAAAGTTTTGTTCAACAAATCCCATATTTCCCTAGAAGGTTTTTCCAAATTTACATGGTGAAGTTCAGAGTTTGACAATGCAAGCCCTGTTATAGGTTTAGCCTTATCATCTCTACTTTGCCACTCCACCAATTTACTTGCATTTGTAGGTTCCTTTTCTTTGCCATATAGTATTCCCCATAGTTTTTTATTCATTAATTGCATTTGCATTTGCATCTTCACTTTCTAAGTATGAAAGTTGATCCCATTGAATTTATATACTGGAATCTCCATTGAATAACAAGGATTTCAAAAACTAACAAATAATATGAATATTAACTCACTTTTGTTGTTCTGCACAGGAATCGATGTTGATCTGATAATTGTTGCTTATCAATCAAAGAATTGATGCTGTCCTGTATTAGTATAATCATTGCCGATCGAAACGCGATCGATGTCGATCACTGTTAAAAAGACTGTGACGCAACTTCCAACCAAAACGAGCTGATTGTCATACCAACAGGTCTGTCAGTGTTCGTGAGAGCTCTCAGACTGCATAAATCATGTGATGTTACTCTGATACCAAATGAAGAGTAAACATAAGATTCAACACACAATAATCCTTTGCTCTGTTCAATTATTCATTATGTGAAACTTACAAATATACAGGCAGATGATTTCCTAAATAATAGGAAACCAATTTTGTCCTCAACCCAATACTACGTGAGTGGTTTAACAACCCAACTCACTTACAAACAAATAACAATATGAGTTGTTTAATGAACAACCCATAAACAAAATTTTACATTTACATAATAATAATTACCCATGTAATTATTATTTACAATAATGGAGCACTAACATATATTTCCTAACGATGAATTTATGATGATTGTCATTGAAAATTATCATCTTAAATTGCATATCTATGTAGGTTGCATCTACAATAATATACATTTTCCTCTTCCCCTTTTTAGAGAAATATTGGGGAGAGGGTCTATTGCCTCTACTAGTCCCCACATTCGGTTGCAACTGCTCACTCCTTCTAGAAGGCTTTGACTGCGGCTCCACCCTGGTAGTAGATGACGGTGTCTCCTTTGTTGCATGTTTGACGTCACCTCCAAAGGTGTCATCCAATCCAATATCTCCTGCTTATGCTTCTCTCTCCATAGCTTCCCTCTCGCAAGTAACAATATCATCTGTGAACGCAAGGATTTCCTCTTCTTGCCTAGTCCAGTTGCATGGATCAATCTCATTCAAATCAATAAGCTCGTGCGATGTGGCATCCACCTTTCTTGTGCAAAGCCGAAGATTGTATTGCAGAACCAAGTCGTTGAGACATTTTTGAGTTAACTCGTGTTTCTTCGTTAACTCGTGTTTCTTCGTGTGAATGGCCTCAAACAAATTCTAGTTGCATTCACATTTGAAAGCATTACAAGGTTGAGATAAAATTTTGAGGGCTAGCTTTTGAAGATGTGGGGTATTTCATCCCCAATCCTCCCACCAAGAACCTACAAACAAAATAGTCGAAAGTTTATAAGTAATTAATATAATTAAATTTGTAACTTGTAACATATAAGTAAACATTCTAATATTTGTTACCTGGTGGCTACGTGGTTCTTTCTCGGATGAACGTCGAAGAAAAGAGCCTCCCCCTATCATGCTTGTAATTCTACAACTCTAAAATAATGAGGTCCCTCGTCTCAACCTCTGGTATCATCCTCTCAATGCATGTTGAGAGGCCCTCCATAACCTCCTTATTCACATTTGTGAAGCCATTGGAGAAGAAAAACTTGGGGTGAGCTAGTACCCCTGTTGGATGAATAGGTTGGTGGAGTTGATTGTTCCACCTCCGATCATTTAACTCCAAATGGGACCAAATCTAGTGATATACCCCTTATAAAAGTTTTGGATGGTCTCTTTGGCCCTATCCACGGCCTCATAAATGTATCCCATTGGGTTTTGCTCCCCATCAACCAAGCGCAAAACCCTCACCAATGCTCCGACACCTATCACACAAATTAAACTTTAAAGTTACAAACTTGCAAAAATGTAAATAAGTAAATAACAATACATTTAACAAATTAAAATAAATGAATCAACTTTAAATTTAAATTGAAGTTTGAAGTAACCTTGATGATCTCTATAGCTCTCTTGCAAAGACATCGTCAAAAACTATTTTTGTAGTCCTCTCTCCATTGAATTTCTTTGAATATTGTGTGTAACTATGCTTGACTCACAAACATTTGCTTCAATGATGACAACAAACTAAAAATACTTTGCAACGTCAAGAAGTTAGTTACAAACCTTGTGACATCAGCTCATACAAGTTCTTTCCCCTTGGTGTGTTCTCTCATCAAGTTGAGAACCTAAGGGTGATTATATATGTACTTGGTTATATTTATTTCATTTTCTATAATCGGCCTCACCCAATCAATTTTGCATGTCCTCCAAAAGAAGCGCAAGGTAATGAGCCGCACGAGATGTGCACAAGAGTGATGGATGCCTCTTTTAGTAGTCTCCCAGCTGCCACATATGTTGCTACATTGTATGTGACAACTTGCACAACATTTTGTATACCCACCTCTAAGACAACCTCCTCCAACATAAGAATCAATTTTTTTGGATTTTTTATTGCTAGAGGCAGCAATTGACTTTAAAAATACCATCTTACCATTTGAAGCGGCTAAAAAATGATGAGGGTGCAGTTCCTTCCATCTGTCCACCCATTTAAAAGAATGATGCATCTGTATTTCTGCCATTGCTTCTTTTGATCTTCTAGGATTGTCGCTGCATTTGTAATTGCACCCTTAAGCGATTTCTCACTCAAATCTTTTGGGGAGGGTGCATTGTACCCTTTTCATGCAACTATCAATGCTGTCACCAAGTACTTTCATTACGAGCTCTTCACCAGATTGAAGGGAAGGTTGTTGTAGTACCTGAAATTCACACCTACTTTATATGCTTCCTTGTGCGCATCCGTATTCCAGCTTCTACCTTTCAGCGAAAGTTGTGCCCTAGGTATGTTTCTTGGTATAAAAAATTTATGTATCCCTTTGCTTGAACTCGATGAAGTGGATGTGCCTCTTCCGCTTTGTATGCATAGACCGCGAGTAAAGCTCACAATCGTGCATTGTTCTCTGAATTCTTAGCCATTCCAGGTCTAATGGCTTATGTTATGGCTGCATGCACCTTTGCCCTCTCTAGTTTCTTCTCCTCCAGTGCTTCCTTCATCTCTCGTTTTGCCTCTTCTGTAACATCGGGACATACTACATCATCGTGGAAAACAATACATGCAAGATGATACTTTAGGCAATTGATGCCTCTGGAAAATGTTTTCCCGCAGAAATTGCAAACTACAATCCCTTGAATTGTTCCACATACAACATACCTCCAAGCAACGATATGGACATTCGCTGGGATGGTTTCTGTTAATGATGTTGACACAGCTGCTGAACCTGATGTTGACCTAGATACCATTGCTATGCTCTAATCAGCAACACAATGTACATGTAATAAATTAAAAAACTGTAAATTTAATTAAAAGACAACTTTATAAAATTGTTTAAAAAGTTAAAAAACTGTAAATATAATTAAAATTAACATTATAAAGCATTTAAAAATTGAAAAATTGTCTTTATAACCCTATACAACCGTAATTTCAAATTTGTAATTGTAAATCCTATGAACATGAATAAATTCCAAATTTTTCTTAAAAATAATATTTACAACAATACATTCTAGATATTTCTTTCATTAACGATGATAAACAAACAAAAATAAGTTAATAAAAATTAAAATCATTCGAAATTGAATTGAATGCATTGAAAATTGCAAATCATATTCGGATTGTATACAAAAAATATAGAATGAATTTACATTCTTGAAAAGAAAGAAAGAAAAACTTAACTCCAAATGAAATTCTTCAAATTTGCTCTTCGAATTTGCTATAAAATCTCTTCAACTCATGCAAACGATGCTCAATGGCTGTGAGGGAGTGTGTTGCCTTAAAAAGACAAATTTCAATGTTTTCACAATGTTTTTTCTATGTTTTTGACGTATTTCACATTTTTTCAGCATGTGGTGAGTATTGGGCTTAGACTCCCCGAGTATTGGTGAATATTTACAATGGATATTCGCCAATACTTTGCGATCCCGAATGGCGAGTTATATTGGTGAATATTCGCCTTTGTGTAGAGTTGGAGTATTCACCAACTCGGCAAGTACTCACCTAGTTTGCTTACTATGCTTCTAGCCATATCCATCAAAGTTCTATTCATTCTTTCTGCAACTCCACTCCACACTGCTTGCACAACTGCTCGAATGGATTTGGGCAATACTCCCCACCATTATCTTTTCTTGAAGCCTTAAATCTTTTTCTCCGTTTGGTTCTCTACAAGACCCTTAAATTCCTTGAACTTCATCAAAAACATCAAATTTATCCCGGAGAAAATATATTGGGGCCTTCCTCAAGAAATCATTTATAAAAGTAACAAAATACATAGATTTCCCTAGTGATGGAAACTTCACATGTCCAAACACATCACTATCTATTAGATGCAAAATCTTTTATGCTCTTTTAGCACTACAGGGAAGATTTATTGGGAAAATTCCTTCAATTATAACTTTAGTTTTCAATGCGTGAAGGCCTTTCTCTCCAATTTGTCTTATCCTCTGCTACCAAAGCATTGTCTTTTCTGTAGACATTGGAAGAATTTGATGTGATACATTTTTAATTTCAGGGACAACAAATCTATTACATCCATCACATATAGTGGTTGCTTCAAGGTTGAACAATGTTGTTGTGCAATCTCATCTTGCCAATACCAGTGCTCCATAAACCATCTTGCAATTGTCTTTATTAAATACCACCTGCACACCCGCTGCGTTCATATTTCTTATAGAAGTTAGGTTTCTAATCAAACCTGGAATGTGCAGAACACCAGGGAGGGTTTTAAACTTTTCGCCTTTAGATATCTCGACTATTCCTCTACCTATGATTTTATGTGTTGAGTTGTCTCCTAGAAGACATCATCTGCATTGATCTTTTCATATTCAGAGAACCACTCCATAGGGAGTCATATGAAAAGAGGCACCCACTTTAATCAACCATGCATCATGGCATGCATATGAGCTTGAAGCTGCCAAGAGTAGATCTCTCGAGTCTTCACTGTATGTCTTTGGATCTGTAGAAGGAGCATCATCAAATGACATGCCATTTTCAACCTTTTTAGATCTATAGATTGTAGTTCCAACATTTCCTCATAGATTTTCCTGGAGTCTTAGATTTACCTGTAGAATTTGATCTTTTGTCTCATGACCTCTTTTGGGAAAGACCTCTTACAAACAAGGCATCCTTTGTTTGATAATCTTCAATGAATTTTATACTCATCTCTTCTGATAATAATGTTGGTACTACATCCTCAACTTTTAACTATGACATAGTACTACAATTAGTGCTACTAGATTATCCCAAAAATCTGGTAATGAACGAAGCAAAATAATACAATTCTCTTCTTCATCCATATTAATTATGACAGAAAGTAATTGATTTGTTGCAATATCGAAAGCACTTAAATGTTCTGCCTAAGAGTCATCATCATTCATCCACAGTTAATACAACTACTTTTAGCAGAGTCTCTTGACTATACATTCATTAGAATTGAATCTACTAGACACAATCTGATTGAAATCTTTTCCTTCCTATCGAGCTTTTCCCAATCTTCTGCCTTAACACCCGTATGTTATACTCCCGATACAACAACCCACTAATTTCTATCCACAAGATCTTCCATAACTCAATGTTGGCCATTGAATTTGTCCATCTCTATACTTCTACATCCCATCATTTTCCTTCCCACAAAGATCCCTTCGCACACAACTTCCACTCAAGAAAAAGTTATCATAGAGAAAATAAACCATAACTCTTCAACCAAGGTAAAACCTAGCTCTAATACCGAATGAATAGAAATGAACCAATAAACTAATACAAGAGAAGTAATACTAACAAAATCTTGAAGCTAAAAACAAATAAGCAAAAATTGCATACCCACAATACACAATACACAAGATTTCACCTGAGAAAATCCTTTTTGGAAAAATCTAGCTTAGTAACCTTCTTCCTAATTGCGTTAACTCAACTGTTTACAATGCAATAACATACTTCAATGTTTTGCTTTACCCTAGTGCATTTGTGAGTATATGCAGGCGCACATCAGTAGAAAACCTTCCAAGCAGTATTATAAGACAATGGGCACCAAAACCATGGGCTATATAAAACATGGTCTAAAATCACCCAAAACCACATATACAGATTCCTAAAACCGGGAAGGTGGCTGCCCCATTCCACATTTACAGTCTAGATGAGTGTAAATCACGATAACTATACAACTCATTTCCAACATCATGGGCAATGAAAAGTAGAAAACATTGGAAGAGGACTTATGAGTTATAAAAGAAATCACAATGTACCTACTATTTTGTCTTTGGTTTCAAGTGTAGGAAGATTCTTGTCGTCATCAAGGAAAATTTAAAGCCAATAAACTCCATGGTCCCTTCTGATACAAAACAGAAAACTAACCATGTGAGACCCAATTTTAATCTGCTTTAATGGATTGATATTATGAGAGATTTCAGATTATTTAGCCTTTTAAATTTTATTAAGCCTTATACATGCACCTTGAGGGATATTTAAATAATGTTATTTATGAATAAGCTCATTGGGGGAACATACTAAAATAATGCTTGAACATCTTGATTTCTTAAGATTGTGAAGGAAAAGGGATGGCATAAACTTCAGGTGGAAGGTGACTTGATCTTAATTATTGAAGCAATGAAAGAGTCAATGCAATGGCTGGCAAATAAAAAAATCATAGAGGAAATTATGATGGAAAATTGAAATATCGAGACCTCATACTAACATATTTGAAGGATAGGAACACAGTGGCAGTTCCATTTTCCCATGCATTAATTAATATCCCTTTCATCATTAATTATTTTTCTCCTTGACACTCCTTAGCTTGCAAGTGGCGGGTTTCCTTGATGTGCATGAAGAAGCAGGAAAAATAATTGATCCACAAATGTCTACTCTCTTTTTGATCCTAAATTTTACAATTTTTTATGAAGAGCGCGCTCTTCTTCTTTGTCGCAGTCTTTTAATATTATAGCATTAATGTCATGTAGGGGAAAGGAAGAGCATAAACCATCATGCTTAACATTTCCACTGCCCAATTGGAAAAATGGACCTGCCATCATATTTCCTGTCCTCCTAGTATATTGGTGTGAGATCTCGAAATTTCGTGGAAACCTGCCATTAATTGATAAAGGGAAATCACACTATTACAAGGTAGCAGGACATTTTGACATCTGCAAGACCATTTCTACACATTAAAAAGTACTTCTATTGGATTTCCTTGAGTTGTTGAGTTCCCCTCCCTCTCCATTAAAATTATTCTGAATCCCAATTTCAATGAATTCCCTTCATTTATGGTCCTATTATCAATCAAAATGATGAAATGAAATGTATTAACCCCTTAGGCTGCATTTCTATTGGTTTGTTTAACCAGCGGGTAATGGCATCTAGAGTGGTTTGATTGTTGAAATAGAGTGTAGGAAGTGTATTTCCGTCTGAATAGCATATTCATTTCTAGAGCAAGTTTGGAGTGTGTGGAAGTATGTTGTCATGTCAAGACTCAAAGCAAATCCTCATCTTTGCTCGAATTTTCACCTACTATGAGTAAATATGCGATGATGCTATTGTGTTTATTGTTATTCAACTTCTTTTGGTGTTCATTTTTCAATTTTCTTTCTGCTCAATTCATTTCTAGTGCTATGCACAGATTAGATTGGTGTCAGCTAGCGTTCCTTGGATTGTGTGGGTGGTTGTGTTTAAGATGCCAAATTTATGCCCTTGATGAGATTTGCACAAAAAGAGGTGAAGTTGATTTCCTTCCATTACAACAAGACACATTCTCAAGAAGGTGGAGCCGACAAGTAAGATCAAGCATTTATCATTATGAAGAAGGAAAGTATAATCTTGGTGGGGTACTCTTATGAAATAGAAATTTGAATTTGGAGGTTGATGTGGCAAGCTTCACCTAATCCATGGGTAACCTTGGAAGATGGATAAATGGGTGGAATTTCTCATTGAAAAGCTTGGGATTCTACAATGAAACTCCAAAGACACATTAGAAGGTAAGATAAGACTAGCCTAAAGCAAAGAAGCTGCCCAATGGAAACCCAAACAATTTAAAGTGGAAGCTGAAGGAGATTGTGCCATATGAAGATGATGTGGATGCAAGCAAGCTCAACAATTAGCTTGCGCAACTTGAGGTATCTTTCAGCCCTCATCAAGTAAGTGAAGAACATCAAAGTTTTATTGCACGCCTTAGGCTCTCTAGTCGTGCACATAGTCGGTGGAAAAGTTGTATACATGTTTTTAGTTTTGAAAAAATTGTTGCGAATTTCTAAGAGGAATTTAAGAAACCAACCAAATCATATCTGCTGTGAAGAAGAATCTGATATAAAATGGCAATCCTATTAGCAAAAGCAAGGACAAACGGTGCAAGAGTACACTGCGGAATTTAGGAGGCAAGTAATCCACTTGGGATTGTGCACCCAAAATCAAAGAGTGGTGGTGTAATACATTGCGGGACTCCATAACCACATAAGAAGGCTAGTCTTGATGGCCAAATCAAAGACCGTCGATGAAGCATCTGCTCAAGCTCATTGCTTGGAGATGGATTAAAAAGGGACCCCAAGGTCTATCCTCCTTTTCAAATCAACAAGGTGCATCAAATCCTAAGGGGAAAGGTATATGAAAAGGTAAGAGTACTGCTAGGAATCTTGTGAAGAATAAAAATGGCATACATCTTTGTGGGCATGGTGACATGGATGGACATACCGGGGAAAAATGTTGGAAATTACATCTGGAATTTCACCCCAAGAGCTGCATGAAGGAACAAAGACATCTCTGATGCTACACCAACCATGTTGTCACTGTTGAACTTGTTGGAGATTGTCATGGGGTTTGCATGCCCCAAATCATAGTATGCATACTCGACGAGTACTCGCTGACTCGCCATTTTTTCCATTGGCTGAATATTCGCAGGAAAAACTTGCCAAAACCTGCACAACTAAGTTTTTGGCGAATACATGTGAGTCTTTGGCGAATATTCGCGAATACTTGCGAGTTTTTGGCGAATACTCGTGAGTTTTTGGCTAATATTCGCGAATACTCACGAGTTTTTGGAGACATTATTTTTTAATATTTTGCTTAAAATTTATGTTTTTTAAAGAAATTTGCGTATTTTTAAAGTTGCCGAGTATTCCCGAATATTCGCCGTGTCTTGCCGAGTTATTACCGAGTCAAATGTTTTTTGGGTCTGTTGAGTATTTGCCGAATACGAGTATGCAAACTATGCCCCAAATACATGGACCATTGTTGAACTCACAAAGATGCCCATGTTAAAGAGAAATGGTAATATTGAATATTGTTGAAACACAGAGGCAAATGCCCTTATCGCGGAGAAAGTGCAACACGGAATACTAAAACCACTAAGGCAAAAATACCCCTATCATGGAGAAAGGGCAATGGTGAATATTGTCAAACCATGGAGGTAGATGCCATGGTTGTTGATCGAACCAAATGTAATAGAAATGTGATCCTTATATGACACAACTTGAAATGAATACGACAATGCAACACCCACTTCTTGGACAAAAAAGTGAACCAAAGTGGTTGGAGTATGGTATATCTTGAAATTAATATGAAACAAGGGGTCCACCTATTAGCTAAGAAGTTGAAAAATGTGGTCCAAAGACGACATGTCTTGGAATTAATATGAAACAAGGGATCTTGAAAGTTGACCCACCATGAGGCAAGAATGTGTGAATATTGCTCCAACGATCCAAAATATGATAATTGATCTAGAAAATGTGATAATATGTTAGTGATCTTGATTGATCTGATGTCCCTTTTGTGTTCCATATAACTGAAAAATGCAAAATGTCATTGAATTGTATGTGATCATGTAAACATTGTATGTGATCCATGTCAAATGTATCTGACACTATATGGATGTATGTGCTTTGATTGAAACTATATGAATCTCTGAAATAAGCCAATTGAATACCCTCTTTTTGAGGTGAGGGATGTGCCTAGGTACCACCCATTGCAAAAGAAAGAGTTAAACGCACCATGTGTAAAGTACATATAAAGTGTGAACAAATGATAGTCATGTAAAACATGTATACAACCATGGTAGGATACATCAACATAGTAAGGTGTGATTATGTGAGTAAAATCTGTGACATGTTATCCAAGGCGCGAGCATATGAAGTAACTATCAGTAACATGTAAACATCATGAAAAATCAAATAGAGATATAGACATTCGCCAAACACAATATAGCATTGAAGCACACAATAGAAGGTGCCCCAAATAGATGTATGATATGTATAGTGGCAATGTGAAGAGTAGTAATAGCACAATGTAGCAATAAGCATGATATGAATCACGACACCAAGAATATGTTATCATTTAACATTGCCAAACACAATTATGTAACCACACAGTGTGTGAATGTATTGAAAGCATGTAACAAGCATCATGATTAAGAAGCACACAAGCATAGCATGCCATGACAACTTACACGACGATTGCCAAGAAGATCCTCTAAAACAACACATGACACAATGCACAACAAATGTAAGTACATGCACAAAAAATCAAACAATCTACACACACATAAACAAGCAATGTCATCATCATGCACAACAAAGTACAGTATCCATGTAAGGGTGCACTTGAGTCATTGGAACATCAAACAATCTAAGCACACATAAGCAAACAATGTCATCATCATGCACGACAAAGTACAATATCCATGTAAACATGCACTTTAGTCAATGGGCATTTTACTCATTGCAGAATCCCGACAAGTACAGCCCAATATCAGTGTGAATTTAGTAGAATCTGGTGGTTTCGAGTACTTCTGATCCATGTCAATCTTGTCAGTAAGTAGAGAATAGACAAGGAAGAGCCTACATAAGTTTGTGTAGTGACCAAGTCCCTTAGTCGAAGGGAACAAATTTCGCCCATGAAAAACTTGTCAGCATGTATTTAGTAGAAACTGGGGGTTTCAACCCATGTTGAATTTGTTAGTATGTAGAGAATAGACAAGGAAGACCCCACTTAAGTCTATGTATATCGTCCAAGTGGCCTCAGCATAAGGGAACGGATTTGGCCCATGCAAACTTGTTAGCTTTGGCTTGTATTAAGCAGGATAAGCGTGACAAAGGATCACACAAAGCTGTCTTGAAGGAATGTAAAGCAATTGAGGACCCCGATCATTGAGCTTCAATTTCCATGTGGGGTGTACCCATTAGCTTGTTTACCCTTTGCATGTATTAAAAATTTAAAAGACAATTATGAGCCTAGTTAATGACATCTAGAGTTGCTTGATGGTGTAAATAGTGTAGGATTTGTAATCTTTAGTCTTGAGTGGTAAACTTATTGCAGACCAAGCTTGGAGGTTATTAAAGAAGTATGTTTCATCTCACAATGGATTTGTGATTCTATATATCCGAGCCTTGTCTTGTAATCACCCTTGCTGGAGTTTTCACTTGCAATGTGTCTTTTGAGGATGATTTTGTGACCACGGTGATGTGTTATCTGTTTCATCTTCTTTCAATGTTCACTATTCAATTATTACTTATTCATTTTCAGTACTATGTGGGCAAGCAATTCAAACCTTTTAATGCTGATTTTATTTATTATTAGTTGTTCTTAGTTAGAATTCATTTTGGTGAATCAAACATTGGTATAACCCTGCTAATCACAGATCACAAGATTAACTTTTAGGGATAGGCTTGGTATTCTTTACCTCTTTGCATAATGGTTGCTAATGGGTGAGTAGCTGCCAAATAAGAAGAAAAAATGCCTTTATGTTTTGGTGTTCCAAGGGCATTTTTCTCAATGCATATCACAAGTCTATAATCCTCATCTTAGTGGCATGGTTATACATTTTTAAAAACTGGGGCAATAAACGTGAAAATTGTACAAAAGTTAATATTTAAATTGTACATCATCTCATCATATTAGATTTGTGTAAATAGAAATACACAAAATGAAGATTCATATTCAAGTTCTTGTTGGAAAATATTCCCATGCATCATGGCTCCTTTACCATCTCCAAGCAGGTTTGAAAAACCACCTTTGGGCTTGATCTTTTGCCTTATTGTGGTCTTCATTAGGTGTTTAACATAGTAATATTGACCTTAGTTTTGCCTCTATTAGGGAAACAATTCCTTTTAATTAAGCATGTTGTAGAACTTGTGTGTTATATGGGTCCCAGATGAGCATGATTAGACAATTGAAAACAAACTGAAGTACACTCGCTATAAAGCCTTTCCTTTGTACACCTGAGTTGGCCTAATGGTGAAGAACTTGTGCTCTTGAAATAGTGAGGTCACATGTTCGAATCCTGCAGGGGGTAGGGTATGTATGCCTCGTTTGTAGCACAGTTAGGTGCCTCCACATATTGGAGTACGAGGTAGTCCCATATGTTATAAGCTACTTGTAGACCCAAAAACAAACTGCCTGACATCGTGGACTGTAAAAACAATTATTATTATTATTATTATACCTATGTAGGTCACCTAGTAGTTCAAGATGGTTGGTTTAGTTGGGAATGGGCACATATATTTGCGAATTTCCTATAGAAGTGGGAATTTTTTTAGCATGTCATATTTTTAGTTAAATGCAATGTTACCTAAGACTTTGGGACGATGGGGTGTGGGGGAACGGTAGGGGGACGACTATTAAAATAATATATAAAATTATAAATATTAAAAATACTTAGTTATATTTTAGAAATTTTATGAATAACATACAATACATGCACAGACGTCCATATTAAAATCAACATACATATGCCTATACTAATGTTAAATGTCCATATAACTTGTAATATTAATATGTATGTTGTTGGTTTTCATAGTATGTTGTGATAGTCCACCTTGTGCATTTGTGTTCAAATTTTTTTTGTATTCATATATCACTCTTGATTCTTAATATGTCTTTGTAATACAATACAGTCAGGTTATGGTTAACCGGTAAACCTTTTCAAAGAGAAAACAACACAAAAAATAATTATTTCAAAAAAAACCAAATGTCCCCAGGACATCCCCCTTTTTTCCCACCCTTTCGAAAATGTGGTGCGGATGTTTCCCCCTGTCCCATCGTCCCCAGGACGACTGGTTTTCAGGCGGGAAACATCCCCGTGTAACACTAGTTATATGTAAATTGTATAAAAATTCCTTAACTATTCTATAAATCACTACATTTTTTACTTGACTCACTGAAGTACATGATTTTCAGCCTCATCTTGCAAGATAATCTATCAATAGATTTCGAGTTATGTTTATATATAACTTGCACAAAATAGATTTTTGATTGAAAAACATATTTCTTTAAATAATACACAAATACAATGCTAATTGTACATAAAATGGTGGAATGGAATTGGCCCCTAGAATGAATGTGAAATTGAGCTATACAAGCCTCGTGAGAGTTACATCATCAAAATGACTGTAATAATTACATATAGTTAATAAAGAGATTTTTGATTAAAAATTTACAAAAGCAAGGACAAACAACCACACAAACATCAAGGCTCATGGCACTAGGAAACAATAACGAACATGATAGTCAACACAGGTGCAAGAGGATTATCAAGCTTTCCACCCCGACCACTGGAACCAGGAGGATCCATAATGTTAGGAATGGGCTCCTCGACATCGTTCTCTTTTTCTTCTTCTTCCTTAGCCTATCGGGTTTGGGATATAGTAAGAGCTAAGCAAGAAAAATTGGCTTGAGGAGGAGCCTCCTAGGGGTCATGCCCACCACCGCTAAGTCTATCAAAAAATCCAATGAAAACAAGCAGAGAAGCTCCACCTGCTCCTAGAGCATTGATGTCGAAAGCCCCGGTGCGGACTTGGGATGGTGAGTAGTGTTGGGGAGAATCTGGAGGCACCCAATTAACTGCACAATGGGCATTTCCCTAATGGTCCATGAGAAATTAGAGGTGCTCCATCTCCAAGTGGACCTTCTCGGCTTGGACTTGGATTTGATGCTTAACATTGGACATCACAACTTTGCTAGCTATAAAAACAAAAATCTTTTCCATAGCCAATTTATTAAAAACTAACATGATTTTTTTTCTTTCCAAATGTGAAAAAGAATATTGACATGAAAGATTTGCCAAAATTGGTTGTATTTTGCAAGTAGCATGGCTCAGTGCCCTAGGAATCATGGAAACGCCTCCCTTGTTTGTACCTTGACTGGTACATCCCTCAAACGGGTACAAGTATGGGTACAAAAATAGAGCCGAAACTGCTTAGAAATGCTGACATAGGGCAGGTATGACCCATAAACACCACGGGTACACCTCTGACGATATGATATTTAAAAAGCAAAAAAAACAAGGGTTATGCTTTCAATATGAATTTGTATCTTTCCGGTGCAGTTATTGAGCTAAGCACAATGTTGTCTTAATTTTTGCATTTAGTTTTCTATTGCACATTGCATACCCTGAAAAACTTTGATGCTATAAATAACTTGTGCTGCAATGAATCCAACAAATGGGTGTTTGTGTCTTTTTAGATGTGTAAATAAACGAAGGTGCCATAAATCCAACAAATAGTGTGTTTGTGTCCTTACCTACTATTTGCATGCTCACTCTCTTTCCAAAAAAAGAAACCTCCAAATAATGTATGATGACATTGCCCTTAAATACTAGTTTCCTCCGATGAAGATTCCTTGTTCTAAATATCGGTACTTCCCATCGCCCACCACCCACTAGTTAGTGACTGTTAAGGTAGCATCTGATAAGATCCAACCGACAATACTACTCAACCGACAAATGGATAGAAATTCCAGATGGAAGCCTAAATTGAATCCAATGTATTTGAAGCCAATCATACCTTGACTGCATTTCTTCAGTATAAATATTTTGCGTGTTTTATCTCTTATGGACTAAAATTTTGAATATGAGTACTATATATATATGTATAATTTTTTTTTTTAATTTATTGTAGGAATGCTTCCATAACGTTTCATACCCAAGGTTTTCTTGAAAATTGGTGTTTCCGTGTTTGGGATCTGTACCCATACCCGTTTCTTGGCAACTTAGCTGATTTCCATGTAAATTTTTCTAGAAGGGTGGGTTGAAATAGGATATCAATCCACTTCTAGGCAATGTTTTAAAAATTGGAACCGGACTCGGCACCGGCCGATGTCTAAACCGGAACTAGACCGGTTCAAACTTAATGAACCGGTTTACAAAAAAATACATAAAATTATATATTTTTAATGAAAATAATATATTTGAAAGGTTAAAAACCATGATTCCAACAATTACACACAAAATATGCAAAGTTTGCTCTTATATATATGTAAGAAAGGTGTTTATAGCAAAATGGCACGAACTCCAAGTCCAATACATAATACATATATCATATATGAGATTCCGAAACAAAATACATAAACAATGAGGCTCTAAATGGCCTCCATAGTCCGAGACTCCAAAAAAAACATGCTATGAACCTATGAGTATGATCATTGATACGTTACAAATACTACAAGTTATAAAACTCTAGAATAAACTAGATGACATCAATGATCAATCATCAAACTCTGCAATGCTGCTGGAAATGGGATCCTCAAGGTCATCCTCATCAATATCATCACCAGCCTCTGGCTTTGACTCGGACTCATCCAAATCCTCAGGTACATCTGCAACAACTGTATTGGCACGGGGTCGGGGAGTAGCACGAGTGCGACTAGTGCCTACTGTGTCTCATGACGGTGGCTGGTGCTACTAATGGTTCATCAGATTCTTGATGCAAACCCATCCACCCCAAGTCATCGGGATCAAACTTTGCTGGCTGACTCTCCTCTACCCATTCTGAGGTTGGATCTATATCATCCAAGACAATGGGATCATATATCAGGTCTTCGGTTCAACAACTGGTTGCGCCTTAACCGAAGGTTGTATTGCACAAAGACAAGATCATTCAACGTTGTTGTTCCAAACAGGGTTTCTCTTCTTCGTGTGAATCCGCTCAAAGACGGACCAATTGCGCTCGCAAAAAGAAGCACTGCAAGTTTGGCTCAGGATCCTGATTGCAAACTTTTGCAATTGAGGACACTGACTACCAAACGGAATCCCACTGAATGTGCTGTTCCATAAAAAGTGTAAATGTTTAATTAGTAAACAATGATGATTTGCAAAGTTAAAAATTAAAAGTAAAACAAAAACTTATAACTTAAAGGCTAAAGCGTAATTCAACAAATTAGATAAAAATTGATCTTATGCTAAAAATTCATGATTAGTGCGAGTGAAAGTTTTAATCAAATGATCTTAAGAAATCTTAGAATTTCTTAGATGGTTGGTCCAAATCTCGTGAAATCATCTGCAAGACTCTTCCCAAAGGTACTTGTGGCTTTGTAAGAAGTAAGTTGATCTGTCACCATAGTAATACTCAAGAATTCTTGCATCTCAGAGGGGGCACTACTCTTTAAGGCACTCATATAAACCATCTTTGATGACCCCTTCTAGGATGGTAGTATCTTCTAATATAGTTGTTGAAGCAGATATAGATTTTTGATGAGTTCAAAACAATCACCCAGCTGAAATGTACAAGACGATAAGGTGCAAAGGGTTAATGTAGGTATTATGGTCTCCCTTGTAAATGTACTTAGTTACATCCTGTCTTGGATATGCTGCCCTTATGGTGACTCCTGTAGATGAAAACCATAGCAGAATCATCGTAATATAGCCCATTTACTAATATTTCTCCATCCAACAACCGCAACACCTTAACAAGAGGCTTGACAACTATGTATACAATTTCTGAAGTTATGGAGGTTCCAGAGACATGGTACCACCAAAATGTATATACTGTAGTGTACTTAAGTCTCAGCAACTGGGTTCTGGGATGGCAAAAATTTCCAGATTTTTCAAGTACTGTTATTGGGAAAGATAGATATTGCAACGTAACTAAGTTTATTGCAAATCTCGTGATTTTCAGTGTTCTTCCTAACTTAAGTTCTTTGCCCTCAATGAAATTCCTCATTAGGTTTAATACCCATGAGTGATTGTAGATGTTTTCTAGGTGATACTATTGGGATAAGGGTCTACAATGTTGTTGGTAAAAATAACAGTTCTTTCCCCTATGTCCTGGGGGAGGGGGGGGTATGCAATGTTATTAAGTACATAGCGTCAGAAAAAATTTAAGTACTGTGGGAGCACTCTGTTGATAGATCTTACCTGAACTCCAAATTTTTTGGGACGGTTATTAAAATAATATTCAAAAACTAGTTATTAGAATTTTAACTTAATCAATGAATTATAGGGGTTTGAAATTTGTTTAATGTATTCTAGGGTACTATTAGGATTAGGTTTCAAAGTTTATGGTAAAAAATAACAGTTCTTTTTGTTGGAGGAGGGGGCGGGTTGTTCTGTTATAAAGTAAAAGTGTCAGAAAAAATTAGGTACTATGGGAGCACTCTGTTGATAGATACCCCTCAACAATATCAGCCATCCATATCTTAACCTGTGCATGTTCACACTTTATCCGGAAAAATGTTATTAACAAACTAGTGGTTTTCATATAAAATGTTCATTTGAAGTGTTTAATCTTAAGTAGAAATGAAATGTTCTTAGCAATTTGATGAGTGTCATCTTCAAAATACTTACATAAACTTAACCACTACGCTATTTGGCCTTGCTGATGGTTGAAACTAGTAAGTAGAAAATTTTCATTCATTTTCAACTGCACAACTTCATCACTTCCATAGCCATCCCCAGGGTCATAACACTACCACCTTGGAAAGCCTTCACTTCTTGACAGATCTCAACAGTTTTGGCTTCAGAGAGAAAGCCCAGTAATTGGGCTAGCTGAACCTTTGCCACAAATCACAAATTAATCATTTTAAAATACTAGGAAACAATGGAGAAACTATAAATTTTCATGACATTTTGACTTATCCTACCGAATTTTCTATAATGACTGTCTCATAACCTAGTGAACGTTTTGGAAGATTGAAGCAACCTTTTAGCATCTACACATTGCTGAGCTTCATTCTGAAACTTCCTTTCCCTTTCAAAGTTGTCAAATATTGGCTAGAATCTGCAGGCTTTATCAATTATGAAGTTTTTTCCCTGAGTGCTGTAGTGTTCCCTTTGTAGCTCCTAATTGATGCGTAATCTGTCATTTTACCAACTCACCATTCATCCACCTTGCCTGAGAGGCCAATGGAGGAGTGGGTGCTAATGAATGGGGGCTATGGGAAAATTGTCTATTAATTATGTCACTGGTTAAACTGTGAAACATTGTCATTGGAGTTTTAACAAACTCAACTAAGTAAATTTTGATCAGGTCTGTAATTATTTTTCAGATTGATTTGCCGATCTCAATTTTTTAATATTGTATAGTTTTTAACTTTGTTCAATAAATAGTTGCATCTTGTAAAGGCGAAGCCCCTACTTACTGTTATAAATGTAATTCAACTAATTATTCCAGGAGTTGGCAAGTTCAATTTATAAACTTAGACTACATAATAATAAAGCATCTTATCCACAAAAGCATCACTGTTCCCGAGTATGGGAATGGATGAAATCATAAATGTAAATTGCAAGTAAAAGAGTGGTGCAATTTAACTAGAAAACACGCTTAAAATATTATGTTCTGGAGCAACAGGTCTGCTCGTCATTCCCAAGCACTAGAAAGCTTCCCATAATCTGTTGATGACAGGCTTTTGAAAATATGCAGGTCTTTTGCTAAGTTGTAGGTTGTAAGTGCCGAAGGGGCCGGTGAGGTAGTGTATTACCTCTCCTGTCTTTCAAGGCTGATGCATATGCCGTGTTATTGAAGAACTGCTTACAAGACATCTATTGAGGAGCCTAAAGCCTGATCAATCCTTAAAAGAGCAATGCAGATTAAGTCAGAAAATGTGTTTAAAATTTTATATCCCCGGAGCAACTGGTCTGCTCATCATCTTCAAATGTAAATTGCAAGTAAAAGAGCATTGCAAATTAAACAAGAAAACATGCTTGATAGTCTCAACTTGATGGCAAACAGGGCAAGTGGGATTTGGGACCCCCGCATACTTTAGCCTATCTCCAATTAATAATCCTTGGTAAAGATTACACTAGAGAAAATGAGACTTTTGGGTTCTATAGAGGCCTTCCAAAGATTGGCAAACCTCCTAGCACAATTAGAATCCAAAGATCTCAATTGCTAGAGGTGAATAAGGGTACATGTTTGGATATGATGAGGGGCTAGAAACTGATAACCAACCCGAGGTTTGTATTGGAAAAAGGGAGCAGCTGTAGGCCAATACCAATCTCTCCACCAGGGAGGCCTAGAGAGAATTCCTATTCTGTGGAGACACTTATTAGGTATGGAGTTTTAAATCTCTGAAATGAAGCTGCTGAAATTTGTACCTGAGAGCATCCCAAGAAAACAAAATGCAAAAAGCCTTGCAGAAAAGGTCACAAATAGTCTTAATTCCCTTTTTGAACAGCCTAAGACTCTTGATCCAGGGGACCATAGTAAAGGGTGATTATGAAATGTAAGAATGAGAGACCACCAAAGAGATTGGGAGTTAAGGGATAGACCATTCCTGAAACCATCTCCAATCCAAATGAGGTTGGGTTTGAGCATTTCCCAAATCCTTTCAGATGCGTTTGGCAGTAAATGTACAACCAATTTTAATTGGCACACGGGTGATAAGGAGAGAGTGTAACTCAAGACCACTCCAAGCCTTTCTGCCAAGAGGAATTCCTTGAGAGATGCAATTTCTCAACAGGATTTTCCATGCTCAGAAGTTAGAACCTTCCAAATATCTGATAATCCATTTGACATTTAGGGTATGGCCTTGAAGCTGGATGTCAATGATGCCAAGTCCTCCAGCTTCTTTAGGTCTGCAACAATTGTCCCAAGATACCATGTGAAAACCTTTGGAGTTGGCCCATAAGAAAACCCTCAAAAGCTTCTCCAATTTGGCATAAGCAGCTTTGGATGGAGTCCAGCAAGAAGAATAGTAAATGTGTATAGCAGCCAACACTACAGAACAAACTTGGAATTTTGTTGCCAAGGAGAGAGGTTTGGTGATGCAGTATGCAATCTTCTTCTTGACCCTTTGAACCACATCTGACCAAAGCTCACATAGAATAGATTTAATCATGGCAGTTGGTACATTTGCAAAAAAAATGCTTTATGTTCTTAAAACTGGAAACAAAAGTGCAAACACAATTGATATCAATGATCCAATCTTCTGTCTTAAAATATCTAGGGTTGTAGAATATCTGAGACAGGCATTTAGTATCATTCCTTTATTAGACACTAAAGGCTTTTAGGCTGACAACTATGTCAATGCAAAGCTTGATGACTCTGATGACCAACCCAAATAACCTTTTTGAGAATTGTTATCTTGACGATCTTTTGCATGTTATTGACTGATGTCTAGAGGTATTGTGAGATCTTCCATGTACCAGCTTGTTTAGAAAACCACATGACCAATGGTGTTTTTTTAAGATGAATACTTGTATAAGTTTTATATTATCGTTGAGTTGAAGATGGCTCCAAATTAGGAGGTATCCAAATGGCAGGAATGCATATCTCATTATCCAGACAAATACTCTTCTACAACCGCAACACTCTGAAGAAGAATTGAACGCATTGGAGACCATTGCTACTGTTGTTGGAAGGAACCAACAGTGATATGTGGTAAATTGTCTAGGGGAATTTAGATCTTATTAATGCACTATTATAAAGTTAACCAGGGCTCTCCATTTATTTTACTGTTGCAAGGGGCAGTTACAAAATATCATGCCTAAAATAAATGCTAAAATAGTACAAACTTTATGGAGGATTTAGATGCACATCACAGTGCTTGATTTTCCCCTCCCACTCTGCTGTGTTTTGTTTTGCACTTACTTGCGACTCTCTTGTGTTTTTTTTTTTTTTTGCGTTTTTTTTGTTGCAATTGCAATAGGTTAGCCTGTGCAGAATGCTTGTTGGTCTATCACTTTATATTGTAAGGTGTTTAGCTTTGTTGTTGGTAGTTTTTGGCTATACAAAAATACCAATTATTATTTTTTCCTTTCTTGTATGTGTTCTGTTTTCTCATTCTCTGTATGTTTATTATTAACTCCATGGCTTTTAGAGCGTTCGATATCAGCTTCTCATAAGATTGTTTGTTGGCAGGTACTTCGCATGGCAGTGGCTGGTTTGCTGATTGGTAAGGTACAATCACAGTTCCGCCTAAATTGATTATATGACATGCTCTACATTATCTTGTTTCCTAGCCCTCGGAAGGCTACCTCTTTCTTCAAATCATGGCTTGAGATGATGTCGACGAAGGATCTTCTTCCCTTATTGGATCATCTTGGAAGGCAGCTTGGGTTTATATTTGCTTGTGTTCCACACGTACCAGGGAATATCCTTCGACACGTTTCTACTCTAGAAGAAAGGAAGGGATGGCTGCTGGATGAGAAAAATAGCCTTTGTTTTCAATTTTGAATACATATGGGAAAGGTCCCAAGCTAGGAGCAGGAAAATCATGATTTATAATGCTAGTTGTTTCATACTGTCTTTCCATGCAAGGGAATTGTGGTTTTAGAGGTAGAAATGGTTGACAATAATATAGCTTCTGATTGCAATTGTGGCCGATAAGTTCGCAACATTCGGGTGGTCTTTCTAGTAGAAAGTCTCCTCGCCCCAAAAGAAATGGAATATTGTTTTCGTTAATCTGATTCCCAAACAATGTTCCATGGATAAATACATTATTTGTTATGTTTTTCATCAATTTTTTTTGTCTTATCACCAAAATGTCTTTTTTGCACTGTGCAGGAAAGTGGAATCTACAAGGGGATCCAGACAGCATCTGGTCAATATTTGTTCACTCGTAAACTAGTTGTCAACTCTTCCATTTCCCTTCAATCTGGATTGTCCTTGTTACCGTCTGAGTTGAAACTCAAGGAATCTGAGTCAGGAGATGTAAACCTACCTGCATCATCAGATGCATCTGTGGAACTCATTAAGGATATTCCTGGCAGGATGGATCAGATGCTACATCCCATCACCCAGTCTCCTTATAAGGTACCTTGGAAAGTAGCAAGATGCATATGCATCACAAATCAGTCTCTAAAGCCAGATTTGTCAACGGTATTGGTGGTCTTCCCTCCTCAATGTAAGCATTATCTTGTCGACTCTTGCATGTCTCTGTTCTGCATCAAAAGGGTTATTTCCTGAATAATTAATTTTATGGCATTGTCATATCTTTTCGTTTACGCAAGTTTTGTCCATTACCAATTACTTTACTTAAGTAGGTGTTTTAGATTGATCAAATATTCTAGCTGCAGATGTAAACTTTGGTAAGATGAGGATATTGCTCTCAAGTTTAATTATTTACATGCTCATGGACATGAACAAAATTTGCTGTCCCAGTTTATTGTCTCTCCATTACTTCTTCTTATGTTTTCATTTTAGTGTTATGCTGTTGATTGTATTTCTAATTTTTGTTTACAAACATTTCATATTTTTCTAATGTTTCTCAATTTTCCTTTTGACACCTCTTTTGCTTGCTGAAAATTGCTATTTGATGTATACCACCGCTTATATTTAAAGCTGGTAGAAGTAATAGTTTTAGGATAAATTTCTTATTTCACTTCGTAGAGACCCTGCAATTCATGTCGTTTATGGTTATTTTCAATCTCTCTTGTTATGATTTATCCTCTTCTCATGCTTTTGGCTTTCCCTTTACTAATCTAGTAATCCATACTGCATTTATAGTACTTTCCTCCCCTCGTCCCTTCTCTTCTGCAGCTTAAAATATATCCACTTCTAGTTAAAGTGCTTGGTTTATGGCTGTGTGCGTAGATAACAATTGTTTGGGCGTTTTAGGGTAAAATCAGTTTATATGCTCCTATGCATTTTTGACACCTCATTTGTGTTTTTGTAATCTACTTTATTGCTCAAATGATATAATTGACCTCTTTTAACAAGCATAGAGCTGCTATATCTTTATGTTATAATGCACACACATTATTGAGATATGCTTTCACTGATATTAGGGCACCTCATTTTTCTGGTTTTGCAGCTATATTTAGCAAACAGACAACAACAATTCGAGCACTTCAGCTGGGCAGCAATACGTCAGTATGCCCACAAGGAAAGTAAGTCTATAATCAAATAAGTTAATACATTTATTGGTGTAATTCAAAACTTGTTCGAAACAATGATTCATTCTTGATAAACTTTAATATACAAGGGTCATTGAGTTACATTCACATAACCCGTTTAAAGTGGAGTGGATCATTTGTATGGAGACTCAGGTGGTTATCTATCCACTTTATTTTGGTAACGTGATAATAGTTTCTTGTCCCTTTTTGTTTTATATGCTGTCATTATTAGATGTAGATCGTAACCGGGGACCCTTCATGTTGTCAGGCTGATTATATCCTCCTTTCAGCGCACTACATGTATCGATGGCATTAAGTGCTCATTGGATAGAATCAATTCACAGATAGAGGGGGAGAGATCAGTGAGATGTTTCTATTTCCCAATCACTGACAGCATCCAAACTCCCTTTGGCTCATTCTAGGCGGAGTGTATATGCTTTGTTTTGGTGGCAAGGGTTCCCCTCTTGTCTGAGACCTAGGCAACAAAAGCAGGTACACATTATTAGCTTTACCTCCACCCCACGAGGTTCATTGACCTTGGATGTTAGAAGAGGTGTCAGGTAGAGTTGTCGGCTTCCTCAGATTGTCTAGCCTAGTTGCCTGCAGTGTCAGCCCTGGTCATTCCCCCATGAGCATTTTTCAGATCCTGAATTGGCATTTTTCTGGTGATACACGATGGTTCTCATAATCCAAACCTTGTTACAAAATGTGACAGCACCCATCATCATGGTGACTAATTTTGATCTTCATCAGCTTCATGTTTCCTCGAGGGTTCCTTCTAACAGGGATTCTTCATCATCACTGCAAGGATTTCTGTTCACATTCTATAATTTGATGGACTGTTTTATTTGCATAACAGTAAGTTTTTTGATTTTCAGCTATTGTTCATGAAAGATATACCTTTGAATGCAACTTTCTATCTGTCTCAGGTTCGTTGTATATTTTTCAACACTATGTTCAGATACAGCACAAGGAAAGGAAGCACTTATTGCAGCCATCAAATCTCTTTTCACGCTTCCCAATGAAACATGTGATGAATCTGAGACAGCATCATCTCTCAATATCGATGCATTTGAGAGGAGTAGACCAAATGTACTCTGGTTCACTTTCTTTGTTCAACATTTAACAGAGGTAACAGATTCTAAATTTTGCAGGCAAAAATACAGATGTTTTCAGTTACCTGACATGTTTATGTTGCTTGGCATTATTTAACTAACAGATGGATTACAGTAAATTTTGGCCCCATTGTAATACTAATATCAGTTGAACTAATCAAGTCTGAAACATTGGTAGGATTTGGAGCATTCAAAATGTTCAGTAGCACAATGTTGCATGCCTGATGAGACTCTTGATTACAGGGGGCTTGTAATGTCAACTACCAAGGTGATTGTCCTTTGTGGCATGTTTTCCTTTTTTTTGTCTCTGGTTTTATGTGAATGTTTACTATCATTATGTGAAGGACTATTTGGAAATTTTCAGATCGTTGCTTTCATAATTAATTCAAGTGTCACAAAAGTTACATAAAATAACATACTGATAACATTTTCGTATGGCGCAGATGTTTCAAGACTTGTTCCATGCAGAAGAGTTATTTTCCCAAACAGCAGACTCTGAAGACATTATGGAAAATGGAGATGCCTTGTTGAACTGATGTAATCATACAAAATATATCTAATGTAAGGTCCATTTCTGTTGTCAACCCAATCACAGTTATTATGGGCAGCAAGTTATAACTCGACCTTCTCGCATATTTGTCTTTATTACAGTGGTAGGGGAACGTTAGTAGAAGAAAACTGCAAACTGGCAATTAATTCTCATATTTTTTTCACTCATTTGCTTGACCCGGAAAGAATATGAATGATGACATCTTGTACATAAGTTTTAATTTTTTTGAACTGGTTAATGGCAATAAAGTAAGTGGTGGAATCCGCCTCCACCTATCATTTGGATCCTAGTTGCGACATTTTTATTCCTTGGAGGCTGCCTTCTGGACTCTGGTACTTTTTTTGTGGTCACCCAAGCTGTTGGTGTTGTTTTGCCTATGCTTCCTTCGCAGGCTCTTGTGTGACTAGTGCACCATACATTTTATCTACTCCCCAAAAGAGACCACAAATGCTTTAACAGGGCATATTTTTTGCATGCTTTTGAATATGTAAGCGACAATTGGTTATTATATTGTGCTAATCAAAATAAAATGTATGGTCTCACTCTTGAACTCTTATTTTATAAAAGATTGTTCGAGTTCAAAGTGTTTATATGTTGAAGGAAGAATCAAATGTCTGGAAGTTTTAAATGTCTTGAGTTGAAATCGTAGTTACCTATGCTTCGGGGCAGGGTATCCAGGGCAGCAAAGAATTCCAAGATTTTGGTGCTGGCTGTGGGACTCATATTAATATTCAATAATTTATTAAAAATAAATAATACTATAAAAAAATTAAAAATAATTTATAATTTTTATACAAAATTGCATTATGCTGATTGGCATAACTTACAATTTCAGCTAAGGAGGGGGTGGGAGGAGCGAGTGTAATAGTGTTAGATGTTAATAAAAATGGTCATCTTAAATTTAATGTCCGTTTGATCTCACAGCAGTTAAACCTTGTTTTTTTGCTTGGAGAAGGTAATTGAAAAATCATGATATCTTGGACATATGATGGAGTTTTGATACCATTTGTTATTTCCTGGAATTTTTATTTTGGGGCACAATGTAGTGGTGCATGTAGATTGAGGCCATCCATCACTAGAGAACATAAAATTTGCAAAGAAGGTGATAAAGTCGTTAATCGATGTGTACCTTTGAATGGGCAAAAATATGTGACAAATCCAAGATAAGCGCTTTGAGATTGATACATATTGGTGTTTTCAAATAGATATTTTAAAAATATTTGACTAGTATTTGAATCTTTTAATTTTTTAGAAACGATTTTTTTAGAAGAAAATGCAAAATTTGATTTTTTTGGGAGATGGCCTGTGTTGATCTTTTCAAAAAAATACATTTAAGGTATTTGTACCAATATTTAAATCATTAACTTTTTAAAGAAATATTAATTAAAAAAATGACTTTCTTCGAAGTCTTAAGACGTTATGTGAAAATGGTGACGATCCTAGATGCCTCGGAATAGTCCCGAGAATTTTAAGTATATTACCATTTTCTTACTTGTGGAGTACATTGGGGAACGTTTTGTCAATTACCATGATTAAGAAATGGTTAATATATTTTGAGCCAAAAGTTTCACAGCATGCATTGAAAAAATCTCTTTTCAATAATGTAAAACCAATTATAATAACAAACTATTAAAATAAATAAAAAATATAAAAAATTCCCCACAAACATTTGACATATGAATGGTATTTTTTCTTCTCAAGATAAAAAATATTATATTTTGGAGTCCCCACAAACATTTGACATATGAATGGTATTTTTTCTTCGGAAGTTATTAATTTCCAATTTTACAATTGGTAAAATTGGTTGGCCCTTCTCGTCATAATTAATTCTCAAACTTTTCGGTATGCAATTAAAAAGGTGTTACTACTTTTCTTCTTTATGTATGGTAGGCATATATTCAAATGGCATGCCATCGCTTTGTGAAAAGCACTTTAACCATAACTAGATATTCAAAATTTCAATGGCATTGTAGGAAGTAATGGTACTCATTACACGTGGGGAAGAAATATTAGCATTTAATCTAACGTTTTCAATAATCCATAATGTTTTATAGGATTAATGTGAATAATGCATATGATAGTTTGGAGTAATATTTTTTCCATAGGTGTTTGATAAATGACACCTACTATTAGATGGCATGCCTATTTGTTTATGTAAAGTTTGCACAACAAAATAACATTTAGAAAAGATAGTAGTTTCCAAGTTAAAATATGATACAAATGTTGAAACTACCCAAAATAAATGTGTTCACTCCTAGTAAGGATTTTGTGTGAGTTTTCATATGATTTAGTGATGATGATAATATAAAATCTTCAAAAGTATATCCACCTTCTCTAATTTCTTTTGGTTTCTCCAATTTGTTAGATAGTTGCACATGATAAATGGGGTAACATGGTGTTGATATATTTTGTATGACTGAATATGCATTGCATTATATTTTTAGGTTATTAGTAATATGTTATGGTGGTCTATTGATTACATTGACTGTAAAAGATTTATTTTCACATGCAGACTATAATTACTTTTATATGTTCAAAATTTGCCATATGATTTTATAATTATTAGTCCTTGCAAGTGGTTCCATTTGTTAAAATGATTGTTAATTGTTATTTTGCATTAGCAAAGTATCAAGGTTTAGTATTGGTATCTTGTTGATGTTTTATCCGGTTGATTTTATGAGTAACAATTTTTCAAATTGTATTAGTTGTATGTCAAAATGTTTTCAGTTTCTAGATTTTGTGTAGATTCATAATATATGTTTTATATTGATAATTATTATTGATGTGAAAAATGCTCAAATGGTTTAAATGGACAAAATGGAGAGGGTGAACAGGGGTGAATTAAGGCTTTTGAGCGCCCTAAGCAGTACTCGGAGCATACACCCCCCTTTTAGTTGTCTGTCCGCCTACCCACATATAATATTTGTAGTGACATGACACACAATCTGCAGATACATTAGGAATGCATGTGAATTTAATTGGCTGGTTAATAACAATTAAACAGAAGCATTGAAATTTTACCTAGTCATTCTGAAGGTAGACATGGTCCTTGCGTGCATCATCTAATACAAAAATTACAAAATCAAAATATAAATCGGAATAGGCTAACCTTTTTCAATTCAATTAAAGCCTGCAACTGCGCATGAGAATAAACCACGACCCATCAATAGAAAACCAAATCCATCTATTGAGTTTACAAGATCGCTCATACAACCATTGTCTACTACTAAGATCCGTTTCTAATAGTTGTGCTGAACTTGATCTCCCACATAAGAAATTCCAGAAACTATATTTCAGAAGTACAATCAATCCCCAAGCATGACAATACGACCATCTAATTACAATATATATGTATATTTTTTCAATTAATGATGGTTATCTGTATCTGACCTGAATGTTGAGATAGTCAACCTGTTAAATAAGACAACTCCTCTAATGCCCCCTGCTCTTGATACGCCCTAGGCAACTGCCTAGGTTACCTAGGGCTTGAAACGCCCCTGAGGGTGAAGGTTGATGCAAGTTGTGCTAATATGTTTTTTCAATGCCAAATATGAAGGGGAAGGTAGTGTTCATATGTCCACGTCATGCCAAATATGAAGGGGGAAGGTAGTGTTAATATGTCCTCGTCATGCCAACTAGGAAGGGGGAAGGTAGATAGGTGTATCTTTCAAAATTGTGAATGAACTTTTTGAATTGTGCCCACGTTTTCCTTGAGTAGGTTTTTGAAGACGTGAATGCACATTAAGAACTGTGCCTATGATGGCCACCAAAAATCTTGGTTATTTATAATTTTTTTGATAAGGTTAAAAAGGGACAAAAACTATTACATTATAATTATAATCTAATAAAAAACCTAATTATAAGGAGACTAAAAATATAATGTTGCCACCTTTTTTGAGAAAAAAGTAATCACAATTAGAAATGTGTCATGATAAGGCATACTAAAATGTTATTTTCATAATTTACATTTAAAATTTAATGAAGTTATACAAAAGTAAGAAACAAACAATGTTGAAAATGCATATAACCCAAGTCCCTAGTGCAGAATAATCAACCCCAAATAGGATGTATATTATCTCATTGAAAGCATGCATTGATATTTGTCAATACAACAAAAATAAGCATACTTAGTAAAAAAAAGTTGGTGGAAAGTGATCACACATTCAAATTAGAGATCACATCTAGTATAGAGAAAAAATAGAACAAGATTGAAAAAATTGTGTATACTTTTATGATTTAGAACCTTAATCTTAATCAATCATATGGTGCAATCAGAAACAACAATTTACAAATTTATTTAGAGAGTGATTATTTACATATCAATGACTTTCCTTCATAGATCTTACTCTTCAACATCACAATGGCATCACTCATAAGACTAAAAAATGACTTCAAATGTTTACTTATATCAACACAATATGTAGCTTAACATGGTTCATCTAGTTTAATATTCATTTTCCCTCTCTCAATTTGATTTCGAAGGTAAGTGCGTACAATGTTTACCGCTTAATCACATCTTTATTTTAGGTTAAGAAATACCTTCCAATATGGTTAGTAATAAATAATATTTAAACTCACTTTACAAACAATCACCTACACTACCATTTTTAATAGCCTTATAAATATAATAATAATTTTGAAATTTTATTAAAGTTAATTAAAATTTGATGTTGAAAATAACATGTCAAATTCATGTGGACTCTATAGCTCTCATCTCTTTTATTTTTTATAATTATAAAATTATGAAGTCCACATTAGTGTAAAATGCAATGGTCAAACATGATGAATGCATTCCATAAAACCAAGTTTCTATGAATTCAATTTATTAAAAAATATCTAGGCTGCAACATTTCATATACATTTAGAAAGAATAATTCCAACATACATGTAGAAAGAATAAATCCATATTTGATTGTGGATAAAAGCATGTATTTAATTAATTTTTTTTATAGCTCTTAGATGATCACATCTTGAAAAATTGATTCCAGTTATGTTTCACAATTTTATTTTTTCTAATCCAACAGGTTTTGGTAATCACAAAATCATTTTTATCAAAGTCATTACATATAAATGCACATATGAAACATAAATAATATCGTTATACATCGGTTTGCCCTACACTAACAAATATCTCAATCATAATCACCCGCACAAACGAATATCCATTATTTGTTGCTGAAATGATAAAATCGCTATTCGATACCTAAAATATTTTGAATAAGAAAACAATTAAATCTATCATTTTAAATTGCAGTTTAAATCGAATATGATTTTAGGCCAAAGAGTTCACATTTCTTCATAAATTTTAAATCCATTTTAATACAAACAAAATAAAAAAAATGGAGAACCACCCACCAGGAAACGTGTGTCGGAAACATCAATCACTGCAAGATTGTATCTAAAAATAACGCGTGTTCACTCTTTGGGCAGCCCGTGGACCTGCAATGAAAACAAAGTACTATATAAGTAACAACATATATTAACTTAATATGTGTTGTTACCTATAGAATAATCCACTTTGACTATACGTCAACAAGTTGCTCAAAACTCACGAACGTATTGTGGGTCAAAGCATATTACTATATAGGTAACAACACTTATTACTATAGTCCATGTTGTTACCTATATAGTAATCCATTTTGACGAAAGGTCGATGGAATACCCAAAACCACAAACATATATGAGGGATAAGAGCTTCAATATTTCCATATAGATCTTTGGAAACTGATTCTTGAGTTGGAGGAGGTTGACTCATGCCCTATAAACATGGAAACTTTTCATTAGGTGAATGAATAGGAATATGTTTCATACCATCTTCAACATGGGTGCTAGAGATGCATAAACATAGTGCTTGAACAATTGTGTATTTGAAATACTAATCTAACATGTAAGACAATATTCATCAATATACCTCCCGAGAACATAAAACCCTTCATGGTTACTTCTAGTGAGATTCTTATAGAAGGAATATACAAAAGGATTGTGGAGTGTAGGTTATACAAAGACATCAATTGTGCAACCTCCTAATTTGTGGATGCTTCAAATTGCAATACATACCACAAATTTTGGATAAACATTAATTTAGATTATGTTTATTAAAGCCCCCACCTGGTTTCTTCTTTCCCACACATCACCAACATTTGTTTATCACAAAGAAGTTGTAGGTGTGGGATACATCGATGCTCTTAACACCTTCTCTTAATGTTTATTTGTATACAATAAGAATGAAATGACACAAGTAGGCATTTATTAAAAGGGAATTCACTAAGTGGTACTTACATGGATAAGGGTGAATGTGTGCTGCACTTCAAAAGGATCATGTGATTATAAAAAGGAATGGGCTTGTTATAAGGTATTATGTACAAATATCAACTAATCACTAAACTATGTAAATCATTTTTTCTAAATGTTTTTTTTTTCACCAAATTTGGAGGGATTCTAATGCTTATATTTATGTGTTTAAGAGCATGCTTATGTTAATTTGTTTGTTTACTAACACTAAGACTGAACTACACTTCAAACTTAATCAAAGAGAAAAGGTAGATAGAAAATCACTCTGAACTAAGGGTAGAACACAAACAAGTAATGACAGATTGTAGACATAGTGACATATGCATAAACAAAAAACAAAAACATGTGCACACACATAGATAAGATCATAACACATGTAGACACAAAGCACATAACACAAAGTAAGAACATATTGAGGGTTTCGATAGTTTTTAAAACAAATATAGAGAAGGTTTCGAGAATATTTTAACACAAGAAATAGTCACATTAGTCCCACACTACTATTTCCCCGCAATACAATTTTTTTCCAGTCATCCTTAAAAACATATACCACATTCCTCCTAACCTAAATCATATTGTTCCACAAAAACCTTGAAAATGATGAAAAAGAAAGAGGGGAATAGATATAGAACAAACTCTAATGGTAAGGAACCATGATTCCAAAATTATGGTTAATCTAATTAAGGTATTACAATATGTTTAAAGATAATTTCATAACATATACAAATAAAAAGTCTAAAAATTATATAAGGATGCAATATTCAATCAACACACTTATATAAAGCAGATAAAAATAGCTAGGGTTAGGGTTTGGAACATATTTTCCACGAATCAGGATTGCACCTTATGATAGTGATCTGGAACTAAAGAAGGATTTGTGTGGGGTGTCATAAATATGCTTGTCAGACTTGAGAGCCTAAAACTAAACACAAGACATGTTCATCTTTCCTTGGATAGGTTTGCGCAACAAAGATGTCTTACAACTATTGAATATGTCCTCTGTTACTGATATCTACAATTTTCCCTAAGTACCTACTTTACTTGTGTCTTCAAATTGGGATCTGTGTATAGATATTTGCAATGAATTTTAGAGAAATTATATTTTTCTTCACTTTGTCTTTATGACCTGAAAAAAATTATTCATTATACATACTAAACTGATCTTACCACACCCCCCAATGTACGATGAGTGTTGCACTACAAACCAATATGAAAAAATAGGATCAAGCCACATGTGGTTCTATAAGTCATATGGTGGAGTGGAGGTTGGAAAAGTGAAAATAAAGATGGATCCTTGATTCGAACCTCAACACTTGAAAATATATCATGTCTTGTCTTTGATAGTGAAATAGAGATGTGTGATCTAATGCAATAAGATAGATGTAATCATATTATAATAACTATGTTGTAATGTGCTTCAAAGGATATTTTCTTCAATTTTTGGTTCAATGAACTTCTTGGAGCGTGCTTGGATATGGGAATCCCAAGATGACCGTAATAGGTTAGGGTGCATGTGTTCATATAAATGAATTAGGCTAATGTTTTCCTACTCAATTGAATCCAAACCAGCCAAAGTAACTTGTATATTTGAAAATGTGATTGTTTTAAAGAAAGGGACAAGTTTGTCAACCTAGGCATAAAAAATTTGGTCAAAATTTCTATGGGCACATGAACCTATATATTAAGATGGAACATGATTTGAGACAAGAGATAGATTGCAAAGAGTATTGGATATGTGTTATGTAGAAGGTTCATTGATTCCAAAAGTACTAAGTGGAAGAACAAGTCATGACCTAGTGGACTCATAGTGTAGGATGCTTTAATTATAGTCAATAAATAGGTATATGGGATAATGTCATGATAAATTCCAAAATATTCTTGTCAAGTGCCAAATGACCAAATTTTGGGTAGTACAATTGCCCCCTTTTATTCTAGTAATGAAAGTGTTGGATTAAAAGTAAAAAGAACAAGTGTTATGTCAAAAAGGTAGCACCCTAGGATTTGTTTGATATAGATCCCTACATTTTGGCTAACATGGGATGATCTCACAAGTGTGGGACTTGCATAAATGAGATCAACCTCCATAGAAGGTTGGTTCCTCTACCTATTCCTAATGTTAAGCTACTCCTAAGGAAGGAAATGCAGTTATTTATCCTTAATCTAACAATCCAAGGGACCAGGGAGAGAGGGAGAATGCATAAAATGGGAAATCCTAAGCTAAGGGAGGTGATAACACCAAGAAGAGGGTGGAGAGACACTCTCAAATGAGGAAAAGGGAGAGAAAATGAGAAAGGAGAGGATAGACATAAGTATCACAGTCCCAATCTCATTTAAACTACCATTTTCAAAGACACAACAAACTTAAATGCTGCAATGAGAACAAAATATGCACAAAATACCCACAAATGCAATGAAAGGCATGAAATTGCAATAAAACATCTAGCTAGGACAGATTGATAGCCACAAAACAAGTATCTTATTGCTTTAGAAGGATGCACAATACATTACAATGAAGGAGAATAGGCAAGATTCACCAAGCAGAAGCTCAAATATGAGGTCTGAAACCCATATATGCATATGCAGCACTTGAGATAGAGTGCACAAGCATTACAAGAATGTCCAACCCTTACAAAGAGAGTTACTACTTTACTATATATAGAAAAATGAGAAGAGAGAAGAGGGAAGAAGAAAGGAAATATCATATTTGATCTTTCCATTAATGAAATACTTGTTTTTTTGTCAGGTGACACAACTTCAAGCCTCAACCAACATCAATTATGCATTAAAAATCATGGGCACCCTATCAAACTTGTCTACCCTATGTCCTTTTGCTTGTAGGAGAAAGGTAAGAGCCATATTTCATCAATTCGAGTGGTTGAGCTACCTGATACTGACACATTAATGTGCCGGATGCAACCTTTTCCTATTTTATCACCTCCCATTAAGCACCACCAAAATCTGATTTTTATTGCATTCCAAATTGAAGGGCTCGAGGAGACATTTCCAGTGATATAAATTTTATGTCAAGATTTGGAGCTTTAAGTCGAAAGATATGGACACTTGAAGTTCTACATGTCGGGATGCAGAGAGAGAATTCAATGTGTGGTAGCCGTTGATTGGTTCGGGGATCCACCTTTACCAACGTGTGCTTCACTTCAGTTTTTTCCATGTGTTTCCTCCCATTGGGTCGCGGTGTTGAGCTTTTCTTCCTTTCTTTCCTTTCCCTTTTCCTTTGCTTTATGAAAGACAGGCTAATAAATCTTCACCATGTTACCTTTTGAGGTGTCAGAACTGTCCTTTTGCCTTGTCAGTTCTTTAGAATTGTGAGCCAATGAGAAGGCTCCACATTTCTTCATAATTCACTTTTAACTATCCTTTGACTGACCATTGTGAAGTGTGAGCCAATGGGAAGGCTCCACGCACTTTGCATGTCAGTCCTTTTTATTTTACCTTCTGACATCTACGAAACCATCAGCCAATGGGATCATTCCATGCCCATTGCACTATGTCAGACTCTTAACAGTCTTATCTAAAAATTGTGAAGTGTGAGCCAATGAGAAAGTTCCACGCACTTCACATTGTTAGTCTTTTCTTTGGACTCCTCTACCCACTACAAATCATTAGCCAACAGGCTCCACAAGCTTCGAGATGTCAAACTTTTTAAGGGCTTTCAAACCTACGAAATGAGAACCAATGAAATGGCTCCATGTGTCTACCGAATTCACATTTTTAACTTTGCATTTTCGCAACTTTCTACCTTGAGGGACTTAGAAATATTTTAGCTTTGAAGTTTTCCACCTATCCCCTTTGACCTTGTTGACTTTGCTGCCCAGACCCAACGAATTATGATTTTTGGCTTATTCTATGGACTTGGACTGTTGAATTAAAGTCCAAATGAGTCCATCACCTTAGGAATTTAAGAATGCTGACACGTGGCCTACCTCCGAGTGATTGATCTATCACTATGTGGCCCCTTGATGCATTAACTCTGAATTTGATGAGCCAAATGAACATCATTCAGATTTTTATAAACAATAACATGTAAATGTTTTAAACTATGTCTCCGTGGGTTTTTTGAATACTAACAGCCAGTGCATTTGGGAAGGGGGAATTTGAATCGGCATTTGAATGTCACAGACCTGTAAAAATGGATAAGTCCATTTTTTAACTCTATTAAAGCCAAAATAACTCAGGGGTAATTTTGGATAACAATTTGGCGACCTCTCAGGGTAATCTGTCTGCTAGATTAGATCAATGGCCTTTATGCAATCCATTGGGCATGGAGTTGAGCCCAAAACTTGAAAAACTAATCTAAAACATTAAATTTTCTTACCCCTGAGTCATGTGAAGCTTGAAACAAACTTAGCATGATCTGTGGAGCTTTAAATGATCTGTAGAACTACTCCATCTATCTGATTCCATTATTAAACTACTCAAACTAAACTGGAGCTGCCTTGGTCTACTCTTGAAGCTTGAATTGACCATTCACATCATAAAAACTTATGAATACGAGTTTTATGAGACTGGAAAATTATTTTAACTTGGTCTTTTTCACCTTGATTCCTCTGCAAGCTATGAAGAAACTGAAAAAAGCAGTAACTCTTATCATGAATGCATGTAAACCTGACTTGTAACTAATCTGTTGGAACCAATGAATGGAAAATATGGAACCATCCCAATTCTGATTTTAGTTGCTCTGTATTTGGATTTTGAAGTACTACAACTGATCCTTGACACCTTAGGACTCTTCTAATCTCAACTTTCTTACATACCTCCTTTTGAAATCCTTCATGAAGCACATATAATGAAACCAGACCATCCAAAAGTAATAAAATTATGCAAAGAACTTAGGGAAATGAAACTACTCTATCAACAATACAATGTGCTGAAAGCACTTAGAGGAATTGAAAAACTAATCTACTTATGTACAAGGGAAGAATTTTACTTCAATAACAATGCTTTAGATAGATTCCATTAACTTGGAATCTACAACTCTTCTCCATCCAATTTGTACAATTGGAAAGCATTATTTGACTTACATGCCTGAAATGATGTAGGGGACCACTCCATATTACATCAAATTTTGAGTGTCTACCTGGTTTGGCTCTGTCTGCATCCCATTTCAGGACCAAGTCCCCTTCCTTGGAAGCTTCTGTTTTTGGCCTTCTTATCAAATCTCATCTTGATTTGAGCCTAGTCTTTCTCCATTGTTTTCATATTGGCTTCTCATCTCCTTTAGCTCCATGAGCTCTACATATCTAACCTCCATGGCCTCAAACTCAAACAACTCCAATCTTGATGAGTTCCAATGCTAGACAATTCAAGAGATATTGGTAGCTTTTCTTCTCTGCCATAAACTATCTTATAAGGAGAATTACCAGTTGATTTCTTTGGAGTGATTCTATCAGCCCACAAGGATGATTTCAGTTTTGTGTGCCATGTTCTTTGATTCTCATCTAGAGTCCTCCTTATGATCCTTAAGAGATTCTTGTTGGTGGATTCATCTTGCCCATTACCCTGAGGGTAATAGTTTGAAGACGTGCTCAAGTATACACCATTCTTCATAGCCAATCAGATATTTTACTCCAAGAAAATCCAAAGCATTATCAGAAATAATTGTGGAAGGAACACCAAATCTTGCCACAATACCTTCATAAAAATCCAGAATGTTGGCTTCATTTGCTTCCTTGAGTGCAACTGCCTATGTCCACTTGGTGAAGTAATATGTGGCTGTGAGGATCCATTTGTGACCCAAGCTTGAGTTTGGGTTGATTACTCTAATGAAATCCAACCCCCATTACATGAATGGTTCATTTACAGAGATGGGGTGGAGTGGAAGGGTTGTTAATCTTTCTTTTCCTATAAAGAAGGCACACTTCTTGCATTTTTTGACCCATGAATAATAGTCATTGAAGAGGTTAGGCCAATAATACCCAGCCTTCATGATTTTGAGAGCTGTGAATCTTGAGGAAAAGTGACCTCCTACCTCTCCATCATGGAATTCATGTAACACTTTTTCCATTTGGTTTGTTCTGATACATCTAAGGAGAATTCCATTCACATATTTCTTGAATAAAATGCCATTAACAAAAACATATGGAATAGATTGAAGTCTAAAGTACCTTCTCTTAGATTTTCTCAATCCTTGAGGGAATTGGCCTGTTTGGAGAAAGTGCATTACATCTTGAGTCCAACAAGGGGTAGGCATGGCATTAGCTAGCTTCTCTTGATCATTTTGAAGCAAAAAATGGCTTCTTCATCTGCATGTTGACTTGAAACTAGTTGTTCACACAGCCCCTTACCTCTAACCAGCTTAGTCACCTTGATATCAATTTCATATTCCATTACCTTGGTAATCCAACCAGCCCTCTTCTCATTTAAATCCTTGTTCAAGAGGAAATATTTCACACCAGCATGTGAAACTAGTAGATGTATCTTGTTATTGGACACTAAATGTCTGAATTTATTTCAAACTTCTTATCATAAGGACATGCCTTTCAATGAATGAGTACCTTACCTCATAATATTCAAGACTTGGCTAAAGAATGCAACAGGATTCTCCAATCCTTCTCCATTCAGTTGCACTAGTATGCCTGATATTGTCTCTGCACCTCCAAAGGCATACAAAGTAAAATCCTTTGAGAAATATGGATTTATAAGAGTTGGGGCCTATGCAATGGCTCTGCTTTATAGCTTCAAAGATTTCTTTTCCTTCAACAGTCACTTGAAATCCATGATTTTCTTTAACATCAATGTTAGTGGCTTGACAAGATTAGCAAAATTTGGGACAAATCTTCTAACAAAGTTAATTCTCCCCAAGAAACTTTGGAGATATTTTTTATGACTAGGCAATGGCAATGCCATAATGGCACCGACTCTTTTTGGATCAATGGTTAGCCCTTCTTTAGAGAAAATGTGACCAAGGAGTTTACCTTCATGAGATAAGAAAATATATTTCTTAGGGTTAAGAGAAACTCCAAACTCCCTGCACCTTTCAAAGACTTGCCTGAGATGAAGGAGATGATCAACTACATCCTTGGAGAACACCGTGATGTCATCAAGGTAGACAAGAACAATCTTGTTAATCAACCCTCTGAATGCCATGTCCATGGCTCTTTGGAAATGTTGCTCCAACATTTGATAGGCCAAATGACATCTTCCTATAAGCATAGGTTCCCCACTTTGTGGTGAAGGAAAGTCTTGAATTGATCCTCCTCTTTCACCATGATTTGTTATATCCTGAATACCCATCTAGGAGAGAAAATATTCCAGAACCAGCCACCATCTGTAAAATTTGTTCCATGGAGGGCAGTGGGTAATGGTCTTTCAAGGAATCCTTGTTCAAGTCTCTAAAGTCACACACATCCTGATCTCTCCATTCTTATTTCTATAGGGAACTAGATTATCACCCATGATGAGTGCTTGATGGGAAAGATGATACTTTCCTCTATTAATTTGTTCAACTCCTTATTCATTAGAGGTTCTATATGAGGATTTACAGGCCTTTGTTTCTACCTAACATGCTTAGCAATTGAGTCCAACTCAATGGTATGTTGGGCCAAATTAGGATTAAAACCTCTAAGGTCTTCATAGTTCCTAATAAAATATATCAGAAAATCATGACAAATTTTTACAAAATATGCTTCTCTTTTTCATTGCTTACCTTACCAATGCTGAGGAATTTTCCCTCACCAATTGAGATGGGCTCTGAATCTTCCCCCTTGACTATTATGTTGATTTTTCTTTTCTGAATTGGTCATTGGGGTTGAAAATGGACTCCAATGTGACTAGGCCCTTAGGAAGCTTGTTTGTTCTGAGATGAACCACTTGATCTCCATACTACTTCTCCAACTTGTTTTGGTTTCTTGAAGAAAATCAACTTCTTCTTGAAGGAAATTTACAATTTTGATCATTCTCAAACACTTTCCAACTTGTGAACATTGTCTGGTATGGTAGGCCTCACTATCACCTTGATATGAGGTTGAATTTTGTCTCTTCTTTATGTCTTCTCAAACATCAAACCTTGCTCCAACTACAGCAATCCTATCAGCATCCTGATTTTCTTTTCTTGGAATGGCATGGATGTTGAAATCTTCAAAATCCTCCAACATATCCCACACCCTATGCTTATATGCTTTGAGTAGATCATTCTTGGTCTGCATTCAATCTTCTGACCTGATTTACAATCAGTTCACTATCCCCAAATGTCTACAATTTTTGATATTTTTCTTTCTTTCCCATTGCAAGTCCATGGATGAGGACTCATACTTTGTGTGTTGTTAGAACAGCTGAATTGGAACCTTGAAAGATGAGTAATATTTCATACAACCTTAGGGGACATAAGAACTACACCTCCTCCTACACCTTGTCTTCTTCTTGACCCATCAAAGAACATTTTCCAGATGCCATTCATCTTCTTCATCATTTGGCTTGGTCACACTAGGAAGAGGTGCATTTTTTCATGCAAAAATAGATACCTTGGAAAGCTTCTTCAATCTCCTTATATGGATCATAATTATAATGTTTATGTGCCCACTCATCAAGTTTTAAGTCTGGAATTCCCTCCAATTAAGTGTCTATCTCTTGAGTGCTTGGGAAATCCTCTTCATCAAAGATTGTACAATTTGCATTGATAGGGATGGGGGTATAAGGTTTATATGGTATGTAGCAATTGGTTCAGACTTAATAGTGGTCCTTAGTGCCATACCTGGTCCTGAAGAGCATGTGAGACCAATCTGCTGATAGATATCCTCCAATTTTGGTAGTGAAATATCTAGATAGACATAGAGAAAAAAGTGGAGGTAGATCAATAATGGATACATCTTGAGAAACTGAGACATTGGGACATGCATGTAGTGTGAGGCTTAGACCTATGATAACCCCAAAAGTTCCTATTGTTTTCCCATCCAACTGCACTAACCTTTTGAAAGAGGCTCATATTTGAGGCCTAGCTGGTCTACAATCTGCTTTGGCATTACTGAGCTTTTTGCTCCAGAGTCAATCATGTAATTGTGCACTAAGTTACTTCCTATGATCAAGGATACATAGAAAGGTGGAGGCTTCATGTTTCTACTTGGTTGGCCCTCCTTTTGCTACATTGCATTGGTGAGAACCTTTTCTTGCTCCTTGGATGACTCATTTGGGGTAGGAAAGTTGGCCATAGCTTGGCATAAGGTCCCTTTGGCCAGGAATAACTAATGATTCCCACATAGATATGCTCACATTTGTTTTCTTCATCTTCTCCAAGATGTTGAAAGGAGCTGAATGATCCTTTTTTGTACCTTACTTACAACAAACCTTTTCTTACACTTGGTTCTTTATGGAAGGCTACTTTAGGCTGGCTTTACACATTTGGAAATATGTTTGAACTGCCCCCTTTTGGAGTGTCAAAGAAGGTTGAGAAGGGCCTACATTTGATGACTGTCCTTCGTCAATAGATATTTTATTAGATCTGGTATTAACAACCACACCTTGAGGAAGAGTCTGATTTATTCCAAAAAATTATTCTACTTTCCAATTCACAAGTGAAGTGTCACTTGGAGGTGGTTCTTGAGCAACCATTTGCTTTGATTTTCTTCTGCAGGGTATTTCTTGAGAAACAAATGCACTTTGCACCATCAAAGTTTGGTTTAAAATGCCATTAGGGCATGTTGCTTGGTTGTGTGGAAGATGACAAGGGAAACACCACTCATAATATTTCACAATATTTTTTTGAATAGGAACCAAAGCTTGGGATGAGCTAATGCATTGGATTCTATGGTTGAAATGGTCTAGCAGAAGGAAATTGGTTTTGATTTTATTTGCAGCTTGGGATGAAGGCTTGTTTGATGGGTAAGAGGGCTTATTTGGTTGGTATTGAGGTTGATAAGGTCTGGAATTTGGGCTTTTTCCTCTTAATGGATACCAACTCAATCCCAAGATTTTTGTAATTGCTTCATTACTTCTTGAAGCTCAATTGAGGTACTTGAGGAAGTGGATGCCTCACTAGAACTTTGATTTCTTGGGGTTGGGATATGAGATAACTCAAGTGTTTGATGGGAATTTGGGTTCTCAATCTCTGGGTAAATGGGAATTGGAGGTCTAGGAGCAAGTTTCCCAGCTTGGATAAGACTATTTTCAGCCTCTAATGGCAATTGCATAAGCACCAAGCAATGTACACCCCCATAGACTGAATCATGATAGCAATATCAAAATTTAAAGCTCTTAAAAAGTAAATAAAAACACCTTCTAGAGTTTGGTCTTACTGATATTGGAATTCTATTCCCAGGTCTTCTAAAATATGAAATTGAAGTCTGTCATGAGCTCATTGGGAGCCCTCTTTATAGTTGTTAGTTGTTCTAGCAAGGAGAGATTATCTACTTTCTCTCCAAATTAATTACAAAGGGTTGTCCCCAGCTGATTCTAATTAGTGATTGATCTTGTTACCAGACTATTGAACCATGCAAATTTCTCCCCTTGAATGAAGAAGCTAATAGCTTCATAGCCACATCTTGTTCAACAATTTGATGAATACACAAACATTGGCAATGTCTTGTATATGGTCAGCTAGAGTGGTATGATTTTCCCCAGTGAAGAAAGTAATACTCTTGAGTGTAGATGTTGGAATGGGATTATGGGAATTAAGAGCAAGAGGAATACTACCAATAAATTTAACAAATCCTAGATTTTCTTGTTGTGCCATTAAAATAGGTTTGAGAACTCTAGTAGATAATAAGAAAGGCCTATCAAGAGGTGGTGTGGAAAGGGTTCTATTTGGAGGTGAAGGTGACCTTTGAACTACTCTTCCTCTTCTTCTCCTCCTAGGTGATAGTTGCAAGTACTCAAAAACTCCTTCTTCTGTTGTTCTAGACCTTGTCTGAATTCTTCTCATGAACTTGAGGCACTTTGACTGCTAAAACTAGTAGATATGTTGTTTGGAGTTTATAGATGTGTTAGAAACTAGAGCCTCAAAAGGCTAAATTTTACCAAGATACACACCCAAACTTGGAAAAAAATGGAAATATTAACTTCTGGTCCCACCGGGTGTGCCAAAATTGTTATGTCAAAAAATTAGCACCCTAGGATTTTCATCTGAATATAGATCCCTACTTTTTGGCTAACATGGGATGATCTCACAAGTGTGGGACTTTCATAAATGAGATCAACCTCCAGAGAAGGTTGGTTCCTCTACCTAATCCTAATGCTAAGCTACTCCTAATGAATAAAATGTAATTATCTACTCCTATTCTAACAATCCAACGGACCAGGGAGAGAGAAAGTGCATAAAATGGGAAATCCTACAGCTAAGGGAGGTGATAGCACCTAAGAAGAGGGTGGAGAGACACTCTCAAACGAGGGAAAAGGAAGAGAAAATTAGAAAGATAGGACAAACATAAGTATCATAGTCCCAAACTCATTTAAACTACCATTTCAAAGACACAACAAACTTAAATCCTGCAAAGAGAACAAAAGATGCACAAAATACCCACAAATGAAATGAAAAGCATGAAATTGCAAAAAATCACAAGCTAGGACCGATTGATAGCCACAAAAAAGTATCTTATTTCTTTAGAAGGATGCACAATACATTACAGTGAAGGGAAAAGGTAAGATTCACCAAGAATAAGCTCAAATATGAGGTCTAAATCCCATATATGTAGCACTTGAGAAAGAGTGCACAAGTATTAAAATAATATCCAACCCTTACAAAAGAGTTGCTCTTTTCTATATATAGAAAAATGGGAAGAGAGAAGAGGGCAAAATGGAAGGAAGTTCGGATTTGATCTTGTTAATAATGAAGATCTATTTTTCTGCCACATGACATGTCAAGCCTCAACCAACATTAATTATGTATTAAAACATCATGGGTACCCTGTCAAACTCATCCACTATATCTTTTTTCTTGTAGGAGAAGGTAAGATCCCATATTTTGTCAATTCGAGTGGTTGAGCTACTTACTACAACACATTAATGGCGAGATCATCATTTTCCTATTTTCCACCTCCTAAATGCCACCAAAATATGACTTTGATCATGCCAAATTGAAGGGCTTGAGGATACCTTTCTAATGATATACATTTTGCGTGATTTTGAGCTCTGAATCGAAAGATATGGCCACTTAAAGTTCTGCATGTCGGGATGCACATGGGTTTGACACCTGAAAACCCTTGATTGGTTCAGGGACTAGCATTTTCCAACATGTACTCGCTTCAAAATTTTCCATGTGTCAGTATCCCATTGGGTTGTGGTATTGGGATATGCTTCCCTTTACTTCTCCTTTTTCCTTTGCTTTAAAATACGGGTTAATAAATCTTCGCCACGTTACCTTCTGGGTGTCAGAGTATCCTTGCCTTTTTCAGTTCTTTAGAATTTCCAGCCAATAGAATGTTGCCACATTCCTTCAAAAGCCACTTTTCAACTATCACATGATTGATCATTGCGAAGTGTGAGCCAATGAGAAGGCTTCACGCACTTTACATGTCAATCATTTTGATTTCTGCTTCTGACATCCACGAACCATCATCTAATGAGATCATTCCACACCCCTGCACCATGTCAGACTCTTATCAGCCTTATCTTCTAATTACGAAGTGTGAGCCAATGAGAAATCTCCATGCACATTGCATTGTCAGTCTTTCTTTGGACTCCTCGGCCTGCTGTGAAGCATTAGCCAATGGGGAAGCTCCGTGTAGCTTCAAGCTTCACATTTGTTATGACCTGATAACTTTGAATCATAACTTGCTACCTTGAGGGACTTAGAAACTTTTTTCTTTGAAGTTGCGGCCACGCAACACACCTTGACCTGGATGACTTTACGGACTCAACGAAATATAAAACCCGGTTAACTCCGGGGACTTTACATTCACTAGAGCTCATTGTCTTAGGCATTTTTGGAATGCCGCCACGTGCTCCTACTGATGTTGATGTTGAAAATGATGGGTATTTGGATGTCAAATGAATTTTATAAACAAACCGTGAATGTTTTAAACTGTGTTCCCTTAGGTTTTTTGAATTGCAACAATTTAACGTTCAATTAACCATCCCAGACCTAAAAAAATGGCTAAGTCCATTTTTTAGACTTTGTAAAAGCCAAAAATAACTCACGGGGTGATTTTGGATAACAACAAGTGAATACAAACCTTTCACCCCAATCATAGGAGCATGATGTGATAAAATTGAAGTGTTTCCCCACGTCAAAAATGTAAAATATGTGATCACATGGAAAATACATTTATTAAATCTATAGATGAATATAAATTGATGTATGAAAAAACTATAGTGCACAAAATGAAAAAATCATGAAACTGCACTTAATTTCCCCTTGTGTGCTTGCATAAAAAATGCACAAAGATATCATGTGAGACCTAGAATTTAGGTAACTATATGACCATATAGCATTTGGGTATCTATGTCACCATCAAACATTAGGCATCTATATCACCATCAAGCATTAGAAAGCTACGTCATAGTCTATCATTAAGGTAGCTAAGTCAACATCAAACATTATATAGCTAAGTCGTCATTGTATCAATCATGAAGTTAATACATGCTAATATAACAAAGTAAATGTCATAAGTGTGATTGAATCGGTGAAATGAACTTGTGGCAAGTCCATGTAAACTTTTTATAAAACTATAAATTATAATTATGAACCATCCCAAGTCTATATAAACTTGTCAAATGTCACATATGAGCCTATACTATGTAATGATAAACCATCCTAAGTCCATGAAAAAATTATAAATGTATGTAATGTGAAGATGAAACATCCCAAGTCCATGAAAACATGATATTAAACTTGTATATGTCTTGAATAACTATATATGAATTGTGTAAATCCCATCACCTTGTCTACCTTGCGGCACTTTTTCCATGATCTATATGAACTTATGGAAGATCCAACAATATCTCCCCTTTTGAGATGAGGGGACATTGTTATGTATCCCTTATCCTAAAACAAAAAGGGCTACTTACACAAAGTGTACAATCAAAGCATCTAGGATGTGAACCATATATAACATGTAAAATAAAATTGGTCTCATAAGCCATGTACATAAGATATGATCATTGGAAAGAAAATACAAGTTGTCATCTCATGGACATGCATATAATAAGCATATCCACTAATCTAGCGAAATCAATAGCTAAGAGTGCAAAAATGAATACTAGAGTAGGATGCAAGTAGTCATATGACTCAACATATAATGAATCCTTTGGGAATTATGACATGACATGCCCTTCATAAATAAAATATAATTGACAAAAGGTGATGAGTCAAACAATGCTAGTATAATTAGTTATGTGTGGAAGAAAGCATGTGTCCATCAATAGTACTAAGAGCAATACATAAATAAAGATATGTTTCAATCAATGTGTTATGAGTAATGTATAAATTTAGAGATGTACCAATCAATGTGTTATCAACAATGTGTCTAGCTCAAGAGATGTACAAATCAACGTGTTCTAAGAAATATGTGTCCTAAACAATGTGTTTCATAGAAAATGTGTATCTAAAATAATGTGTCTCAAGTATTATGCCGTAAGTGAGGTGTTCTTATCAATATCTATGTATTGACTAATGTGTCCAAGAAGCAACATGGGTCATAGGAACCATGTGTAATTGAATGAGAATACAATAACCAATGCATAGATCAAACAAATCATAAAACGAACAATGCCTAGAGAAAACAACAAATGAATAAAACATTTTCATAGAGCATATAGTGGCACAAAGAAAAAGATTTCGTAGAGTAGATAAAACATAAAGTGAAAAATGACATAGAGAAATTAAAGCATACAAGTAAATAGTGCATGGAGCATACAAGTGCTTAGAACAATCCAATCATTGAAGAAAATAGTGCATAGATAAATCAAGGTATAGAAGCAAACAATACATAGAGAAAACAAATGCATAGATAAATCATGACATAAAAGGAAAAATGCATAACACATACAAGGGATAGAGAAACCAAGTGCATAGAGGAATAACATATCAAATAATGTGTAGTAAACAATGCACCTAGATCAATTCATGTGTAATAAACAATGCACCTAGATCAAGTCATGTATGTGTAAACACTAAATTTGGTAACTTGTCTTTGTGCATTGCCAAGTTTGACCATGCTCCCTTGCTAAGACAAATGATTACATTTAGAATCCAATCTTCTCATCTCTCTAGCTCTTCTACAACTTGCTTACCTTTACACTCTACTCTATCAATGGTTTTGAGAATATTCTTTTATCAAAGCAACATAAAATCTCCTATATTCATGACACGACTTTCAATTTTGGTATTCATCTTTCCTTTTCAAAAAACATTTACAAGGCTTGGGATGTAGGGTCTAGTCTTGGTCGACTTGTACAGTCCCGCCCCTTCACATTCACCGTATATGATTTAAATTTCAATTCTTTTTTTGGGTTGTTTTATCTTTCTAAGCTAGGCCTTATTAGACTATTTCACATATGAAAGGCTATATATGAAATTCATTATCACTTTATAACTCACCTGACACTCTTAGAAGCTAATATTGCAAGTATCTTTCCAAAATAACTCAAAGGGTTCCTAAATATACACAATTTAGTTGCTCATCATCTAGGGAAATCCATACTACAAGTATGAACCACTCAACCAAGTCAAATAGTCTAGCTTCCTCTATTTTCAAACATACAAAAGTTATAGAGCCATGTTTTAGAAAGTAAAATTTCACTCCAAGAATCACACAAGAGTTTCAATCAACAAAGGGTTATGTTACATAGCTAAGACACACCACATCTCACAACTACCACACTAGGTACATTTTATAATACATAGTTAACCCACTATATTGGCGTCAATAGACACGAGGGAATCTATAAGGGGTTGATTAGCTATACACTGTTGCAAAATTGCCTAGGATAACTGCATAAGGCTTGATTCTACAATGAGGGAATGTAGTCCAACATTTGGATTGGTTCAGTAGTTAGGAGTCTAACTGCCAAGGGTATTCAAACCTCACCACACACATGTTTCTTCGTTTTTTTTATTAATGCTTTGATAAAGGGTTTTACAGGTTGTTAGGATTTCTAATTTTTTGTAGGTTATTATTGATGGGTCGCTATGATATCTAATCATTTTAATCAACCAATTTGAAGTTGATGTCATTTTAACCAGGGATGGTGTTCTAGGAAGTATGTAATGAAGAAAATAAACATATAACTAGTTGTAGTGGTTATGGTTTTTTTTTGGGTGTTATCTATTTTTTTGAGTCTATCTATTCACTTCACTAACTACTGAAAGTAATAAATCTAAGCTACTTAGAATTAAACTACAACACAAAAAAAAATAGTCTACAATGGTCCGCATGTGGTATGCCATGAGACCATATTCATTTTGTGCATATTCTAAAATCATTGCATTCCATGAGACCAAATTTCTTTGAGGTAGGCTGACAATGGTTTGCATGCATTATGTTTGTTCCCACATTTACATGCATGACAACCAGGGCATTAACATCTACAACATATGAAATATATCCTTTTTACAAAGATTTGGTGGATGCCCTTATTGTCAAACATCTAACAGAAGTGTGTAGGTTAAATGAGATTCAAATGATGAGAACATTAATGAGAGGTAAAAGAATAAAAAGGAAACATATATAATTTTATTGTTGTATTTATCCAAGAAAACAAATAACGATTATCTTATTGAAAAACTAATGAAATTCAATTTTATGGATGAATTATCATACAGAGGTCAAATGGACACCAAATTTAATGTCGAGGATAAAGGTGAATTCACTCCATTACAACCTTGGTTGTCGTTGTATGAATGCCTCTCGAATAAATTATCATATGTCATTATTAAGGTTTCATAATTGCAAAAAAAGTGTGATCTCGAGTTAGTTACCCTAAAAAATTTCACCCACAACACTACATTGAATCACAATGCTTCACATGTGCGTATGACTAAGCAAAAATAGAAAGGGGCACTACATCGTCTGTCTAATCGAACCTAATATTGTTAGAGTAGGTATTTACGTTAGCTCATGTTCACCTAGGTAATTTATTTACCTTTATTGTATTTATTCTCACCCACTTATGTGTGTGGATATTTCTTTTATCTTATTTAGATATTAGGAGATGTTATCTAGTTGTTAGGTATAGTTCTTTCCTTGATCTATGGTATTGACTAGTTCTTTCCTTGATCTATGGTATTGACTAGATCCTTGATGTCTAGTTCTCTCCTAAATCTATGGTCTTGACTAGTTCTCTGATGACTAGTTATTTCCTTGATTTATGGCTTGATCTACGACCTTGACAGGTTCTTAGATTGTTATTCCTTGCCTATTTAAGCAAGGCCCATTCTCATTGTATTGCATTGAGTTCCATAATAATATATGATATTGCTGCTCATTTGTTTGCAAAGGTTTATGTAAAGTTATTATGACAAATTACTTTCATCTAATTGATCGTGATGTTTGATTAGCATCTGTGTTCTTGGCTTGGTACGATTTGGTTATCGTTCCATTCAAATATATCCTAAGCTAGTAAAAATTTCTCAAATAATAATATTTGATCACGAAATAACAACAAATAATGTTCAAATATGGATAATTTTCCTCAAATTTATCTACATCTATCCCATCATGCATAACACGTGCCTAATCGAGACATAATCTAGTCATTTTTCTCAAATAACGACATTTGATCATAAAATAACAACAAATGGTGCTCATATATGCCTAATTTTCACAAGACCTCCCTATATCTATTTATCGTAATCTATAAAAAATTACTCAAATAATGACATTCGCTTTTGAAAAAATGTAAATGGTTACCACATATTCTTGTTTTTCTATAATCTAACTCTATATATCTTATTGTCACGAATCATGCCCAATTTGATCAAGTATTCTTACTTAATGACATTCAATTACGAAACAACAAAAAATGGTGCTCGAACATGCTTGTTTTCCTCCAAATCTACCTTCACGTACTTGGTAGCACCAATATTATGTTGTTCCATGTTTTTTGCAATCTTTTTCTTAGATTAAAGCACAATCAATACAAACTATTTTTCATGGGTGAAAACAAACATCTAAAAAATTAGCAACATACTTGAAGGGCATCTAGTTGTTTCATCTTCAACAACCAAGTCGAAAAAACTTGAGACATAATAATCTTCATATCTAGGGCTGAGGGAGATTAGGAACTCATAAATAAAAGTGTATGAAACCACAATTAGAGTAATCATCTTATTTTTAATCATATTTAATACATCTCATAAAAATGATCTTGTTTCTTGACATTTAAAAAATTTATAGTGCACCCTCATCTCCAAGGAAATTTAGTGCTTTCCTAGCATCCTCATCAACTAATTATTTGATTTCTTGATGTCAACTCATTTATCACGATTTATACCAAATATGGAAGCTTTATAACCATTATTAAGTAATTGGTATGGATGTTTTTCTATTTTTTTCCCTTTTTAAACCATGAAAGTAGATATTGGTGGGGTTTGGTCTTGATTACCTCACCAATTATGATACTTTCATCTAATTTCCTTAATTTTACTACAATTTTCATAATTTTTCACTAATTTTTAAATTTAGCACAAATTTCCAAAATTTGTCACTAATTTTGCAATATTTTAAACCTAATTTACACTAATTTTTCTACTTACCCTAATTTATCTCAAATTTATCTATAATTTCATCTAATTTTAGTTTAATTTTCCAAATTTTCCACTAACTTCCCTAATTTTATACAATTTTCTAGTTTACCCTAATTTATCACTTATTTGTCTCAATTTCACACCAATTTTTCTATTTTTTCATCAATTCTCTTAATATTATGCTACTTGCCCTAATTTTATCCCAATTCTTCTTATTTCCCACAGACTCAAAATCACACACTTGGTAAATTTCTAGGTCCTAAACGCATGCTAACATTTACATGATTCCTAAGCAAGAAAAATAGTAATTGACAACTATCTTTGGCCTCTTTGCTTTGTCTTTTGTTTTCCATTTAGTCTTGCACACCCTATAATCCATTTGGAACTTTACTAATTTATATTTTATGGCTTCAAACACCAGTGCCCAACGAGGAAAATACTGCTCAGGTGCTCATGTCCCCTCTAGGCGCCCCTGACCCTTTCTTGCTTTACTCATTCTTTTTGGGTCTATTTTATATTTTGGGCATCTATTTCACTTATAGGTAGGCCTTTTAGTTGTCAATTATGAAACTCAAAGAAGGGAATCATATAAATACACAGTTATGTATTTGTTGGCGAGAAAAAAATTCGGGTGTACAAACTTGTGGATTTCTTTCCAACGCTCTAGGAATCTAAGTCCCTCTACTTAACTAGTGTAGCTTGTCGTATGTGCACGTGCGCAAGTAAAGGTGGATTTTCCTGGTGGCCTTGTGCCTAGGGATCCAAGAGGGGAACTCCACTAAACTTGTGGCAAAGCTAGCAATCTCTTGTTAGGGAATCATTTGTTTGAAGAGTGGGAAAGGGGGAGTGGGAAAGGGGAGTGAGAAAAGAGGTAGGAGAACTAATGTTACAAGTAGAAAATCATACTTCCTGCACACACTAGTTAGAAATTTCATCACACGCACTAAAATTAGGAAGAAAAAATACTGCAAACAACAACAAGACCAAATAGAATTTAATGAACACAAAGTATCAGTAAACCCCTTAGTCAAAAAGGGCTCGAAACTCCTTCTTGTATTGATGCTCAAGCAAAAATTGTACATAGTATGAGAATGGAAGACATTGAGAATATGGGAAAAGTGGCTAACTCTTTTCACTCACAATTGAACACAATCTCTCTCATGAACTTACAAAAATACAACCAGCTAGAATAATTTCATAATTAGAACCCCTTGGAATGAAGAGCTCATTACAATTTATAGTGCTTTGGAATTCTCCTCGCCTACCCCCCATCGGCCCTTCATATGTCACGAGACTTTTCATATTCTTAGGAGAACATTAAGTCCCATTTTATAACTTAAGGGTGACTTATTACATTGAAAAAGTGCAACCCCCCAATGTCAAATTAGAACATTGAGGAGAGAGGAAGTTGAGGGATGAGAGGAGAGAGAGAGAGAAAAGGAAGGAGGAAGGATGATGTCAATGATGATAGATTCTGCCTTTGATAAAGTCCACCGATCCTTCCAGATGACTCAATGAAACACTCCAATGTGATGATCTCTGAATCTCTGAACTCTTGCGCATGCTGAAGAACTTCATTTTGATGATGTGTGAACACCGTGTTTAAATGCATTGTCGCATGACTCATTCGGTGACCGTGGGCATCACTCATGGAGATCTATTCTGAATAAATATTTTCCTGAGTCCCTTCAATGTTGCAGCACTGCTTGACTAATTCAGACATGATCATGATGGAGCATCTTATGAATGATCTGATGGTGTCGATTGTAAATTCCACTGCCTGCATACCAAGCAAAGCATGAAATGAGTGTTGAAAGACACTATTGACATCCTCACTGTCACCTACTCTATATAGTATGATGATAGAGAGTGTAATTTTTTCTATCTCTTACTCGGAAGAGAAAGGCTGTGCTGGATTCTACCCTATCCATTTATGCTTCATGATTTCTTCAAAAAAAAATACCTTACTATTTTTAGTAAGTATGAAAAATCAGCTACCTCAAACCTCAACTGGATGTTGCAACTCAGATTTCCCTATATCCTTGCATTCCTCTCACCTTCTAGATCATTTTTCTATTTTTGGCAGGTGCTCGTGGGACCACTTACTATTTTTAGTAAGTTTCAATTTTGGACCAAGATGACCATTTCGGGCGATCTCTCCTTGCAATACATCTTCTGTGTTTAATGCCTTTTTCAAAGTTTCTTTAATTGACAACTTTCCCGAAATGACAATCCTCCATGTAGAAGGCCTGCTATTTTTGGAAAGTGAACCTCCAGTGGTCGGATCACTGTAAAATAAAGTTTTCTGATATGGGTTTTTTTCCCAATATCACCCCTCTGAAATCTTGGACCTATCCGCTCAATAGTTTGTGAGATTTTAAAGTTTTTAAATTTTGAGCTGGCAGTGCTTCTGGACATGGCAACCATTAATGGACCTTGAAAATTATAGGTTTGGTTTTCTCCTCTATTTTTGAAAAAAATTATATTTTTGATATGAGTTTTTTCTTCTTGTGCTCTAGGTGAAATCTTGTTTCAATCCGACAACTGGTTTGACGGGAAATCAACGTTTTTCTTCGTTGAGCCGGAAAGGAGATTTCTTTGTTGTGAATGATTTATGGCACGAGAGGAGTGTTTGAAGGTATGTTTCTGATGGTTTTGAATAGAGGAACGAACATAAAAAAGTTTTGTCAATTCGTGCATCTGTTTGCAAGATTTCTGCAAGTTTTGATTTCACGACAATGAGGATTTTCTATTGTTCTTCTTCTCCATTCTTCATTTCTTCTTCTTAGCTCGATGAAAACTCCTTCTAAGACCTGTATATCACCATGGGAAAGGTATTTTGATGCCTTAGTTGAGCTGGTTTGAAATTTGGCAATGGCGGAGTGATGGTAGGAAGTTGCAGAGGAAGTGTGCAGATATGGCTGTGCACGAGAGTGTTAGCAGTTAGAAGCGGGAAACAGGTGAGTATTTAATATTTTAAAATTAAAGATGAGAAGAGAGTTGGGTGTATTTTTCAAGGATTGATTTACCTAACATGTGAGAGATGTGAGGGACATCAAATTCCATGGCGAGCAAGGCAACATGTGGCGGGGATCCGACGATAGGGAATGAAGGCTCAAAAAATCAGCTTTAAAGCACTGAGGGGCTAGAAGCGGGTCATATGGGTGACCAAAAGTATCCCTTGGGGGCTGGGTGCATTTTTCAAGGTTTCATGTCCCTGACCTATGAGCGACATGAGGGACATCAAATTCCATGGCACTCTTGGAGCTGACACGTGTCGAAGATTTGACGATAGGGAATTTGAGCTCCCACGAGCACCCAGGGGCTGAACTAGCGATCTTGGAGGTTGCATAAGGATATAGAGGTCATATGGGGTTTGGGTGATTTTTTCAAGGTTTGATGTCCCTGATCTTGAGGGACAAAAAATCCCGCTAGGCTCCTGGAGCTGACACATGTCCTCCAAAAATTTGGCTAACTCCCAAACTCGCTCTAAGAGGACAACTTGAAATGACGATAACGTGAGCTCCCAATGGATGGTTTTGATGAAATTTTATATGATCCTGACTAGAAATGTCCTTTAGAATCCAATTTTGGGTGTCTCAAGTCTTGATTCTTCCATTTAATCCCTAAAAAATAGGATTTTTGATTTGGTAATCTACCTGTGTGTGTGTGAAAAATTGCTTGCAAACCTAATGCTCCAAAGTGTTGTGAAAAAAATAATTTCACCATATTTTAGGGATTGTAATTATATTTCAGGTGATGTTTTGTTTTTATCCTAACTCCATCTAGAGCTTCTAGAATCACCTTTGGAAGCTCAACAACTATTTTGGCCTATGCACTGCCTAGGCTTGTGAACCCTGATTTTGATCAAACTGCCCCAAACTCCTCAAATATTCCATGAATATTCTAAAATCACTTCCATGATGTTTCTAGGCATTCAATTCACCTCCATTTTTCTTTTGGCTCCCCCGTTCCACTCCAGGGGGGTTTCTCTAGTCCTGGGAAGGTCAATGATAACCCTTCGCAACACTGCCCAGAGATAGCATTTTTTAAGAACTCCTAAAATCACATAGGGGTTGATTTGAATTTCCTAATTCACCTAGGGGGATGTTTTAAAATCAACTGGGAGGTCATTGGAACTTACTAGGTAGACCTGGGGTGCCTCAAAAGGGTAAAACATGAAAAATTTGGTATAGGGGTATATTTGTCATGCTTGTGACAATTTCCATGTTACACATTTGCATGACAACAATGTTCAAAATCGAGGACCAAGAACTAAACATTACTATCATCACCTAAGCCTGCATTCAAAAGGTACCTAAAACACTCAAATGGATTCATCTAGCATTTACTCAAGGGACAAGGGACTGCATACTCTGTATACACAACATAATGTTGGTTGGATATATTTGTCAAAGAAAAAATATGAGGTTCAATCACAGTATACGGGACTACGTCCCTTGTCATATAAAGGGGAGGCGCCATGTTTATTACTAATCTAAAACACACCAGAAGATATATACAATATTCACACTATTCTAACCATCAGGGTTGGGATCTCATCCCAACAAACGTGTTCTTAGTCAAACAATAAGAATGTAGGGAAATAACGTAGAATAAAATGAATAATGAACTAGATAGTGAAAGAATATAATAAGATAGGAATGTGCTTTCTCTTAATAAAATGCATATCAAAAGACAATCACACATGTTTTAAATTGTAATATCTTGCAAGATATTTGATAAACCACATACTTAAAGAAAAGAACAATTTAAAACATTGAACATAGGAACAATACCTCAAATATCAAAGATATCCCACAACAAAAAGTTTGCAATGACTATCTTTTATTCTTCTAAGATCAAAAGAAAACAAAAAGTATTTCTCTTTTTCAACTTTAGCCTCTATGTCATATCAAAAACTTCCAGCTCTTTGGAATGTTATAGCATCTCATATATATAAAGAAGGGGAGGAGAGAAAATAGGAAACAATTAGTTCACTTGACTAATTATCACATGGAGATCCAGTCAATCCTTCCAAGTTCATAGGATGTTGAAAAAATATGTAAAAAGACATGTCAAACAGAAAATAAAAATGACATGACAAGTTCATCACTCAAACTTGTCTTTTTCTTCAGCTTGTGCTGCTTGCCTATCAAAAAATTCCTGAAACTTTAGTATCATATCTCACGATTTTTATTCATATGGTCCACAGGAGTAGTGATTTAGGACCTCACGTGTTTCTTGTGTGTTGCTAACAATCCATGGAAGTCTTCAGAATTTTTGGTTATATTTGGACAAGGTGCTCAGAACACCTTCGGAGAGGATTACCTTATCAATAGCTACCATATCAATTTTTTCACCTACTGTAGATTCCTTCTCAACTAGTTCCTAAAACACTTTGTATAGATCATCAACAGGTAGAATGTTTAGGCTATCATCTAGAAATCTTGTGAAGATATTTGACAATTCTTCATCAAATTCACTGGTAACATCGAAAACTTGATCCTTTGATTCTCTTAGTTTTCTACAAGATTCATTAAGGATTTTGACTTGAAATTCAATCGCTTTGTAAAAATCAAAATGCTTATCAAAATTTGGAACTACTCCTTTAACCAAGGTTTCCGAAGGACTATTTTTAAGCGCATTGAGAGCTTCCAAAGTTAACTCCAAATTACTAATTTCCTCAAGGAGTTCATCATTTAACTTATCAACATATTTCCTTGATCCCTCCAGAGAGTTGAAGACATTCACCGAATCACTAAGAACTCTCTTTCCTTGAACAAGAAGACATTGAATCCATTCATTAACAACTCTACACTTCTCATTAAACTTTTCCATTCTAGGTACTGATGAGAAATTGAAACAAATGGGGGTAGGCATAGGAGTTTTTATCTGCATCTGGGAAGGATTGGAGAGTTTGAGTAACACTTTCGTCAACTATTCAACTTTTTATTTCAATTCATCCCTAGATACCTTAGTCTCTTTGAGCTTCTTACTAAGAACATTCACAACACTCTGAACATCCTGTAGGGCACCTTAAACAGTAACCTTTCCAAGATCAATCCTTTTGATATGATAATTTGCAGCCATATGGTGATCTTTGCAATTTTTTGACTGGATGCGTCAACTGAGATCCGAGAAATGGTCTTGGTTTTCTTAGTTGATCAGGTAGGTGTTGGATTTAATGAGTTGAAATCAAAGCTTCAGGTGGAACAACCACTTTCCACTTCACTGGAGTCTGGCTAACTAACCATGTGGGAGCTAAAGTAGAAGATGAATCAAGGAGGGGAATTGAGATTGTTCTAGAGGAAGTTGGAGGAGTTGGCAAAGTGGTGATCAGGGATGGAGGAGTGGAGAGAAATGTGGTAACAATGGTAGATGACATATGCGGAGAAATGGTAATGGAGATTGGTATCCCAAAAGACACTGGTAACTCCAAAGTCAATCCTACTCTACTCGAAAGAGGGGATAAGGATGAGAAAAAAATTCCCATGGTGGATGCAAGTGGTGATGGTGGAAATGGGAGGGGAATGAGGAGGAGAGGAAAGAATGAGAGAAGGAGAATAAATGGAAGGAAGCACTGGAGATGACTGAGAGGATACAAACACAGAAGGAGTGTCAAGAGCAGAAGAAGTGAGAGGCAGATCAACCACAATGCTTGCTAGAAATTCCTCTAGGATTGATGGGAGGGGGAGAATCAAGAACCAAAACTGATGTAGAAGGTGCAACAGATGGAAAAGGTTGATACTTTCCTCCACTTCAAACAAACTTAAATTTCAACTTTTTCGATGGGCTTGCACCTTTATCCTTTTCCACATGTGAGGGGCCCGCCTCTGATGTGGATGTGATAGGTATATTTGGAAAATTTGGTTCCTTGGGCTACATACCCCATGAATATAACCATGCCTTTGTTCAAAAAAGGGTTTGGGTGGCTCTCTCTTGTATAGATGATTTTTCCTTGACTGACCAATTGATTGTTGGGAACCTGGCGTTGTCACCATCCATTTGCTTGTACATAGTGTTCTACAATTCTCTCATTGTCAATCACATTTTTAGGAAACCTTAGCGAGATTTAACATACTTATCTCATCCAAAGTTAACCTACTATTATATTTTATTCTAACCATGACCTCATCCTTGAGATCAATCCAAATGTCCCTTGAGATCTGGAATGTGAAGTTGTTGGGAACCTGGCGTTGTCACCATCCATTTGCTTGTACATAGTTTCTACAATTCTCTCATTGTCAATTACATTTTTAGGAAACCTTAGCGAGATTCAACATACTTATCTCATCCAAAGTCAACCTACTATTATATTTTATTCTAACCATGACCTCATCCTTGAGATCAATCCAAATTTCCTTGAGATCTGGAATGTGAAGTTGCATTGTTCCATGAGCCTTGAGCACACCTCAAAAATCAAATTTTGGCCTTGACTTAATAGTCTTCTTAATATTATCTTGCAACTCATAGACCACACTTTTGGCTTTGATTATTGAGGGAACATGTACATCTCCCAATTGATATATGAAATGAAATGCCAACTTTATGCTTACTTTGTTGAAACTTGTGAAAATCCAAGAGTTGTCAAACCAATTTCATGAGAACTAATTTATTGCCCAGATATATAAGAAGACACATAGGTGCTTTTGAAAATATGATAACCCATAAATATGTAAACTTTATGAATTGTAAAAAGATGCAAACCCACTTAGATACCTCGTTCCATGCATCATATGGGACTCTTCACTTTCTAATATCATGATCTAATCTGCAAATAATCTTGTAGAAGAAGGTTCCATTAACCCTTCTGTATTGATCCACACTTCCCTTCAAAGAAAAGTGAGGATTGAACTTGTAGGTGTGATCAGTAGACCAGTTACCTTTTGAATCCAACCTAGGATAATTTCTCATTCTAGCGGCAACGTAGGTGACATAGGACATCATATAAAACTTGTGTATAGAGAGGACTGCCTTCATCAAAGTATCAATGTTATCACTAATGAATGATCCCCAATCAAGACACTGCTCAATATTTTTAATAATGACGATGAACTGATACATCCATTTGTGAAACTCTTTATATTCCAAGATCCCAAATATCCTATTAAGGAGTGTGATAATGCCACTGATTTCCAAACTAAAATCACTCCTAGGAATAGTCCTTGGAAACCTCGATACAATGGCCTTAGGTTTGATCGGGAGCTTTTTATTTACATTTCTAACATAGTTGTCAAAATCATTATCCCAGGCCTATTTTGCCACTTGAAGATTTGAGCCACCATACTCCTCAAAACTTGGAATATTGAGGAGTTCATTGAAATAATCAGTGTCTAAACCTCCTCTAGTTGGTTTTGTATTGATCGTGAGTTTGATTCATAGTGGCTGATACATGCAAGGTTAAATTCAGGACATTGAGAAAAAACAAGGAAGGAAACTGCTAGAGGTAATCCATTGACACAAATAGATTGCATCCATGAAGTTTGTGAGAAAATTTTAACTCTTCCCCAAAACTCTTCCATATCTACATGTCCCAACTATGTGTCCCTAATATAAAAATTCGAATCAACATTTGAGGGAGCCATAACACTCTGATACTTGTATTTCATTTCTTTTGTTCCTTCCTTCTTACCCTTTCCCTTTCCTAAATCAGACATGGGGAACTTGCAACAAAGCTTCCTGGAAGACTTGAAAAAGAATCGGGTTATGGGGCCTGATAAATAACTGTAAAATTATGACAAACTGAGTCGGGAAAATAACATTGTCAAAAAACTGAGAAAACTTGATACATTGTTGGGGGTTTGAATATGCTTTGTAGTTGAGGAAACCCAACACATTGTGGAATACGAGCTTTGTTTTGCAGGATAAAAATTCGGATACACTGTGGAAGTCAGGGGCCTGTCGAGTAGCTAGAAAAGTTCAAATCATTTGATCGAGAAAATGACCTATATAGGCATGTGCAAAACCCAATTATACAATTTAGACATAAAACGTTGATCTTTGTTTCCAATTCTTCAAAATTTTAAGTCCATGAAAGTGAAAAATGATTCAACATTTTGATTGATATCCAAACATAACTGACTAGGGTGAAACATAAAGAGGAAAATGGGGAGAGGACCTATTTCACTCAAATGCAACCAAGGGCATTGATATCTCTCAGAAGTGTACCCTGTTTGAGGGATGACAGCAAAGGTTCTAAGATTGCTTTCTCCCTCACTTCTGGAGATACAATGGAAACACCTCAGGGCTGTGGGTATCCCTATGTTGAGGTGAATCTCCAGGATTACAATGCCGGTTCCTTATTGATGTATCCCAAACTAATTTTTTTGGGGTTTTAAGGGTAAAAAGATGGTTGTAACTGAAATTAAATAGGGTGATACACCAAAATTATTGAGGGATTTGACTAAGCACATGCACAATTTATTGAGAATAGATTACCATAGCATGAACCAATGGGTTTAAGCTAAATCCTGAGGCAAAACACTTATGTGTTGAGGGATAAATCAAAACAACACAACAAGATAACATGCACACTATAAGACTAAGCAGAAAACACCAAATTTGTAGCAAGGTAAGATAATTAATTCAGGGAATTAAAATCCACAAGAGCTAATAAAAAAGATGGCACACCATTGTAAATAATTGGAAAGACAATAACTAGTTCTCATTCAAGGGAAAAACTGACAAAAATTTGCTTCAACACTCCTACATCGAAACAATCCTCCTTGTGCTTTGCCAATGCACACAATATATAAAAAAAATATTCACCCAACCCTCATAAAAATAGGCTGCTGTCTGAACTCGCCCATACATGATAATTTTAGCCTTTATCATGATTAAATAAAGAGATAAAATAAACACGCTATTTACAATGAGGAAAAAATAACCTTTAATTAAAAAAAAAAATTAGTCAAAGTGCAGTTGAGCTGCTCTATTTCCATTACAATAAATAATTTGGGTGAATATTTTGGCTAATTTTAGCCCTTGATTGATGTGTAAGTCTCCTTTTGCAAGTGCATGATCTTTGTCTTCTTCTGCATGATGTGACACCTATGTTCTTTATCCACTTGCAATGATATTTTGTTTTCTTCTTTGATCTTTCCTCTTGTGATAACATGCAAAAAATTACATTCTGTACAAAAATAATGCCTTTAATCTCTTTTAACTTAGAAAAAACATTCAAATCCACCTGTGGGGACCACATATGCACATGTGTAAAAAAAGAATATCCTCTCCTTTATACGAGGCCTCTTTAGCAAAGTTTAAGGCAAGTTTACAATTTTTTAAGGTAATTATTTACCCCTCAAAAATAATGAGCATGGGCATACATTAGCTTGAATAATAATCAAATGATTATTAGAACCCCCTTTATAATTATTTGCCACCTTTTGAATGTTACAAGGTCATAGGACCTTTAACATTGGTCATCTTTGTTTAATTTGATCATTGCATAAACCTTGTTTGACATATATTTTATCATTGCAAATATTATTGGTCGGGATCCTTTTTTTGATCATGTGGTCAGTCCCCTTACTCATGTTGTGACATCGATGGTTATGTTTTTGGACCTGAGTAAGGTCAATGCAAATAATAATTTTCGAACGGGACACAAGTCCCCCCTCCACGATGATTCGACTCTTCCAATTTATTGTTGCTTGACACATGCACTATTTTTTGAACCATGGTTGGGTTACTGATGACTGCAGTTAAGGTTGGAATTTACATTTGTGATTATTTGATCTGTACTATGTGATCTCCATCGTCGATCCTTTTGTAGTGGTTAAGTGGTGATTGACATGGAAACTGGTGATTTGAACTATGACCATTGATCTTTGTACTCTTAAAGTTTGAACCGTTGATCTCAATGTACCTTGGTCCTTGGCGAGGTAGACTAACTCAACCATGTGGTTAATCCAAAAAAAATGAATGCAATTTCTCATTTTGTCATTTTCACTTTTGAAGCCATTGACTTGGTGAAGCCCTGGATTTTTTTTTTCCAGACCGCAATTATTCCCTTTTTCGAGCCCGATTATGTGCATTTCTAGCCTTTGTGAGGCTCTGTGAGTGTCAATACTCGGATATTCCACCATTTTTTACTTCTTTTGAGCTCTATGTTTTCCTTTGTTTACTTAGAGTTGGCCGCCATTTGTAAAATAAGGCGAGCTCGTCATTTGATAACTGTAGATGCTCCATTTTATTTACTTCTTTGAGATTTCCTTTACTGTAACTCGATAATGGTTGAAACCCTTATTGTTTTTATTTCATGTGCTTTGACACTTCACCTATTTTTTGCATTTTATGTGTGTTTCCTCAAACTGAAATCACCCTTGAGTTGGAAACTTGTTATGGGTCATCACTTATCTTTGTGTAATTTGAGGGTTTACTGAAGATAAGATTTCAAAATGGTAAGTTCTTCACCATTTTGAATATCTTATGCAAAACTAGAGAAATCTGGAATGTTTGTAAAGAAAAATAAAGCCATCTTTTATGAAACTATAAAAAACTTGCAAAATTCATGAATGGAATTTCTGAATCTGTATTCACAATATAGGCCATTATTGTTGTTCTTTGTGCAATTCCATCTTACCCAATACTGGGTTTGTCATTTGACTTTCTTTCATTATTTTATTGCAAAAAGAGGTCTCTGCGTGATGTCTTATTCCTTAGACTATCTTCTCAAGAATTTGTTCCATTTGAAGTGATGTTTGCAGGAATCTGTAAGAAACGAGAAGTTTGAACTTGATTTGTTGGTTGGTTGACTGTAGAAGCTTCTTTCGTTGAATCATACCCAAACTGGGTTTGTCTATTTTCCTATGTATGTTATTTTTAATACCGTGACTTGTTCCTTCTAGGCATTAGATAGAAAATGAACTTTGTTCGAAGTGGGTACTTGCATTCGAAATTATCTTGGCGCAAAATGATTTCGACGTCACTAGTCTGTTTCTTCTTTCTGCTAGAGTTTTGACAAAGGCTTTAATAGATGCAAAAAACAAAGCTCCAGTATTGGGTTTGCATCTTTAAACTGATCCGTGATTAATGGAAATGAATTTGAACGTTATTTACCCAAAGTTGGGTCTATTTTATTTGATTCTCTTGCGCTGGTACTTGTTACTGAAACTCTCTAAAAATTTCTAGCAATAAAACCTTAAATTCCTTTGATAAATTTCATTTCATTTTTAAAACAATTAGTGTGCAATCATCACTCTGTTTCTTCGAGCTCAAACCTTGATTGTATTTTTGTTGATACTTTTTTGATGTTTACAAAATACATGCTGAGATGTTCGTTGTGTAGCAAAGCTTTGTAAAGTTCAAAATCTTTAAACAATATTGAAGCAAAAGCTCTCATTCCGAGTTTTGTATCATGCTTCTAATGATATTTTGAAAGGTGTTATATCACTGTAGCTCTTTTCTGATAGCAATGTAGATTTGTTACCTTGCATTTGTATGTAACTTCTAATATACCCAAAACTGATTCTACATTTATTACTTTGTTGTACATTTTTGCGTTTAAAACTTCCTCTTGCACAACTATGTTGTGATTTTCTTGATCTTAGTAACTTTGTAGAAACTGTTCACTTCTTTGAATCCTGAATTCTTGAGTGATCTTGCATCAATGTAGAACTTTTTCAGACTCACAAATCTTTTTGATTTTTGTTTACTTTCTTTTCAAACCTGGTCAGGTACACTTCGAGTGTACATATTGCTTGTAACTTTAAGTTCTGGAAACTCTTCTAGGCAATTTTGCATTGATGAATAATTGCTTGTCTTTCACTATGCCGTTGTACTTGTTAGATCTGTTACATCTGTACTTGATGATTTTCCCAAGTTGTTCAATAGAATGTACCTTCATTGAACTCTGTACCTTGATAATTGTGAAAGACATGAATGAATTTTCCTTCTGTAGCCTTGAATTATTTTTTGTGTACTGAATGCAATCTATATTTGCTAGTACAAAATTTAAAACATGAATTGTTTTCTTCTGCTGCAACTTGTACATGCACACTTAAAAAAAATAGTTAGAAAACAATAGGCTTTAGCCTCTCTTGTATTCCATAGTGACTTTCTTTTTTTCCTTTCTGTCATGATTCTGAGAATCACATGTGCTTTTGCAAGATAGTACTTTCTCATTTATGTAGTAGATTTGATGTACCTTATGCCTGTTGATTTCAAATGATTCATTTGCCTGAAGTTAGATAACACAAGAATACAGACTAAAACTTGAGCTCAAAAATTGACAACCTTCTCTTTTTGTTTCAAGTACATTGATGGAATTGGATGATGCAAATGAAGATGAAGATGAAGATGATGCAACCTAATGAAGACCAAGAGAAGACCCAAAAGGCAATGATGGGTTTCTTTTAATTCCTCTGCTTTTAGCTTTTTGTACATGTATCTTTTGCTCCAATAGTCATAGGTTACATCCCACGGCTTGTGTGGGAAATATTGAATTTCTTCATGAATAAATGATATTATTTCTTTAACTGATTTGTATACTTCTTTCTGCATTCAAATTTTATGATATGTATTGATTGTATAACGAACTAAACAACTCAATCACATGATTAATAACATTTAGACATAAAGAAATAATGAAATTTGATGTACCTGTAACTTAATGACGAACTCTTCTACATGTAAGATGCAACTTTGTTTGCTGTTTTAGAGTTTAACAACCCACATCTTCAGTGATTCTTGCCTTCATCAAGGTTATGCATTGGTCTTTTGGGGCTTCTATGTTTCCTTGCTGAAGACGAACATAGAATGACAACATATGTGAGGTGTTGCATTTGGCAACAACATACATAGTTGTAGATTGCATGTAGTTAATCAATTTTTGTAACTGAAAACACAAGAAAATTGTATGCCTTCCCTTAGTTAGGTCCATCTCATCAACACTTCTCGTTTGGAACAAAGTTTTGAGTTACTATTTTTGCATGAGTGCAAAAATGTCAACAGGCATGACCTAAAAAATAACCAAAAGATGACCCAGATGAAAATTTACTTACCTCAAGGTAAAAAACACTTCAATCTTTTGAGGAATAATAAAAAACGCCAAGAAAAATGTGGGTCAGGTTTTGGAGGCGTGCAAACATGTGAAAAATACGAAAGACGTTTAAAACACAAGGTACAAATGACATGGAAAGACCCCTATTTATAAAAACCCTAACATTAAATACACATAAGATGACATAATTCTCACCTACTTGATCGCTGGACATCAAATGCACTGATTTCGAAATCAAAAAATTGATCGCATCAGTCACCATGTAATCAGATCCTGAAAACTCGACATGAAGGAGTCTTTATAATGCGGGGTTTCAGGTTCGGGACACATGGAGCACATTGAATATGTTTGACAGGTGAGATGTTTCGATGTAATCAGATCTCGAAACCCGGTTGCACTTAGTTTAAGTCAGACTTCAAAATCGGAACACATGGAACATTTTGCACGTGCTTCGGTGGGAAGATGTTCCGATGTAATTAGATCCTGAAACCTGACAGTTCAAATAAAAATTCGGGTTTGGGAAGCATGGAACACTTTGTATGCGTTTTGAATTTTACTTGTTATGTGCAATTGAATCCCAAAACTTGGTAACACAGTGTAATTCAAAAATCAGAATCAGGAAGCATGGAACAAGATGCATGTTAAATATTAAGGGGATCTTGAAATCTGATAAAAAGGATTTTGATCCAGAGATTTTACACAGTCACGAGTGCCCAAATCCGGTCGTCAGTGCCCATGCATTCCTGCCCATCCTTGTTCATGATTTGAAAAATTTACGAGGTTGATTATGACACTGTTAGCATTCTGTTCATCACTTCTCCTTGTTAAGATCAATTCCATATTGCACAAAAATTAGCTAATTTCTCTCTCCTTTTTTGCTTATGGATTCATATTTTAAATATTAGCTTGTTTGTGTCCTTTCTATATTTCAGCATTTATACATTATTTTTTTCAGTAATGATTCTGCAATATTTAGATTTAATGAAAATTAAATTAAATAATTTGGTGAACCCCACACGTGATTGGTCATTCAGATTCCTATTCTATTGGTTTCTCTTCCATGGCTCCTAAGGTTCCTCAAGTCTCCTTGTATGACCTGCTTCAAATGCACCCACCTTGCAAATTTTTCCTCCAAAAATCCCTAGACACTATGTACCTCCCTCACAATATGCCACCCATTCAAGTTAGTGCCATTTTCGAGCATCTATCTAACGACTCTATTGGTCCTTCTCCTCCATCCAATTAATCCATCTTAGAGTCAATTCAAGCTTTACATTGTTTATTTCAAGATAAAATTCAAGCTGTGGAAACAATGATTACATCTTTTAAAGTTGAAATCCAACATCTTAAGGATGCTTCTCAAGCTCATGCTAGTTCTCTTTCTACATCTCATTCTACTTGTATATCTACATGTGCTCATATAAGTAAACCCCAAGTCATACCGCTACCCGCGCCTCTCAAGTTTGATCTCAATGCTAAGCAATATGATATTCTTCCTCATCTCCTCACTCATCAATTGATCATTTTTCCAACTACTCATTGATATCATCCTTATCAGCTTGCCAAGATCTAGGTCTTCCATTTTTCAATTATCATAGAATTAATGGACATAATGACAATGATTAATATGATTTAAAATGAAGAATTATACACCTTGAGCATCAGGGTTTTATCTCCTTTGTTGCACAACATTCTGCTTCATGCTCATCTTCAATTGATAAATCCCAATGGGCTCCTAAATTTGGTCCTTCCATCTCTACTAAGCATCATTCCATAGTTACTAATGTTCCTCCTTCGGTCATTCAAGAGACGTTTGTCCAACCCATTCCAACTAAGCAAACTCCTCTGAAAATCAGTTCATCCCCTCCTCCTCTCAAGTCTTCTACAACGTTACCAACTCTAACTAAGCAACCTCCTCTCAAAATCAGTCCATTCCCTCCTCTCAAGCATTCTACGGTGTTACAAATTCCAAATCACCAACCAATCTCTAAGCAAGACCAACAAAATCTTTAGGCCTTCTCCTATTAACCCAAAATCCAACCATGGTTCTACTCTTGCTCTTACCTAGCTGTAGTGCCCACTTCCCTTTGACACATTGTGATACTGATCTTGATACTATTGATTACATTATAGATGTTATTATGCTTTTGATTTAGTATGATGTTAGATATTTGATCATGGATTATTGTGATCTTGATTTGGTTATGATGCATGATGATTATTAGAGACACTCATATGTGGATGATGATATACTATTTGACATGGATATATTATGAATGTTGTTCGGGCATGTGATTTTTGAATTGTAAGTGATTTTTTTGATTGCCTTGATGTTGTTGAGATTCATATGTATAGATGTTTTTTGTGATTATATTTATATCATGTTGGATGTTCTGATATGGCCACGAGGCTAAATGAGGTATTTGTGTTTTTGCAGGTTAAACTATCACAACAAACATTGCGGGATTGGAGACCAACCACATTGGAATTCTAGATGAATTCAACAAGATCACCATGACAACATGTTTTGTGTGTGTGTGTTGTTTTGTTAGGGATCCCCATGGGGGGTATTACCTTTGAATGTGACCAAGGGGATTTGTATATTTTATTAATGTGGTTCCTTGTTTTATTGTATGTATTTTATTAGTGATGTGTCTGTACGTCGGAAAAGTGACAGGCGAGCTTGAGAATCAACAAGTAACTCTTCTGCGTACCCGACCTCCCGAGGTCGTGCCGAGACAGCCGGTGTGGGTAGAATGTGCAGGCAAACTAGTTAGGCAATCTAATGTCTTCGACACGCACTAATGGTATTTGCGAATCTAAGGCAAAGAAGGCCCTTCTAACTTGGACTGGTGTGATAAATCGATCAGCGAGGATGACTGCTCGAAGGCTCCAATCAATATCGAGCTCTGGCGTGATTCGATCTATGGGTTGTGGGATGCGTGGAAAATGACCCGGGATGGTTTCGTGTATTTCTCCTGATAGGGTCATATGGTGAATATGGTCAACTCTATGGACGATTCTCTTATGGATTCGTTAGGCTGTGGGATCTGTGGATCACAACCATAGATTCTTGGTTGTTGTGGTCCCGTTATGGTCATACAGGAGATCAAGTTCTGATCCCTAGTATCCAGTAGTCATAAGCTTTTTCAGCTTCTATGTTTAGAACCAACAGTTGTGCGATCTTCTCAGAATACCTTACAGGTGTTCTCGCAACTTGGATTCTTAAGCTGGTATCTATATCTACTAGGGTGTCTCCAGCATCTGGCTGTGGAACTAAAGGATCACACCCGAATGTTTGTTCTCTTTCGAGCCCTTCTACAGTCATGTGGGTATTTTCTAGGGTAATCTGTAGTTTGGCTGATTTGACCAAAACAGATGTGCTTGGTCGTCTTCGATGTTTAACCCTCTCAACTGTGCCCTGATCTGTTGGAAGTCTGTTGTTGTTTGGAAGACTTGTATCCTAAGGTTTTGGTCAATGTCAGTTATTGCTACTACGGTATTGGGCTGGGGCACAATTGGCTCGAAAATGTATTCCCTGGGCTCCCTAGGTCCCGTAATTGTCATGCAAAAGGTAGTAATGAAACAAACTATAATAAAGTAAAATCTAAGTATATTTCTAGCATGTATAATTTCTTTTTGTATTTTCCGGCAATTTATAAGAAAGCAGCTATTTAAAATATTTAGAATTGACAACTAAACTAACAACGTAAAACAAACAAAATAGCCGAGTGTAGCTATTTGTCTGTGCAATTTCGTATATCTATTCTAAACAACGAAATAACTAATCTATCTGCAAGATTCTTGATCCTACCTCAGAAGTGAGGAATGAATCATAGTTTCTCAGAAACTATCAATCCCCACAACCTCCCTGGTAATATCGAGCATAGAAATAACTGAAATAAAATGATTAACTACGTTATTTGATAAATTCTAACTAAAACTTTGAAAGATGGAACCTGGATTTCGCAGAACAGTGGCGAATCCGACGGTGTGTGTGTTCTTGTCCCCTCAGTATGATCTCTTCGTTCTTTGTGCTCACGTGAATCCAGAAAAGCGTGGAATGCTTACATCAACAGGAATAGATATTTGGATCAATGGACAACCTTTAGAATGTAGACAGAATAGAATGCGGATAGGAGAGGGATAGCGCAAGAGTACAGAGCTTGGCCTATGCAATTCCTAGCGGGGTCTACTGCGAATCATGCAACAAAAGCGTCCAGAACTTGAAACTACTCTGTATGAAGAGCAAAACCTGCAACTTTAATGGCTGCCTAGACTATTCTACTCCAAAACAATAATACTGTTTGCACAAGTTGGATCTGTGGCTTACCAACAGTAACACAAAGCTAAAACAATCCTGCAACAAACTATGCTACCAATCCTAAGCAAGCTAAAAGACCATAGCACTGAAAATATGAAAGTTGGAGTGAAAATGGTGGCCCAAATAATGTTTGCACTTGCACAAGTTGGATATGTGGCTTACCAGCTGCAACACAATACTAACCAAAGCACTCAATGAGAAAACTAAGGAAAACTAAATCTACTGCAACAAGAAATTCAAAAGCAAACTTTGGAGCAAAATTCAGAGCTAAATTCAGGGGCCATTTGCATGTGCACAAACCATGCATTTATAGGAATCCAATCATCCAAAAATCAAGTCCAAACTGAACTCCTAAACATTAAACAAAAGAAAAACACTATTCCAGGGGACCAAAAACGTTAATGCATGCTTAAGTCGGCAAGAAAAGCTGGTAAAGCGTTGATCTTTGCGTGCGTTCCGTCAAAAGCACGTTCTGGAAAACGCGCACAGGACCGCCACCCTGCTCAGGGCGGCGGTTACAGGACCGCCGCCCTTCAGGGCGGCGGTTTCGTCACTGAAGACCGAAAAGCCAAGAAAAGAGGGAAAAATAGGAAAAACAAAGCACACGGTTTTATAAATCAAGTTGCATGTTTTTATGAACTCTTCTTACATTTTATTAAATTTAGTCATATGGTTAAAAGTTAAATAAACCAAATTGGGATATGGTAAAGTAATAATGGAAGTTTTTGGATCTTTTTATTAAATATGGTAAGTGTGTAATGTTTAAGAGTTGTGTAAGTCAGATTTTGGAGTATGAAACACTCCACCTCCTTGGAAATTCGAATTTGTCCTTGCGGGATGTTTTTGGAGGCTTGTGGGACAAGTAAAACTTGTCCCATACCTCTTAAGTTTATTTACCAACCATACCTATGGTTGGAGGGTTGATTTTATCCCTTTTTAATGCATTTTTATCAATCACATTGCATGTTTTAATTGCACTTTCTTCATGTTTTAATTTGCAGTCCTTTGGGGTGTGGTCTTTTGGAGTGTGCAAGTAAATTTGTCATATTTTCACCCACTCCTTTATTGAGCTTTGGAGAATGGAATTTTAGAATTTTGTGTTGGAGTTGAGGAGGTGTGATGTGCCATCCTACATGGATCCACATCATCCTCTTCCTCTTCCCTCTTCTATAAAATTCAAACTCTTTGCTTTGTTTTGGGTTGTTGAAACATTTTGCATGTTTCCTTCAGCGGTGAATTTTCTTGTGTATTAGAGCTCTTGCTTTTGGAAGGAGATTGGAGAACTTTGCATGCTTGTTGGATTGCTGATTTTGGGACTGTATTTTGACATTGAAAGCTTGCTGTTTTGGAACAAAATCTACCATGGAGAGGTAGGAGCTTAGCTCTTCATTTATGCTGTTATTTCTTTTGTGTTTGTGTGAATGGTGAATGTTTTGTGTGGTTGTTGGCTGTTTGGGTAGACTACCATAGGAATGGTGTAGGAGAAGGCTATGGGGAATTCATGTGGGGGGGGGGGGGCATAAGGGAATGCCAGTGGCATTAGAATTCTTGTGGAGGGAGTTTGGGTTTGGGATCCACCATGGAAAAGAAATAGCTTGCATTTCGTACTTTGTGGGGGGCATAAGGAAATCTGTGGGGGGCATAAAGAGGGATTGTGGGGGGCATAAGGATATGTGTGATGAATTATATTGGCGGTTTGTTACAGGTGGATGCCCAATTCCCATTGGGAGGCATAAGTAGTTTCCCCCATAGCTCTTTCTCCTTTGGCTTACATGATGAAGCTCGAGTTCTGTCTTAATGTTTCAATGCAGTTGTAAACTATTGTCTTTGTTGAACTGTGTTTTAATTTGAAATGTGCATGTTTAAAGAATGTTTTATGTGTGTTTTGTGGAAGCATGTTGTTTCCATGAGTTGAATCACACCTTCTTATTGCATTGTGGTTGGGGCTCAGGGGCCAATGATGAAGGATGGATTCTCCTTTCATTGGATGTCTTGGTTGGGTGGAGAGAGTTGCCTTTCCCCCACTTTTGTTGTGATCAAATTGGAATAATGGAGGAACTTGCATGTTGCTATTCTGGAGCAGAGGAGAAATACAATTTGACAGTCCCTTGTGAAATAAATTCTTTTGTAACCTTTCCCACTTTGAAGTGGATGAAATTTTAATTTATTTTGTGAATGGAAAGATGTATGTATTGGATTATGAAAGTTGTAAATTTGAAATGTGAAAGATAATGCTTTATACTCTATTCTGTTATTAGAAAAGAAAGAAATGTATTCTGTTATGCTGCATTTTAAAAATATATATATGAAAGGAGTTGTAAAAGATTCATTGAATTAATGGAAGTTGTCTTACCTTATTCATAAATGGCATTGTTATATTTAAATACTGTATTTGAAATCCCTGGTTGGAAAATGGAAAAAGGAAGAAATACGTATGAAAGGAATTGCATTACTTTGTCCTTTTGAAAATATGACAAAATTGGAAATCAGAATTTACATTTAGCCATTTTAAATGGTTTGTTTATATCATCAAAAGTGTATTAGACTAGAATAGAAATGAAATTTCCATATATGGAAGATGAAATTGATAAACAATATCCTCTAGAAATTGATCTCTGTTGTAATTTTTTTTTAAAAACTAGCAAATAATTTATCTAAAATGCACAATTCGAAGCCTGCAAATAATAATCAACATTGAAACATTAAAATTTAGCATGCTATGATTATCAATGGACTCAATTTGACAAAAACCACTTAAGGAAATATTTTTAAACATTGCAAAATTGGGCCCAAACCTTTTCATAGTCTTTTTTTTTCTATCAATTGTTGGAAAATTTGAATTGGAAATCAATCAAGAAAAATTACCCTCCAAATGCATCCTAAATCCTTCTTAGAACAATCCTCCATGTCTGTTTGGCATGGTGAGTGAAGGAGAAGATCAAATTGAACAAAATTTATAAGTTAAAATTTACCAGTTTTGCTTTTAAAAAGCCTGCAGGCCATTTTCTTAAAATTGACCCCTTAAAATTTATCAAAATCTAAAATTTATGATTCTTGTCCAAAGAGGGCATCAAGAGCTTTCCAGAAAGTCCTCATTTTTGCCCAAAAACTGAGCTTTCTATCAAAAGTTATGGCCTTCTGAAGTTTTCTTCACTGGTATTAAAATTTTGGAAAAATATTTCCTTGGCGGGCCCGCCGCCCGAATTTTTCCCTTAAAACACTTAATGAAAAAAATTTTGGAGAAATTTTTTAAAATTTTCCCCTGGCCACCGCCATTGGCTTGCAAGCCAATCAGAGGCTGCCACGTGGCATGGTGGAGGGGTGGAACCATTTCATACTTTATGCAATTTTTTGAAATTTTGTTTTTGGAAATTTTTGTTAATTTTCCTCTGCATCCCTGCACTCCAACCCTCATCCAATCTGGGTATTGCCACCACGTGGCTCAGTGGAGGGGCGGAACGTTGACCTACTTTATCCTTTTGGTAACCATTTACCCCTCTTTCCCTCCATTTGGAAAATTCATTAATTATCTATCCATGGCCCCGCCACTCCCGCCCCTGCCTTGGAAAAATCCTATTCCCCAGACGTGTAGGCCCGGCGCATGTGAGCTTACCATTTTCCCCTATCCTCTGGCAAAAACCCTTTTCACCGCCTTGCCACCCGTAGCTAGTAGTAGGATAAATGTGGTAGTCTTAGATTCTGGCGGAGGCACGAATGGAATTATTCCGATTGTCATCCAAAACATTAATCTTTCCGCCCACCATTCCCTCATTCTTCCCGCTTTGGCTTGGAGAAGAGCCACGTGTCCTTGGAAGACCCATGGAAGTGCGGAAGAAAAAACTGTGGATTTTTAGCCCGCATGGGGAAATTTGTTTTACAAAATATCTCACCCTGTGACCTGCCAATCTAGCCCTTTTGGGCATTTTTTTCATCCCTGGGCTTGCGACACCCGTCCCTTGGGGGAAAATTTTCACTCCAAGGCCCACCGACCCATAACTTGAGTTTTACAAGGAGTTAGGAGGACTTATTTATATCATTGGAAAGGTGAGAAAATTTCCTATCCAATGGGAATGATTTAGGGAAATTTTGAATGCATTAAGTGTGAGAAAAATCAATTTGAAACTCTAATACTGTTAGAGAGTGGGTATGGTGATAATTTACCCTCTGAACCTAACTGAAACTTCTAACCCTAAATTTTGGACCTTGTGACCTCTGATAATTATCAATAAAAGAAAAGTATGTTCTAGTAGATTAAACTTGTTCCAGAACTTGTTAGTGACAGCTGTTGTCTTGTAACCTGGTTGTTGATTCCTTTTAAAAAAAAATTATTCCATAATTTTCCTAACTAATCCTAGGTTGTTTCTTGGGTCTCAAGTGGGTTGTTTTAGCGGGCATCATTACGTATGGATCCATTCTGATTCATGGTACAAATGACTGCTTCATATATGCGATACATATCCTTTAGTGCACTACACGTACTCCATCGCATAGGTTCTTTCTTATCAATGATCACATCTATCTCTCCAGCAGACCTTGATACACACACTTGGGTGGAGTTTCATGCTTCCTCACTCCCTCCCCATCACTCCCTCTCCATCACTCTCATATATATCTATTGTCTATTCTTAGCTTCTTTACTACACTCCACACTCTGTGCTTTATGTCTAATATTTCTAAGCACTCCTACACATATGTCATAGACATATTGTACCATCATTACCCAATGACACACTCTAGTTCCATGGTTCATACTCGAATGTTGAGGGTCCAATTATTAAATGAACCTCACCATCATCTACACCATTCACTCTCTATGATTCACGATGCATATCTTTCTAGCATCTACATCTCACACAATACATTCATTTCTCTGATGACACAATCTTATTCTATGGTTTATTCTTGGTTGCCAAGGGAGTCATTGTATAAATGAACCTCATTTCATGCACATATACACATCTGATGGGGGAAACACTACTCTTACCATCATTCACACCTTTCATATGAAACCATCACACCCATATACTACAATTTGCATATCTTAGTTACATTTATTCTTGCTTACTTATACTACTTACATGATGCACGTTGCTTACTATGCTAGTCAGATGTTCAGTATGTCATTATCTTTCTATATACACACATGCGAGTTCACTTGATATTTTGGAGTGAATGCATATCTCTTACAGATTTTCATGTGTTACAATGATGCTCAACATTGTATCCTTTATCAGTCCCATCAAGGCTCCTAGGGAAATATTCCATTACTAATCTCACACATTACATGTGTTATTGTTTCATCATTTACTATTTATACTTACTAGCATATTACTTTCCATGGATACATACATGTCTTGATATACTTTTTATCTTTCTAACATGCTAGCAGGTGATTCATGTGTACAATTTGCATTGCAGGATTATAATCAACCATGGTTATCGGATACTTTGTTTGACATTATTTTTCATTGCATGTTATTTTTTGTGGGATATGCCCTTTGTCTTGTATGCTCATTTTATGTTTTTGGCTACTTCGGCCATGATTTTCTTGTGACATTGTGAGTGATGTCCCATGTTTAAAACTTTCTTTTGTGGTCCACTATGTTTTCACACTTGCTTGTTACATTGACTTCTGTTACACGCTTGCTAATTTTTTCTACTAACACATGCTACTAGCCACATTGTTTACATGTGCCGTATTTTCTACCATGCACATCCCCTACCCCATGTACCTTCAGATCAACATCAGGTCCTCTCATTTAGGCCACATTCTCCTACCAACCTCGCATGCGACCCAAACGAAGGGGGGCATACATTGGGTGAAAAAATAACCCCTAGAGTAGCTTAGAGCTACAATTCAAAATATGCACAATACAAAAACAACATAGGAACATAGTCAATAGAACGTCCTAGAATTTGACTTGGGTCCTTAGCATAACACAAACACCAGCACCCATATTTAGATAGTAGTGCTTGGGTGCATGTTTCCTTACCTGGGCGTTAATGTCCTAGGGGCACCCACAATCAACTTATCAAATCAAAACAATTTACAAAAGCCTTTAGATAGGTTTTACAATTACATGCACAGTCCTCTCGTAATAGAATGCATCATATCTCATTCAATTAGAATAATCAGTACATTCAGAGCTAATTCGAGACAGTAGGAATAAATCAGGGACGCTCCATCTATAGTGGTGCTTATTAGGAAGAGTCATGGAAAGAGAGTAAAATTATAACTCTCACCCCAACACTTTCTCTTTCGGCATGATATTGCCCAAATAACTCGCCCAAATAACTCACACTTGGCATGAGATCACCAAAAAAACTCACTCTCGACGTGAGAAAACTCACTCTTCACAAAATTTTTAGGACACTTTCCTATCCTTCTACACTCTTTTAAATCAGGTGCACACTTTTTGTTTTACACAATTTTGCATACTTATACACATTTTTCTCTGATTTATCATATATAAATATTTAACTACTCTTTTTCTCTTCTTTTGTAGGTTCATCCTTAATATGCAACAAGAACCTACCTACAACAAAATATACAAGGACAAAAACAAGTACAACACAATGCATACACTTCACCCCTAGGGTCACTTTCCTTTTCTAGTCTCCATGCTTCACTTTGCATCATTCCACACTCCACTTGTCCACTTAGCACACATTTATCTACATGCTCTACAAGATCATAAGGTACACATCTCTTATCTACTCTAAGTTATTTATTATTCAATCAACAACATAAAGTGGAGGAAAATGTAGACACAAAATCACGCACTTTGGTACATTTCTAGGTCCTAAAAGCATTCTATCATTTGCATGATTCCTAAGTAAGAAAAATAGTAATTAACAACTATCTTTGGCCTCTTTGCTCTGTCTTTTGTTTTCCATTTGGTCTTACAAACCCTACATCCCAGTCGAAACTTTACTGATTTATCTTTTATAGCTTTCAAAAATCAACACTCAAACAAGACAACAACACCCATGTGCTCCTGTCCCCTTGTGGGAACCCCTAACCCTTTCTTTCCTTACTCTTTTTGGGTCTCTTTTATCTTTTGGGAATATTTTTCACTTATGGGCCAACCTTCCAATTTTTAATCACGAAATTTAAACAAGGGAATCATATAAATACATAGTTATGTGTTAAAAATTAAGGATCAAGCACTAAGCATTATTGTAATCACCTAAGCTTGCGTTCAAAAGGAATCTAAAGAACTCCAAGACATTCATCTAGTATCCACTCAAAGGACAAAGGATTGCATACTCTGCATACACAATATAGGAAGGGGAATTTCATTCTTTTCCATCCACACATTCTACTACATTGTTACATTCTAGCTACAACCCACTATCAAGTGTACTTGCACAAGGGCACCTTGGGGCACAATTTCTTCACACACTCACAAGAACTACATGGAGTCTGAGATATAGTGCAACACTCGGTTGCAAGTTCACTCTTGGGGTGAATGTTAGGGTTAACATGACTCTCCATTCTACATATTTATTTTTAGGTTTGATGTGGTTTGCGGGATTGTGTAGGTGAACTCTTCTTTTTCATATTACATGTATCTTTGGAGATCTAAGAGTGAATATGATGATATCAACAAGGAACAATTGCGACACTCTTGCGACACAATAGAGACTAGATCCAAAGATTTTGCAAAGTTATGGGTGTCCATAGCTGGTCATTAATACCCATGCACCCCTATCCTGCTATGGGCGCCCCTGCTCATCCTTGTTCGTGAGTTGTAGAATTTACAGAGGTTGATTACGATGTTGTTTGAATTCTATTCATCACTTATCCTTGCTCAGATCACTTCCAGATTACATGGAAATTAGCTAAGTCCTCTCTCCTTCTTCTTTGCTTAGGGTTTCATATTTTAAATCTTCGCTTGCTTGTGTCATTTCTATATTCCATCATTTATACATTATTTGTTTCAATAGCGACTTTGCAATATTTATATTTAATTCAAATTAAATTATGTCATTTCCCACTACGAATTTCCATAATTTTACATTCATTTCCTTAATTATCCTAAGTTTACTTGTATTTATCTAATTTTAATCCATTTTGCTTTAATTTTTCCCTACTCTCCCCACTTGTTCACTAATTGCTCTAATTTTTGCTAACTTTACAATTTCCATAATTTTACACTAAATGTCCCCCAATTTCTCTTCTAAATTTTGAATGTAGATATTGTTGGTGTTAGGAAATATTTATTACTTCATTATATATGTTAAAGAGTTATATTATTTATGTGTGTAATAATATATTGTAGATTGATATGACAATTTATATAGTTTGAATTTGGAAAATATTGTTAGAATGAGAGAGAATAGTGGTCGTTATAACCACAAACATAAAGTTTATTGAATGAGTAGTTCAAGCAAACTCCTTGTTTTAAGGAGATGCTCAACCTATATAGTTAAACTATCTCATATTGTATTTGTGTCCCGTATGAATAAAAAGTAAATGTAATGTGTTTATCTTATGATTAAAATTGTCAATTTGTTTCATTTGTATCAGAGTGGTGGTAGTTCTTTATGGAAGATTAAATTATTGGGAGGGGAAATTATTATTCTCAAATTTCCCAGAACAATAGGAAGTGGAAAGTTATACACAACCAAGTGATCACTAGTTTTCCTATTCTCTTGACATGCGTGTTTTCAGTAATTAATAATGCAACATCTTAAATCTTTTTTTGGTTGTGGATAAATTTTGATTTGCATCACATCACCGTTCTCTTCATAATTTTGGATTTATTACAAGGATTTGTCCATTTGTAATCTACAGACCTATCATCACAAGTTATCAAAATCTTCTTAAATGTGTTTCATATGTGCATAACATCAAGGATTTACACAAGCAATTTGGTGAGCCATTCTTGAATTGATTTACGAGAGGGTGATTTCCAAGGGTGTTTTGCCAGTTATTCACTCAATCATCATATTTGTTACATATATTTAAAGTCTCTACAACCTTGCAAGGAATATTTTTCATCAAATCTTGGAAGCAAAATGCATGCAATATTCAACATATAATTCTTTAAAACAAGTAGCTTTGTTTTATGGTTGTGACCATGTTCACTAAGCCATTGATCTGGCCAAATTTACTACAATTTGATATGAAAATAAACACAATGTGTTTTTCCATTTTGTTTTTTCATATCTCTAACATAATATATGTTCTACAATGAGCATTGAAAGTGATTAGATGGTTGTCTTTGGATTATATTCCTTGTTGATTCTTCAAGAGAAGACTTGTGGGAAAATGCAATCGAGGTGCACAAAAAGAGATAGAGTGAAGCTAATTAGGACATGCAAATATACCTATGAGATTTTTGAACATCACTCCTTTAAGTGGTATATACTTCTACACCTGTCAACAATTGTCTTAGCTCTCATCGACATACATTATATTGAATTATGTATGATGATATGGACTAATTCACAATTATTTTGAAGAGTGTGGTTATGGAGCAATGAGAAAACCTAACACCAATATTGTATCTATCTCATCAACTGACATATAGGAGTGTTATGCATTAGACATTTCCTTTAGTGTTCATAATTTTTTTATTGGTATGGTGTTTGATTGACTTTGTTTATGAAATGCTGAAAATTCATTTGTCTTATATATTGTTAAAATTGTCAAGTTTTTAAAGTGTAGACATCTAAAATATCGACATGATCAATTACAATTAATTTGTCCCGCAAACAACATCATCACTATCCACATAATAATTAATCACGAGATTAATTAGTATTAATCCCTTTATCACATTTACCCTTTATCATTTATCTAAATATCCCATTTCATCATTTATCCCTTTAATCCTTTATTTCAACTATATAATAATTAATCACAAGATTAATTATTATCATCCCCTTTTCTAATCTCATTTTATCATTTTAGGAATTTAATATTTGTATATCTACCTACCACCTACCCTACACATCCCTACACCTATCCTTTCCATGTAACCTCAACCCTAATAATCATTTATTAACCTAATGTAACTCTAATCCTAATCACATCCTCACACCTCTAAATATATAGGCTTCTATTTCTAGAAGCCTCTCTAAACTTCCCTCCATTTAAAAATTAAAATAAACCTTCCACTCTCCATTGAATCTTCTTTCAAATTATAAAAATCTCTATTCTATAATCCTCCATTCTTCTCATCAATTATCCACCCTTGATCCAAATCCAACATGGCTTCATCCTAGCCATTGAATCCTCCACCCAAAAACTATAAATTGAGATTTTCTCCTCCATGAGAGCTAGCTTGAAACATATTTGGAATCCATAACCAAAATTTTTCCATTTTTATCATCCAATCAATCCATCCACTATATCAATATATCTTCAATCAACCACAACCAAATTAATCCTTCATCAAGAAATCATCCAAGGCAATCAATCAAGGGGAGGTTCTGCCCAAATGACTCCAAAATCTGAAGCAATCAATCAACAATCAACAATTAAGAGCAAATGCAACACATCAAAGGAGGAGCTTTACAATTTGTAGGTAAGTGTAGGTATTTTTCTTATCTCTCCTTTCAATCCATTGCTCTATTTGAGGCTTTGTTTGAGAAGATTAGCATAGGAGAACAATTTAGTTGTTTTCTTGCATTTTCACTCACTAATATTTTCTTGCATTACATTAATTCATTATCAAAGGTACTATCGTCTAGTCCTAAAAAATTATGTCTCATCAAAGTCTAAAAATGTCAAATAAATTGTTTGTAAACTGAATGCATTGTCGGTGGAAACTGACATCCAAGTTGTTTCACATTATGGGGGGAGATATACAAATAAACTACACAATGTGATAACAATCGAGCTTAAAATTTCAATCTACTGAGTAAGAAGCATGTCTATTAAACGACATAGGCCGGAGGAAAACCAAAGTACTCTCACAAGCTACTATCGATGGGGCCAAAAAATGCAGTAACAATGAATAAAGTGCATGGAAATGAAAAATATCAAGACTGTCGACCATTGAATTGAAACCATTTGTGTTGTGAAATATTGAGAAACAATGATCATGTGTTGTGGCTATAGGAGCTGATGAGGACTTAGTCCTCATTTTTTTTAGTTTTTTATATATTTTTAGCATTTTTTGTGATGTACTAAGTGAGAAATTATGATGTAATCCCCTACCGAAAAAACATAGTGGAGAATGGAAAGCACAATGTATTGCAACATCATGATACTTGAAGAGGATAAACAAATGTGTGTGTTCACATTCATGCTAGGTTAGTCATCATCATATGAAAACCGTTTGTGAAGGTTGAACATATGTAGAAATCATATTCATGGTTTCTGCATTGGTCTTGTTAGATGAGTTTCCAATAGTGCATGTTTGATCAGAGGTAGATGAGTTCCTTCTCTACCTTCAATTTGAGTTGTGGATCAAGATTATGAGCATGAAAAGGTGGAAAAATGCAATATGAGTTTGATTATTTTTCTATCATGTTTCGCACTAAGGGGAGAATGTTAGGATTATTTACTGCTTCAATATATATGTTATAGAGTTATATTATTTGTGTGTATAATTGTAATGCCCACTTCAAACTACCACTTGAGACCAAGAAACAAACTAGGATTAGCTAGGAAAATTATGGAATAATTTTTTTTGATTAGAGTGTTTGCAAAGAGGGTTACAAGATCACAGTTAGCACAAACCAGATAAGGGTTAACAAGTAAGACTGACTTACAACAATTACTTCAAGAAACTAATATCAACAAGGCACAAGGTCAAAACAAGAGGTTAAATTCATCACTTAGGTTAGGAGAGTGAAATCTCACTCATCTCTGCCCTAACAGGATTACAGGGTTCAACTTGATTTTTCACACACTTAGAGTCATCAAACCTTTCCTAAATCATGCCCATTGGATAGGAAATTCTCTCACCTTTCCAACCATATAAATAAGTCCTCCTAACTCCTTATAAAATGCAAGTTATGGCCCGACAAAGTTTTGGGGAGAAATTTTCCCTTGGGGAGTCCGCGGGCTTAGGGAGAAGAATTTTTCCCTTGAGTGGGTCGGTGAAGTGGGGAGGAAAATTGAGAATTTTCCCTCCTTGAGCACAAGAGTGCAAAACGCCTCCGCACCTCCGCGCCCGCGGGTCTGGCAGGGAAGACACGTGTCGCTTCCCGATTAGTGCGTAGGGAAATGCGGAGCGGTGGAGAACTTTAGGTTTTGGAGTTTTTAGCCAAAAGCCCAAAGGAAAAAATGGACGTGCACCTCCACCAAGGAGAAACCCATGTCACATGTGTAGCACATGATTAGACAAGGGCCGGTGGGTTACGGGGAAAAATTCTTTTCCCAAGGTGAAGGAAAATTTTCCTTCATATCTCCAACCTTGATCAAAATTCCACATGGCATCCTATTATTGGACGTGGGTCAGCGGTGTGACGTAGAGATTTAATGTTTTGTGCCAAAAGAGTTTTAAAGTCAAAAAGGCTTGTGCGGGCCCGCGTGTCCACTAGGACACGTGTCAACACCTCATTCGCTGCGGAGGTGCGGGGCCATGGAGGAAAAGTAATTTTTTTCCAAAGGAGTTAAATGGTTAAGTTTTCAATTTTATTCCACACACCCACCAAGCCACGTGTCAGCATGTGATTGGTTGTGGGGCGGGGTTGCGGGGAAAAAAGGGAAATTTTTCCCAAGAGTCAAATTTTCAAAAACTTAAGTTTCAAAAAGAGTCACCCTTTGAAGTGCCATGTGGAAACATCTGATTGGTTGCGAGGGTTGCGGGGCCATGGAATTTTTAAGGAAATTTTTCCAAAGGTTAAATTTTGATTTTTATATAGTTAGATTAATTTTTGGATGGCCATTTTGAAGTAAAACTTCAAATGGCCATAACTTTTGATAGAAAAGTCAGTTTTGGGTAAAAAAGGACTTTCTGGAAAGCTCTCAGATTCCTCTTTACACATAGAAATCATCAATTTTGGATTTTGATACAAGTTTAGAAGGTCAATTTTAAGAAATAAATCTGCAGGGTTAAAATTCAAAACTGGCAATTTTCCAACTTGTCAATTTGATTAAATTTGAACTCCTCCTTCACTCCACATGTCAAACAGACATGGAGGATCAGTCTAAGGAGGTTCTAGAGTATTTTAGTGAAGTCAATTTGTCCAATTATTCAAGTTTTCATTTTTCTGGCAATAGACGGGAAAAATGATCGTGCAAGCTCCGAATTGAATTCTATTAAGTTTTGGAGGTTCATTCTTGACTGTTAGAGTGAATTAGAGTTCCTTAGGTCTTCATAATGTAAATTTAAAGTTTCAAAACTTATTGTTGAGTATAAGTCTGAACTGCTCATTTTTAATAAAACATGGATTGCCAGAATGAAGTTTTAAATCAGTGAACTATTTCTTTTAAGTCTGCATGCCAATTTATCATTTAAAAGTGTGTATAGTTTCTAATTGGTGTCATATAATTTCTTATTAAGTCTTCTATGCAATTCTGAGTTAGATTATAGTTCATATTTCAATTCAAATATGCATCTTGCAAGGAATACAACATTGTCTATCATTTCCACACATTCTTTCTTTTCTTTTCAACAACAATCAATTTTCAATAATAATTCAAATAAATTGTGCAATACACTTTTACAACTTTCCTTTCTATTTGATTTCAATAATAACATTACATTCAATATGTAAAGTTAATTTCAATTTTTAAAACTACTTCAAAGGAACAAAATACTGTCATTTCTTTCCTATGTTCTTCTTCCCAAAACAGAGATATACAACACAATAGCAACTTAAATTTCAATACAACAATGCAAGTTTAGAAAGGAATGTAATTCATTATTGATTTCCAACAATAACTTAACAACTATTTCTTTCCTTTAAATTTCAATATGTAATTTACAAACTGTATGACATTCTTTTCCAAAAAAGAGAATGGAATAATAACTCTTTACATTTCCCAATGAATCTCAATCTTTTCCTTTGCAATGCAAGGTGTCTTACATTAAAAATAATAATACAATTCATCCACTTCAAAGTGGGAAGGATAAATAATAAAATCTCTCAAAGGAAGGGACTATCAAATTGTATTTTCTTCAAGCTCCAAAACAACAACATGCTGATTTCTTCACCTTTTCATCTTGATCACAACAAGGAAGGGGGAAAGGCAACACTCTCCACCCAACCAAGATATCCAATGGGAAAGGAGAATCCATCGTTCCCCATTGACCCCCGAGCCCCAACCATATTGGAATAGAGTATGAACATCAACACATGGCAACAAGGCTTCTTTCACAACAAACAACATTATTTTCACATGCATAACATTAACAAAATATACAGTCCAAACAAAGATAGCAGTTCACAACTACAATAAGAATCATACACACAACACATGGGCTTGATCAAGCAAGCCATCAAGAGCAAGAACTATGGGAACTCCTTATGCCTCCCAATTTGGAATTGGGCATCCACCTAAATCATACCACCAATAAACATATCAAACCCATAAACCTTATATCTCCCAACCCCTCCTTATGCCCCCCCCAAAGTTTCTCCCTTATGCCCCCCAATAGTAAGAAATGCAAGCAGTTTCTTTTCCAAGGTGGATCCCAATCCAAAACTCCCTCCAAAATAAAACAAGTGCCATTGGCAATCCCTTATGCCCCCCATATGAAATCCCCATAGCCTTCTCCTACACCTTGCCCTAAGCATTCTACCCAACCAGCCCATTAATACACAACACATTCACCATTTCATTCATGCAAGAAAAGGGAAAACAACATTTAAAAAGGACAAGATCCTACCTCTCCATTATGGAGGTTGTTTCCAAAAATAGCAAGCTCCTTCAATGCTAAGAAATACAGTCCAACACAACAAGCTCTTCAATGACCAAAAAGCAGTCCAAGAACAGCAACACCAAGCATGCAAATGAATTTCCAACTCCTTCCACAATGCAAGACTCCAACAGCAATAAAAATTCGACCCCCAAGAAGGAAGAGCAAAGTTTGAACAACCATAAACAAGGGAAGAATTCAAATTTTAAAGGAGAGGAGAGGAGAGGATGATGTGGATTCCAAGTGGGATGCCACATCATTCTTACTCAACCCCAAAAGGAGAAAGTCAACATCACAACTAATCACATTAAATGGAGATGACAATCAACTTACACACTCAAAATTAACCCATACTTTAACAAGGACTGAATTAAAAACTTGTAAGTAAAGTGCAATAAAAACTTACACATAGTCATTTCAAAATACAATTAAAAAGTCTAATTTTGACTCCAAAACCATAGGTATGGTTGGTGGATGATTTTAAGAGGTGTGGGACAAGTTTAACTTGTCCCACAAGCCTCAAAATGTAGCCCTCAAGGACAAATTCGAATTCCTTTGAGGATGGAGTGTTCTACACTCCAAAATCTGACTTACACAACTTACCCATCACTTACACATCCTTACATCCTCTTACACATTCTTACAAATGCATTAATATCTATGACTTCATTTATTACATTATTTTGACATAATGATTTATTTATTTAACATATGGTTATATGATAACATAAACCCAAATTAATTAACAACTAAAAAAAGGGGGTAACACATTACAAATAAAATACATACAAACATTACAAAAAGAAACACATTAAAGTAATACATGAAATCCCTTGGTCACATTTTAAAGGTGATTCCCCCCATGGGAATCCCTAACAAACACAACATACAAACAATTACAGTTGCCATGGTGACCTCATTGAATTCATCCAGAATTCTAATATGGTTAGTCTCCAGTCCCCCGACATTGTTGTGATATTTTAACCTGCAAAATAACAATACCTCCTTCAGCCTCGTGGCCATATCAGAACATCCAAAATGATATAAACAACATATAAATATCAAATCCAAATCACAACAACATCAAGAATTCAACATCATCATTTAAATTCAATTTATCAACTATATCATCATCCAATGAATCTCTATACTAGAGCTACTCTTAATATCAAATGTCACATGTCTAAAATCAACATCAATACTATATCCATGTCAAACAGTATATCATCATCCACATATATAATAATGTCTCTAATAATCATCATGCATGCTAACTGAATCAAGGTCCATAATAATCCATGATCTAACATCTACACATCATACTAAATCAAAACATAATAATGTCCAAAATGAGATTAACAGTATCAAGATCAGTATCTAAACAGTGTCAAAGGGAAGTGGGCACTACATCCCCCTCCCCTTAGACTCGAATTCCTCCTGGAAGTCACTGGAACAAATGTGGAAACTACACTCGTAACATAGTAGCATCCTCCCAAGTGGTTGCAGTCTCATTGTATCTATCCCACTATACATGTACCTGATCAATCTCTCTACCTTAAAGGCCCAGGGTCCTATGATCTATGATACGGATGGGCTCCACCATCACCTGCCCCTGATCCTACACCTGTAATGATGTCCAGTCCAACACATGAGAAGGATCTGCAATATACCTCCTAAGGACAGAAACATGAAACACATCATGTACGCGAGACAAGTTGGGTGGCAATGCTAGATGGTAAGCCAAAGGGCTGATATGCTCCAAGATCTCAAAAGGACCAATGAATCTAGGAGCTAACTTAGAACCTTTTCCATAGTGGATAGGGCTCTTGTGTGGTCTAACATGAAGGAACACCTTCATGCCCACATCAAAAGCTATGATCAATCCTATGCTGATCCACATACTTCTTCTACATATCTTGTGCCTCCTACAATCTCTGCCTGATCAACACTACCTGCTGCTCCATGTCCTGCAAAAGAGCTGGTCCAAGAGATACTCTGTCCTCTAACCTATCCCAGCTAAGGGGTGTCCTGCACTCCCTACCATATAATTCCTGAAAAGGAGCCATGCCTATAGAACTCTGAAAACTATTATTGTAGGAAAACTCCACTAAGTACAGGTACTCCTCCCACTTAGACTGCTGATCCATCACATACATCCTGAGCATATCCTCTAAAATCTAATTCACTCACTTGGTCTATCCATCTGTCTCAGGGTGATATGCCATGCTGAAATTAATCCTCATCCCGAGGACATACTGCATGGTAGTCTAGAAATGTGAAGTGTACAAAGGATCGCGGTCACAAATGATCTTCCATGGAATCCTGTGCAACCTGAAAATCTCATCCAAATATACTCATGCCACTACTCTAGCTGTATAAGTGGTCTTCACCAGAGAAAAGTGAGCCACTTTTTTCAATTTATCAACTATGACCATAATGGCATCATGGTGATATCTCGACATAGGTAGTCCAACAATGAAATCCATGGAAATGGTGTCCCACTTCCATTCCGGTATGGCATGAGGATAAAGAAGACCTGCTGGATGCTGATGTTTGGCCTTAACCCTCTGGCACTCTAAACACCATGACACAAACTGAGCCACGTCTCGAAAAAGTCCTCTCCAGTGATACAACTGTCGCAAAGTAGCATGCATCTTCTTCACCCCAGGATGGGCTAAATAGGGTGCATGATGTGCCTCTACCAAGATGTCCTACCTCAAGCCTCCATCTCTGGGAACATATATCCTGCCTCTGTGCCTGAGAAGACCATCTACCTCTAAGGTGAAACCATCAAACTTCCCCTCAAGGGGTCTCTGTGACTCTATCTCTGCTCGAGCCGTCATGTAGAAGTTGTCAAGAGGAAGCTGCTGAAGAATCCTGCTCCACAAATATGTGCTCACTGAAGTGGCCATAGCCACATGTCTCCATCTACTAAGAGCATCTGCTACCACATTCTCCTTCCCCTTCACATGCTCTATCTCCATGTCATACTCACAAAGAAACTCCATCCAATGCCATTGACGAGCATTTAGATTGGGCTGCGTGAAGAGGTGGCGAAGACTCAAATGATCTATCCTGAGTGTGAATCTCCATCCAAGAAGAAAATGTCTCCATCTAACCAAAGCATGCACAACTTCCACAAGCTCAAGATCATGGGTAGGATAATTAAGCTCGTGATCCTTGAGTTTGCGAGACTCAAAAGCTACAACCCTGCCATCCTGCATCAACACACCTCCAAGCCCTACTAAAGAAGCATCTGTGCAAACAAAGAACTCACCCTGTGGATCCGGCACTACAAGAATGGGTGCTGTAGTGAGGCACTCCTTCAGTGTTCCTGAAGGCCTACTCACATCTATCTCCATCCAAACAAACTTCTTCCCTTTCCTCTGAAGGGAAGTGATAGGGTGCACAATCTGAGAGAAGTCCTGAACAAATCTCCAGTAGTATCCTACTAAACCCATGAAGCTACACACCTCGGTCACTATAGTGGGTGCTGGCCAATCCATAATGGCTCTAATCTTGGAAGGATCGACTGTGATACCTTCCCCAGAAATAATATGACCCAAATACTGCACCTCTGTCTGGAAGAAAGCACACTTCTCCAAGTTCCCGTAAAGTTGTTACTCACGAAGACACTGGAGAACCTGTCAAAGGTTCCCCTCATGCTCCTCATGTGTACATGAGTATATCAAGATGTCATCAAGGAAGATGAGCATGAAGCGATCTAAAAAGGTTCTGAATACCCCATTCATCAAACTCATAAACACTACAGGGGCATTCGTCAAACCAAAAGGCACCACTGTGAACTCATAGTGCCCATATCTCATACGGAAAGTGGTCTTATGAATGTCTGCCTCTGAAATCCTCAACTGATGGTAGCCTGACTTGAGATCAATCTTAGAGAACACCGTGGCTCCCTTCATCTGATCAAACAAGTCATCAATATGAGGAAGAGGATAATGATTCTTGATCATCACCTTGTTCAACTGGCGGTAATCAATACACAACCACAATGATCCATCCTTCTTCTTCATGAAAATCACTGGTGCACCCCAAGGGGATACACTAGGATGGATAAGGCCCTTCTCCAAAAGGCCCTCAAGCTGTAACTTGAGCTCACAGAGCTCGGGGTGGTCATCTGATAAGGTTCCCATGAGATAGGCTCTGCTCTAGGGACTAGATCTATATGGAAATCAATCTCACGTGGGGGTGGCATCCCCGGTAGCTCCCCTAGAAATACATCAGAAAAATCTCTCAAGATGGGATGATCATCTAGCGATGGTCCACTAGACCCATCCTCTGACCTGTCACTGACTGTAACAACATACATCTGACAACCCCGTCGCACACACCACTTAAGCTGCATAGCGGAAATGGTGCAAATAGAAACGGGTCTCCTGACCCCCAAATCACCGACTCAACTCCAAGATCATCTACACAAGATATAGTCTTATGATAACAATCCATCCTAGCCCTATGTGTAGATAGCCAATCCATACCTAAAATGACTCCATACGAGCCCAAAGGAAGAATATGGAGATCTGAGGTGGTGGTGAAAGGTCCCAAATCCACTACACACTCCTTAACTAAGGAGTCCACAGAGATCTTGGCTCCAGAAGCCATCTCAACATCCCAACTAAGACCCTGCCTAACTGCCACCAGCCTGCATCGCTCTACTAAAGATGGTGCAATGAAAGAATCAGAAGAACCAGAATCAAACAATATGGAGGTAGGAATACCACCAATGCTACCTGTGGTCTCAATGACCATGCTCTGGTGCTCGGCCTAGTGGTTCTCAACTGCTGCATAAATCATGTGGCTGTGTCCCATGTCACCAACTGTCAGCTCAGAAACTAGTGCCTTACCCTTGTTAGGGTTCTGAGGGCAATCTCTCCAAAATGTCCAGCTACTCCACATCCAAAGCAACCACCTGATCCTCTCCAAGGAGTAGCACCTCTAGTAGGTGCCCTAGAAGCTTGTGGTGTAGATCCTGATGATCCGGCTATGGTCTGTTGTGGCCTCTACTGGTGAGCTCTAGCTGACTGAGCTCTAGGTCCACCCTGTGTCCTGATGGGACCCCTAGGAGGAGGCCCCATACTCTGACCTCTCTGTGCATCAGCTCTCTGTGGAGGTCTATATGGTGGGTGGGACTGCTGCTGCTATTACTGTGGCCTAAAGGATGACTATGTTGAATGCTACCCACCATGAGGAAGAGGTACTGAACCTCTCGATCTACCATCCTACATCTGTTGAATGTGGCTCCTGACTCAGTCTCTAGCCTACTGGGTTTTCCCCGAGTCTCCTCTGCAATATAGGCCTTCTCTATGGCCTCTGCTAAAGTCTGTGGGTAGTGAATTTGCATTGCCCCTCCAATGTCCAAATTTAGGCCCCAGATGAACCTGTGAATCCACACCTACTCATCCTGCATATACTCTACATACTGAAGTAGATCTAGAAATCTACTCTCATACTCTGCTACAGAAAGGGTAGCCTGTCGGAGGTCATGGAACTCATCAATCCTCTGCTGGATGAACCTCCATGATAGGTATCTACTCCTGAATCTCTCCTCAAATAGCTCCCAAGTCACTGTCTCTGAATCTACATGGAGCTTCTGCTCCTCTATCCTCCACCATACTCCTGCTCCATCCCTTAGTAGATGGATCACAACATGAGCTTTTGTGTTGCTAGAACAAGGAAAAATCTTGAAGCAATAGCTCAAGCTCACTAGCCAGGCCTCTACCTGAAATCCACCTGTATCACCTGAGTAATGTGAGGGCCTAAGCTTCAGGATCTCCTTGATGTGATCCGCTACTGTGGTCTGTCGGCCTCTAGGCCTCTCTGCAAGCTCATCCCTAAGCCTAGGGCTCCGAGACCTCTCTCTATGCTGTGGAACTCTGTCACCCTATCTCCTAGGTGGTGAATCCACTCTGACTGACTCCACATGGGAGTTCTCTCCTCTATGCTCCTCGCTAAGTGAGGGGGTACCTGACCCTCGATAGAAGGAGCTCTATCATGACTAGTTGTCTTCCCTCCACTAATCCTCCACGTAGAGTGGCATTAACATCCTGAAGGGTCTATAGAATCTGAGGTAGAATGGCTGCTACACCCTAATCCATGGTGGTGGTGGTGGTGGTGGTGGTGAATCTGAGTCTCTGTGAATGTTTCTCTCGCTCTTTCTGTGCCTCCTGCATAGACCAAAGCAAGAGTTAGTTCATTACTTCAAGCCTTCTTTAGTTTCTAAGTTTACTATCATGAGACAATTTTCAAACAGTTTTGTTTTCTAGATTAACAGGTTTGCTAGTTTTAAGGTTTCAAGTCTCAATTTTCTAGTGTGCCCAATGGTCCAAGATTTTGAACCACTGCTCTGATACCAAGTGTAATTCCCGCTTCAAACTACCACTTGAGACCAAGAAACAAACTAGGATTAGCTAGGAAAATTATGGAATAATTTTTTTTTATTAGAGTGTTTGCAAAGAGGGTTACAAGATCACAGTTAGCACAAACTAGATTAAGATTAACAAGCAAGATTGACTTGCAAAAATTACTTCAAGCAACTAGTAACAACAAGGCACAAGGTCAAAACAAGAGGTTAAATTCATCACTTAGGTTAGGAGAGTGAAATCTCACTCATCTCTGCCCTAACAGGTTTACAGGGTTCAACTTGATTTTTCACACACTTAGAGTCATCAAAACTTTCCTAAATCATACCCATTGGATAGGAAATTCTCTCACCTTTCCAACCATATAAAGAAGTCCTCCTAACTCCTTATAAATCTCAAGTTATGGCCCGATGGAGTTTTGGGGAGAAATTTTCCCTTGGGGAGTCCGCGGGCTTAGGGAGAAATTTTTTCCCTTGAGCGGGTCGGCGGAGTGGGGAGGAAAATTGAGAATTTTCCCTCCTTGAGTGCAAAAATGTGATTTCCCTCTGCACACCCGCGAGTCCACAGGGAAGACACGTGTCACTTCCCGATTGGCGCGGGAGAAGCGGAGTGGGAGGAAATTTAGAAATTGGAATTTTTAGGCCAAAATCCCAAGGGTGGAAATGGACGTGCGCCTCTGCCAAGGAGAAACCCATGCCAGCGAAATTTTTCCCAACTGAAGAAAATTTGCCTTCCTTTGATTGGTGGTGTCCTGGATTGGCACGGGTCAACGGAGTGATGGAGCGGTTTAAAGTTTTATGCCAAAAGAGTTTTAAAGTCAAAAAGACTTGTGCGGGCCCATGAATCCACTAGGACATGTGTCAGCACCTCATTCGCTCGGAGGTGTGGGGCCGTGGAGTAAAAAGTGAAAATTTTTCCAAAGGAGTTAAATGGTTAAGTTTTCAATTTTATTCTGCATGCCCACCAAGCCATGTGTCAGCACGTGATTGGCTGCGGGGCCATGGGGTTGCGGGGAAAAATGGGAAAATTTTCCCAAAGTCAAATTTTCAAAAAAGTTAAGTTTTCAAAAGTGAGTCCACCCTCCAAAGTGCCACGTGGCAACATCTGATTGGTTGTGAGGGTTGCAGGGCCACGGACTTTTTGGGGAAATTTTTCCAAAGGTTAAATTTTAATTTTTATATAGTTAGATTAATTTTTGGATGGCCATTTTGAAGTAAAACTTCAAATGGCCATAACTTTTGATAGAAAAGTCAAGTTTTGGGAAAACAAGGACTTTCTGGAAATCTCTCGGAGTCCTCTTTGCAAAAAAAATCATCAATTTTGGATTTTGATGAATTTTCAAGGGTCAATTTTAAGAAATGATCTGCAGGGATTTAAAATTCAAAACTGGCAATTTTCCAACTTGTCAATTTGATTAAATTTGAACTCCTCCTTCACTCCACATGTCAAACTGACATGGAGGATCAGTCTAAGGAGGGTCTAGAGTGTTTTAGTGAAGTCAATTTGTCCAATTATTCAAGTTTGCATTTTTCGGCAATAGACAGGAAAAACGACCGTGTAAGCTCTGAATTGAATTCTATTAAGTTTTGGAGGTTCATTCTTGACTGTTAGAGTGAATTAGAGTTCCTTAGGTCTTCCTAATGTGAATTTCAAAGTTTCATAACTTATTGTTGAGCATAAGTCTGAACTGCTCATTTTTAATAAAACATGGATTGCCAGAATGAAGTTTTAAATCAGTGAACTATTTCTTTTAAGTCTGCATGCCAATTTATCATTTAAAAGTGTGTATAGTATCTAAATTGTGTCATATAATTTCTTATTAAGTCTTCTATTCAAATTCTGAGTTAGATTACAGTTCAGATTTCAATTCAAATATGCATCTTGCAAGGAATACAACACTGTCTATCATTTCCACGCATTCTTTCTTTTCTTTTCAACAACAATCAATTTTCAATAATAATTCAAATCAATTGTGCAATACACTTGTACAACTTTCCTTTCTATTTGATTTCAACAGCAACATTACATTCAATATGTAAAGTTAATTTCAATTTTTAAAACTCACTTCAAAGGAACAAAGGACTGTCATTTCTTTCCTACGTGTTTTTCTTCCCAAAACAGAGATTACAAACACAACATAGCAATTAAATTGCAATACAACAATGCAAGTTGAGAAAGGAATGTAATTCATTATTGATTTCCAACAATAACTTAACAATTATTTCTTTCTTTGAATTTCAATATGCAATTTACAAACTGTATGACATTCTTTTCCAAAATAGAGAATGGAATAATAAATCTTTACATTTCCCAATGAATCTCAATCTTTCCTTTCAATGCAAGTAACTTCACATTACAAATAATAATACAATTCATCCACTTCGAAGTGGGAAGATAACAATAAAATTTTCTCAAAGGAAGGGACTGTCAAACTGTATTTTCTTCAAGCTCCAAAACAACAGCATGTTGATTTCTTCATCTTTTCATCTTGATCACAACAAGGAAGGGGGAAAGGCAACGCTCTCCACCCAACCAAGACATCCAATGGGAAAGGAGAAGCCATATTTCCCCATTGGCCCCCTGAGCCCCAACCATATTGGAATAGAGTATGAACATCAACACATGGCAACAAGGCTTCTATCACAACAAACAAACATTCTTTCACATGCATAACACAACAAAATACACAGTCCAAACAAAGATAATAGTTCACAACTGCAATAAGAATCATACACACAACACATGGGCTTGATCAAGCAAGCCATCAAGAGCAAGAACTATGGGGAAACTACTTATGCCTCCCTATTTGGAATTGGGCATCCACCTAAATCATACTGCCAATAAACATATCAAATCCCATAAACCTTATATCTCCCAACCCCTCCTTATGCCCCCCCAATTTTTCTCCCTTATGCCCCCCCAATAGTAAGAAATGCAAGCAGTTTCTTTTCCTAGGTGGATCCCAATCCAAAACTCCCTCCAATATAGAACAAGTGCCATTGGAAATCCCTTATGCCCCCCATATGAAATCCCCATAGCCTTCTCCTACACCTTTCCCTAAGCAGTCTACCCAACCAGCCAACAATACACAACACATTTACCATTTCATTCATGCAAGAAAAGGGAAAAAACAACATTTAAAAAGGACAAGATCCTACCTCTCCATTATGGAGATTGTTTCCAAAACAACAAGCTCCTTCAATGCTCAAAAAGTCCCAAAATAGTAAGCTCTTCAGTCCAAAACAGCAACACCAAGCATGCAAATGAATTTCCAACTCCTTCCACAATGCAAGACTCCAACAACAATAAAAATTTGACCCAAGAAGGAAGAGCAAAGTTTCAACAACCATAAACAAGAGAAGAATTTGAATTTTAAAGGAGAGGGAGAGGAGAGGATGATGTGGATTCCAAGTGGGATGCCACATCATTCTTACTCAACCCCAAAAGAGAAAGTCAACTTCACAACTAATCACATTAAATGGAGATGACAATCAACTTACACACTCAAAATTAACCCATACTTTAACAAGGACTGAATTAAAAACTTGTAAGTAAAGTGCAATAAAAACTTACACATAGTCATTTCAAAATACAATTAAAAAGTCTAATTTTGACTCCAAAACCATAGGTATGGTTGGTGGATGATTTTAAGAGGTGTGGGACAAGTTTAACTTGTCCCACAAGCCTCAAAATGCAGCCCTCAAGGACAAATTCGAGTTCCTTTGAGGATGGAGTGTTCTACACTCCAAAATATGACTTACACAACTTACACATCACTTACATCCTCTTACACATTCTTACAACATGCATTAATATCTATGACTTCATTTATTACATTCTTTTGACATAATGATTTATTTATTTAACACATGGTTATATATAACATAAACCCAAATCAATTAACAACTAATGAAAGGGGTAACACATCACAAATAAAATACATGCAAACATTACAAAAAAGAAACACATTAAAGTAATACATGAAATCCCTTGGTCACATTTTAAAGGTGATTCCCCCCATGGGAATCCCTAACAAACACAACATACAAACAATTACAGTTGCCATGGTGACCTCATTGAATTCATCCAGAATTCTAATATGGTTAGTCTCCAGTCCCCCGACATTGTTGTGATATTTTAACCTGCAAAATAACAATACCTCCTTCGGCCTCGTGGCCATATCAGAACATCCAAAATGATATAAACAACATATAAAGATCAAATCCAAATCACAACAATCATTCAACATCATCATTTAAATTCAATTTGCAACTATATCATCATCCAATGAATCTCTATACTAGAGCTACTCTTAATATCAAATGTCACATGTCTAAAATCAACATCAATACTATATCCATGTCAACAGTATATCATCATCCATATATAATAATGTCTCTAATAATCATCATGCATGCTAACTGAATCAAGGTCCATAATAATCCATGGTCTAACATCTACACATCATACTAAGTCAAAACATAATAATGTCCAAAATGAGATCAACAGTATCAAGATCAGTATGTAAATAGTGTCAAAGGGGCTTGATTTATTCATAACCTCACCTCTTTTCCATAATGTTACCATGTAATTTCCCCAATGTACCACACATTTTCATATATATATATATTTTCTTAATTTTACCTAATTAACAAATAATTTCTTGAATTTATCACTAGTTGTTACAATTCTAATTGCTCTAATTTAATCATAATTTTACACTAGTAAGTGTTTCTAATTACCTTAAAGTATCACTTATTTCCCCCAATTCTACCCTAATTTCCCCACTTTTTCACTAATTTTATTGTAATTTCCCTAATTATTCTAATTTAACATTATTTTTACCATAATTCTCCCAATTTCCACAATTTGTTACCAATTTCTTTGATTTTATGTTAATTTATTTAATTATCCAAATTAATTTCATTGCCATAATTTTACCCTACTTTCCCTTATTGTCCTATATGTGGGGAGGTCTCCCTTGTAGCATAAGAACCTGTCTAATATTTTGTGTACTAAGAACAATAATTTGTTAGCTCTAGATGTCATATTTTAATAGTCCCAACATTACTATGTTGCTCAATGATTTTCATAGACATTTTCTTACATTAAAGCACACTCAATACAAACCGTTTTTTCTAAAAATATATCGACATGCCTTAAGGGCACATGATTGCTCTTACTTCAACAACCAAGTTGACAAAACTTGATACATAACAATCTACCTAGTTAAGACTAAGGGAGATCAAGGCTTATTGATATGAAAAATTGATCAGTGACAATTTAATGTGAATTAGGGCTCACTTGTCCCCATTTACATGCTACATTGAACCAATCAAGTGATTTGTTCAAGTTGGTGTGAAAATAGTGCCAATTGAGCCCAAATCCACCAAATGGAAAAATCAAATCTGGATTAAGGATTGATCAACCTTGCGTACGTACCATGTTGAATAAAGCAAGTGAATGGTTCAATGTGGTGTACAAATGGTGCCAATCAAGTCCAAATCCATAAAATAGATGTGTTATATAATGTTGATTAGTGCTCAATTATCCATGTTTGCATATTATATTGAACATGTTAAATGATTAGTTCAATGAGGTGCACAAATATGGTCGATTGAGAGAAAAACAATTGACGTAGAAACAATCAAGGATTCCAATAAAGAGAAGCCTTCAACCACGTAGCCCTGAGAATAGACACAATAAAACAAACCAAACATAATTGAAATTACATACCAGTTGGAAGAATCAAATGAACATGGATTTGAAACACTTAATAGAAACAAGACTGTTTATTTACTCATAGAAACACAACTCTTAGACCAATCAACAACTATTCATTCTTACATCATATAATCATCCTTATGTCATGTCAGATCACTTTATGTAATTTCATACTTTAATTGAAGCCTCAAGCTTTAATCCACACTCTTATCTTAAACACAAATAATGACTTGTTGAATTGTCAAAAGCTACCCTCCTAAGGAAATTGGGATTGATTTATATACACATACAAAGCACCCAATGTAACACGTTAATGTTGGTGTGAGGGTATTATTTTACGTTTTATTAGTTTATTATATCAATTACACCTCACACATGGTGAGTCATAGGTCTTTTAAAGAGTTATATGACATATGAAGATTCTATCATTGAATTTGTCATACTTGTCATATGTGTCATTGTCATATGGGAGTTACATGTTATTCTATCATTATAACTCCTCACTCCATTATTGGAGTATGATAAGTACAGGCATGGAAGTTACACAAAATTCCCCATATGTATTTCTCCTTTTTGATCTATGAGCATGAGTAGACCATTTTTTTTCTTATGCACAAGTTCCTTGAGTTCATTTTTGCTTGCTAATTACTTGGAGAAATTACATGTTATCATTTGAGTGCAACTCATGTCGATGTGCACATAATTCTTAGAGATCTTCATGCCCTATTTCATGGTATCAAAGACACTATATCGGTAAATGTGTCACTCATTTCACTTGTTGTCTGATTACTCTTGATTTCGTGTTTGTTATTATCTCTTAGTGCAAGTTTTTATCTGTATTGGTATTTATGCAATATTGGCATTATTTTGGGTTAATCTTGGTTTTTCATGGGGTATTTTGTTGTTTTGTGGTGTTTTGGTCATGTTGTGCAGGATTTAGTGGTTTTTGCAGGTAGAGTTGGTCATTTATAGTTAACTTCGGTGAAGATTCTAAATTTGAAGCATCCTTGGTTTGGGGACCATCTTGACACCCAATTCAGTTGGAGGCTCGAGCTCGCCCTGATGAACTCCTCTACAACTCAGCTCACCTTTGTAGACTCCCACCCATACTCCTGTCTCAGCTCGGTCCTATTCAAAACCTACAAGCTTGCTACTTCCTACCTCGTATCCTTTGCAAAGCATCGTCCTCTCCTAGCATTGGACCTATGCTAGCTCGACTCCTACCATCTCAAGCTCTCGATCTCTAAATCCTTATTTCTAGCTCACCCGTTGAGTTGAAACACCAGATCTATGTTGGCCCTACCTTCACTCAGTTGAGTCTCGCGCGCACTTGGACCCTACTTCCCAGATCTGTGAACCCGATCCAAGCTTCTTAGCTTGACTGGCCACCCCATTGTGCATCCAAATCTTTGCAAGCTCTTGTTGTGATGTTTACAACCCATGACTCATCTTTCTAAGTTCAGTCATGCTTTGAGCTTCTAATTTGCGCCTCCTGAATTGATGCAACCTCAGCACCCCTACTCCCAAGTTGCCATCTTGATCTACCTCGCTTTACATCTAGTGCTAACACCGTGCACTCATCCCATGGAGCCAAACTCACCATTGGACTCTGTCAAGAAACCATGACCCTACTCATCACATTGTCACTACCCTTTGACTCTACTTCAAACCCTTGAATCAATCGTTCTAGCTCATTGATCCTCGCTCATTGCAACTTGCGACCCCACACTCATGCCTCTTTGAACTGATCTCGTTGAAGTGCTCACTTACCTCTACCCTAGCTCTGCCTTGATTCATTTTCGCTCAGCTCTCTGACATACCAACTTTGTCCTGAGCTCCTCCAGTGTGTAACCGCCCCACCATAGTCTTCCAGGTCATCCCGCTTAGCTCACCTGATTCACCTACAGAGCTCCATATTGCAACGATCACCCAAAATTGTTAAATCATAGTTCCCCACCCACTAAAGGACCCTGAATCAGACCTAACTTGCCGAGCTAACTTACCGAGCTAGTTACCCTAAAAAAGGTATTTTTTAATCTTGTTTTTTTTACTTACTTTTTAATCTAATCTAATTAAGATTTAATTAACCTAAGGAAAAAAAAAATCAATCATTAAAGAGGAATTATCATATCTTTTTTGGGTCATTTTAGTGTTATCGTGATCATTTTTGGAGCCTTTTTTGAGGGGTCGTATTGTACTTGACACTCTTATTATTTCTTGTGGGTTAGTGAGCATGTCCGCCACAACCTTGTGACAAGGAAGCTAAATCGTGACGTGAGAAATTTTTTCTCACATGAAACCTTATTTTTTCCCTTCTCACTTGTTTTATGAGCTTGTTTTTAAGCTTGTTACAACATCGTCTCGTTTGCACATGATTGAAACTTATTGTGGTCTCCACACTTGTGTAGATTTTTCCAATTACAAGGTGAGTGTTCAACTATTTCACATCGCACATGAACACATCATATTGTAATCAACACACTAATTATTAAGTGTCGCAAACAAGGGGGTTAAAATATTGTTCCTGGGTGTGTGTGCATTTCCTTTCTTTTCAACATTTCTATTTTCTCCTTCCTCACGATGGATGTTAATGTTCCTTTTCTCGTGCTTTTTAACTTTCATGAATGGAAATCCAAAATGATAATCACACTACAGGGTAAAGGGTTATACCACATCACTATGGGAGTGGAGAAAGAACCAACAAATGAACCTGAGAAATCTAAATGTTTCAACATATGTGATGAATCCTTAGGTCTCCTTTGTATGTCCATTTATCCCAACCTTCTCTTTCACATTGAGTCTTCCATAACACCTGATGGAGCCTGGAAAACTCTAGATGGCATGTTTGGAAAACAAGATGACATGAGAGCTCATGAGTTAGAGAACAAACTCCTAGGTTTGATTCCTAGTAACTTTGATAACATGCAGGCCTTCTTCTCCAAATTCGTCCACATAAGACTGATGTTGAAAGAATGTGGAGTTGATAAGAAGGATGCCCAACTGATCTTATCCATTCTTTCTAAGCTTGGATACCAAATACTTTGTCTTTGTTTCTACCTTTCATGCCATGAAAGAAGTCTTTAGGGATTGCTTGGAAGATGCCCTCATTTGAAAAACTTTTCTTCCCAACTCATTCGAGAATAGTGACAAGTTGATTCAAATGGGTGAAATCAAGTCCAATTCACATGCCCTAATAGAAAGTAATGGTAAAGGAAAGGAGAATAAACATGAGAATAAATTAGAGAAAAAGGACCAACCTAAGAAAGAAGTTAAGTCCACCCAATCCAAATCCAACACGAGTACTTCTTCCTCTACTTCTAAGTCTAAACCAAAGAAGGAGAAGTGCAAGTGTTCCTTATTGTAAGAAGTTAGGACATGAAGAGCATCAATGCATGAGAAAAAAATTGACCACCTTACTCATTTACTTGAGAAACATAATATAGGTGTTCTTGAGTCTATCAAGAAAAATGCTTCGAAACTGAATCTTCTAAGGTAAAGGAAAACAAATTTGAGAAGAAGAAAGGTAAATCCCTTGTAGCTATAGTAGTTCCTTCATCGACATGGGTTATATATTTTGGTGCCTCACACCACATGGGTTCTTCACACGTTAATTTTTCTAACTGTAGAAACCTTGTAGCATGTCCCAAATCACCTTGGGTGATATGTTCATCATAAGTGGCTAGTAGTGGATCATTTGAAGTTGATGGTGGAACCTTCAATGATGTCCTTAATGTTCCCCAACTTTCTACCAATCTACTATCAGTTTACCAAATCACCCATATTGGTCCAAGGGGTGCATGTAGAATTCAACCCTAATTCGGTGATCATTAGAAATTTGCATATTGAGTTTACAGTGGCAGAGGGAAAGGTAGACCACCATGCTTGGTTGTACACCTTTTCCCACTTTTATCCCAACTCTTCTCCTACCCTTACTGAACTCACACAAATGATGTTAGTAAGCTATGAAACGAATGGTTTGGCCATTTGAACTACCATTACCTTGAGCAATTGAGCCAACATGAGATGGTCAATGGATTGCCTCGCCAATTTTTTGAAGGGTATTTGTGAGGGTTGTGCCCTTAGAAAGCACCCTGAAGAGAAATTCGGAAAGAGAAAATCCTTGGAAAGCTTCTCATACCCTTGATCTTATCCATAGTGATATTTATGGCCCTTTCCATTCCGTTCACTAGATCTCAATACATACTTACCTTCATTGATGAATTTTCACGTTATACATGGGTTTACTTTCTCAAATAGAAATATGAAGTTTTTGATCACTTTCAGGACTTCAAGACTCTCATTGAGAAACAAATAGAAAGGTATATCAAGGTTATTAGAACTAACAATGGAGGTGAGTACATGAGAAATATGTTTTATGTATTTTTTACCTCCAAGGAATTTCACTTTACAGCGTACAATTGCTTACAGTGCCTTCACAAAATGAGTTACAAAAAGAAAGAACAGAAATCTTAAGGATATGGCCACTTGCATGATTCAATCCAAATCCCTTCCTCCATAGTATTGGGATGAAGCCATGAACTGTGTCTTGTTACATTTAGACCGCATTTTACACAAAGCAGTAAAAGGGATGAAACCCTTTAAGGCTTGGTATGGACACAAACTTGATGTTGAGAACTTTCATGTCTTCAATTCAAATTTCATGGATCGAATACCCAAGAAGAAATGAAAGGCCTTGGAACCACAATCCAAACCTTGTATCTTCATTGGGTATCCAGAAGGTATGAAGGGTTATATACTTTTGAACCTCACCACTCATAAACTATATATCAGAGAGAAGTGTGAAATTCCAATACATATCTTCTACTTCCACTTCTCCACCCACAGAGGTCACTCTTCCCCTCTCTAACCATGATCCAGACTCTTTTGATGATTGTTAAGCCTCCCCACTCCCGATCCTCCTACTCCTGTTACATCTATCTATCGATTCTAACAGTAGTGATGACAATGATTATTTCCCCTCTCACTTGAGTGATGACTCAATAGATTATGAGCTTGACTCTCCTCTTGGTCCTCTAATGGGCTAGGTAGACCTTACAGAGTGTTGGTGATTGGATATGGGACCCTTTAGATGAAATAAAAACTCATTCAGAGTTTGATTGGCCATATGCCTTCTTCTCCTCTACTTCTAACCCATAATATTTTTTGGAAGGCTAATGGGATTCCTGAGTGGGATTCTACTATGGAAGAGTAATATTCAGGTCTCATGAAGAATCATACTTGGGATCTCACCCCTCTTCCTAAGGGAAGAAAAATGGTTTGGTGTAGGTGGATATATTGATCCAAGTATGGTTCTGATGGGAACATCAAAAAGTACAAGGACATGTTCATAGCTAATGTTTATCCCAAGTTCCTAGGGTTGATTATTCAGATACCTTTGCTCCCATCACTATGATTCTATTTGAATGACCCTAACCATAGTTTCCACCAAAAAATGAGATGTCCACCAAATGGACGTTAAGAGTTCCTTCCTTCATGGTGACCTAGAGGAAGAAATCTATATGGAACAACTATCAAGTTATGTCCAAGATTCCTCCCTTGTTTTCAAACTTAAGAAGTCTATTTACAACCTCAAACAAGCCCATCAAGCTTGGTATGCCAAGATGGACTCCTTTCTTCTTGTTTCTAGGGTTCACTAGATGTCACTATAACCCAAATGTTTAATTCTTGTGGCAAGATGAGTCCATACTTATCTTAGTTTTATACGTTGATGAATTCTTGATTATGGGCAGCTCTTCCTCCATCATTGATTCTGTCAAGATTGCCTTAGCCAACAAAGTTCTCCATGAACGACTTGGGTTTGCTTCATTATTTCCTTGAGATTCAGATTCACTCAATTTGACTTGGGGATCATCATTTCTCAACTTAAGTATGGCCTTGATTTTCTTTTTAGGTTTAACATGAATGATTGTAAGCCATCTCCCTCTCCCTTTCTTTCTAGAGTCAAGTTAGTAGTTGATTTCTCCACTCTCTTAGTCGATGGTACCATTTATCACCGAAATTGGTGGGGAGCTTGATCTATCTAACCCATGTCATAGACTGGATCTTTCATTTGATGTTGGCATCATGTCTAGATTCATGCTGGAGCCTCATGAGATGCATTAGAAAGCAACGAAGTGGATCCTTCACTATGTTATAGGAACTTACACCGATGGCATTCATTACTTGGGAGGAATAGAGATTGATTTAGTTGGATACACAAAATTATGATTGGGATGTTGATCCCAATCATCAGAAATCTACCTCCAGATACAAATTTTCTCTTGGTTGGAGTCTTGTCATTTGGTCAAGCAAGAAGCATAGCGTGATTGTTATATATTATATAGAGGAAGAATACAAGAGAACAGTCAACGCTGCCACAAAAGCTATTTGGTTACATAGGGATTCTGAACAGAGTTTAATATTCAATTCAAACAACCTACCATCATCTATTGCGACAACCTTAACACCATCTCCATCTATAAAAATCTAGTTCAACATCAACGGAAAAAGCAAATTGAGATACACATGCACTTCATTCGAGATTTGATTCATGGAGACATCATTTATTTGTAGCACTATCAGACTTCAAATTAGGTTGCAGACATCTTTACCAAACCCTTCCCTAAAGCCAAGTTTCTTCACTTGCACTTCTCTTCTTCAGGTGAGGTCTATTACAACAACACATCTTCTTCAGGATTTCTATATCCTCTTCTCCTCTTCTTCTTCTTCTATAAATATTGCAGTTTGTACATGGGTACCTCATCAGGCCTTGTTGTCTAGGACCCATATGACACATCTTTCTTAGTTTATTTAGGGGATTCCTCTTTTTTTCTGGCTTTTCATGCCTCTTCCTAAGATTTGATGAAGGGGGTGTTAGTGTGAGGGTATTATTTTACCTTTATTAGTTTATTAGGTTAATTACACCTCACAACATGGTGAGTGATTTCACTTAGGTAAGTCATGGGTATTTTAGGGAGTTATATGACATATGATAGATTCTGACATGGAATATTTTATACTTGTCATATGCGTGTCATTGTCATATGGGAGTTACATGTTATTTCAGTATTGTAACTCCTCACTCCATCATTGGAGTATGAAAATTCCAATCATGGGCATTACACAACACTCCCCATATGTATTTCTCCTTTTTGATCTATGCACATGAACAGATTATTTTTTTCTTATTCACAAGCTCCTTGAGTTAATTTTTGCTTGCTAATTACTTGGAGAAATTACGCATTATCGTGCGAGTGCAACTCCGTCAATGTGTATGCACTTCTGGGATATCTTCATGCCCTCTTTTAGTTAAGACTCTTAAACTTACAAAATTCAAATGCAAAGGTGTAAAGGACCCATTAATAGACCCAATACACAACCAATCGGCCTTTTCAAAACTTACAGCTTCAAACATTCAATTATCAATAATTCACAACTTCAAATAACCTTGTAGTGTCTCGTGGCTCCAGACAGTACTTCACGGCTTTGTATCATAAAATCAATATTGTGTGACTTCAATATTACTTTGCAACTTCTATAACAAGTTCTTAGTATTCCATAGCTCGCATAAACTTGTGCGGCTACCAACATATGCTTGAGAAACCAAACTATGTTTGCAAATCTCAAAGATATTTTCAAGGCTTGTGCGACAGACACTGCACAATTGTGTGGACTTCAGAATAGACTTGACATTACACAATGTAGCTGCACTCTATGTAAATGTTGAGAAATGGACTTGCATACTCCACATAATGCAATAAAATACTTTGTATTTTACTAACAATTTACTTCTTCATTGTGTGGCCCAAAAGCAACACAAAATGCAGAATGATGCGAACACATACTGAATCAAACTATTCAAGCCTATTTTTGTGATACAAATTTACCTATGAACCTGGATGCTCATGCATCATACACCTTTGGAAATTTTGAAAAATTGAGCTCCTACTCAAGGGATCTCAATGTCATGTTGTTTGGCATATGCAACACTTAGCTAAGTTACAACTTCAATATCCTTTCCTTTCCACTTGACCAAATGATCCTTTATACATGTTTTCTTGATTGTGGTGTATATCACCATTTTTTCTTCATTACACATTTTCTCCAACATCTTCCTTCTCCAATATAATATGTCATCTTATAATTCTAGATCCTCAACACTTCCTTGACCTATGCATTATAGATACAAATACGCCACATTGAATATATCAATGCCTATAGGTAATTTAATCTCATAAGTGTTCTAAGAAACATTCCTTATGATTTTGCATAATCCTATCTGCTTCCACTTAAGCTTATTATAGGTTCTTCTAGGAAACCTCTTCCAAAAATGTACCAAGACCATATCTCTAATTTGTATTCAAATTATCTCCTTTGCTCAAATATGTGTTGTTTGTATTATACATTCATCTTTGTTAACTAATTATGTACTTGGTGCACTTCTTTCATGTATTCTACAAAATCCATTGCTTTTGCAATTCTTTCTTTATTGTGTGGTAACTCTCTCAACTCTGCAACTCCTCTTGGACATTCCCATATATAATTTGTAATGGTTTCTTCTCTATACTCATATTCACTAAAGTTTTATAAGAAAATTATTCCTACGCTAGAGCCAAGTCCCATGTTATTGGCTTATCTCTAGCTAAACATATGAGAAATCATCCAAGGATTTTGTTTACAACTTATGTATACCCTTCAGTCTAAGGATGGTATGTTGAATTGATGATTAACTTTGTATCCAACTTCTTTCACAATGATCACTAGAAATGACCAAAAAACTTTGTCTTTGTTAGACACTATAGTTGACAACAATCCATGTAGCCTAAAAATCTCCCTAAAAAAAATATTTACAATATGTGTTGCATCATTAGTCTTCCTACAAGAAATTAAATGAACCATATTTGAAAATCTATCCACCGCTACAAAAATAGAATCAACACCCCTCTACATTTTGGGAAAAACCCAAAAAAAAAAAACCATACTTATATCTCCCCAAGGCATCTCTGGAATTAGAAAAGGTTGGTACAACTTTATGTTTTGAGATCTCCCTATATCCAATTGACACATGTGACATTCCTACATAAAATCATGCACATGCCCACTCATCCATGGCCAAAATTAACTCTCCCCTGGTTTCATTGAGCTTTTATCCAAGACAAAGTTATGTATTAATCCTATGCAATGTTTTTCTCACACCAAATTCTCATGTATTGATTCTCTCAAGATGTATAACTTCCTACCTCAAAAAAAACAGTCCTTCATACAAAAATTATTCCAACCAACATGTCTTATCAACACTTGGTGGTAATTCAAAAACTTTCCATTCCTTTATAAAAATCTTCATCCGACACGTAAAACTCCTTAATGGATTCAAAAAACCACAAATTCCACTCTCATTTCTGTCAATATACAACTACACTTACTGAGCAAATATGTCACCTTGTTATAGTTTTTTTCTCCTATGCTTCAACACAAATGTATATCCTTGTAGGTACTACACCTACTTCATATGTGTCTAATTTAATTTCCCCCTAACTATTTATAAATTGTAATGCTTGATGACCAATAAATAACATCAATTCATTTGGCAACAAGTAGTGCCTCCACTTCTTGAGTACTTGCACAACTGCATATAACTCTTGATCATACTTGTATATACATAATTTTTTCACCATTCAATTTTTTCACTAAAAATATGCAACAATTATTCCTTCTTGACTCAACACAACACAAATGGATATACCACTTAACATCATAATCGAACTAAAATACCTTCACAAAAAAACAATAATGCCAACATTAGTTGTTCAATCACCTTCTCCTTCAAATCCAAAAATATTTGGCTTGCACTTTTTCTCTAAATGAAAACTCTTCCTATCCCTCTCACATGAAATTTTTTTATATGCACACACACACCACTAAATTTCCTAATAAACGTGTAGTGAAAACTATCCAAAGTCATAAAAAAATATATGCTTCAAACACACTCCTTAGTTATGGCCACTCCAAAATATTACAGACCTTCGTTGGGTTCATCTTTTGTTGGTGTCAGGTACTTTTTTTTCCTTTTATTTAGTTATTTGGAATTTTCCACCTCATACATGGTGATTCATCTCACTTAGGTGAGTCATAGCTATTTTAGGAAGTTATATGACATATGACAGATTCTGTCATAGAATAAGCCATACTTATCATTTATGTCATTGTCATATGGGACTTACATGCTATTCTAGCATTATAACTCCTCACTCCATCATGGGAGTATGACATGTACATGAATGGGAGTTACACAATAGTCCCCATATGTACTTTCTCTTTTGATCTATGAGAATGAGTAGACATGTACTTTTTGCATAAACAAATAGCTTGTGGTTAATTTTCTTGATGATTACTTGGAGCACTTTCAAATTTTTGTTACAGTGCAACAATCTTGATGTGCACAGATTATGTTGATCCTCGTGGTTCACTCTCACATGGTATAAAGCCACCTTCATTTGAAAAATGTCTTACTTGTATTGGTTCATTGCTAATCACTTATGGTTTCGTAGTTTACTAGCTCTTTGTGCAAGGTTTATTAATCCCTTATTGTTTTGTGCATTTTGGTACTAGTCCATGCTAATCTCATTTTTTGGAGTTTGATGGTTTTTAGTGTTTGTACAGATATGTGTTTTCTATATAAATTGGCTATTCTACAACTAACTTTGGCAAAAAAAAAAAGATTTGGAGGTATTTATGCTCTTTGGTTTTTTCCTTCAAGTTCTATTTTGAGCTTCCTGGTTTCTGCCAAAACCCCGCCTTGCCATCTCCTACCTCCTCCTTTTCTCCCTCTCAGCTCCTTTATCACCGAGCCCTGATCTCTCCCTCCCTAATTGAGCTCCTGCCATCTTAGTCCTAATCCAATCGCTACATGCCTTTGAGCTCTCCATCGTGCTCTTCGAGCTCATTTTTCCAACTCGGCCAAACCACATCGGGCTTGGCCCATTCTCCCCTCACAGAGCTTTGTACTAAGTTCTCTGTAGCTCATACCTTACCCAAGCTCCCCTTATTTCTCCTTTCTGATCTTTGTCTGAATTCCTTGTGAATTTTTTTGACTCGCTTTGAGTTTGACGAGATCATCCCTTTTATGCTCACTTTGTGCTCTCTGTGTGTGGCTCTAAGATTGCCTGACCCGATCTCGTTTGCACTCCATCCATCTCTGTTACCCTTATTGGCATTCATTCCATTGCCTTTGGTATTTTCCTTGTTCCAGCCCTCTCTACTTTGACTCAACCATTACTCATCCTATCTCTGCCCCTGCAAAATGGCTATGTTGTGCTTGTACCTTCCCTTGGGAAACCATCTCTTCCTTGGTTTCCTTTGCATACATTTCGAACTACCATGTCTCGGGAATCACCCATCACATGCCAGTTAGCACTTGCTTTGACCATTTTAAAAATAAATTCTCTCTCCTTTTTCAACTAAGTTTGTGCTTTTAATTAAAAAAAACTTTGTTTATATTTTTAAAACCTTTGTTTATAAATTAAAACTTAGCTTAATTTTTAATGTTGTTTTATTTTAGAAGGGGAAAGTTTTTTAATCTAATTAGGTCATTATTAGTGCAAAGTGGTAATTTAATTTTTAGATCCTTATTATTATTTTTAACCATTTGGATTAGTTAAAGTAATCGGGAAAACTATTAAAAATAATCATTACTTGGCATTTTTCTAATGTGTGCTCGTGAAGGTAATTGTCATTTTTTGGAGGCTTTTTTTGCATTTCGAGGGGTTATTGACCTCCTACGGGAGTCATTTTCCATTGTTTCAATATCTTATTATTGTTTGTGGGTTAGTGAGCATGCCCACCACAACCTTGTGGCAAGGGAGATCCAAAGCGACGTGAGACACATTTTTCTCAAACATAACTTTTTTTTCCCCCCTTCTTACTTGTTTTTGCCTTGTTTTGTGCTTATTATGGCGTTGATTCACTACCGACACTTGAAACTCATTGTGTTCTCCACACTTGCACATTTTTACGCTAATTGCAAGATAAGTTTCCAACTGTTTCATATCACATGAATGTATCTGATTGTAAGTCAATGCACTAAACTATAAAGTTACATGCAAACATTGGGGATGAAAATATTATTCTGGGGTGTGTGTATTTCATTTCTTTCTACATTCTTTCTTTCTCTCTCCTCACAATGGATGCTAGTGATGTTCCTTTTCTCACGTCGTTTAACTTCTTTGAATGGAAATCCAAGATGATAATCAAACTAAGGGGTAAAGGGTTGTACCACATCACTATGGGAGTGGAAACTGAACTTTAGAAATCCAAGTGGTTTAACCGATGTGCCAAAGCCTTATGTATTCTTTGTGTGTATGTTTTTCTTGACTTACTCTTCTACATTGAGTCTTCCCAAACACCCAATGAAGCATGGAAAGATTTAGATGGTATGTTTGGAAAACAAGATGATGTGAGATCTCATGAGCTAGATAATGAAATGCTAGGATTAACTCCTAGTAGCTTTGATAAACTATAGGCCTTCTCCAAATTCCGTCCACATGAGAATACTTTTAAAATAATGTGGATTACCAAAAATATTCCTAACTGATACTATCCATTATCTCTAATCCTGGCCCCAAGTACTCCATCTTCATTTCTACCTTTCATGCCACGAAAGATGCTTTAGGGAATACTTGGAAGATCTCCTCATTTGACAAATTTTCATCCCAACTCATTCGAGAACATGACAAGTTGATTCAAATAGGAGTAATCAAGTCTAAGTCACATGCCCTAGTTGTAAGTATTGGTAAAGGAAAGGAAAATAAACAAGAAAATAAAATAGAGAAAAATACCAACCTAAGAAAGAAGCTAAGACCACCCAAACCAAACCCAACACGAACACTTGTAGTTTGAGGAAAAATTGAAGAAGGAAAAGTGTAAGTGTTTCTATTGTAATAAGTCATGACATGAAGAGCATCAATGCATGAGAAAAAAAAAATTACCACCTAATTCATTTACTTGAGAAACATGATATAAGTGTTCCCGGGATTATCAAACAAAATTCTCTTAAACCTAATTCTTCTAAGGAAAAGAATCCAAATATGAGAAGAAGAAATGTAAAGTTCTTATAACTAGAGTTGCTTCATTCATCAAAATGGGTCATAGATTTCGATGCCTCACACCACACGGGTTCTTCACATGTTGAGTTTTCTGACATTGAACCGTGTGGTATGTCCCAAATCACTTTGGGTAATGACACTTCTGTGTTGGTTTCTGATAGTGGATCAATAGAAGTAGATGGTGAAACCTTTAACAATATTATAAGTGTTCCCCATCTCTCTACCAATATCCTATCAGTTTACCAAATCACTCATATTGGTGAAAGAATGTGAGTGGAATTTAATCCTAACTCAGTGATCATTAGAGAGCTTCACAATAAGACTACTATGGATGAGGGAAAGGCGGATCACCAATCTCGATTATACATCTTTTCTGAATTTAATTTTGATTCTTCTCCCACTTCTTTGCTTACTCACGTTTATGAGGTTAGTAACCGATGGCATGAGTGTTTTGGCCATTTAAGCTATCATGACCTTGAACAATTGATCCAACATGAGATGGTCGGTGGGTTACATTGAGTCAAATTTTCTAAGGATATTTGTGAGGGTTGTGCCCTTTGGAACCAACCCAAAGAAAGTTTTGACAAGGGAAAATCCTAGAGACCCCTCATCCATTGGATATTGTTCATAGTGACATTTGGCCCCTTTCCATCTTCTTCCTTCACTATGGCCCTTTATATACTTACCTTCATTGATGAATTTTAATTTTATACATGGGTTTACTTTCTAAAATAGAAATATGAAGTTTTCAATCACTTTTGAGATGTCAAGGCTCTTGCTGAGAAACAAGTTGAAAGGTCTATCAAGGATTTTAGAACTAAGAATGGAGGCAAGTATGTGAGCAATAGGTTCGATGATTTCTACACCTCCAAAGGGATTTATTTGCAACATATAGTTGCTTACATCCCTTTACAAAATGGAGTTACAAAAAGAAAAAACGGAACACATAAGGAGATGGCCACTTGCATGGTTCATTCTAAATCCCTTCCTTCACAATATTGGTCCAAATTTGTGAATTACGCTAGTTACATTCAAAACCGCATTCTGCACAAAGTAGTAAAAGGGAGGACACCCTTTGAAGCTTGGTATGGACGCAAACCTGATGTTGATCACTTTAGTGTCTTTAGATCAACTTTCATGGCTTGAATACCCAAAAAGAAACACAAGGCCTTGGAACCATAATCCAAACCTTGTATCTTTGTAGGATATCCTGATGGCGTGAAGGGCTATAGATTATTGAACCCCACCACCCATCAAATTTATATTGAGAGAAGCATAAAATTTTGATGATTCATTCTTTACTTCCACTTCTCCTCCCCGATGAGGTCCTTTTTCCCCTGTCTGACTTTGATTCAAACTCTTCTAATGATGATCTTGTTGATCCTCTTTCTCCTCCCACTCCTCCTGATTCAGAATCTACTAATTTTTATAGTAGTGATTGTTTTGTTGTTTTCTTTACATTTTTGAATGACGAAACAGATAAGGGTAAGGGCTAAGCGGAATACTTGTTAAATGGGTTGGTTGGAGGTTGATGCGTGTGTTCAGAATTCTTGATCCAATGCCGATTGTGAGAGCTTCCTTTTGGCTAGGAGGAACTACCTGTAATAGAAAACAAGACCACAAAAGAAAAGTTAAATGATATATGACAGTGGACTGCCTAGCGTATGCTAGTTCCAGGAAGTGTGATACTTCCTAGATGGTTGTCAATCCACTGTTTAAAACAAATTAATGTGAGAAATAAGTAAAGTCCTACTGTATTTGATATGATTTAGGTATCTCATTCAAGTACAATAAGTAAATCAAATCACAACAGGCTAGGCTATAGTTGGATCTAAAGGATGAGGTGTCTGTCAAGGTACTAGGACTAGTTAGGATCTGATTTTGGGTTGTTTAGGTCAACTGGTAGGAATTTGTTTGGCTTTGTTCTTGGGCAGGGTATAAAACATAGAGACTGATGTTGGTTGGGTATAACTGACGATGGTTAAGGGAGACCGAATGATGGTTATGGGTAACCGACGTTGGTACAGTAGGGTGATAGTAATTCAATGAAAACCTTATTGTAGAGGCTAGGTGAGGTTGGATGGGGCTAAAGAAGGAGTATGGCGAGGTCTGTGGGAATACTGAGAACACTCAGAGAGGTGGAAGGGCCAGGATAGGTGATTCTGATAAATGGGTGGGTGAGATTTTTGGGTTTGTCAGAAAGAAGGCTATGGAGGAATGGGAATGTTAATAGAAGAATGGTAACAGAAATGATAACAACTCTATGAACATAATAGGAATGGAAATGATTAATGATAAAACACTTACCAATATTACAGGTCCAATGGTTGGGTGGTGGTGATGATCGGTTGATGGAATGGAACTTGGTACAGTAGTGACGCTTCCTGGAATGTTACTGTGAGTGCCAATGCTTCTGGATCTATCCTGGTGCTGGCTATGGATGTGTGGTAAGTGAAAAGACTCTGGTTCTACTTGCATGCAGCTCTCTTCTCGTTCCTTCTTGCTCTCAGAATGTGCCAACCCAAAAACAAGGTTTCTTAGGTGAATAAATGGTAACCGATGACGGTTTCATCGGTTTAGTTGACCGGTGTCAGTTTAGGGGTGACCAACATCGGTTAAGGCAGGATTCCCTAGGTTTACTAAAATGGGTAGATATTTCTAATTTCTTGGGCCCAGTTAGTTTTTTTCTCGCAGATTAGAATGGAAACTTCCCTTCTAATGGGTGGGAATGTGGTTAGAGATATTTTAGGGATTGATTTTAGGGTTAGACCAAATCTTAGCTCATTAAGGTAAGTAAGACTTAGTTATTGTTAGTTATGGAAACATGCCAAGAATAGGTCTAGGGTGAGGTGGTTGGATGAGGTGTCTAGGTGAGGTGGTGGGGTAGAAATTAAGGATAATAAATATTGTGAGGATATATATTACGATTTAATTAAATTAATTAAATTAATGTGATGTGGGGAGAAGGGGCCATGGTTAGGTGAGTATGTTTGAGCTGGTTATTGATCGAGGGACTAAGGGGAGTGTGACCCAATTTTGGTGTCTACATTTTGCCCCTTTTGTTGTGTAGCTTGTATTGGTAAGCGACGCTGAAAAAATAAGATGTGGTTGCCCCTTGTGTGGGTGAAGGTGATCCCCCTCAAACTAGGAACGGATGAGGTAGAAGACTGAATCTGTGAGTGGTTTGATAAAGGTGGATGTGATGAAGAGGAAGGTGGAAAATGGGGGTAATGGGGTAAAGGTTCAATTAGGTAATCAAGGTAATGGGCTAGGGTCAAAGGTAGCAACAGTCAAATTCACGCACACGTATAAACTGCGGCATGGTACCAGGTTGAAGAGACATGCAAACTCTACATCGTCTAAGGTCGATAGGTTTATCCAAACAAAGTGATGTGATTCTAGTATCCAAGGTATAGGATATGGTTGGGAAGCACAACGTAGGTCAGGTGCAGGAATGTTTAGGTATGTTCTGGTACACCAAAGGTAAGGTCGGGATAAATGACATGACAATAGGAAAAGTAAGGTCATTAGGTCAAACAACATGGGTAACAATGTCACAAGGTATAGTACATGAGCACATGAGGTCATAGGTCAGTAACAATGTTCACAGGTAACAGTGTCTTAAGGTAGCACATGATCACAGGACAATGGGTAACTAGGACGGCATGGGTAGGTCCAAGGTATGGGTAAAATAACAAGTCCCAAAACATAATTAAGGACAGGTATAGGTAAGGTAGGCATGGAGGTTGGTTGCAATAAGGGTGGGTAAGGTCAAAACGGTGGCTGGGTTGGTTAAGTGTTGGTCGGAAATGGGGAAAGGGTATGGGCAAGAGTATGATAGGTAACCGATGTTGGTCATACATAACCGGTGATGGTCTAGGTAAGGTGATCACGGTTTATTAGGGCAGATGACCGATGTCATAGTTTGGGTACAACTGGACCATTGTGTGCTAGGGCACAGGACCGATGTCAGTTTAGGTATAACCGACATCGGTCAGGTCGATGTGGGTATATAAAAATAAAAAATCCGTATAATACAGATTCATTTGTACATTTTGGCTTTTGGGAAAATGATGAGAGCACGAGACTTATGTGGCTTGGCGAGAGGAAAGTACATGGGACCATACCGAGGTGAGGTGGAGAGATCCAGGTGGGGAGAGGAGTTAGGTGGATGGGCCCATGAGATCAGGTAGAGTGAGTGGATTGGTGGAGAGGTTGGAGGGAGAATTTGACATGGCAGAGGTAGGGGAGGGCTCGGGTGGACCACCAACATAGCAGCCAGATGTGCCCCCATGGAGGCAAATTTGAGATGAGGTAAGATCTGATCTGTTCATTATTGGTTGATATAAGAAGAAGGGAATGGGTAGGTCAGTTTGGGTAGGGTAGAGAATTTGAAATGTGTGGTTAAATTTTGAGGAAGGATGGGGTGGGAAAGGTCATAGGTAGAGGAAATAGGGTTGAGGGAAGGATGTGGGGTAGGTTTGGGTAGGTGTGTAGGGGAAATGGGAAAGAAATGGGGGAAGAAAATTGGGGTTTTGGGCTTTGGGAATGGTAACAGTGACTGATGTCGGTCAATGTATGGCCGACATCAGTCTTAATATACCGAAATCGGTCAGGTATTGGGAACTCGATGCCAGTTTAACATGGACCGGTGTCAGTCAGTGAATTTAGGGTGTAGGTTTGTTAGGGTTGGGGGTTTAGGGTTGAATGTTGGGGTTTTAGGTTTCAGGGTGGGGTAATGTTGTGGTTTGGGATTTAGGTTGAGAGGGTTTAGGTTGGAGGGTTTAGGGAGGAAAGGATTTAGGTTAGAGGGTTGAGGTTTGTTAGGGGTTTAGGTAGGGGGAGGTTGAGGGTGTTAGTTGAGGGTTTAGGTTTGGTTAGAGGGGTTAGGTGGTAGGGGTTGAGGGTGGTTGGTTGGTTAAAGGAAAGTTGAATAATGTTTGTATTTTGGTGGATGCAGGCCAGAGAGTAGCTATGATGAGGGACCATGTACCTCCTTTATTGTTGGAGGTATGATGGGAGTGTCGACTTCTGATGAGTGGAGGCATGTGAGGGATGTCAGCTTGATAGGCGTGAGACAGTTACAATCATATAGTATGGGAGCCTAGCCTTATGGTCACACTCATTGATAGATGGGATGCAACAACCAACACATTCCATTTGCCGATGGGTGAGCTGACAGTCACCCTAAAGGATGTCTATCAGATCCTGCACCTACCAATAGTGGGAAAATAGGTGTATTCTATCTCCTCAGAGGCTTTCCGAGGAGTTGATGCTGGTATTTTTTGGTGAGGGTATGGCAGAGATGAGGTTCCATAGCACCAGTCTGAGCTATGGTGAGATGTATGTAGCCCATCTAGAGGAGATGAGGCTAGTAGTTTTGATTATGGAGGCAGTGTGTTGTTTTGCATTGCCAGATGCAGAGGGTGGGAGATTCCCATGGGTGCTGATGGGGGTCCTTCATGACATGATGGAGGAGAGGACCCGCTTTGCTTGGGCACCAACATACTTGGTGTAGTTGTACAGGGAGTTGTGGGCATATAGAGATTACGGTGATTCAGCCTATGATGCACCTTTCTTCTCCACTGTTGGGCATACGAGCACATTGTATGTGTGAGGCCACTAGGTATGCCCTGGGATGATGCATTTGAGCTGGGTTTCATTCGAGTGGGTTACAAGTGCTGGGTGTTAGTTACTGGAGTGTGTAGAGTTATCAGGGCTACACACAATGTAGCCTATTATAGGCATTTTCTAGAGGGGTTGTCCGGTGTGGACATTATTTGGAGGCCCTATGTGGGTTTTCCATCATATGGGTGGATGGCCATAGAGTTAGACCAGCTGCAGCTGGTTCAATGGATAGAGGGAGATGCACGTGGGAGAGCATGAGCTAATACCCATAGACAGGGTCAGATGGTAGTTTGGGCTAGTGCAGGATGTACCACCTCCCTTCCCACAGTATAGGAGGGATGACGTGGAGAGGCCGATGTCCCCTCCACCTACCTATGCTAATAGGTGCAGAGGAGGCACTAGTGGACCAACACATTGATGATGTCGGGTGCACTGAATAGATACAGAATAGTGGTGGGCAGCTCAGCTTTGAGCAACGCCACCCAAACCAGGATAGCCAGATGTGGCCACCCTCACAGTCTAGAGGGACATGTTACAGGGATAGGTGGCTGCCTTACAAGGCTAGGTTACAGGTTTACAGGGATAGTTGATGGGGTCACAGGTAGAGGTGGCCACGTTATAGGCACAAGTGGTGGCCCTTCAGGCCCATGTCACAACATTACAAGGGTAGGTACCCACACAGGGTGGGGCCAAAGATGGGGAGTAAGTGGCCACCCTACAGGCACACGTGAAGGGTTGTAGGGTCAGTTGGCCACTGCACAAGCACATATTGTGGCCTTACAGGCCCAGATTACTACGTAGGCACCGACACTGGCATAGGCAGTAGGACAGGCTCAGGGATAGGGTCTCCATGGTATAGGTACATGCAGGTATAGGGTCAGAGACCCTTATTGATAGGGAAGAGTACACAGGTTGTGGTGAGACCCATGGCACCTCCTCAGATAGTTCCCATGGTGAGATTCAGGGATGCCCTGGGTGAGGTGAGGTACTATCAGGATCATTTGGTAGCAGTGGGGATAAATTTACCCTTCATATGCAGAGTACCGAGCATAGTAGGCCTCGAGTGAGAGGACCCGATCCCGCACTCACAGTGTGGAGAGCACAAGGGGCCGGCGAGCCCAGAGGCAGGAGCAGGGTGAGGCCACCAGTGTACGGAGGCCAGATCTAAGTGAGGGGCCATCGACTGCTAGATCGAGGCCCATAGTAGGTGGTGAGGTGGGTGAGGGGCACCACATAAGAGTGGCAGAGGAGTCAGGAGAGATCGACGTAGAGATCCAAGGAGACAGGTGAGGGATATCACCGTTTTGGATAGTATAGGGATTATCTGTGATATGGATTGGCCTACGTGCTCGATGAATTTTTGTATATGATACCTAGCCTGCATGCCGATGATGTTTTGTATATGATATCCAGTCTACGCTCCGATGATCTTGAGACATTTGTATTGGAGACATTGTATATTGGAGATATTTGAGCATACATATAGAGATGTTGATGATATTATATATATATATATGGCAATGATGATGTTTATGGCATGATGTGTATATGTACTTTCGATGATGATGTTGTACATGTGATGGAAACAAGGTAAGTTAGGCATGGAGTCATGGCATAGAGTATGTTCTTAGGCATGGATAGAGGCAGGTCATAGGCATGGATCGAGAGTCAAGGTTAGTTTAGGCATGATGGAGTCAGGTCGGTTTAGGTGTGGATCGAGTCAGGTTGGTTTAGGCATGGATCGAGTCAGGTTGGCTTAGGCATGGATCGAGTCAGGTTTTGTGGTTGATTGAATTTCTAATTCATTAATGTGTGCAATTTGTGATGGTATGGATCGTGTTAAGATGATTTGTAGGAAAATGTATGATTATGGTAGAGAAATGGTAGATGTGATGAAATGAATGTGTAAATTATGATGGTAAAGATGTTTAGCAATTGTTGCTTGTGTGGTTTAATTTCTAGTTATTGATATAGAAAGGAAACTAACTAGGGTAGAATGTGAATAGGAAAAGGAAAGGGAAAGGGGGAATTGGTTAGGGTAGAGAGTGGTCAAGCTAACCTCCAAGGGCCCCATGCCCTCGAAGTGTTACCTACATAGTCCCGGTAAAAAGGGACCTCAGGCCAATGTAGTTCTCCCATAAGCTAGGGAAGATTAGGGTGATTGAAGGTAGTAGAATGGTTGATAGGTCGTACATGATTGAGTGTAGGTGGGTTGAATGTAGGTCATAGGCATGATTGAGTTTAGGTCGTAGGCATGGTTGAGTGATTTTTAAATATAGGTTTTGATGATCTAGTCTTGTATAGGATAATCAATAAGTAATGAGGAAGGGGAATGGTAAGAGGTGGTAAAAGAGCCACTTAATTTGATAAGAACCCTAATGAGTTCAATCCATACCTAAGAGGGGCTTATGAACGTAAGACCCTAAAGGCATTGCATAATGGACCATTCTAAGGGTGAAGAAAGTCACATGATCATGAAATGTCATGTTTGCGGCAAGTCCCTTGAGTAAAGAGGAAATTAGGCTAAAAAGGAAAGGAGGTGAGAATGGGAGGTTTAGCGTAACTTAGTGTACAACAGTGTGTTTTTCGGAACAAGAAACTCAGGATCAAAATAGGCAAGTCCATGACAAAAATTTCATCTTTTTTTAATTTTTTTTTTTTAATAGACTGATCGATGTGGGAAGTCTATATGGGATGAATATATTATCTCCTTGAGGTCTTCATGAATTTGATCGATGCGGGAAGCTTCTAGATATTTATTACATTTTTGTAATGACCTTATATAGTTGTCCTTCAAGGGAGTAGTCTATTTATGGTGGTGGAATTAGAGTGAAGAGATGTCCTGTTTGAGGGAGTCATCTTTTGCTGGAAGTTTGACTCAAGGAGTTGTATCCCTTTTTGTTTTTTGACGTTTAAGTCATGGACAAGACTATAAAGGAAGATTAGGTTCTTGTTTAGAAGACAAGACTGTAGCACACAAATATTAACTATGAAAGAGGTGGTTTTGAGTGATGAACGACCATGGGATTCCATCTTGAAGAAGACAAAAAGTATCCATGAGAATCATGCTATGAGTAGAGCCGTGGTACTCATATTGAAGATAAGGCTAAAAGGTGATGGGTAATCACATGATTCTTGTTTAGTCATGGATCCTCAAAATGGGTAATATAGAAGGTGAACAATGCTCAAGGGATGAGTGATCAACTGACAGAAAGTGATATAGGACTTGATATCAACAATAAAATGGTCGAAGATGTAAGGCATTAAGGGGCTCAGGTTCAGGTTTACCTTCGAGTGAAGACAAACGATAAGCACCTGATCCATATGCATGGGTAACGATATAGGGTCCAAGCCAATTAGGAGAAAATTTTCCCCGTTTACTTTTCTCCTCTTTGGTTACATGTTGATTTTCCTTTAGGATGAGGTCACCGACCTTGAAAGGTTCATTCGTGAACATGTTTTCATAGGCACGTTTGATACGTTTTTGGTAGATTTGGAGATGGTCAAGAGCATTGAGATGGCACTCATCTAATAACTCAAGTTGTGCCAAACGATCTTGGCAAAAGTCATCATCGTTGAGCATGTCTTGTAGTGAGATGCAGAGAGATGGAATCTGGACTTTGAGAGGTAAGACATCCTCAGTACCGTAGACTAGAGAAAAGGGGGTGGCAGCAGTCGAAGTGTGAATACTAGTACGATAAGCCCACAAGGTGAAAGGAATGTGCGTATGCCAATCTTTCCCAGTATCATTGACTACCTTCATAAGAATTTTGTTCAAGGTTTTATTGGTTGATTCAGCTTGACCATTGGTTTATGGGTAATAAGGTGATGAGAAACTGAGTTGGATGCCAAAAGCGTCACATAGTTTGCATAGGGTTTTGTTTTTGAATTGTTTTCCATTATCAGTGATAAGGTGGTGAGGAACACCAAAATGACAAATGATGTGATGGTTGATGAATTCACATATCTTCTCAGCTTTGGTAGAAATGAGGGGAATGGCTTCTACCCATTTAGTGTAATATTCGGTAGTGGTTATGATCCATTGGTGGTGTTGTGAAGAATGGGGGTTGATCTCACCGACAAGATCCAAACCCCATTGAGAGAAAGGCCAAAGGTCTCGTGTGACCTGTAAGGCATGACTAGGTGTGTGATGGAGATTAGCATGTTGTTGGCATTTCACGCAACATGTTTGACATAATCACAACAGTCATGGTTTAGGGTTGGCCAATAATAGCCTAGGTGAAGAATGTGTTTTGTGACAAGAAACCACTAAAGTGACCTCCACAAATTCCATCATGGACTTCCTTAATGGTGTAGGGAATTTCAGAACTTGTAAGGCATCGTAAGAGAATGTTGTCGAAACCACGTTTGTAAAGAAGACCACCCATGATGACATAACGGGAGACACTTTTAAGAAAGGCACATTGTCCATTATGAGTGAGATCAGCGGGTAGAATGGAAAGGGAAAGATAGTCTGTATATTGCTTATACCAAAGGTCATGTGGGTCAGGGGCAATGGTTCCAATAGAGTAGACCTCATGAGGTAAATAAGAGGGTGATTGTAGCCTTTATATGGTGACAAAGATTTTAGAGTCAGTGGGTGAAGCAGGTATCTGAGAAGCCAAGTAGGCCATGGTATCCACAAATTTATTGGTAGAACGTGGGGTGGTTTGAAGTGCGTAATGGTCAAAGGTGGTCAAAATTATGTCTATGTGATGCTTATACTTTTGAAGTATCTCATTACGACACTGGTATATACCATTGACTTGGTTTATGACCAACTGAGAATCACCAAAGATGTTGATTGACTTAACATCTAAGGCATAAGAAGCCTGGAGACCCAATACGAGTGCTTCGTATTTAGCAATATTGTTTGTACAATCAAAATTGAGTTTGAAAGACAAAGGCATAGGTTCACCATCAAGAGGAATGAGGATAACACCAGCCCCACCCCCATGCTGACACTTGGATCCATCGAAGAAGAGTGTCATTTGGTAAGTGGGTTCATCCAGGGAAAGGGTAGCTATAGACTCGTTTGGGAAGTCAAAGTTAGAGGGTTGATTCCTAGAAATAGGTGCATCAGCCAATTGGTCGGTGATATCCTAGCCCTTGATGGACTTTTGATGAATGAATTCAAGGTCGAGGTCAGCCAGAATCATAAGCCAACGTGTAGCATGTTGATGTTGATAGGGTTTGGCATACATATAGTGTAATGGGTCAGTATTAGTAATGATGAAGGTTTTTTGGTTGAGTAGGTAATGGTGGAGTTTGGTGGTGACAAAAACTAAGGCTAGGAAAGAGTTTTTCAGCATGGGTATATCTAGTTTTGTAGTCAAGAAGGGTACGACTTATGTAATAAACCACTTTCTCTCAGTGTTGGTCATCGCGATGAGTGAGCATGGCACCTAGAGAATGGTCAGTGGTAGAAATATATAGGTAAAAGGGCTGGTCATCCTTAGGAGGAATGAGCACTGGTGGTTGAAGGAGGTATTTTTTTAAGGCTTTGAAGGCTTTATGACATTCAACATCCCATTTGAATGAAACATCTTTCTTGAGAAGATGATGGAATGGTTGACAACGGTCAGAAAGCTGCGAGATAAAATGATGAATGGATTACAACTTTCCTTGTAGGCTTGAAGTTGAAAGAGATTAGTGGGTGGAGGCATTTCAAGAATAGCCTTAACTTTAGCAGGATGAACTTCTATGCCACACAAAGAAATGATGAAACCTAGGAGTTTTCTAGAAAGTACCACAAAGACACACTTCTTTGGTTGAAGACGCACACAATACTTGATGAGGCGGTCAAAGATGACTTTAAGGAAAGGTAGGTGTTTAGTTCGATGTTTAGATTTGGCCAGAAGATCATCTACATAATCTTCCAATATGTGATGCATGATGTCATGGAAGATGTAAGTCATGGCTCGCTGATATGTAGCACCAACATTTTTGAGGCCAAAAGGCATGACTCGATAGCAGAAAGTCCCCCAAGGGGTGATGAAGGTAGTCTTGTGTTGATCCTCTGAGAGCTAGTAATATTTGATTGTAGCCTGAGAAACCATCCATGAGTGATAACATTTCATGGCTAGTGGTGAGATCAACTAGTTGGTCAATGCCTGGTAGTGGGAAATCATCTTTGGGACAGGTGAGGTTGAGGTCATGAAATATGTGCAAATGTGGAGTCCCCCTGTCACTTTTGTGACAGGAACGATGTTAGAAATCCATTGGGGATAATCAATGGGTAGAATGAAGGAAACTGAGAGAAGGTTGAAGCTCTTCTTTGACCAGAAGAGCAATGCGAGGATGCATTTTCTGTAGCTTTTGTTTGATGGGTTTGGCATCAGGAATGGTTACGATATTGTGGACCATGATTTTTGGGTCAATACCAGGCATATCAGCATAGGACTAGGAAAAATGCGTTGCTATGGTCCCGAAGGAAAGAGGTGAAGGCTTCCTGTTCAGTAGCGTCTAAGGATTGGCCAATCTTTAGAATGTGTGGGTCGTCCTGAGTATTAATGTTGATTTTGATGGTCGATTCGTTCAACATGGTTTGTGTCTCAGAGGGTAACGACCGATGAATATAAGAGTCTTCTACACCAAGGTAGGTGAGGATGGACTCATCATCCTGACATTGAATGATGTTAATAGAAGGTGTATCATCATTGATCATGTTAGGATACAGAATGGGAGAGAAGAGGGAGCCTCGCCATTGCGTTGATAGGTTAGCGGTCCCAAGGGAAATGGTGTTTATGAAAAAAAAAAGTTAGGAGGAATAGATTCAGGATCTATGGACTCCGTGGGTGAAGATGGTAATGTGGGTGAATGAGAGGGGGAATATTTCTCATCTTGGATAAGGTTGACGTGAACCTTATTGGAGGGTGGAGCATCAAAACCAATGCCACTACGGTCATTGTGTTTATGAGAGGTACAAGAAATGACAGTATGACGGCCTTGTTCATAAAAATTGAAGCCAAATCCTTTCCATGTGCACTGGTGGAGGAAAGTGTGAGTGAAGCGGTGGTTAGTGAGGGAGTGTAGGTCAGATGAAAATGGTTGGGCTTGGGATGGAGGTTTGGGTTTATAGGTGGCAATATCAAGTCCCCCATACGTTAGGTTAGTGCAAAGGTGGGGAGGGCCATAAGAAAAACATCACTGATGTGGATGTCGTAGCTGGGGTGTTGACGTAGATTCCCATACTCTTGTGGGGTGAGGAAGGTATCGATATTGTATAGGTGGTATTCCCCCAGAGTGAGGCATTGAAAAACACCTTCTAAGGGATTAGTAGTTGGTATGTGGGTAGTGGGTATAGATGGCTCACTAGATGTTGGGGAAACAAGTGCGTCAGCGGTAGAGGCTACAACTGCAGTGGGGATAGCAAGGTTAGATGCAACAGAAGTAGTGGAAATTTTGGTGGATGGGCTCATGGGTGAAGGTGAAGTGGTGACAGTGGTAGATGCCTTGACTGGTACAAGCACATCATTGGGCTGATATAGCATGTTACAGGTCTTGAAAGGTGATGGGTCAGTAGGGATGGTGTAATTATGTCCCTCGTGTTCAAATTTGAGGCATCGATGTAAAGTCAAAGGGACACAACCCATGGCATGGATCCAAGGTCGGCTGAGAGCAACAAGTTATATTAGAACTCTCCTTCTAGGACATAGAAAAGTTTCAGGATAGTGTGAGGGCCCACGTGGACATGGAGAACAATGGTACCCAGGGTAGAGGTCATGGCGTCATTGAAGGAGTGCAGCATAACTGGGTTACCATGCATGTAATTGGCAGGTATCACATTTGGTCATATGCATGGGAGGAGATGATATTAATGCTAGTACCACCATCGATCATAACATGTCATATGTGTATATTATCGATAAAGATGGAGATGAAAAGAGTGGGGTCGGGGTCATCAGATTGGAAGGGAGCAATCTCTTCATCTGAAAAGTTGAGGGTGGCCACTTGGCGAGTAGGTGGAGGTGTAGAGGAAGGAAAAGACCTAGTGAGAGAGGCTACGTGGTGAGGGGTAATGATGGAGGCTACGGGTGTGGGGTCATTTGGTAAGACTTCAATAGATTGAAGGACCTCCATGAGGGCTTGACGATGTGACTCTGAGGTTTGGATGAGGTCATATAAAGACATTTTGAGGGGGGATTGGTGTAGTTGTTTTAGACATTGTGCAATGTGTGACCCCATCAGAAATAGGATATGCAGGACCTCGAATGATGACTTTGGGTATGGGTGTAGATGGTATATTGGGTACAAGGTTGGTTGATGGGCCAGTTGGTTTTTCCTTGCCCTTGTCTTTCTGAGCATGGGTGGCAATGTTGATCATGTTAATTGAGGGGAGGTGGATGAAGAGGGTGTGTCATGGAAGGTATAGTAGCATGAGGGACAAAACCCTAGTGGGGGATACGATCCTTGTGAAATTAGTAGGGCATTGGCATTTTGGTGGTGGTTTGGCCAACTCTCTTATACGAACCATGTTGATCTCGAATCTTGGGGGTGGATCAAAGAGTTTTGGGGGTGGAGATTTTGGTCACTGAGTAGGTAATGGAAGAAGATCTATGGAAATTGGTGAAGGAAAAATGGGGTCCTCATCAAGAAGATTATCATCATCAAAATTTTCTTCAGGAGGACACAATTAGACAAGAGCGATTTTTAAATCCTTATAGTTCTCTACATCATGTCTTGACACATGATGGTAGGCACAAATTTTAGTTTCGTCAAACCCTTTTTGTTTGGGTTTGAGTGGGTTCTTAAGGTCTAAGAGGCGGTAATGTGATGATGGAAGTTTTGAGGAGATTGGTTAAGATTTTGGTGTAGGATCCTGCTAGTGGATCACAATGGGAGGTGAATGTGGGTGTGGGTATAGGTGTGGCTGATTGTGGGGGAAGAGTTTGTATAAGAGGGGGAGTAGGTTGGTCTACTAGTTTGGTGTGTGGTGTGGTTTTAGGTGTTTATCATATCTGCTTAGGTAGGGGCATGGTAGAAGAGCTGGCAATGGAAGGTTTGGTTGGTTTAACTACCTTATTAGAGGGTAACATATTATCAGCTTTAGGTTACACCTTTTTAGGTAACATTGACACAAGTGCATGATATTTGGAGGGAAAAGAAGATGGTGGAAGAGGACAGGTTACCCATGGGGGCAACTGAGGTGTTATGGAGGTGGGTGGTATAGGTTGGGTAGAAGGCGTGAGTGAAAGAGAAGAAAGTGTCATGGGTAGTGAAAAATTTATAGACAGTAGTGGAGGTATGGGTGGTAAGAAGGTTATGGGTGAGTGTGGAAGTTGTGTGAGTCACTTGGGTATATTAGAGATCAGTGATGAGGAAATGGGTTGTTGCATTCTTGGTTTACCGGTGGATAATGGTTTCTTGGCCAGGGTCGAGGGGTGAGGTCCTATAATGGACGAAAGGGGTGAAGGTGATAATGGCGTGGTAGGAGAGGTTGGTGTATGAGGCCTAGGAGGTTGGATCTTATTTTTAGGGGCCGGGGTAAGTTTAGTGTTAGTTTTGGAAGATGTGGCTAAATCTAATTTGATGAGTGGGTGAGTAAGGCTTGATGTCGGTATGACCCCTAAGGTAGTGATAGGTTTAGGTAAGGGAAATGATATAGGAATGGGTAGGTGTTTGGATGTAGATGTATGTTGGGTTATGGGAAGAGGTGTGAGTTGGGCCATGGGTGGTGATGTGGAAGGTTTTACAATAATCATGGTTGTGTTTAGTTTGGTCACTTGAAACACTTTTGGATAGATAGTGGAGGTGTCAGCGAGTGACAACTGCATTTTTTTTGAAACAGGTTGTATAAGGCATCCCCAAAGTAAGGCTCTATCGACATAGTCTAGGTGATCAGCCAAGCGTGAGAATGGTACTGACGTAGGTGGGGCCGACGTGGATCAAGTGGCAATCCCCGTAAAATATGTTTGAGATACAGGGAAATGGATAGCCTCGGACTCTGTGGGCAAGAGAGCCAAAATCATACCAGTAGGATCTTGTAGGTCTAATGGTGAAGGGTCATCAAAAGACACTGGTACTTCTATAGAATCCTCCATGGGTAGAGGAAAGGATGGTCTAGACGAAGTGGACTCTCCTTGTGTTGGTGTAAGCGGTGAACCTGCATCTTCTATGAGTAGGGGAGGTGCCACTGACAATTGTTTAGAAATTTGAGGGGTCAAAGGCGGCGTGCTAATTATAGGCTCTTCCATGGGTAAAGGAGAAAATGAAGACGATTCATCTGTGGATGAAGGAACAGACGAAATAGGCTCTTGTGTAGGTAAGGGAGATCGAGCTAAGATTTCATCTATGGAAGGAACATGAGGCAATTGGGAAGCAACTGGTATGTCATAAAAAATAGCATGGACCTCGCGGAAATTGTTATCACTGTTTGAGGTATCACCAACTTGGTTGGAAGATGGGGCATGATTAGGGAATGGTTTCTTGAAGATGTGTAAGTTTTTGTTAGCGGGTGCATTCGGGCTATCCAAGACTAGATCTCCGTTGTCTAACATTTCTTGGAGGATGTTCTTGAAGGTGATGTAGTTATTGTCGCTATGACCTTTAACACGATGATAGTTGCAAAAATCATGTTCCTTATACCATGTGGGCATGGGTCACTCAGGGTCAAAACTAGTATGTGGTTTTATAGGTGGAAGGGTAATGACACCAGCCTTAACAAGCTTTTCCAAAATAGAAGAGTAAGATTCTCCCATCGAAGTGTACTTTCGTTGTTCTCATATGAACTGGAAAGCTTGGATGGGAGAGAGATCAGAAGGAGGTTTTGCTAGGCTTGATTGATGAGGGGGACCAACCTTGAGAACTACAACATTGGCATACCCTTTGGGTTTTGAATAGTTATTTTGGGGTTTCGAAGATGAAGAAGTATCATTTGATTTGAACGCGATGTTCTTGTTACGAAGTTGAATATTCTTTTCTTTGATAGCACGAATTTCCAATTTCCGTGCCATGGTGAATGCCTTGTCAAAAGTACAAAAGGTCTGCACCTACAGGGTAGGTGAGATGTGTCTAACACAATATCGAGTAAATAACTCTATGAGCTTAGTTTGAGGTTGCTGGAATGTGAGCTGATTAATTAAACTGTGCCAACGAATATGTTGGTCCGAAAATCTGTCGCCTAGACAGATCTATGGATAGACGAGCCAACAGTGTGCAGGGCTTAGCCCCTCTTTGAGTCAGCAAAGCGAAACTGGTTTATTGCTATTCTACCAGCAGGAATCTATGCAAGTCTCACAGATTCTGCCTTCGGTGGTTGGGATCTCATCCCAGTAGAGTGTTCTAGGCTGCGAAAAGAAAGGAATGAAAGAGGGAGAAGAGAAAGAACATACCTGAAGGGAGAAAAGAAATGAATTCCAAAGCAGAAAGGTCAGAAGATTTATGTTTTTAGTTTGGTAGTAAACAGAGCCAAACCTACTTGCATAAATAAACAAAGCAATACTGATGAGCAAATGATGGAAAAGTAGATATGAATCCAACAGATTAAACACATACAGATCTAACGTAAGAAAGATCTAATGCATAACACAGCTATTGAGCACAAAGTCTTAATATTTGTATTACTGTTTTCTTCTGTTACAAGAAAGCTCAAAGTCTTTCTCTCCTCACTTCTATTTTCATCTAAAAAATGTTCACTACGAATACAACAAGTATTCCAGTATTTATAGAAGAGAGGAGAAGAAAAGCAAAAAGGAGCCCACCTATTTACAAAGATATTTACAAAATATCTAAAAGTCATGTTGACTTTTGACAACTTGATGGATGACATCATCCCATGATGCAACATGGATGATGTCATCATTTGTGCCAACACACTTTAGACATTTCAACAAGAAAGTCGGAGAATAGAGAGAGAGAGAAGAAGAAGAAGAAGAAGAAGCTACTCGTCATCGTCATCCTGCGGCCGAAAGGGGGTTGCCTAATTCTGATGCTGCTCAGGAGATGATATGTGGAACTGAGCGCGGTATTCTGACCAAAAACTTGTTAATCATGGGCCCAAATTGATCCTATGATGGATCCTTGTGCCGTTCTTCTGATGAGCTTCGCAAGTCTCCCTCTGCACTTATGAGCTTTTTTGGGAGTTTAGAATAATCTTTCTCCGCCTCGATGAGAAACCCGATGAAGTCCCTACAGGCCAGTAGGTTGTTGATAGATTCAGTGTCAAATGTGACCTCTAATTGAGAAGTGATCTCTTTGAAGATCTGGATAGTTTCATCAGCTGAACTCATGGTAATCGAAGAAGTGAGACCCAATCCAAAAAGGTTGAATTAGCCATTTGATCTTTCATTGGAAGTGCTAGCAGAAGAAAGAGTTATAGATTTTTAGGCTCAGGGCGCAGGGCGCATGAAAATTACAGCTTACAGGGCTAAATAGGCAGGGCACACGGGAAAGGGCTGTTGCAAAAGTTAAACTGGCGCCAAAGGCGCATGGCGCATGGATGTTGCAGATTGCATTTTATAGAAGGGCGCATGAAAATTGTGTGTTACATTGGGATTCGGTGCGCCCTTTGGCGCGTGGATGGATCGTGTAACATTGACTTTTCGTGCGCCAAAGGGACATGGCGCGGCGCACGAAGGGTTTACACAACATGATGTTGATGTAATCGGGGATGCGCCTGCGCCTTTATAGCTTCATACTTGCGCAGATATAACTTGTGTAACATGGAAGCTGGATGCGCCATTGGCGCATGGAAAAGGGATGCAACATGGATGAACGGTGCGCCAATGGGGCACAGGATCAGCACTTGTAGCATGCGAAAGAGGCGCGCCATGAGGGCGCATGAGTTCTTGATGCAGCAGGACAAAAGGGTGCGCCATTGGCACGGATTTTTGCTCATGTAACAGGGCGGGTAGATGCGCCAAAGGGGCGCAACTGTTCTTAGTGTTGCAAGACGCGCCAGTGCGCCTAAGTGAAAAACAGAGCTTTCTCGACGGGGTTTCTAACTCTTTTCTTTCTTTCCTTCATTTCCAAGACTGCTTGGGGAGACATAAGGTTTCAGACCAAAAAGAGGTTTTCAGACCAAGCTTTCTTTTTTAAAATAACACCCTCTACCAGCAGATCTGGAAAGAGGGGGGAAGGGAGGAGGAAAAGAAGAAAAAAGACAAGGCAACACAGGGGGGGAAAAGCTCAACGTGTATTTCTATTTCAAAACCAACCGACAAGCTAAACACCAGACCAACAACGCATCAAGAACCGAAAACACAAAACGTAGAAGAGGGAGAACCTCTTACCTGATAAATAGCAAAAGTTTTGAGAACGGGTCCACAATACGTTGAAAACGACGGAGCAGAGGCTGACAAGCTCAGAAAAAACACGTGCTTCGCAAAAGTGAAAATGACATTTGGGCGCGCAAAACACATATATATAGAAAAACCAGCCATCAATGCGCCACCTACTTTTGAAAGGGCGCATGAAAAATGTTGTCGACAGGAGAAAGCGTGCGCCCTTTGGCGCACGAAAATATGGTGTTGCAATAAGATCATGTGCGCCCTTTGGCGCACGCAAAAGAGACTCAACATCCTTTGGCGCACCGAAAGATGTGTTAACATGGAAAACCATGCGCCAAAGGCTTTTAAGGGGGCGCATCAAAAGCTAGTGTTACAAGGATATTTCATGCGCCCAGCCAAAAAAGGCTCAGAATGACTAAGTTCGAAAACTAGATTTCCCGGGAAGGGATTTTACAACGTTTCGAACGCGAGGGATCCCTAACGAGGGATCGAAACAAAATTTTCGGTATGGTTATCGGTAAAATTGCCCTTGTCAATTTTACGGGATAACAGCTGGCTCTTTCTGGGGACTATCCCTGAACGAACTCAGGGGTAGAGAATCCCAGATCGCTTGTGCCTATCCATTGGGTAACAGAGTCAAAAACAAGGGGGACCGGAGGGAGAACAAAGGAAACACACAACAAACTGAAAGCAAACACACGACGAAAGCAAACACACAACTTAAAGCAAATTGTACAAAGAAGAGAGCAAGCTCTACTTCCTGAAGATCTTCAGATGCTGCCCGCTATAGGGAAGCGGGAGCTCAGTTCCATCCAGATACAAGAGATAGAAACTATTCTCTCCGTTGAGTTGCTTGATTTTGAAGGGCCCTCTCCATAGGGAATCAAACTTTCCGTGCATGCCCTTTGGCTCTCTTCGCTTGTCCCACAAAAGGACGAGATCTCCCACTTGAAAATCTCTTTGCTTGGCCTTCTTATCGAAAAGCCTCTTAACTTGATTCTGATGTTCAGTGATCCTGTCGATCACTCTCACTCTCTTTTCTTCAAGTGCTGCCAAATACATGATTCTCTTTTCTAGAGAATTCTGGAAAGTTTCATCTTCAATCGCTCGTGCCAAGCGCAGAGCAGGAAGTTCCGCGGAAATGGGAAGTTCGGCATCAGTGCCATATAACACTTGAAAAGGTGACATGCCGAGCGATCTCTTGGGAGTAATGCGGTCCGCCCACAAAGCGTCGTACAAAGACTTGTGCCACATTCGCTGATTTGATTCCACCAGTTTTTGTATGATGGCCACCAAGTTCTTGTTGCTGGATTCCGCTTGACCGTTTCCTTGAGGATAATAATCTGAGGCATGAGCCAAAGTTATCCCATATTCATAGCAAAAACTAATAACTTCTCGAGAGGAGAAGTTAGAAGCATTATCAGCAACGATTTTGTTTGGAACGCCGAACCTGACAATGATATTCTCTTTAATGAAATTGCAAACCACCTCAGAAGTGGCATGCTTGACAGGTATGGCTTCCACCCACTTTGTAAAGTAATCCATTGCTGTAAGGACATAGCTATGTCCGGCACTCGATTGAGGATTGAGTGCGCCAATAAAATCAATTCCCCATTGCCTGAATGGTTCATTGATAATGACCGGCCTTAGGGGAAAGGCAGCCAACTTGGGCTTGCCGACGAATTGCTGACAGGGTTCACACTTTGCCACCCAGGTGGCTGTATCTTGAAAGAGCGTTGGCCAATAGTACCTGGCTCGAATGATCTTGTGTGCCGTCACGGAGGAAGAAAAATGTCCTCCACAAGCTGAATTGTGAAAACTTTCCAGTAGTTTTACTTGCTGGGGCTTGTCGACACATCGCAGGAAGATGCCATCTATCCCGCGCTTATATAAGCCGTCATCCCAGATGACGTATTTAGCCGCCCTGAGCTTTATAGTGCGCTTCTCCTTTGCAGTTAGGTGCATCGGGCATTCGCCGTAGGTAAGGAAGAAAGTGATGTCGGAGTACCACTCATCACTAGTTGCAACAAATAGAACCAGAGGCAGAGAATCAGGCCCTTCTTGCCGGTCCTGCGCTTCTTCGATGTAGTCACCCCTCTCATCAGGATTTTCTGAATCTTTGTTTTCAGCCATTAGCTGACACAAGCCCTTGCCTCTTACCAGCTTGGTTGGTTTAATATCCAGGTCATACTCCTGGACCTTTGCGATCCAATTTCCTCGCAAGCTTCCTAACTCTTGCTGAGTTAGAATTGATTTCACTGCCGTGTCTGGAACCAGCACCACCGTATGCGAGTTTAGGATGTAATACCTGAAATTCTTCACTGCTTTGACAACGGAAAAGGCATGCTTTTCCAGCTGAGTCATCTTTAGTTCGTGAAGCTTGAGGGGAGAACTCATGAATGCAATCGGGGATTCAATGTCTTCTGAATTCTTTTGCATTAAGATGGCAGACACAGTATGCTCAGATGCATAACTATACATGATGAAGTCCTTGGAAAAGTCGGGACATACCAGGACTGGTGCATGAGCAACAGAAGTTTTTATTTCTTCAAATGACCTTTTCCCCTCCTCACTCCATCTGAAAGTTGGTGACCCCTTCATCATGTTCAATATGTGACGGGTCTTTTCAGCAAAGTCAGGAACAAAACGCCTGAGAAAGTTCACCTTTCCAAAGAAAGAATGAACACCAGTCTTGCTTGTGGGCAGAGTAAGGCTTTGAATAGCCTTAACTCTTTCAGTATCTATCTTTGTTCCTTCTTTGCTGACCACATGGCCTAGCAACTTCCCTTCCGTGACTCCAAAAACAGACTTTTTTGGGTTTAAGGAAATCCCATGCTCTCGACATCTGGCCAATACTTGCTCCAAGTGATCACAATGATCGCTTCGTTGTTTGGAGAACACAGTCAGGTCATCTAAATAAACCACAATGACCTTCCCCATCATACCTTTGAAAGCAAAGTCCATGGCCCGCTGAAAAGTGGCGCCGGCATTAGTTAGGCCGAAAGGCATCCTGCTGTAGGCAAATGTACCCCAAGGAGTAGTGAATGCTGTTTTAAACTGATCTTCAGGTGAAACTTCAATCTGATTGTAACCTGAAAAACCGTCGAGCATGGACAGCATCTCTGATCCAGTTACTGCTTGCAGAACTTGATCCATTATCGGAAGAGGGTAGTTGTCTTTCAGCGAAGCTTGATTCAAATTTCGAAAGTCTACGCAGATGCGTATTTCACCGTTTTTCTTGCGCACTGGCACAATATTTGCTACCCAAGTACTGTGATGGATAGGGAAGATGATTCTTGCGTCTAGCATCTTCTGAATTTCAGCCTGGATGGTGCCCGAAATCTTGGGATTATAGTGCCTCTGCTTCTGACGGAAGGCTTTGGCATCGTCTTTCAACGGAATATCGTGCTGAACGTCCTTCGGCTTGAAGGACTTTAAATCGGCATAAGACCATGCCAATACATCCATATATTTTTTTAGCAGCTTGACAAATTTCCGCTTTTCTTCTGGCGTGCAACATTTCCCGATGTTCACAAATTGCGGATGTGCCTCCGAACCTAAATTGACCGGTTCGGTCTCTGGGGATGAGTCAGGATCATCCCGCTTCTTCTTTTTTACAAAACGGTCATGCCTGTCGAACAGGCATTCCAGAGAAACCAGGCCCTTTGGAATTTTATTTCCCTTGAGCTGACATATGCCATCGTTCTCCTTTGTTTCGTGGTTTTGACCGTTGATTGATTCACGGCATGTAGAGGTGGATCCTTCGAAATACAACTCGTTAAAATTTTCTGATTTTTCCAGAAAGGCAATGAGTTGATTGTCATCGTTGAACACCTGCCAATGCTGAGAATTATCCGGCACGCTCAGGCGGAAAAACCACCTCAATGGTGTACTTGTTCGTTTTCAAACCTGGATGTGGGAGCATGAGAGATGCCGAGACAACCAATGAATCAGCCATGTCATTTTGAGCTCTTGGAATTGATTCAAGTGAAAAGGCATCAAACTCCTCAATGCTGTCCCATACCGCATTACGGTAGTGCCTGAGCCTTTCATTCTTTACTTGGTAGATCCTTTTGACTTGATTTACAACTAGCTCAGCATCACCTTGTACTTTTAGATTTTTTATTCCTCTTTCTTTTGCGGCTTGCATACCGAGTAAGAGAGACTCATACTCAGCAGTATTGTTAGTGTTGAAAAACTGCAATTTGAAAGAGAGAGGAATGACTTCTTCCTCAGGAGATATCAGCACGGCCCCAGCGCCACATCCACTAGTTGCACAGCTCCCATCGAATTGCAATGTCCAGATCTTATTAAGATCTCCCTCTTGAACGAGAACAGCCCCTGTTTTATCCGTCTCAGTAGATAAGAAGTAATTCCCCATCCCTGATGATTCAAAAAGGATTTGAGCTTTGGGGTCTTCAGAGCTGGTAACCAAGTATTTCTTTTGTGATTCAGGCTCCAAAGTCTGCATTACGCCTTTGACTGGAATTCTAGCTTTGGACCAGTCCATATGAATTTCTCCACCAACTTCGCTGCAAAAACTTCTTCCCAGCAATATTCCATAGGCTGCCGGAATGTCAGCGACAAGGACTGTCATTTTTACTCTTTTATCCGGGAAAGCCGCAAATGCAAATTGCGCGTCCTTGATTTGGCCAACCAACGGAACTTGCTTAGTTTCCAAAGAATAACACCTGCCGAAAGGCTTGGTAAGAGTGAGGCCCAAAGCATGGGTGACTTTTGCTGGCATGACGTTATCAGAAGCTCCGGAATCAATTATGCAATTACTCAGCTTGTGTCCATTGATCAGTAGAGAGAGATAGAAAGGTTCTATCTTGCCTGACGCAGATGTTGAAGCAACATTTATATGAGATTCAGGGGGAGTGGATAGGATTCCTTTTGGGGAAACCTGATTAGATATAACAGCTTGACTTTGGATATACTTAGTCAATCTTACGAGCTGTTCGGGGTTTGACTGAAGATACTCAGCTTCAGACATTTGGATCTTGGTCTTTTTTGCATGATCTATAATATCAAACGCGGCCAAGGGTTGCATTGGTAAAGGAATGAGTCCCTCACCTCGCGATGATGGAAAAGGATTGGTGGTCTTAGGAGGAATGTGAGAGGATTGATTTGGAGGAGAGATAGGGGGAAAAGACTTCTTTGCAAAAGATTTGCCAGGGAGTTGAGTAGGAAGAGGATTACCTCTTTTAGCAATGATCGGAGGCGCGTTTGACACGGCCTTCTCCTGCTGGACATGGGCAGCAATTTCCGCTTCTTTTCCTTGCGAGCGAGTAAAAACAGCATATGACTGTCCGCTTGCATATCCCTGAGTACCCTCTTCTTCATCAGATTCTTCCTCATCAAATTCCATGTATCCAATAGTAGAGTCGCCAGTCGGTTCACCGACATCTTGATCATCTTCGCCTTGAGACGAAGGTTCTTCATAGTACTGCTCTTCTTCTTCAATCTCGGCCAGAGCATTGATCGGAGGGGCCTCAAGTGCCAACCGCGGAGCAGCTGTAGGTAGACGCGGCCTTTGTGAGACATTGTTAGGAACGAAATTCCTCCGCGGAATATCCCGATATGAGGAACTGGGAGAGGCCTGGGCCAACTGTTTCTTCAATGCGAGCAAGTCATTCGCCATCTTTTGAAAGGCTGGATCAGACGAAGTAGTGGGCGCAGGGCCCAAAGATTTAGGCTTGGCTGATTCCTTTCTCAATTCGCCAGATATTATCAGATTATCCTCTATGCGAATGGCAGCTGCTTGGGCGAGAATCAAGGTAGCAACTCGCTCTTGAAGGAGCAAGAAACTAACTTTTGAGCTCATAGCGTTTACGAAGAAACACTTTTGATTTTCCGGCGTCGGGAGCATGGCAACAGGGACACGGTTGATTAGCGCATTGAACCGGGTGATAAAATCACGCATGGTCTCATTTGCCTCCTTCTTCAGGTGAGTGATTCGTGATAATAATGCAAACGCATCCTCTGAAGGCTTGTATCTGTCTTCGAAAGCATCCCGTAAGGTGGCCCAGCTGGTGATAGATCCGGCTGGCAAATGCTGAAACCATTCAGCTGCAGGCCCTTGTAGGGTCTCCAGAAAAAGGCGAACCGACACATCTTCGTGGGTCACATCCAAAATACTGCATGACATAATGAATGCAGATATGTGGGAATCCGTGCTTTGATTTCCGCTCCCGTCAAATTTGGGAAAATTCTTTCGATTTCCGTGAGGGAGAGCGTGAACTGGATGTGGTAAAGCCAACGGACCCATCGCGTTTCCCCATGGAACCGCCATTTGAAAAGCCAGAAAGAGAACACGAGCTGGAAGTGTAGTTCCGCTGAGTAGCAAGGCACTACAAAGGGACGTAGATTCTCCTTGTAAAAGACTTTTTCTTCGTGGAGGTGAGACACTCCTGGATGACCGGCTAGCCGAGCTTAGTGCTGAAAAACGTGCTGGTGTTACGCTGTAATTGTGCCTCTGAAGCAGATCGAAAGTAGGATCAGCTTCTCCACGGGCTCTCCTGCTGCGCGTAAAAGGTTCACTCGCCAGTGTACCTTCTAGATCTGCAATGTTACGGCGCAGATTTAAACTTTCTTTTTGGTTGTACTGGCTGATTTTCTAGTTCTTTCTGACAAAAACCAGTAGCAAATAATTTTCTAAATATTTAAAATTATCCTCTTCAGAAAACTGATTGCAGTTAAATGACAAATGACAATGAGGATAAAATAGCAGGGAAGATAGTAAGTTGATTTTCGGATCTTACTTTGACTTTTTCCAAAGGGTTTCAAACTTTTTGCAAACAGTCAAAAACTCAGATCTATGGCAAAATACTGATTTTTTTCAAAAACTCAGCGAACTAAAGATCTTTAACTGGACCAGATCTATTACTCTCAGAAGAAATTTTTTCGATTTGAGCATTTTTACAAATTTTTTTTAGATTTTTACAAAAAGTTGAGATTTGCAAACAGGCAGCAATCTGCTGATTTTTTCTGAATTTTTATCTGTACTACCAGCCACTAGATCTGACAGATCTATTCGTTCCCCAGCGGAGTCGCCAAAATCTGTTGGTCCAAAAATCTGTCACGTGGACAGATCTATGGATAGACGAGCCAACAGTGTGCAGGGCTTAGCCCCTCTTTGAGTCAGCAAAGCAAAACTGGTTTATTGCTATTCTACTAGCAGGAATCTATGCAAGTCTCACAGATTCTGCCTTCGGGGGTTGGGATCTCATCCCAGTAGAGTGTTCTAGGCTGTGAAAAGAAAGGAATGAAAGAGGGAGAAGAGAAAGAACAGATCCGAAGGGAGAAAAGAAATGAATTCCAAAGCAGAAAGGTCAGAAGATTTATGTTTTTAGTTTGGTAGTAAACAGAGCCAAACCTACTTGCATAAATAAACAAAGCAATACTGATGAGCAAATGACAGAAAAGTAGATATGAATCCAACAGATTAAACACATACAGATCTAACGTAAGAAAGATCTAATGCATAACATAGCTATTGAGCACAAAGTCTTAATATTTGTATTACTGTTTTCCTTTTGTTACAAGAAAGCTCAAAGTCTTTCTCTCCTCACTTCTATTTTCATCTAAAAAATGTTCACCACGAATACAACAAGTATTCCAGTATTTATAGAAGAAGAGGAGGAAGAAGAAGACAAAATGGAGCCAACCACCTATTTACAAAGATATTTACAAAATATCTAAAAGTCATGTTGACTTTTGACAACTTGATGGATGACATCATCTCATGATGCAACATGGATGATGTCATCATTTGTGCCAACACACTTTAGACATTTCAACAAGAAAGTCGGAGAATAGAGAGAGAGAGAAGAAGAAGAAGAAGAAGAAGAAGCTACTCGTCATCGTCATCCTGCTTCTGATGCTGCTCAGGAGATGATATGTGGAAATGAGCGCGGTATTCCAAAAACTTGTTAATCATGGGCCCAAATTGATCCTGTGATGGATCCTTGTGCCGTTCGCTGATTGCTTCGCAAGTCTCCCTCTCGCTTATGAGCTTTTCTAGGAGTTTAGAATAATCTTTCTCCGCCTCGATGAGAAACCCGAGGAAGTCCCTACAGGCCAGCAGGTTGTTGATAGATTCAGTGTCAAATGTGACCTCTGGCCCCGTTCCTTGAGAAGCGATCTCTTTGAAGATCTGGATAGTTTCATCAGCTGATCTCATGGTAAAGGAAGGAGTGAGACCCAATCCAAAAAGGTTGAATTAGCCATTTGATCTTTCATTGGAACGTTAGCAGAATAAAGAGTTATAGATTTTTAGGCTCAGGGCGCAGGGCGCATGAAAATTGCAGCTTATAGGGCTAAATAGGCAGGGCGCACGGGAAAGGGCTGTTGCAAAAGTTAAATTGGCGCCAAAGGCGCATGGCGCATGGATGTTGCAGATTGCATTTTATAGAAGGGGCGCATGAAAATTGTGTGTTACATTGGGATTCGGTGCACCCTTTGGCGCGTGGATGGATCGTGTAACATTGACTTTTCGTGCGCCAAAGGGACATGGCACGGCGCACGAAGGGTTTACACAACATGATGTTGATGTAATCGGGGATGCGCCTATGCCTTTATAGCTTCATACTTGCGCAGATATAACTTGTGTAACATGGAAGCTGGATGCGCCATTGGCGCATGGAAAAGGGATGCAACATGGATGAACGGTGCGCCAATGGGGCACATGATCAACACTTGTAGCATGCGAAAGAGGTGCGCCATGAGGGCGCATGAGTTCTTGATGCAGCAGGACAAAAGGGTGCGCCATTGGCGCGGGTTTTGCTCATGTAACAGGGTGGGTAGATGTGCCAAAGGGGCGCAACTGTTCTTAGTGTTGCAAGACGTGCCAGTGCGTCTAAGTGAAAAACAGAGCTTTCTCGACGGGGTTTCTAACTCTCTTCTTTCTTTCCTTCATTTCCAAGACTGCTTGGGGAGACATAAGGTTTCAGACCAAAAAGAGGTTTTCAGACCAAGCTTTCTTTTTTAAAATAACACCCTCTACCAGCAGATCTGGAAAGAGGGGGGAAGGGAGGAGGAAAAGAAGAAAAAAGACAAGGCAGCACAGGGGGGGGGGAAAGCTCAACTTATTTCTATTTCAAAACCAACCGACAAGCTAAACACCAGACCAACAACGCATCAAGAACCGAAAACACAAAACGTAGAAGAGGGAGAACCTCTTACCTGATAAATAGCAAAAGTTTTGAGAACGGGTCCACAATACGTTGAAAACGACGGAGCAGAGGCTGACAAGCTCAGAAAAAACACGTGCTTCGCAAAAATGAAAATGACATTTGGGCGCGCAAAACACATATATATAGAAAAACCAGCCATCAATGCGCCACCCCACTTTTGAAAGGGCACACCGAAAATATGTTGTTGACAGGAGAAAGCGTGCACCCTTTGGTGCAACGAAAATATGGTGTTGCAATAAGATCATGTGCGCCCTTTGGCGCACGCAAAAGAGACTCAACATCCTTTGGCGCACCGAAAGATGTGTTAACATGGAAAACCATTGCGCCAAAGGCTTTTAAGGGGGGCGCATCAAAAGCTAGTGTTACAAGGATATTTCATGCGCCCAGCCAAAAAAGGCTCAGAATGACTAAGTTCGAAAACTAGATTTCCCGGGAAGGGATTTTACAACGTTTCGAACGCGAGGGATCCCTAACGAGGGATCGAAACAAAATTTTCCGTAAGGTTATCGGTAAAATTGCCCTTGTCAATTTTACCGGGATAACAGAATGAAAAAGTCAGTGATGGACTTGTCATCGTACTGTCAAGTGGAATAAAGATCAGTCATGGTAACCTTCTTGACAATATTAATCGAGAAGTGGTCTAAGAAGGCCTGGTCTAGTTGATTAAACGAGTAGATGAAATGTCTTGGTAGCCCACTGTACCAGTCTAATACAGGTATTGTCAGGGACATTGGGAAAGTCCTTAGAAGTAAAGCGTCATCGTGGGCAATCAGGTAACACCCATGTTTAAAGGACTACAAATGTTGTTGTGGGTCCTCTTTGCTATTGAAGCGGTTGAATTTTGGCATTTCCCCATGTACAGGGTATGGTTGAATAGGAATGGATGAGTGAATAGGCTCATTACTAATTTCATCATAGGTGAGGGAATTGTGTGAGCTGGAAATCGATGCTTCTAGTGTCTGCATCTTTACCATCATTAACTTGATGAAGTCATTGGTAGGTTGTGGTGGAAGGGCTCCTCCTGTGGCATAAGGGGGTTGGTTTTGAACCTGTGACGTGGGCAACATTCCATTGTATGGTGATTCCGAATAGGGAGGTTGAGAATAGGGAGCCGACATAGAGGGTATGTATCCAGAATGGGTAACATACAAGATAGGGGGTTGTTGATAGTATGTGTATGTAGGTGGGATGCTCGTCGTGACTCTAGTAGCCATTGGGGGTAGTGTTTGTGGGATGGAGAGGACAAGATTCTGGAATGGAGTAGGGGTCACTGACACCACGGGTGGTTGTGTTGCAATGGGTATTTGTGAGACAATGGGTGCAGACTGGGATATGGCCTGGGTGGTCGATGAGGGAACAACAGATACGACAGGTGTGAGTGATACTACAGACGCAGCGGTCATGGTGGGTATGGGTCCTAGCTACAAAACTACTTAGGGTTAAGCAGGTGAGGGTAAAGCTGCATTATTAAGGGTTGATGTAGAAGCAAGAATAAGGGTAGGAGAGATGGATACAGGCATGTCGTATATCAACTGACCCGAGGAGTCCCAGGTGGAAGAGTGGGAAAGGTAGAACTGTAAGGTCATGTGATTCTGATCAAGGAGTCTTGCAAATTCTTCATCACCCGCAGCAATGGTGGTTGGTAAGGTTGGATCCATGGGTGACAGGACAAAGGGTGGTGAAGGATTGGTCGGGAGTAGTTGACAACTCGCGTGAAATATAAGAGTGTTGGTCTAGCTGCGAGTCAATGCCATGTGAACAATTGCTGACCTGGTAAGACTATATTTTGTAGATGACACATAAAATAGCAGGACAAAAAAGAATGAGGCTGGAAGGGTGAATTTGGTCAAGATTTGGATCTAGAAAACCAACTACAAAAATTGAGGATGGCCAGTTTGACCGGTGATGGTTGCTGGAGAATCAACGTCAGTCACAAAAAATCGATGTCGGTTACTGCGGAAAATCCCCAGTTTCAGAAAATGAAACATGGTTGATAAATGGTACAAGGAAATGTTTTCTGTATGATGGTAATTGTTGATGCAAAATCACAGCACCCCTGGATGCAGATCAAGTTTCTAGGGTGATCACTTAAGCATCCAGTGTGATTGCATAACATTGAATCCTTTCTCCAAGTGTGGGACTTGAAAAATGAGAAAGGATTCTCCAGAGAAGGCTGGTTCCTATTCCTCTGTTCAGATGCACACGAAATATGCAGAGAGTTTTCTCAAAACCTAATCTAATATGCCAAGGAGACAAGGTAAGAAGATACATAAAATAAATCTAAGCTAATAGAGGTGATGCACCGAGGAATGAAGAACATCTATTTTGCCAGTAAACACAGACCATTTGAATGTGATATAAAATCATGCACAGATGACAAAAACTGCAGTGAAAGACCGGGAGGATGCAAAAAATGAACACAGAGAGGGATGAGAATCGTCCACAGACATGCATTACTTGCTCCCAAGATTGATATAATACAATGCAGAATGCTAAGAGGCAGAGTCGTATTATAGTTCCAAATGAGAGGTTCGAACTCCACAAATTCACCTGATAGGAGAAGAGGGGAGGAGCAAAACAGAAAAAATGTTCGACCCCTGAAAAGAAACTCCTCCTTACAATATATAGAAAGCAAGAGAGAGGAAAGAGAGAAAGGAAAGCCAAATCTACCCCAACCACCTCCAGGTTGCATTCAATTCATCACATCATGGCAGAAGCGGCGGATCCTGGCAAAACGACGGGCTGCCTAACAGAAGCGGCGAACTGTCTGCTGCATTAAAGTTGTTTGTTGAAGCATTACTTCTGTTTGTTTTTTTTTCGTGCCAGAGGCGTTTCTTGATTTTCTCTATCCAAATTGAACCAAAATGCAAGATTGACCCTGGAAACATGTAGAGAATTTTACCAGCTTTCCATTGATATAAGGAACGTGCCAATCCGAGCTCTGGATCAAAAGTTATGGCGATCTGAAGATTTAGGGCACGGAACAGGCGAAAACGGATTTTTAAATTTTTCCCGCACTCTGCCACCTGGATGACGCGTGGCACGTGCTGATTGGACGAGCAATTCTCTCTCCTCCGTCTTTCGCGGGTTTTCCTTTGAAATTTCCTTGTGGGGCCCTTAATTGGGACACGTGGCACTATCCCATTGGTTCGGGCTGACCCTTTAAATCTTGCCCTTTGACTTTTGACTTTTCTCCTTGAGACACGTGTCATGATCTGGTTGGCTCTCGGCCCTTCCGGCTCTTTCGCGCCCTTCGCGTCTTTTTGTCCCAGATGGCACAGTGCTCCTTGTGCTGATTTCGGGCGAACCGGCTGGTTCGCGTCCATTTGTCCCGCTTGTCCCAGTTGCCTTCGGACTGTTTTGACCTTTTTTCGCCCGGTTCGCGTACTCGCGGCCCAAATGTCCCATTGTGGTTCAAACTGTTTGTGCTGATTTCGGCCGAACCGGCCGGTTCGTGCCTTTTTTTCCCATTTTTCCCGAACTGTCCCTCTCAGCAATTAGTCGATTTTTTCTCGGTCGAACCGGCATTTCGCACCTGCCGCGTACTTTTGGCCCGATTGTCTCTGTTGCTATTTGGGCCGCCTGGAGGCTTTTTGGCCAATCCGTGCCTTTTTGTCCCAGATGTCCCAACTGCTTCTAGGACTAGGACTTAGCCGATTTTCACGATTTTTCCTGGATCAACCTACTTGCCTGGAATTGCAAAACTCTAATGCATGTTATCGAAATTTACCCTAGGGGGGGTGAAATTTTGACAACAGTTTTGACGACTCAGCGGGGGCACCTGCCTGCTAGGTAGAAGATCAGTGGCCTTTTAGCGATCCATTGGGCATGGAGTTGTAAGCAATAACCTGAAACAAGCCTGATATTGCAATTTCTTCTCCAGCAACACTCTGAATTGTAGAAAACAACCTGAGAGCAGCGAAACTTGTGCCAAAGCACTTAGGGAAATAGAAACCTAACTACAACAGGACAACGTGCATACGCACTTAGAGGAATTAAGAAAAATCTAAACTAATATTTACAAGGGCAAAACATTTCTCTTAGTAGCAATGTTTAAGATAGATTCCGTTAACCGGAATCGGAAGTTCCTCTCCATCCAATGCAGACAATTGGAAGGCATTACTATTTTTGCATCCCGTGACCATGTAGGGACCACTCCAGATGGCATCAAACTTGGAATGCCTTCCTGGTTTTGCCCGATCTGCATCCCATTTCAGAACTAGGTCCCCTTCCTGGAAGGTCCTTGCTCTAGCTCTCTTATCAAACCATCTTTTTACTACGGCCTGATCCTTTTCAATCGTCTGAACTACATGTTCTCTGATTTCTTCTAATTCCATCAATTCTACATTACCTGACCTCCATTGGTTCGAACTCAGATAACTCAAACTACTTCATGAGCTCCAAGACTGGCAATTCTAATGATATAGGCAATACTGCCTCCTTCCCATAGACCAACTTGTAGGGAGAATTACCTGTAGATCTCTTTGGTGTTATTCTGTCAGCCCATAATGCTGATTTTAGCCTTGTATGCCATGTTCTTTTATTTTCATCTAGAGTCCTTCTGATGATTTTTAGCAAATTCTTGTTTGTGGACTCCTGCCTGTCCATTACCCTGCGGGTAATAATTTGAAGAGGTGTTCAAATAGATTCCATTCTTGACAGGCCCATTCTATAATTTTTAAACCTATGAATGCTAATGCATTATCTGATATGATGGTGGCCGGCACACCGAACCTGGTTACTATCCCTTCATAAAAGTCTAGTATGCTAGACTCACTTGCCTCTTTGAGCGCTACTGCCGCGGTCCACTTGGTGAAATAGTCTGTCGCTGTAAGAATCCACTTGTGGCCTTGACTCGAATTGGGATTGATGACTCCAATGAAGTCTAATCCCCATTGCATGAATGGATAATCTACTGAAATTGGATGAAGGGGGAGTGCTGCTAAACCTTCCTTTTCCCTGTGAAGAATGCACATTTCTTGCATTTCTTAACCCATGAGTAGCAATCATTGAATACAGTAGGCCAATAGTGACCAGCTTTCATGATTTTGAGAGCTGTTACTCGTGGGGTGAAATGGCCTCCTGCCTCCCCATCATGGAACTCTTGTAAGATCCTCTCAATCTGACCTGTCCCAATGCATCTCAATAGAACACCGTTGATGTCTTTTTTAAACAAAACACCATCAACAAGCACATAAGGAACTGCTTGTAACTTGAAGTACCTTCTTTTTGCTTTGCTCATTTCTGGAGGGCACATGCCCGTCTGTAGGAAATGTATCATATTCTGAGTCCAACAGGGAGTGGACACATCATCATTTTCCTATTTTTGATCATCTTGTAATAGCAGGACAACGTCTTCTTCACCTTCTGGGCTGTCTGGTTGTTTGGAAGCGAGCTGCTCACACAAACCTTTGCCTCTTACCAGCTTGGTGATCTTGATCTCAATGTCATACTCCATGACACGGGTGATCCATCCTGCCCTTTTCTCATTCAAATCCTTGTTGAGGAGGAAGTCCTTAACCCCAGCATGTGAGACCAATAACTGGACCTTGTTATTTGAGACTAAATGCTTGAATTTCTTCAAGCTTCTGATTACTGCAAGCACATGCTTTTCAATAAAAGAGTACCTCACTTCGCAGTCATTTAGGCTTTGGCTGAAGAAGGCAATCGGCTGCTCATCATTATCTTTGTTTTGCTGTACCAGAATGGCAGAAATAGTGTCATCACCTCCAAATGCATAGAGGATGAAATCCTTGGAAAAGTCTGGGTTGATGAGAGTGGGTACTTGGGAGATGGCTTCTTTGATTGCTTCAAAACTCTCCTTGCCTTCTACCGTCCACTTGAAACCATGCTTTTCTTTAGCATTTTGGTGATGGGCTTGACAAGGGCTGCAAAATCTGGGACAAACCTCCGAACAAAGTTTATCCTTCCCAGGAAACTCTGAAGGGCCTTCTTGTGGCTTGGCAATGGTAGAGCTCTTATGGCTTCAACCCTCTCTGGATCAATTGCTAATCCTTCCTTGGAGACAATATGGCCAAGGAGTTTTCCCTCGTGAGCCAAGAATATGCATTTTTTGGGATTCAATGATACCCCAAATCTTTCTACACCTCTGAAATACCTGCCTCAAATGACAGAGGTGATCCGCTGCATTTTTTTGAGAATACAGTGATGTCGTCAAGATATATCAAAACTATTTTATTGATCAACCCCCTTGAATGCCATATCCATTGCCCTTTGGAAGGTGGCTCCAGCATTTGATAGCCCAAATGGCATTTTCTTGTAGGCATAGGTCCCCCATTTGGTGGTGAAAGCTGTCTTGAATTGGTCATCTTCTTTCACCATCACCTGATTATACCCTGAGTAGCCATCTAGGAGAGAGAATCTCTCTGAACCGGATACTACTTGCAATATTTGTTCCATTGAAGGGAGTGGGTAATGGTCTTTGAGAGATGCCCTATTGAGGTCTCGGAAGTCCACACACAACCTGATTTCTCCGCTCTTCTTCCTGACCGGAACCAAGTTCGCAACCCAGCTTGAGTGCTTGATAGGGAATATAATGCTTGCCTCTATTAGCTTATCAAGCTCTTTCTTCATTAGAGGCTCAATGTGAGGGTTGACTGGTCTCTGCTTCTGTCTGACAGGCTTAGCATTTGGATCCAATTCTATGGTATGTTGTGCCAAATTTGGATCGAATCCTCTTAAGTCTTCGTAGCTCCAAGCGAAGACATCTAGAAATTCTTGGCAAAGTTGTATGAAATCTGATTTCTCTCGCTCAGTGGCCACTTTACCAATTTGAAGTGTCTTACCTTCCCCAACCAGAATTGGCCCTGAATCCTCTCTCTTGACCTGTATATTAGCCTTTTACTTACGAAACTAGTCATTAGGGTTAAAGATAGACTCCAATGTTACCAAACCCTTAGGAAGCTTGTTTGTCCGCAGCTGCACTACTTGATCCCCGTACTGCTGCTCTAGCCTATCCTGATTTCTAGCTGAGAATTCAACCTCTTCTTGCAAGAAATTGACGATCTGTTGATCGTTCTCAAACACCTGCCAGCTTGTGTTATTATCTGGAACTGCTGGCCTTACAACCACATGGATGTGTGGCTACATTTTTTCTATTCTGATGTTGTCAACCACATCAAACGTCGCTCCAACTGCAGCGAGCCTATCTGTGGCTTCATTTTTCTTCCTGGGTATGGACACAATGTTGAAAGCTTTGAAATCCTCAATGAGGTCCCATACCCTATTCTTGTAGCTTTTTAGCAAGTCGTTCTTTGTAGCGTGTTGCCCCCTAACTTGGTTGACGATTAGCTCGCTATCTCCAAACACTTGCAAGTTCTTTATGCCCTTTTTCCTAGCCCAATGAAGTCCATGAATCAATGCTTCGTATTCAGCCGTGTTGTTCGAACAGGAAAACTGGAAATGAAAAAGCTGAAGAATATTTGATGTCTTGTGGTGAAATCAACATTGCACCACCTCCAGCACCTTGTCTGCTTCTCGAACCATCGAAGAATAATCTCCAGACTTTGTTTTCATCTTTTTGTTCAGGCTGAATGATGTCGGGAATGGGTGAATTTTCCTCATGTATACAATACACGCCCAATTCAGATTCTTCAATTTCCTTGTATGGGTCAAATTCATGACTCTTGTTTGCCCATTCATCCAAAGTTAAATCAGGAATTCCCTCGACCTTAGTACCTGTTTCTAGATCACTTGAACACTCCTCCTGATCAAAAGCTGAGCAATTTGCATTGATAGGGGCTGGTACATAAGGCTCAATATGGAAATTGGCAATTGGTTCTGACCTGATTGTTGCTTTGGCTCCATACCTTGTCCTAAAAATCATGTGTGACCAATCTGCAGACAAATATCCACCGATTTTTGCAGTGAAGTCTCTTGATAGACACAACACAAAGAGTGGCGGAAGGTCAATCACAGACACATCTTGCAAAACTGTAACATTAGGACAGGAATGTAGTGTTAGGCTTAACCCCTTGATGACTCCAACAGTCCCTACTTGCCGTTCCATCTAGCTGTACTACTCCTTTCTGCACTGGCTCATATTTCAAACCCAGCTGATCCGCTATTTACTTCGGCATCACTGAACTACTAGCCCCTGAATCTAACATGCAGTTGTGCACCATGTGGTTTCCAACAATCAATGAAACATAGAAAGGCGGAGGGTTCAAATTTTTCCTTGTCTGGTCCCCATCATGTTGCACTGCATTAGTGAGAACTTTCTCATGTCTCTGGTTTGATACATTCGTGGCAGACCAGTTAGCCATTGCAGCTTGCAGTAAGTCTCGTTGTCCTGGGATCGCTAGTGATTCCCACATGGAAATGTTCACATGTGTCTTCTTCATTTGATCGATGATGTTGAAAGGGGGTGCACTGTCCTTTTGCTGCCCCTTACTTGGTACAACCTTTTCTGGAACTTGAACGGGTGCATGTGTTGCTACAACAGGGACCTTGGGTTGATTTTGCAGGTTTGGAGCTGCGTTTGGTCTACTGACCCCTTGTTGTGTAAGAGTGGGTTGAGAAACAACTGGATTACATGGTTTTCCCTCTCCTATATTTCTCTTCTTTGACCGTGTATTGGCAGCCACGCCTTGAAAAGGCTGTTGGTTAACTCCACAGAAGTCTTCCGTTTGCCAATTTGCCAATGTGGTTTCTGTTGGAGGTCCTTCTTGTTGCGTTTGTTGCTGTTGATTCTCCTCCTGGCTTGGATCTTGAGCAACACCAATGGTTTGCACCATCAAGGCCTGATTTAGTGCACCATTGAAACATGCTGACTGATTGTGAGGTAGATTGCAAGGGTAACACCAGTCGTACTCCTGTGCCATGTTATTTTGTGCTGGTACTAATGCCTTAGAGGCAGATATGGCATTTGGATTATAGGGCTGAGAATGGTCTATTGACAGGAGGCCTTGTTTGATTCATATTTGCAGCTGGATTAGGTGGTCTTTGAGGCTGATATGGCTGCCTATTAGGTTGAGCTTGAGGCTGATACGAAGGTCTAAAACCTTGAGCTTGCTGTCTCTTGAGTGTGACCAGCTCATTACCTAAATTTTGCAGTTGCTTCATGACTTCTTGAAGCTCATTTGGGGCACTTGGAGATGAAGTGGAAGCTTCATTTGAACTCTGATTCCTAGGAGTGGGAATAGGAGCTAAGACAGGTGCTTGACTAGTACTTGGGCTCTCTAAACTTGGATATAATGGCATTGGAGGCCTAGGAGCTAGCTTGCCAGCTTGAATCAGACAATTTTCAGCTCTAATGGCAATACTATAAGCAGCAGGGATAGTTGTGCCTCCCATAGATTGAACCAACATAGAAATATCAGAATTTAAAGCTTTAAGGTAGTATAGAAAAGCACCTTCTGCTGTTGGCCTGACTGCTACTGGAATTCTATCCCAAGATCTTTGAAATCTGAAGTTGAAGTCAGTTAGCTGCTCATTGGAAGCTCTCTTGATGGTTGTCAGCTGCTCCAAAAGAGACAAGTTGTCTCCCTTCTCTCCAAATTGATCATGAAGTGCAATACACAGCTGATTCCAGTTTGTGATAGAGCCAGCTCCAAGGCTCCTAAACCATTGCAATGCTTTCCCCTTGAATGAAGACGCCAGCAATTTGACAGCTACTTGCATCTCATTAATCTCATGGATTGCACAAATGTTAGCAATGTCCTTGACATGATCACCAGGAGTGGTCTGATTTTCTCCAGTAAAGTATGGAATGTTCTTCAATGCTGCAACTGGGATTGGATTTTGTGCATTGAGAGCAAGTGGGCTACTGCCTGTGAAGTTGACATAGGGGTTCACTGGTTGCGCCATTCTGATTGGTCTTAAAACCCTTGTATATTGAAAGAAAGGCCTGTCAGGTGGAGGAGTTGAGAGAGTTCTGTTTGGTGGAGATGGAGACCTTTGAATCCTTCTTCCTCTTTGCCTTCTTCTTGGAGATAATTGCAGGTATTCAAACAACACTTCTTCTTCTCCAACTCTTGACCTTGTGATTCTTCTCATAAGCTTTTAGGCCTGTACTGCTGAAATTCTATTGATTCTTCCCCTTGGAGTCGCCAGATATGCAAATAATAGCTCTTTTTCAAGCAAGAAAATTGCAGCAGATGCATATCAACTTTGCTGCAATAAAAATGAGACCTCTAGGTCCCACCGGGCGTGCCAAAACTGTTGATGCAAAATCACAGCACCCCTGGATGTAGATCAAGTTTCTAGGTTGATCACTTAGGCATCCAGTGTGATTGCATAACATTGAATCCTTTCTCCAAGTGTGGGACTTGAAAAATGAGAAAGGATTCTCCAGAGAAGGCTGGTTCCTATTCCTCTGTTCAGATGCACACGAAATATGCAGAGAGTTTTTCTCAAAACCTAATCTAATCTGCCAAGGAGACAAGGTAAGAAGATGCATAAAATAAATCTAAGCTAATAGAGGTGATGCACCGAGGAATGAAGAACATCTATTTTGCCAGTAAACACAGACCATTTGAATGTGATATAAAATCATGCACAGATGACAAAAACTGCAGTGAAAGACCAGGAGGATGCAAAAAATGAACACAGAGAGGGATGAGAATCGTCCACAGACATGCATTACTTGCTCCCAAGATTGATACAATACAATGCAGAATGCCAAGAGGCAGAGTCGTATTACAGTTCCAAATGAGAGGTTCGAACTCCACAAATTCGCCTGATAGGAGAAGAAGGGAGGAGCAAAACAGAAAAAATGTTCGACCCTGAAAAGAAGCTCCTCTTTACAATATATAGAAAGAAAGAGAGAGGAAAGAGAGAAAGGAAATCCAAATCCACCCCAACCACCTCCAGGTTGCATTCAATTCATCACATCATGGCAGAAGCGGCGGATCCTGGCAAAACGGCGGGCTGCCTAACAGAAGCAGTGAACTGTCTGCTGCATTAAAGTTGTTTGTTGAAGCATTACTTCTGCTTGTTATTTCGTGCCAGAGGCGTTTCTTGATTTTATCTCTCCAAACTGAACCAAAATGCAAGATTGACCCTGGAAACGTGTAGAGAATTTTACCAGCTTTCCATTGATATAAGGAACGTGCCAATCCGAGCTCTGGATCAAAAGTTATGGCGATCTGAAGATTTAGGGCACGGAACAGGCGAAAACAGATTTTTAAATTTTTCCCGCGCTCTGCCACCTGGATGACACGTGGCAGGCTCTGATTTGACTGAACAATTCTCTCTCCTCCATCTCTCGGTGGGTTGTCTTTTGAAATTTCGCTTGTGGGCCCTAGCTGGGACACGTGGCACTATCCCATTGGTTCGGGGTGCTCTTTAAACTCTTGCCCTTTGACTTTTTGACTTTTCTCCTTGAGACACGTGTCATGATCTGGTTGGCTCTCAGCTCCTGCCGGCTCTTTCGCGTCCCTTCGCGTCCCTTTGTCCCAGATGACATAGTGCTCCTTGTGCTGATTTCGGGCGAACCGGCCGGTTCGCGTCCATTTGTCCCGCTTGTCCCAGTTGCCTTCGGACTGTTTTGACCTTTTTCGCCCGGTTCGGCCGGTTCGCGTACTTGCGGCCCAAATGTCCCATTGTGTTTCGGCCGAACTGTTTCCGTGTCCCATTTGCATCCCTTTGTCCCAACTGCTTTAAGACCGTTTGTTCTCATTGCTTTCGCTGATCCGGGCAGTTCGCGTCCCATTTGTCCCGAAATGTCCCAACTTCAGCAGTTAGTCGTTTTTCTTCCTCTTTCGGCCGGATCGGCTTTCGCGCCCGCCGCATACTTTTGTCCCACATGTCCCTGTTGCTATTTGGGCCGCCTGGAGGCTTTTCGGCCGATCCGCGCCTTTTTGTCCCAGATGTCCCAACTGCGACCTAGGACTAGGACTTAGCCAATTTTCACGATTTTTCCTGGATCAACCTACTTGCCTGGAATTGCAAAACTCTGATGCATGTTATCGAAATTTACCCTGGGGGGGGTGAAATTTTGACAACAGTAATATCAACAAAGAAGAATAGAGTATCAGTAAAATATGTTAATGCCCAAAGGGCCAAAAAACTAGAACTGAATGATGAATGAAGACTGTCCCAGGCTAAAGTACCCAAGAAGTCAGGAGTCCGACACCAGTCAGGTATAACTGACGACGGTCAGATGAAAACTGATGACGGTTGATGGGCCGACACCAGTTATTATGAAATTGAGACAGAAATGAAGAAAATTGGGTTGTGATTTAAATCAAGTGAAGAATCAAACTCAGGAATCTAAAAAATGAGAAGATGGGGGCCCTGACAACACTTAGATAAAGTTGAAATATTCCAACTATGATGGGGGGTGTGTAAAGAAAAAAAACAAAAATATGGAATCGTGTCCTCACACCTCAAAACGCAAAGCAAGAAGAACGCTAAGAATAATACGAATCCTAAGAGTGATTTTTCTTTATGTGTGGCAACTTACACTATTTAGAACTAACTGTGTGTATTTAGAACATTTTTTTTGGTTAGGAAGGCGTCCTACGAAGAAGGATATCTAAAAGGAGAGGTTTCAGGTATGTTATGGCGGTGGTGGGCCATCCTCTGAGATGATGACGCAACAGAGGCAACGAGCTGAGGGAGTACCTGCTAATCTGATTGTGGGATCGCAGACAGGTGTTCCTAGGTAAGATGTTGTTTAAGCAAGATGTGTATATTTCAAATTTTGTGCAAGTTTTGGTAAGACAGAGAGAGAGAGAGAATGTGCTTTCTATAATTCTTTGTGTCAACCATTCGCTGAGCATGACTTCCAACATATAGGCTGCCCCTCAATTTAAGGTGAGCTAAACGCAACAAATCAGAATGTAATGCAACCAATTTTAAGCCCAAATCGAAAGATAATGTTCGATGCCACAAAATGGTGAATAGGGGAGGGTACACTCTTTCACTAAATGTAAAAAGCAAGAAGAAGGGTTATTTTTAAAGGCACCAAAAGAAAATGTATCCTTTAGAGCAATTAGGAAAGAAGATAAAGATTACCAAGGACGAAGATTAATGTGTAATATTTTTGAAGGGAAAAAAAACACACAACTTTTGCCTAGGAATGAAGAAAATGCAATAGAACCCTTGATGGGTCCTACTGGGCGTGCCAAAATGTTTCACCCATTTTCTTTACATTTTTGAATGACAAAACAGATAAGGATAAGGGCTAGGAGGAATACCTGTTAAATGGGTTGGTTAGAGGTTGATGCGCGCGTTCAGACTTCTCGACCTAATGCCAATTGTGAGAGCTTCCTTTTGGAAAGGAGGAACTACCTATAATAGGAAAACAAGACCACAAAAGAGAAGTTAAATGATATATGACAGTGGACTGCGTAGCATATGCTAGTTCTGAGAAGTGTGATACTTCCTAGATGGTTGTCAATCCACTATTTGAAACAAATTAATGCGAGAAATAAGTAAAATCCTACTGTAGTTGATGATGATTTAGGTATCTCATTCAAGTACAATAATTAAATCCAATCACAACAAGCTAGGCTATAGTTGAATCTAAAGGATGATGTATCTGTCAAGGTACTGGGATTGGTCAGGGTATGATTTTGGGTTGTTTAGGTCAACTAGTAGGAGGTTGTTTAGCTTTGTTCTTGGGCAGGGTATAAAACAACAAGGACCGATATCGATTGGGTATAACCGACGATGGTTAAGGGAGACCAATGACGGTTATGGGTAACCAAATGTAGGTACAGTTGAGTGATGGTAATTCAATGAAAACCTTATTGTAGAGACTAGGTGAGGTTGGATGGGGCTGAAGAAGGAGATGGTGAGGTCTGTGGGGAATACTGAGAACACTCAGAGAGGTGGAAGCACCAGGATAGGTAATCTGATAAACGGGTGGGTGAGATTTTTGGGTTTGTCAGAAAGAAGGCTATGGAGGTATGTGAAATGTTAATAGAAGAATAATAATAGGAATGATAACAACTCTATGAACATAATAAGAATGGAAATGATTAATGATAAAACACTTACCAATGTTACAGGTCCCAATGGGTGGGGTGGTGGTGATGATCGGTTGATGGAATGGAGCTTGGTGTAGTAGTGACACTTCCCAGAATGTTACCGTGAGTGCCAATACATTTGGATTTGTGCTGGTGTTGGCTATGGATGCTTGGGTGCGTTAAAAGACTCTGGTTCTTCTTGCATGTAGCTCTCCTCTCATCCTTCTTGCTCTCAGAATGTGCCAACCCAAAAACAAGGTTTCTTAGGTGTATAAATGATAATCGACGACGGTTCTGAGTTGACCGGCATCGATTTAGGGGTGACCGACGTCAGTTAAGGCAAGATTTCCTAGGTTTACTAAAATGGGTAGATCTTTCTAATTTCTTGGGGCCCAGTTAGTTTTGTTCTCAGCAGATCAGAATGAAAGCTTCCCTTATAATGGGAAGGAATGTGGTTAGAGAGATTTTAGGGATTGATTTTTAGGGTCCAAATCTTAGCTCATTAAGGTAAGTAAGACTTAGTTATTGTTAGTTATGGAAACATGCCAAGAATAAGGTCTAGGGTGAGGTGGCTTGATGAGATGTCTAGGTGAGGTGGAAACCAAATAATAGATATTGTGTGGATGGTAATTAAATTAATTATTAATGTGGGGTGAAAGGAGGCCATAGGTTAGGTGCCCATGTTTAAGTTGGTTATCCGATCAGGAGCTAAGGGGAATGTGACCCAATTTTGGTGTCTACAGTGATGATGAGGGACTATGTCCCCTCTCACTTGAATGAAAATTCACTAGATTATGAGACTGACTCACCCATTTTGGTCCTCGTTGGGCTAGGCAAACCTTGAAGAGTGTTGGATATTAGATAGGGGATTATTCATATGAGAGACGAACTTGTTCAAAGTTTGATGTAACCCATGTCTTCTTTGCCTCCACTTCTAACCCTCAATATTTTCAAGAGGCTATTTGGATTCCTAAGTGAGATTCTTCCATGAAGGTGTATTCCTCTCTCATGAGAATGATACTTGGGATCTCACCTCTCTTCATGAGGGAAGAAAAAATGGTTCGGTGTAAGTGGGGTATACCGAACAAAGTATGGTGCTGACGGGAACATCGAAAATTATAAAGCGCGACTCATAGATAAGGGGTTCTCCCAAGTTTTTGGGGTTGACTATTCTAGAGGCCTTTTTTGATTGTTGCGAAGATGAATTATATTCAAATGACCCTCTCCATTTTTGTCACTAACATATGGTAAGTCCATCAAATGGATGTTAAGAGTGCCTTCCTTCCTAGGCACCTAGAGGAAGAAATCTATATGGATCAACCTTTGGGTTATGTCAAAGATTCATTCCTTGTTTATAGACTTAATAAGTCTATCTGTAACCTTAAATAAACCCCTCGGGTTTGGTATGCCAAGATGGACTCCTTTCTTCTTGCATCAGGGTTCACTAGGTGTTACTGTGACCCAAATGTTTACATTATGTAGCAAGATGAGCCCATTCTTATCCTCGTTCTATATGTCGACGACTTGTTGACCTCGATCATTAATCATGTGAAGACTGTCATAGCTAACAAGTTCTCCATGACCGACTTGGGTTTTCTTCACTACTTCCTTGGGATAAAAATTACCCAATCTTCCCCAGGAATCGTGATTGCTCAACCTAAGCCCTTGACTTGCTATCTAGGTTTCACATGATTGATTATAAGCCATCTCCCACTCCCTCCTTTCCGGATTCAAGTTGATTGTTGATTGATCCACTCCCTTAGTTAATAGTTCCCATTATCATCAGTTGGTGGGGATATTAATCTACCTAAGTCATACTAGGCCAAATCTTTCGTTCATTGTTGGCATCGTGTCCATATTTATGCAAGGCCCTCATGAATTACATTGAAAATTAGCTAAGTGGATCCTTCACTATGTTCATAGTAATCATACCGATGACATTCACTACTTGGGAGGGAAAAAGATTGATTTAGTTGGATTCACGTATTTTGATTGGGCTAGTGATCTCGATCACTGGAAGTATACCTTTGGATACAACTTTTCTCTTGATTCTGGTCCTATTAGTTGGTCGAGCAAGAAGTAGAACGCAATTGTTATATCTTCTATAGAGGCAGAATATAGGGGAGAAGTTAACACTGCCATGAAATCTATTGGTTACAGGGGATCTGAAAGAGTTTTACATTCACTTTCGGAGGCCTACCATAATCTATTGTGATAACCTTAGCACTTTCTCGATTTTCCAAAATTCAGTTCAGCATCATCGGACGAAGCACATTGAGATACACATACACTTCATTTGGAGTTGATCTATGGAGACATCACTGATTTACAATATTGTCATACTTTAGATCAGGTTGTAGACATCTTTATCAAACCCTTCATTGAATCCAAGTTTCTTCACTTGCACTCTCTTCTTGGGGTGAGGTCTACTACAACTAATCTTCTTCAGGATTTTTAGTCCTCTTCTCCTCCTCTTCTTCTTCTAAAAATATTTTCATTTGTACATGGGTACCTAAACAAGCATTTAGTTTTTGGAACCCATTTGACACATCTTTCTTAGTTTTCTAGGGGAGTTCTCTTTCTCTTTCTTGATTGACATGCCTCTACCTAAGCTTTGATGAAGGGGGTGTTAGTGTGAGGTACATTTTTCACCTTTTATTTAGGTATTGGGAATTTTCCACCTCACACATGGTGAGTCATCTCACTTAGGTGAGTCATAGGTATTTTAGGGAGTTATATGACATATAGCAAATTTCATCATTGAAAAACGGGAATTACATGTTATTCTAGCATTTTAACTCCTCATTCTATCATGGGAGTATGACATGTCTAAGAATGGGAGTTACACAACGCTCCCCATAAGTACATTTTCTTTTGATCTATGAGAATGAGTAGACATGTTCTTTTTGCATGAACAATTTGCTTGTGGTTAATTTTCTTGTTGATTACTTGGAGAACTTTCATGTTTCCATTGGAGTGCAACAACCTCGATGTGCACAGACTTTGTTGATCGTCATGGTTCACTCTCACATCTTCAATCCTTCGTGGAAAATAAAAAATCCCAAATAGACTAGTTCTTTATGTATACAAATCCATTCATTCAAATTAATCAACTTCTCCTCATGCAATCTCTACAACACTTTCCTAATATGTAACATATATTCTTCAGGCATCCTACTGAAAATCATAATATCACCTAAGTACATGATTACAAAATTTCCTAAAAATTGTTTGATGACTTCATTTGTTAATCTCATGAAATTACTTGGTGTGTTTCTCAATTTGAATAACATCACAAGACACTCATACAGTTCCACGGTTCTTAAATATGGTATCCACTCTTCAAATCAATCTTGTGGAAATAGAAACCCATACTTGATGGTGATCTTATTGATGGGCACGTGACAACTCTTGTATCAATATGTACATACGCCAATCTCCACCCTTCTTTGGTGCTATAATGTTGGGCATTACACATGGACTTAGACTCTCTCTTATGAGTCCTCTATCTAACAACTCCTGCACTTGTTTATGCATTTTTTATATTTTATTGTGATGTCATCCTTCAAGTTTCCTTGTTCGGAAATCTCACTCATGGAATCATATCCATGTGGTGGCTAATGTCTCTCATAATTGGTATCCCTCCTGGAAAATTCTTAGACATAATCTCTACAAACTCTCCTAACATCTCTTTTACCTCTCACAACATTGAGTCATCCTTTTCTATCACTTCCTTAATGCTCCTTTGTTGTGCAGACCACACTATGTATGAAAAAAATGCAGTGTTTTATTTCACTTCACTCAGGAAGTACTTCCCCGAGAGAAACAACACTTTTGGACTTATTGCTTCACTCTTCTCCCAAAATGGGTTCCGAGTATATTTTTCCATCCTCCACCTTATAGGTGGTTATACATCCATTATGTTGTGTGGCCCGATCAAACTACCATGGCCTTCCAAGTAGTTTCCTATTTGGAACTTGACCATACATTGCTCAGTGAATAACAACTAAAGTCCTTTTCGTAACCACAAAACCTTGTATGGATTTGGGTGCTTAATTCTCTTCATCCTAGACTTATCAACCATTTATTGCAAATCCAAATTATTAGTGCTTCCACTATCTACTATTAGTTTACACACAGGTTACCTTCGGACTTACATGTCATTCTAAACAAACTTTTCCTCAACTCATGACCAAATTATTCTTTGGTTGGTTTCAACAATATGCGCTTAAACATCAATTCTTCTCTCATCTCTAGTTCTTCCTCATGGCTCGACATGTCATTTTCCTCTCTTTGTGCAATGTGTGTACTTTTCTTACCATCACTTTGGGCATGCAAAAACTCATAATCTCTATGCCCTATAAGATATGTCATTGAATTTGATACCTCTTATGTGACCAAAGGACCACATCCTCTGACAATATTTTATGCTCGTCTACTTATTCCCTCACTGGGCGATATTGAAATTTCATCACCTTCATGATGCAAACCTTCTCTCAGCCACCAACATATCCAATGATTTATGTGTTTTTTTCCATTTCCATGAGCTACAATTTGTTGCTTGCATGTCCAACTTCTCCTCCACCTTCAATGTGCATTGATAGCCTTCCTCAATTGAACTCACTTGGACCATCCCAAAATTGTCTTAAATCACAATGGACAATCCATTCATATACTTGGATATCTTCTCCAGATCATCCTCCACAAGTCCTACGCTAATGTTGAGTTGGTAAAATTCCTCAATGCATTCTTTCACATTGAGGTCTCTCTATTAAAAAACTCTGTAACTTCTTAAACAAACTAAGTTGGTCATCCGTAGGCAAAAACTTCACTTTGAGCTTCACCACCAACCTACCCCATGTATTTATCTTTGGTTTACCTTTTTGCACTCATTTTTCTTGGATATGCTCCCACCAAAGATAAGTGTGACCCTTTAACTTCATACAAGGAAAATTTGAACTTCCTCATATCTTTTACCTCGCCTTCATACTCAAAATACCTTTCAAGCTTTGTAATCTAATAAATGAGCTTTGCTAGTTCCAAAACTATTAAAATAACATGAGGTATCCAATCTAGGATTACTCTCCATTCTAAAAAGCATACTTAATAGTATGTCTTGTGTACCATCTTGCGCTTCTTCCTATTCTTAATTCACATTTACATTTATGGCTTGTGATCCCTGTCATTGGGAATCTACTTCATTATCACTCACATTCTCCATAACAATACCTCATAGTTGTGTGGCTTCCATGGCCTCCAAATGAGCTTGTATTGCCAAATCCTCAACACTCGTGCCTTAGTTTCTAGCGTCCTCCCCATATTTACATTCCTTTGATGTGCCATTATATATTCTCTAAAGTGAGATCAATGACCTTCAAAATTCTCTACACCTTTTACCCAATAATTATCTTGTTGGAAGATGTCTACAATAATCTTCTAACCACCTTTCAAAAAGTAGAAATCTGCACATTCTTGTTCTACAACCTTCACACCTTCTACCTAACAACCACCTATTGGAAGATGCCCACAATGACCTTATACCCACAATTCACACTGTGGAAATCTACAAAATATTACATGTGTCACTCTCTGACACCTTCTAACCTGTTGAAAGATGTTTATAATGATTTTCTACACACTCACAAATGTGGAAAACTAAAAACATTTTCCGTGCCTCCACTTGTAAGGAAATTGAATCTCACTTTGATACCAAATGACAAAAATGCAGTAAAAAAATCCCAATAAAAAGCAACCTTCAACCTTTAGCCCTTATAATAAGGAAAAAAACCAAACAAAATTGAAATTGTGCACCAATGGGAAGAATCAAATAAACACAAATTTGAAAACACTTAACCAGGAGTAAGACTTTCTTTATATAGTCAGCGAAACAACAATCATAGATTGATTGCCAACAATTCAGTCATGCATCATATACTCATCCTTATGTCATGTCAGATCACTTGATGTAATTTCATACTCTGTTTTGAGCCTTAAGCTCACATCCACACCGCTCATAAAAACAAACACTAAGTTATTGAATTCTTAGAAGTTTCCCTCCTAAGGAAATTGAGATTCATTTATACAACCATACAAGCCACACAATGCACCATGCTAATAGTCCTAAACTTAAAGGATTCAAATGCAAAGCCCTCAAGGACTTGTAGATAGACCCAATACACAACTAGTTGGCCTTTCCAAAACTTGTGGCTTCAAACATTCAATTATCAATTATTCGCAACTTTAAACAACCTTATCGTGTCTTGTGACTCCATACAATACGGCTTCGTATCATAAAACAAGTACTACATGGATTCAAAAGTAATTTTTGGCTTTCAAACATGGTCTTAGAATTTCGCAGCTTCCACAGGCTTGCATGGCTACCCCGTGTATGCTTAAGAAACCAAATTATGCTTCAGTGACTCAAACAATTTTACACGGCTTGCACTACGGACTCCACGGGATTGCGTAGAGTACTCAAGAGACTTGACATTACACAATGGAATTGCACACTGTGTAAGCATTGTGCAATGGACTTGTGCACTCCACAAAATGTAATACACTACTCCAACGACTTATCAACAACATACTTCTTCACTATGTGGCCTGCCAACAACACAAAATGCAACAAAATGCAAACACAAACTGATTCCAACTATTCAAGACCGTTTTTTGCTATACAAGATTGCTTGTGAACTCTAAAGCTCTTGCATCAACAACCAAATGCAATAATATAATGTCGATTAGGTTTTGATGGGTCCTCTTTACATAACATATTGAATTGATCGGAGTAATTAATTCAAAGTGGTGCACAAATAGGGTTAATCAAGCCCAAAACAACTTAATGTGACAATCTAATGTGGAATAGAGCTCGATCATTCCTAATTGGTCATCAGTTGCCCCCAATTTGTCACTAGCTAGCCCAATTTGTTCTTGAAGGATGTTACTGAATTTTACCTTAATTTAAATTTTTCACCGATTTCTTTAATATTAACCCCCATTGCCCTATTTTTCTTTTTTTTCCCTTAAAAAAACTATGAGTGCAAATATTAGTGGGTTTGGAATTTCTTGGTTCATTAGTTCCCTGATTTTCTCTAATTACCCTAATTTGCCACTAATTTTCCTTAATTTTACCTTAATTTCCCTAGTTTTTTACATTTCTTCCCAATTTTTACATTATGTGTATTAATTTTATGTTTAGGGCTTAGTTGGCCCCATTCACGCAATGCAATTAACCAATCGATTGATTGGCTCAATGTGGTGCACAAACAACGCCCATCAACACTGCATCCTTATCAAAATTATTATGGGTGAATAGAAATCTCCCACTACCTTCATCTATCTTTCTCCTTATATATTTTTTCTCACTAGAAATTATGTCAAACATTCGTTTAGATCATTGCTAGAAATGAAATCAATACAAAGATGATTCCATATGTAATTTCTTTCGGGGTGTGCATTGATTTGTATATTGGTGGGGAGATTTTTCTCACAAAAACCTTCTTCAATCACAATATCATCACAATATAAATAAAGTTGAAGGGTTGTACCTATTAGTATAGTATGTAGAGATCTACACATCCCAATGCAAAGAATAGGAAACTAAAAACCACCCTAATTGTTTGAGGCTAGATCATCCTTTTACAAATTAATTTAGAAAGTATGATAATGAAACCTAGGTACTTTCAGCTTGCAAAGGGCTCATCTCCTATTTGAAAAAATTGTGTTTGCAAAGTCTTGTAGAGGACATGACATACCAAAAAAAACATGGATGGGCTCTAAAAAGTAAACATGGATATGTATAAGGACCTACCCACATACCTTAAGATTAAAGAACATCCAATTTGTTCTCTATTGAATTAAAAGGAAGAAGAACTATTCATGTCATCCAATATCAATTTGGGTGAGATAGAGATATCCACGTGATCATCTAGATGATTTTTCCTAACCTATAAAATATTGATAGTAAAGCAACCTTCGGTAACTCGAGAAAAAATAACCCAAGTTTGGGGAGATACTTATAAGCACGTTGGCCTATACTACACATAAAAGTCACAAGAAGCATGGTCATTGATATGAACGAATTGATCCAAGAGGTAAGACTACTTTTTCCTAAGTAGCGTAATCAAGAGTAAGAACAAAAGAAAAAAATAATGTGGTCACCAAGATACAAAACTTCCCATGGTAATTCCCCATGGCAAAGTGACCTTCAACACTTTGACTATGTTTTTACTATTTTATTTTACTATCACAAATATTATATGATTATTTTTTTTAGATGAGAATCTGTTGTTTTAAATATTAGGTTTGATTTCTTATTTTATCATATGTCCCATAAATTTTATCGAAGTCTCGTGTTTGATTTAAATAATATTAATTTACGTGAACATCAATTTAACAATTTTACATAGCAATGCTTGTATAGAATTGCATCGACCTGAAATCAAGCAAAATTTAGTAGAATTGTCCTTCTTTACAATTTCATATTTAGGATAGTCGCCAACATCAAATGAACATCACTTATAAAAAATTGGCATGTATGTTGAAGCTTTAGTAATGTTTTGGATAAAGAAGCTTGCATATGGTGACATATTTGATATTATTAAAAGAAATTAAATATAAGAGGTAACTTGTCATAAGACATTCTTTTTCTAACTAAATACATATTCAACTCTTGTGAATGGAACTCTTAGACAAGTGACACATATTGTTTGCAAATCAAACCTCTAGACTTTCCTATTTGAGTGGTGGTACAAGTTGACAACTATATTGGTCCCATTGAAGCACACAAAATGACCATTGATTGATTCCTCCATGGCACCTGCAACTACCCATCCCCTCTTGTCTAATTATATCTTACCCATCCTTAGATCTGTGAGTACATTAGGCCACATGAAACAACTATATCAAAAATAGCAAACAAACTCTCCATGCTGACCAATCAAAGCAACTCTCCCATACTTCTCTTAATTGGCTCTCCACAATCTCATGCTAGCTCCAAATCACTAATCAATTTATTTAATGCATCGTTGTCAAAACCTTTTGTGGTGCCATATTGCATAGTTTGTGGCCAAATATTTGAATTACTCAAATAAATTTTACATTTTTGAAGTAAAGTGCAATTCATGTTTTCAATGTTGAGCATTGAAATTATTGGTTCAATGAGAAAGTAAAAATCCATTGTGACATTGTTTCTCTTGATGTAGCACATTAATTGAAATTCACATTAGTGTAAATTGAAAAAACCCTTATGTATATTAATTTTCATCCAATTCCTATTTGCGATTAGCACTTGGGATGAAACCAAAGTCAGGGGACAAGCAAGTCCCTCCTCTTTAATGGGAGAGGTTCCCTTATTGAAAGCAGGGGCAAAACCTATGTACAAATGCACAGTCTTTCATTCAATGGTGGTTTCCCGATATCCTGAAATGTGTTTTAAGCCTGGAAAGTTATCAATACATGAGGATAGAAGAATTTGAAAGAGGAGGGAGGCAGAAGAAGATAATACTTTCAGGGAAAAGAGATGGCAGAGAAAACCCTTATATGTATTGTGCAAATGAGATACAAGATAGAACCATCCACGTTTATAACAGACACAATTCACAGACTCAAAGTTCTGGAGATTGTACAAACTAGAACACAAAGTTTCCAAGCACGCAAGGATTAGATGATTCACAGATCAAAACCAGAAGGAAAGAGAAAGCAAAAGAAAAAGGGAAAAACCTTTGTATTGATTTCTTCCAATTCAAAATTACAGTTCCAGAATAATCAAAATTCCAACCCATACAATGGCTTTGAAAGCTCATGATATAGCTCACAAGAGATGGTTACAACTTCCTCGAGTAAGCAAGAAATAGTTACAACTTATTCCAATCATCCACGCCCTTTCAAATTCTTGAAAACACAAAGAAAATGTTAATGGCGGAAAAACCAGTTTTTAAATATACGGCCATTACATTATTTTACTAGTTAAAACATGGGCCATTTGATTTGCTTTTACAACTTCAAATTTGGGCCACCCACGTGGGAGAAATTGATTGGAGTGGGCCTACGAACACCTCTTGCATTCTTTGCCTTTGAAGCAGCGCTAGGCTGACACGTGGAGAGCTCTGCCGGTTCCTTTATACTTAGCCGATTCGGGCCAATTTTCTGCTTGACTTATGTTGACCCCTAGACACGTGGAGGGATGGTGCTCATTTGAGTTTCTACTTTTGGAAATGCCCCCTGAAAGCTGTGCCGAGCTGACACGTGTCTCCTTCCACCAGTCTTAGACTTTTCAACGGCCAACTCCATCTTCATATTGACTTTAACCACGTGGTGAGCTGGCGCTACTTGGAGACTGACCCTTTGATTTCACTTCCGAAATGGTGCCATTAAGGCACGTGGCGGCTTTCGCCAACCCACCCATACTTGGTCAATTTTAACTATTGGCTCTGTCCCTTTTTGGACCTAGGACATGTGGAGGACTGGTGCAAGTTTGAGAACTACCCCCGGCTTTGACTCTTGAAGCTTGCGCCGATGAGGCACATGTCACCGTCCTGCTGAACCTTCCATACTTAGCTGATTTTAGCTTGTTCTGTCTTCATTTTGTACCTGGGACATGTGGAAAGCCTGCGCTTATTTGAGGACTGTCCCTTGGACCCTGCCCCTGGAGTTGCACCATTTGGACACGTGGAGGCTTCCGTTGAACCTTGAAATATGGCCAAACCACATCCAATCAAAGATATTCATGTATTACCCGTGGACTCTGGGGAAAAAATTAACGGGGAAAATATGCCTGTCATTCCCGACTGCGGGAAGAAAATAAAAAGAAGGAAAGGAACTTCACCATACGCCCAATTTCAAATTGTTCTCCATGAATAGGAAAACTGCAAACAATGCCAGGCTCGACGTGATTCAATATTCCAAGGTACAGACTCAAATTTTTTTTGAAACTTGACTTCAAAAGAGGGGAATTTTGGGGCCGACAACAGCTGGCTCTTTCTGGGGATGACTTGGCTTGGAACAAAGACACAAGGCAAGATCAAGAACTGTAGATAACTCTGGGGGAAAGAGGACCAGTGCTTTATCCATTGGGAAAAGGATTCAAAAGAAAAACCAATACAAGGCAACACACACAAGACGGGAAAAGAAACAAAACAAACCAAAAGGGAAGAATAAAATGAAACACAAAGGAATGACCCAAAACCAAAACATTGTACATAATATACAGAAGGACCACCTAGTCACCTAGGACTTGAACAACTTCAGATACTACCCACTATAAGGAAGTGGGAGAGGAGAACCATCCATGTAATCCAGATAAAAAGAGTTCTCTCCAGCAAAATGTCTGATTCTAAAAGGACCAAGCCAAAGAGAATCAAACTTACCATGACTTCCTCGTGGCTCATGTCTTTTGTCCCAAAGCAGCACAATGTCTCCCACTTGGAAAACTCTGGGTTTGGTTTTCTTGTCAAACAAAGCCTTCACTTTCAACTGATGAGCTGCTATCCTGTCCACCACTTGCAATCTGTCTTCATCAAGCTTCTGAAGGTACAAAATTCTCTTATCCAAAGAGCTACTGAAACTTGAATCTTCAATGGTTTTCATCAGATGCAAGGCTGGAAATTCCACCATGACTGGCAGTTGAGCTTCTACACCATACACCACTTGGAAAGGGGACATTCCAATTGCTCTCTTGGGTGTAATTCTATCAGCCCAAAGTGCATCATATAGCTTCTTATGCCAATTCCTCTGAGAATCATTTACAAGCTTTCTAACTATGTTTACCAAGTTCTTGTTTGTTGATTCTACCTGTCCATTCCCTTGGGGGTAGTAGTCTGAAGAATGAGCAAGGGAGATCCCATACCCATAGCAGAAGTCCATCATCTCAGCAGAAGAAAAGTTGGAAGCATTATCAGTCACAATTTTGTTTGGGATCCCAAACCTGATCAATATGTTCTCTTTAATGAAGTTGCAAACTACCTCGGAGGTAGTGCTCTTGACTGGGATGGCTTCCACCCACTTGGTGAAGTAATCTATGGCAGTCAACACATGAGTATGTCCAACACTGGAAGATGGATTGAGTGCTCCAATGAAGTCTAAACCCCATTGTTGAAATGGCTCTTCAATCACTACAGGCTTGAGAGGCAAAGCAACCAACTTAGGTCTTCCAACAAATGTTTGGCATGCTTCACATTTACCAACCCATTTTGATGCATCTCTGAATAGAGTGGGCCAATAATAACCAGCACGAAGTATTTTATGAGTTGTTACAGTAGAGGAGAAATGACCTCCACAAGCCTGGTCATGAAAAGCAGAGAACAACTTCTTTTGTTGTTCCTTGTCTACACACTTCAAAAACCTTCCATCTATGCCTCGTTTGAACAAAGCATTTTCCCATAGCACATATTGTGCAGACCTCAGTTTGATGGCTCTCTTCTCTTTGGCACTCAAGTGAGATGGACACTCTCCATAGGTCAGAAAGTGAGCAATGTCAGCATACCATACATCTGTCGAGCTGAGGAACAAAACAACAGGGACATCAACTTCATCTTTGGACAACTCCTTGGCAGCTCCCTCAGCAATGAGTTCACACAGGCCCTTACCCCGAACTAGCTTTGTTGGCCTGATATCAAGATCATACTCTTGCACCTTTGCTACCCAATTACCTCTCTTGGTTCCAAATTCTTGCTGAGTAAGAATGGATTTGATTGTTGTATCAGGCACCAGCACCACAGAATGAGAATTAAGGATGTAAAACCTAAACTGCTTGACAACTTTGACAACTGCAAAAGCATGCTTCTCCATCATGGTGTACTTCAGCTCATGATTTTTCAAGACATAACTCATGAATGCAATTGGGAGCTCATGATCTTCAACATTCTTCTGGGCTAACACAACAACTAGGGTATTTTCAGTGGCATAACAATAGATAATGAAATCTTTGCTAAAGTCAGGGCACGCCAAGATTGGAGTCTTTGCAATAGCCTGTTTAATGTCCTCAAATGATTTCTTCCCTTCAGAGGACCAACTAAAGGTTTTCTTCCCTTGCATCATGTGAGCAATGCTCATAGTAAGTTCTACAAAATTGGGGATGAATCTCCTTAGGAAATTGATCTTACCAAAGAAAGAATGGACACCCTTCTTACTTGATGGAAGAGGAATTTGCTGGATGGCCTGAACTCTCTCTGGATCAATCTTGATCCCTTCCTTTGAAACAATGTGTCCCAACAACTTTCCTTTTGTGACACAAAACATAGACTTCTTAGGGTTTAAAGAAATCCCATGCTCTCTACACTTCTGCAATATTGTTTCAAGGTGTTGGAAGTGATCTTTTCTTGCTTTAGAAAACACTGTCAAGTCATCCAAATACACAACAATGCATTTCCCTTTCAAACTACCAAAAGCCAAGTCCATGGCCCTCTGGAAAGTAGCACCAACATTGATGAGACCAAATGGCATTCTCTTGTATGCAAAGGTGCCCCAAGGAGTTGTAAAGGCAGTCTTATGTTGATCTGCAGTATTCACCTCTACTTGATTGTACCCTGAGAATCCATCTAACATAGATAGCATCTCTGAGCCTGTGACAACTTGCAATACTTGGTCCATCATGGGGAGAGGGTAGTTGTCCTTCAAAGAACCCTGATTTAGATTTCTGAAGTCCACACAGATCTGGATCTCACCATTCTTCTTCCTGACAGGCACTATATTAGCAATCCACGTTGAATGGTGGATGGGGAAGATGATCCTAGCCTTCAGAAGCTTTTGTATTTCTTGGAAAATTGTATCAGCTATCTTTGGATTATATTGCCTTTGCTTTTGTTTGAAGGGTTTGATCCCAGGCTTAAGAGGAATGAAATGTTGCATTTCTTTAGGCTGAAAAGCCTTAAGATCATCATAAGAGTAAGCCAGAACATCAACATACCTTTTCAACAGATTCACCACCTTCTTTTTCTCTTCCTGAGTGCAGCATTTTCCAATGTTGACCATTTTGGGATCATCAAGACTCCCAATATTCACTTTCTCAGTCTCAGCAGATTGTCAGGCTCCTTGGGAAACTTTAGACTTCATATATCTATCATGTTTATCAAAAAGATCCTCCAAACTCACCAGCCCTTTAGGAATTTTGTTGCCTTTCAGTTTGATGCATCCATCTTGATCCATCTCTTCTTTGACACCCTCTTCATTTGATGACACACACTCTCTAGGAAGATTGTCACTTCCTTCAAAGTACAACTGATCAAAGTTGTCTCTGAGCTCCAAGAAAGAAAGCAAATGTTGGTCATCATTAAAAACTTGCCAATTATTTGCATTGTCAGGCACACTGGGTCTATGGATCAGCTCAATGGTGAATTTCTCCTGAGGGAAATCAGGGTGAGGAATCAACAAGGACCCAGAAATAGCTAGAGAGTCAGCCCTAGTGTTCCTCTCCCTTGGCACAACTTCAATGGAAAAAGCATCAAGGAATTCAATGGAATCCCAGAACAGATTCCTATAGTGTTTCAACCTTCTGCTCTTTACCTGATAAAGGTCTCTAACTTGTTTTACAATTAGCTTGGCATCTCCACGAGCAAGAAGGTTCTTCACTCCCATCTCCTTCGCCATGCTCAACCCAAGAATAAGGGCCTCATACTCGGCAGTATTGTTGGTATTTTCAAACTAAAATTTGAAGGAGAAAGGATGAACCTTACCCCTAGGAGAAATGAGCACTACACCAGCTCCAGAACCAGCTGAAGAACAACTTCCATCAAACTCCAAAGTCCACACACCATTAGGATCAAGCAACACTCCCTTTGGCAGACTTGTCTCCTCTTGTGACATGATCATGTAGTTCCCATGCCCTATATCTGCATACAATATTTGTGCTTTAGGATCATCTGTCTTTTGCACAATATACTCTGCTTGTTTCTCAGGCAGCAACTTCTTCATCTTCCCATTGACAGGGATCAAGGCATGTGACCAATCCATTTGAATTTCCCCTCCTACCTCCTTGCAGAAATTTCTACTCAGCAACATCCCATATGAAGGAGGAATATCAGCTACCAAAATGGTGGCTAGGATTCTTTTCTCTGGAAAAGCAGCAAAAGCTACTTGTGCATCTTTAATTCTGCCCACCAAAGGTACTTTCTTACTCTCCATGGAATAACAGGAACCAAAGGCACGTGTTAGGGTCAGACCCAAAGCATGGGCTACCTTTGCAGGCATTACATTATCTGATGCTCCTGAATCTATGACACAATTACTGAGTTTGTGGCCAGCTATGAGAAGGGTCACATAGAATGGTTCAATTTTCTCATTAGAGGAAGTGACTGCAGCCACAAGGCTTGATTGAGGTGAGGGAGAGGGAGTGGGAAAAAGGCCCTTAAAAGTACTGGATGAGACTTTGGATTTGGAATTTACAAAGTTAACCATTTTGGCAAAGGCTTTAGGATGGGTTTGATAGAACTCTGCTTCAGAAATCTGAATCTTGGTCTTTTTAAGATGGTCTATAATGTCAAAAGATCCAGATGTGGATGGGGAATCACTACTAGGAGTAGGAGGAGCTTTTGATCTATCAACTTTATCATTTGTTGGGCAAGAATTCCCAGAAGCAGAAGTAGAGGGAGAAGGACTAGCAGAGCTTACCTTTTGAGTGGAAGTAGTAGGAATAGGAGCTCCTCTTCTTGCAATCACCGGGATGGTGATGGGGTACTCCTTGGATCTTTTTGTAGGTTGCACCACTTTTTCCTTTTTGTTGGTCTGCTCCTGGGTCATAACAACATATGACTCACTGTTCATCTCAGCCACTACATCATCATAATCATCCACATCATCCATACCCTCAGTAGTGAGGAAATGAACTTGAGAACCACCAGGCTCCTCCAGTTCTTCATCAACTTCCTCTTCTTGTTCATCATAGAGCCCATTTTCTTCCTCATCATCAGGCTCAAGAACTTCACAAGTAGCATTAACAGGCACCTTGAGGGGTGGACCTTCAATGGCCAACCTGGTTTGAGAAGAGGGCAAGCGGTTCCTAGGCTGAAAGTTCTTCCTTGGAACATCTTGATATGGAGCATGCTGAGCCAATTGTTTCTTAATGGCAATGAGGTCATTAGCCAGCTTTTGCACCAACTGATCTGCATTACCTCCAGGAGAAGGAGAAGAAGAAGATGCTTTGGATTTGAAAGACTCCCTTTTCAGCTTGCCAGACATGATCAAGTCATCTTCCACACTGACAACCAATCTCTGATCAACATCCAAAGTTGCAAGATTTTCTCTCCTCAGGGCATAGCTTACTTCCGGAAATTGAGCATTCAAGAAGAAACACTTCTGAATCTGATCAACAGGTCTAGTATCTAGTGGAATCTTGTTAACCAACTTGTTGAACTTGGCCACAAATTCTCTCATAGGCTCATGTGGCTCCTTCTTGATTTGAGAAATCTGAGCTAGCAAAGCATGCACATCCTCAACAGGTTTGAAACGCTGCTCAAATTGAGTTCTCATAGTAGTCCAATCAATGATGGTCCCAGCAGGAAGATGATAAAACCAATCTACAACATTGTCTTGCAAGGTTTCCACAAATAGCCTCACAGAGACATCCTCATGTTCAACTCCAAGGACCCCACATGCAACAATGAAGGCTGCAATGTGTTCATCAGGGTGCACTTTTCCATCACCTCTAAATTTGGGAAAATTCTTCCTGTTACCCCTAGGTAACTCATGCAATGGTTGAGGAAGAGCCAGAGGCCCAACTCTTTGTCCCCAAGGCCGAGGTGCTGCCATCCTTGGAAAGATTGCTTGAAGTGGAACTGAGACACCAACAAGAATTAGGGCACGAAGATTAGGGCTAAGTTGTGCTTGAGGAATGCTACTACCAGAAGCTCTGTCTTCAACAGGAGGTGTGCTTGTGGAATGAGCTCTTCTATTTCTTCTTGTTGGAGGAAGTTGAAAACCTTGTTGATCCAAGAGTTGAAATTGGGGATCTTCAATTCCAAGAGCCCTTCTACCACGAGTATATCTTAGAGTCGCCAGATCAAAGAAATGATCAAATTAGTTGTTCTTTTAGAAAGGAAATTTGTTGAACAAATTCCCCAGCAGAGTCACCAAAAACTGTTGGGTTTCAGATTTGCACTTGGAATGAAACCACAGTCAGGGGACAAGCAAGTCCCTCCTCTTTAATGGGAGAGGTTCCCTTATTGAAAGTAGGGGAAAAACCTATGTACAAATGCACAGTCTTTCATTCAATGGTGGTTTCCCGATATCCTGAAATGTGTTTTAAGCCTGGAAAGTTATCAATACATGAGGATAGAAGACTTTGAAGAGAGGAGGGAGGCAGAAGAAGACAATACTTTCAGGGAAAAGAGATGGCAGAGAAAACCCTTATATGTATTGTGCAAATGAGATACAAAATAGAACCATCCACGTTTATAACAGACACAATTCACAGACTCAAAGTTCTGGAGATTGTACAAACTAGAACACAAAGTTTCCAAGCACGCAAGGATTAGATGATTCACAGATCAGAACCAAAAGGAAAGAGAAAGCAGAAGAAAAAGGGAAAAACCTTTGTATTGATTTCTTCCAATTCGAAATTACAGTTTCAGAATAATCAAAATTCCAACCCATACAATGGCTTTGAAAGCTCATGATATAGCTCGCAAGAGATGGTTACAACTTCCTCGAGCAAGCAAGAAACAGTTACAACTTATTCCAATCATCCACGCCCTTTCGAATTCTTGAAAACGCAAAGAAAATGTTAATGGAAAAACCAATTTTTTAAATATATGGCCGTTACATTATTTTACCAGTTAAAACATGGGCCATTTGATTTGCTTTTACAACTTCAAATTTGGGCCACCCACGTGGGAGAAATTGATTGGAGTGGGCCTGCGAACACCTCTTGCATTCTTTACCTTTGAAGCAGTGCTAGGCTGACACGTGGAGAGCTCCACTGGTTCCTTTATACTTAGCCGATTCGGGCCAATTTTTTCTTGACTTATGTTGACCCCTAGACACGTGGAGGGCTGGCGCTCATTTGAGTTTCTGCTTTGGAAACACCCCCTGAAGTTGCGCCGAGCTGATTGTGTCTCCTTCCACCGGTCTTAGAATTTTCAATGGCCAACTCCATCTTCATATTGACTTTAACCACGTGGCGAGCTGGCGCTACTTGGAGACTGACCCTTTGATTTCACTTCCAAAAATGGCACCGTTAAGGCACGTGGTGGCTTCCACCAACCCGCCCATACTTAGTCAATTTTAACTATCGGCTCTGTCCCTTTTTGGACCTAGGACACGTGGAGGACTGGCACAAGTTTGAGAACTACCCCCAGCTTTGACTCTTGAAGCTGTGTCGATGAGGCACGTGTCGCCGTCTGCTGAACCTTCCATACTTAGCTGATTTTAGCTTGTTCTGTCTTCATTTTGTACCTGGGACACGTGGAAAGCCTGCGCTTATTTGAGGACTGTCCCTTGGACCCTGCCCCTGGAGTTGCATCATTTGGACACGTGGAGGCTTCCGTTGAACCTTGAAATATGGCCAAACCGCATCCAATCAAAGATATTCACATATTACCCGTGGACTCTGGGGAAAAAATTAACGGGGAAAATATGCCTGTCATTCCCGACTGTGGGAAGAAAATAAAAAGAAGGAAAGGAACTTCACCATACGCCTAACTTTCAAATTGTTCTCCATGAATAGGAAAACTGCAAACAATGCCAGGCTCGACGTGATTCAATATTCCCAGGTACAGACTCAAAATTTTTTTTTGAAACTTGACTTCAAAAGAGGGGAATTTTGGGGCCACATTTACTATTAGCTAATTGATATTATTTGGTTGTGTAGTTTTACAAGAACTTTAGAGTTGCCCTCAAGAACAACTGGTCAAGTTAAAATCCCATTGAAGACAACACACTACATTATCTTGTAACATCTTTACGTACCCATAAAGTACGATAGTAAAAGATCTTATAATGGTATTTAGAAAAGAGTCATCAAGAAGAACATTGCGAGAGATAAATAATGATATTAACCCCAAAGAAAGGTGGGGAAAGAATATAACACAGTTGGGAGGGGACCAAAGAATCAAACAATCTACTCAATTTGTTGAAAGAGAAAAAGTCAAAGGTTGCATAAGGTAGTCAATTCTACACATCCATTAAGAGGAGGCATTGAACCTAAAGTCTAAGTGTAAATAGAAGTCGAGGCCAAAGTTGGAACCAAAACTGAGAAAGGCTTCAGTCGGAGTTGGTGGACCCCACGCCAGTCAAGAGTAAGGAATTGGTAGAGATTCCCAAACAATAGCCCCTTCTGGAGTAAAAAAGTGCGGACCTTGCTGAGCATGCTAGGATGGAGGGTGTTGCAAAAGAATCAAGTGAAGATTCCATGGAAAATCAAATGCAAGTTATAGGGATTAGCATAAAAAGGGGACATAATAGTGAGCGATATAGAGTACACATTGTTGCCAAATGTAGAGCAAAGTATAGGATCATGTCCAACAATGTTGAGAGAGAAAAGGAACATATTGGACAAACCTTCCTAAGGAAAAAAGATTGTGTTCAAAGAGACATGTCAAAAGTACCCAAAGTAAAAGGAAAGCAAGGTTTTTCATTTCATTTGCTTCGTACTACTTTCTTGAATAAATATCTCCCCTTAATATGACCAATATTGCCCTTTTTTTAATTGATGATCTATACTTCATCTAGTCATTAGTAATCATTGACTTCAAAAATACAAGTCAATTGCTTTGAATCGCCATGTTTACAAGGTCCACAACCATGGGTGCCCCATCAACTTTTGAAAAAGAAAATCTACCAAAATTCATTGGCGACAGATCTGAACATCCGATACAACATTGCAAGACATACATAATACTCTAGACTATCAATGGACAAACAAATAGGCATCACTAGTTGGGGTGCTTTCCAACCACACTTCGAGGAGTGGCTATTGATAGGCTCATAAATGTATCAACCACTGATAAAGCAGCATGGGAGAAACTAAAGAAAATATTCAAGAATGAATTCAAGCTCCTCATAGACAACAATGAGATTATCACATAAATCCATAATACTTGGCAAGGTAAACATGAGAATGTTCGAGCCTATAACAGAAGGCTCAAAACAATAAGGCAAACTTGAAAAAGAGTATGTTGATGACATGAAGAAGTGGTTCATCATAGGGTAGTTACCTTCATTGTGGAGGAAGATGATTTTAGTTACCCTTGTCTTACAAAGACCAATACAATCAAGTCATGAACATTGAAAGCAAGAATATGGCATGCTCAACTATGTTACCAGGGTTCACCCCCTGCCCCATCTACCCTTCCCGATGCGTATCTGGTACAAATATGTGAGGGTACGAGTATGGATACGTGTTGGATACGTCCTAGGTACGTCGAATCCAAGCCTAAAAACGTCTTTAAGGCATGTAAAACATTTTTTTTACTTGGTCAATGCAAAAAAAACGAATCCTAAAACTTAAACGAATAAAATATTAAACCCTAAACACCTAAAAAAGCCATAAAAAACATTCACCCATTCATTTGAAATCACACAAACAATTCATTCAAATTTTCCAATGAGTTCTTGGTAGAAGTTTTCCAAATTTCGGATCACCGTGAAATACAATCTTCTTGTGACCATAAACAAATCTCAAAGTTCAAGACATACTAACAGATTTAAACAACACCTCCCTTGTCCTACATCCAAACATAGTAGAAGTGATAAGTTTGTATGGTTTTGGCCTACTTCTCTATGTAATTAAACATACAAGATTATAACTAAGTTTACGGTTGATGCCTATCCTTCAGAAATGTTAGGATAAATTACAGTAGCACAAGAGATAATTTATACTATGAATGCGGGAAGAAAGTCAAAATTGATGAATTAGGTCTTGCCAAATCTCTGTAATGTCCCCCATTTAGGGACATTATTAATATTTATTTTTCACCTTGAAATCTGGGACTACCCTATGTAAAAAAAATTTGTACTTTTAAAATAATGGGTCATTTTGTGTTTTTATAGCCAGAAAGTGTCTATGTTGTGTCAAGATATTCCCAGAGAGCCATATTAGTCATTTTCGACAAATACTCAAATGCCCAAAATCGTTATATTCTGTCGCTGGGGTTTGCCTGCGGGAAATTTGTATTTAATTATTTTGAGCCCTGTTTGAAGCAAATTATGCTCTGGTTTAACCCTGTTGTGATCATAAATGTCAATATTCCCATATACCAGTAGGGTTTTAACCAGGAATGGATCTTGGGCTTTATTTGTAACTTCTGGCAACGTTTTGTGTTTTTAGTGTTTTCTTGTTTCGTTTTCTGTGAAATTTCTCTAGATCAATTCCTTTGTCGGTTTGGCCTGATTCTTGGCCTGAAGTATCTAGAGATTACCTATGCACGTTGTGCCAGAAGGAATTCGCCATCAGAGGTTTGGTTCTCTCAGAAAAGATGAAGTCGTGCACCAAAAAGCTTCTTCTCGGCTGGACGCATTTTTGGAAAAAGAGGGTTTGAAGTGAATCATGGGATTTTTGGAGGCAGCAGGCAGGCGAGAATTTTTTACCTGTCTTGCAGGGTAAAAATTCTCATTGTGAAATAAAAGGAAAATCACTTAAGACATTGATGGGATTTTATTAACTGCCTTGCAGGGTAAATAATCCCATTATGAAAGTCAAACAGCTTAAGTGGATCATGGGATTTTCGGAGCTGCCTTGCAGGGTAAATAATCCCATTGTTAATTGACTTTTAAAAATAGAATTCACCCTTGCCAAAAAGTGTGACCAACTTTGGGTGAATAATAATGCATTTAATAATATTTATTCACCCAATTTTGGTGCCCAAGCATGAGGAAAAATCAACAAGGGAAAAGTGGATCAAGGAAATTAGAATTAGAAATTCTAAAATTAAATAAATATTATTTATTTAATGCAGCCCCTTCATGACAAAAAATGTGCCCCATTTGGGAGAGAAATAATACTTTTTCAAGTATTAATTGATTTAATTAATTCCTATTTTCAGTGGCTAAGGTCAAAGCATACTGTGAGGCTTGAGTTAACTGGAAGCAGAAGTCTAAAATTAAATAAATTTAATTTATTTAATGGCAGCCATGAGCATTCACAAAATAAGCGCCCCATTTGAAGAGTAAAGCTTATTAAATAATTAATTAATTGCTAGGAATAGGAAAGACATTAATTAATTATAGAATTATGAGGATTATATAAGCAGGGGTTGCCATAAGGATAAATTAATTAATTCAAAAGTAGAAAAGTGCAGCCTAGACAAAAAGTGCGCCACATTTGGTGATGAATTTTGCTCAGAAGAAGGTGTAATTAATGTTGGAAGCTTCCAAATTTGGCGCCTAGGTTTGAAGGAGTTTGATTTGTGTCTGAATAATTGTCTGCATAAGTGATACATGTGCTCAGGTGAAGTTAGTAAAATTCATGTTTGCTTTGCATGCAAATAAAACATCAAATTTTGGGGCAGCAGACTTGATATATGCGGATTTTTATAATTAAAATCCACTGTTCATGTTCCGGTTGCCATATTTGTCTGAATAAATTGCAGGAATTCATTATAGGTGCTTTTATAAGAGAAGGGGAGCTTAAATCAATGTCCAATACATTGAACATATCCTTCGAATCTGAAGAATTATCCAAATCTGCATCGGTTGTGAAGAATTCCGGCCGAATAAAGAGGAAAAAATTGTTCAGATAAAGATAGATACAACTATGGCAAAGAGGGATGAAAAAGAAAGCTCAGCGGAATCATGCATTACTTCTAGATTTTCTGACATCAGAGACACAAATCCAGGCCCAGATCCAGATTCAGATCCAGATCTCATAATTGCAAAAGCTTACGGAAAAAATTCATCCTCTTGTTTCTGATGCAGCCCGTGTAGAAATCAGTGCCTGGAAAATTTCTTCCAGGATCTTGTGCATGTGCTCCCAATCTTCTAGTTGAAGCCTTCATTGAAGTTGCATTCACTCGGAGTGCTCTCCAGAATTTTTAATTGCTCATATGCAATTAAAAATAAAAATGATGAGTTATTTATGACAGACATTGCACTGATGCATGTACAGGAGAAAAACTGCAAAAGCTTCAAGGATAAAAGAGAAGACAACTCAAAGGCAAAGACAACACCCGTAAGTAAAATTCCAGAGCCAGTCGCTTCCAGATCCAGTATGATGAGAATCAAGGGCAAAATAATCAACTGCAGGCAGAATGTGAAAAAAGTGAAAAAAGAACAAGACTGTAGCTTTCATTTTCCTTCTTCTTTCCTCCGACAAAGTAATTGAGCGATCAATTAAGTTATAAAACTTAAGTGATTGGTTTAAAAGCCATTACTTGAAGAAGTCAAATATTTGGAAATAGGTGGTAGACATACAAAATAGAAGGTTCTTTCTTTAGTTGCAAATCATGCATGTTATGCAAAAATGAATTCCTTGAGAGAGATTGTCAGTTGTTTCCTTTCCCACTTCCACATGTGTCAGTTTAACTAACAACTTTCGACTTGTAATTGCCCCTCTACATTCTATAAGTAGAGAAAGAACCTTCGGTTTAATGATGAGAATTTGTAAGCAGCATTCTTATGTTTCCAGACTTTGTGCTGAAACCCCTGAGAGTCACTTGAAGCAAAAGAATATAAATGAGCAAGTTTCCAGAGAACTTTGTGTCACGATGTAATTTATTTCTAGCTTTCTATCTTAAATCTTCTAATAGACTTTGTGCTATTTTAGATCTAGATCTGAAGTGTCTTTGCTTATAATTTTGTGCGTTGATATCTATTGGTTTCTTCTATGTGCATGCAATCAACTTTGTTATCTATTGATTGGGATGCACATCTTCCCCATTTCTTCCCTGTGTTTTACTATTTTCTTCCTCTGTAAATATTTCCTTTCTTAAACAACTACTTACTTGCTGCAGAGCTATACAACTATGGTTCATGAGCTAAATAGTATCTATAAAGCTATATAGATATTAGCATATTTTAATTGACACAGGAGCCTCACCGGTAAATGAGAGAGATTTATCTCATGACTGCCTAGGTTTTCAGCTATGCAGAAAATCTAGCCAACAGTTTTTGGTGACTTCGCTGGGAACAACTATCTTTGCAGATCAAATCTTATCTCTTGAAGATCAGAGTGTTTTCCATACAAATCTCAACCTGGCTGAACGTCCATTCACCCAATCCGTGAAGGTGCAAGGAAGGACTAATCATTTCTTCAGACTGCTGGAGCAATTCAATTTCAATCATCCTCCTCAAGTGAGAAGCCGTAGATCTAGTCTCTCACCAGGAAGGAGAGTGCACGCTCATCCAGATTCGGATCATCTTCAGCATAATCCGACGATTGGAATTATTCACCAAGTCTACACAAGGAGAAGACGTGCCCCATTCATCATGTGAATCAGAACCAGATAGTACATGTCCCATGGGGAGCAACTTTTGGGCCACTGAACTTGGCTCCACCTAAGCATGATCTACCTAAAGGGACGAGATTTTTTTTTGAAATTCTTTGGAGATGGCAAGTAGAATCCAGATGACCACTTGGCTACGTTTTTCATATCTTGTGGAGTGCTTGTAGTCGAACATGAAGATGTATCTGTCAGACTCTTCATAGAGACTCTACGTGACTTGACTGGAGAATGGTTCTACCGGCTAGCTCCTGGCACTATTACCAACTGAACTACTATGCAGGATGCGTTCCTAAAAAGATTCAAGGCAACCAAATATTCCACCACCTTGATAACCCAACTGACTTAGCTGAAGGAGCCACATGAGACCATGTGGGATTTTATTGCAAAATTCCAAAGATTACTGTACAAAATTCTAGCTTCTGCTTTTCTGAATGACGAGAATCAAAAAGTATTCTTCATCAATGCTTTGCTTCCTAAAGTAAGCTATCAACTGCGAAGAGCACGTCCTACTGATTTGTTAGCAGCTCAAAACATGGTGGTTGAAATTGAAGACAACCTCGTCATGGCTGGAAAGATAAAGAGCAACACTTCTAGAGCTGAAAGTTCATCCTCTGCTACTACCTCTAATTCACTATTGCAAAAGTTAGCAAATGAGATGTTGCAGATGAAGAAACAAATGGCTCAAATAGCTCAGGGTAATAATATTGCCCCTGCTTGGAATTTCAACAACAACCGGAACTGCATTGCTGGTTCCCACAGATTAGCAATTGAAGCTGCTCCCAGAAACAATGTGGAGATGAATGAAGAAGCCCTGGAAGCTGACATTGATAAGCTCAAGGATGATGATTTTATAGGTCCTGCTGGCAACTTCAATATTAATTACCTAAACTACAAATATGAACATGAATATGAGGAGCTTCTTGAAGACGATCATGGTCATGCATATGCAATACTTACAAGATCACAAACTCGCCAAGCTAAGGCATTAGCAGACGAGAAAAGAAGGGGCGTCCATTTGCCTTCTTCCTTAGCTCCCGGAAGTAAGCATGCAAGTTCTTCATCTCAACCACAGAAAGCGGCTCAGGTATCTGAATCTATTTCTTCTTTTGACATTATTGATCATGCCAAGGAAACCAAAGTTCAAATGTCAGAAACTGAATACTTGAGTCTTTTCTGAGCAGTTAAATAGGCTAGTCAAATATGTACAATCACTAGGACAATCCAATACATCAAAGGGCCTTTTGCCTAAGCCCAAAGATACTCCTCCACAGAACAACACTGCAGTTGTTAAATCCTCCCCATCTTCTGAAAGAGTGGAACCGTTCTATGTTTCTCTATTGCTTAATGGTTTCAAGTTACGCAATTGCATTCTAGATTCGGGTGCTTCTGACAATGTCATGCCAGCTAAAGTTGCTGATGCTCTTGGGCTTACCTTGACAAAGACCATAAAAAGGTGCTACTCCATGGAGAGACAAGTCCCTTTAATCGGACAAATCAAAGATGCACAAGCTGTTCCGACAACTTTTCCTAACAAAAGATTAAAGATGACAATCTTAGTTGCAGATATTCCTGTATCTTACGGGATGTTACTGAGCAGAAAATTCTGCAAACCACTGGGAGGAGAAGTAAAGATAGATTGGTCTTGTGCTCATATTCCTATCAAGGGGATTAATCAGAGTCTAGAGCTGGAAAAGAAGTCCAAGTACACAGTGACAAAATTTGAAGATCCTAGATCTCAGATTCTTTTTCAGGGGTATGACCACGGTGTATACTTCTTGGAAATGGATAAAGGTGTTCCATAGCCAAAATTTCTACCAGACCCAGCAAAAGAAGAAGAAAAATTTTGGACTCTGGAGTTTAAAGGCACATGTTGTTCTTTTGGATCAGGAGCCGGCGTTCTACTAATATCTCCAGATCATGAGATATTCTCATACTCCCACATGCTGATGTTCGAGAACACCAATCATATGGCAGAGTATGAAGCATTGCTTCTAGGAATGGAGCAAGCTAAAAAGAAAGGAATAAAACTCCTCAAAGCCCAAGGAGATGCTGAACTTATAGTAAAGCAAGTTCGAGGGCAAAATCAAGACAAAAGAGATGAGCTGAAGCATTATAAATATAAAGTGCTTTCTGCCAAACTAGATTTTACAGCCTTTTCTATTGATTTCATTCCAACAAATCAGAATTCCAAGGCAGATTCTTTGGTGGTCACAGCTGCACTATTGAATCCAGATAGACCACCGTCCATATTCAGACAATGAAACTATAAAGTGGAGGTGGTCTACCACCCCAAAGTCCCTGATAATGTTAAACAATGGCAGACTTTTAATGAGGACAAACAAACATCTGCATTTCTGGAACAAGGCAACTTTGACAGAGTGTACGTTGAAGGGAGTAAATTACCACCACGATAAACAGTCACAGGCAAAACTGATCCAGGTTAAGGTGATAGCAGTGGAATGATCCAACCAAAAGGTAACAAAATCCCCAAAGATTTAGTTTCCTTAGTGGAGACTTTCAACAAACATGATCAATACCTGAAGAAGAACAAAGAATATGGTGATAGTTTTTTCCTCAGAAAAGCAGCAAATAAATTTGGGAACGGAGTAAGTTGATGCAGACTTACCCGCCACGGAGAGAAGAAAGGATGAGCCACCACCAGATGAAGTTGATAAGGACTTGCCCAAGGTATTTGACAAGAAGGCCAGAGAAAGGAAGTTTGAGATCGGAGACCGGGTACTTGGGTATGGCAAGACATGAACCGCAGGGCATGCAGGGCAAATCTGATTCACTCTAGAAAGGGCCCTTCACGATCAAAAGATCTGTCGGAATCGACACTTTCTTCCTTGCCTACCGAGATGGAATTGAATTGCCATTGCCTTTCAATGGGCAACACTTGAAGCTGTTTTGGACATGAAAAACAGGGTAAAACCTGTATATATATAAATAAACTTTGTTTGTTTTTCTTTATTTTGTTTGTGTTGTATTGTTTTTGTTTGCCTGACCCCGAGCCTAATGGACAAGACACGAAACCAGAGATGTTGGGATCTCATCTTCACTACTTTAATTTTGAAAGAGGCAAAGATGTCCACAGACGGAGCCGACTGGTGTCCCCAGATTTCACCCTGAAATTTGGGACTACCCTATGTAAAAACATTCAAACTTTTAAATTAATGGGTCGTTTTGTGTTTTTATTCCCAGAAAGTGTCTGTGTTGTGTCAAGATATTCCTAGAGAGCCTTATTAGCCATTTTCGACAAATACCCAGATGCCTAAAATCGTTATATTTTGTCACCGGGGTTTGCATGCGAGAAATTTGTATTTACTTATTTTGAGCCCTGCTTGAAGCAAATTGTGCTATGGTTTAACCTTGTTGTGATCATAAATGTCAATATTCACATACACCAGTAGGGTTTTAACTAGGAATGGATCATGGGCTTTATTTGTAACTTCTGACAACGTTATGTGTTTTTAGTGTTTTCCCGTTTCATTTTCTGTGAAATTTCTCTAGATCAATTCCTTTGCCGGTTTGGCCTGATTTTTGGCTTGGAGTATCTGGAGATTACCTATGCACGTTGTGCCAGAAGGAATTCGCCATTGGAGGTTTGGTTCTCTCAGAAAAGACGAAGTCGTGCACCAAAAAGTTTCTTTTGGGCTGACCGCATTTTTGGAAAATGAGGGTTTGAAGTGAATCATGAGATTTTTGGAAGCAGCCCGCAGGTGGGAATTTTGTACCTGCCTGGCAGGGTACTTTTTTCCATGGAAGCAATGCCACTTAAGTCACAATGGGAAAATTAGAGGCAGCAGGCAGGCGGGAATTTTTTACCTGCCTTACAGGGTAAAAATTTCCATTGTGAAATTAAAAAAAATCATTTAAGGCATTGATGAGATTTTATTACCTACCTTGCAGGGTAAATAATCTCATTATGAAAGTCAAACGACTTAAGTGGATTATGAGATTTTCGGAGCTGCTTTGCAGGGTAAATATTCTCATTGTCAATTAACTTTTAAAAATAGAATTCACCCTTGCCAAAAAGTGTGACCCACCTTGGGTGAATAATAATACATTTAATAATATTTATTTGCCCAATTTTGGTGCCCAAGCATGAGGAAAAGTCAACAAGGGAAAAATGGATAAAAGAAATTAGAATTAAAAATTCTAAAATTAAATAAATATTATTTATTTAATGCAGCCCTTTCATGACAAAAAAGTGCACCCCATTTGGGAGAGAAATAATATTTTTTCAAGTATTAATTAATTTAATTAAATTCCTATTTTCAGTGGCTAAGGTCAAAGCATATTGTGAGGCTTGAAGTAACTAGAAGCAAAAGTTTAAAATTAAATAAATTTAATTTATTTAATGGCAGCCATGAGCATGCACAAAATAGGCGCCCCATTTGAAGAGTAAAGCTTATTAAATAATTAATTAATTGTCAGGGATAGGAAAGACATTAATTAATTATATAATTATGAGGATTATATAAGCAGGGGCTGCTATAAGGATGAATTAATTAATTCAAAATCAGAGATGTGTAGCCCAGACAAAAAGTGCGCCCCGTTTGGAGAGGAATTTTACTTAGAATGTGTAATTAATGTTGAAAGCTTCCAAATTTGGCGCCTAGGTTTGAAGGAGCTTGATTTGTGTTTGAAACATTGTCTGCATAAGTGATACAAGTGCTCATGTGAAATTGGTAAAATTCATGTTTGCTTTACATGCAAATAAAACATCAAATTTTGGGGCAACAGGGTTGATATATGCTGATTTTTATGATTAAAATCCACCTGTTCATGTTTCGGTTGCCATCTTTGTCTGAATCAATTGCAGGAATTCATTACAGGTACTTTTATAAGAGAAGGGGAGCTTAAATCAATGTTCAATACATTGAACATATCCTTTGAATCTGAAGAATTATTCAGATCTACACCAGTTGTGAAGAAATTCTGGGTCCCGAATTAAAGAGAAAAAAATTAGTCGGACAAAGATAGATACAACCATGACAACTAGGGATCAAAAAAGAAAGTTTAGCGGAATCATGCATTACTTCTAGATTTGCTGACATCAGATATTTTCAGATCCAGATCCAGATTCAGATCCAGATCTCATAATTGCAAAAGCTTACGGCAAAAATTCATCATCTTGTTTTTTATGCAGCCCGTGTAGAAGTGAATGCCTGGAAAATTTCTTCCAGGATCTTATGCATCTGCTCCCAATTTTCTAGTTGAAGCCTTCATTGAAGTTGCATTCACCAGGAGTGTTTTCTAGAATTTTTAATTGCTCATATGCAATTAAAAATAAAAATGATGAGTTATTTTACGGTAGACATTGCACTAATGCATGTACATGGGGCAAAATTGCAAAAGCTTCAAGGATAAAAGGGAAGACAACTCAAAGGACAAAGGCAACACTCGTAAGCAAAATTCCAGAATCAGCTGCTTCCAGATCCAGTATGCTGAGCAATCAAGGGCAAAAGAATCAACTACAGGCAGTTTGTGAAAAAAGTGAAAAAAGAACAAGACTGCAACTTTTCTCTTCCTTCTTTCCTCCGACAAAGTAATTGAGCGATCAATTAAATTATAAGACTTAAGTGATTGGTTTAAAAGTTTTTACTTGAAGAAGTCAGCTAGTTGGAAATAGGTGGCAGACATGCAAAATAGAAGGTTCTATCTTTAGTTGCAAATCATGCATGTTATGCAAAAAAGGAATTCCAGGTGGGAGATTGTCAGTTGTTTTCTTTCCCACTTCCACATGTGTCAGTTCAACTAAAAAACTTCCGACTATTAATTGTTCATCTACATTCTATAAGTAGAGAAAGAACCTTCGGGTTAATGATGAGAATTTGTAAGCAACATTATTGTGTTTCTATACTTTGTGCTGAAACCCCTGAGAGCCACTTGAAACAAATGAATAGTAAAGGAGCAGGTTTCCAGAGAACTTTGTATCACAGTGTAATTTGTTTCTAGCTTTCTATCTTAGATCTTCTAATAGACTTTGTGTTATTTTAGATCTAGATCTGAAGTGTCTTGTGCTTATAATTCTGTGCGTTGATATCTATTGGTTTTTTCTATGTGCATGCAATCAACTTTGTTATTTATTGATAGGAGATGCACATCTTCTCTATTTCTTTCCTGTGTTTTACTATTTTCTTCCTCTATAAATATTTTCATTTCTTAAACAGTTGCTTACTTGCTGCAGAGCTATACATCTATGGTTCATGAGTTGAATATTTTAAAGTAAAACCGCATATAGATACTAGCATATTTTAATTGAAAAATCTGACACAGGAGCCTCACCGGTAAATGAGAGAGATTTATCTCATGACTGCTTAGGTTTTCAGTTATGTAGAAAATCTAGCCAATAACTATGAATGCGGAAATAAAGTCAAAATTGATGAATTAGGTCTTGTCAAATCTCTATAATGTCCCCCTTTTCAAGACATTATTAATATTTATTTTTCGTTTGCATTTGTACCCCTTGACATGCTTAGCGCTACAACTGGGAGTCTCTTTAGTTAGTTTAATGTGCACATATGTTAGTTACTTTTATTTATTTAATTAAAAATAAATATAGTGCACATAGTCTTAGTAGTAAATATTTTAATGAGAGTTTATGTTTTCCCTCTAAAAGGGAAAAGTCAGTCTTTATTGAATATTGCACCCCTTAGTTCTATAAAAGAGAGAGATCACATTTCCTTAGAGCGTATGTTGATTGATCATTTGATGTTTACTCCATGCTTGGAGTTGAGATGCCATGCCCATTAATGTTCTCTCTTGCGTGAGAGTTATTGTATTAGTTTGATATTCAATTGAAGTATTTTCATGAGATTTACAAATCTACTTGTTGGTGATTCTCTTTCTAACTTTGGCACTTTTTATTGAGGGTAAAAACTGCATGTTATTGAGTATTATGAAGGGTTTTATGGTGTTTTTAGATATGCTGGTTATTGTTGATATTTATTCTAACTATGGCGATTTGATTAGGGTACCTTTTAACATGCTTGAAGGATTATTAAGTGCTGGAAATTAGTTGTGCAATTTATTTTAACCCTAGCAACTGGGTTTGGGATTTCGAGGGTTGTTTTGAAGGGGTTTCAGTTATCATAAAATTTATATTTTAATATCTTTGGAAAGCTCTTGAATTATAGATTAATTTGCATTTTATTTCATGACAAAAGATAAAGTATTGAGCAAGTTATGAATTTTCCAAGTTTCAACTGTTTGTATCAATGTTTTATCTACACAGTTTCAGATTTCGTGGGTTGATTTGCATGCCTTTCTACTCATCCAAAACTTGTGATCTATAACTTTGTTGGAAAGCTAAAAATATTAAGAATATTTGACATGAATTTGATAGAAAAATAATGGATGGTGAGGGCGTTATTAATTTTTGTGAAGTTTGCTGCAGTTTAGTGCATTTATAAATTAATTACTGTTGCAATTAATTTCAGATTTGAAGTGATTAATTTCCTAACTGGTTCTCCCATCTAATCCACCACTTTGGCTCACTCTAACCCTTTTAGGGTTGCATTGAAGCTAACATTAGATTATTTGAGGTCGATCTAAGAGGGTTTTAATCCTTCTAGAGTCGATTCAGTAAAGTAATTTTGCATATTCTGGATAATATCCCAAAAGGAGATATTACAATCTCATAAAAGAGTAAATTGGATTTTTCTGTATAAGGTGCTTATAAGTTTTTTAGTTTTGATCAAAAATAGGTGGAGGGTGTAAGAAAATAAAATACACACAAATGTTAGAAAATAAAAATATCTAGGCATTATTTGAATACAACCAAGATACACTAAGACTGGCCCAACCTATGACCAAGACACATCATGGCATACTCTTAAGTATATTGAATGTTTTTGAGCATTGATCCTACTATAATGTCCAAGTTTTGTATTTCTTATGGACTAAAAAATAAGTAAAATGAGTATATGTATATAAATATTTAATATACATACATACATACATATATATACACATATATATATATATATATATGTGTGTGTGTGTGTGTGTGTGTGTGTGTGTGTGTACGGACGTATCCAAGACGTATCGAACCCTAGGGTTTTTGAAAATTGACGTATCCGCATATCGAACCTGTACCCGTACCCGTATCCCTGGTAACATAGGTGCTCAGCTATACATTTCTCTAAATTAATGCATAGATGCATACCCTAAATGTGCAATAATGAATACTTGTACAATGTGCACAATAAATCTTGAAGAAACATTCTGAAATTTTGTTGTCAAGCACTACAATCTTTGTCTTAGTTACCTGATACCATTCTTCCGTCTCAGAAAATCACCAAGTTTCACATTACACAAGATGCAGTGGCATTTGGGAATAAAAGGAGATACGTAAACCTTTCAAGGTCTGGTCAAATTGTAATATTTTGTATTGGAAAATGTCTACAACTGACAGAATTTAACCAAGGTTGGACATCTCAATTACCCAATCTACATGAAGCATGATTTACCTTCTCATTGCATGCCCTTGTTAGAAGCATTCTTCAGAAAGATGAAAGTTTCAGCCAATGAGATCCACCCGCAAGAAATGCTCTATAATATGGGAGAAAACGGGAGTGATTGGGAGCAAGCTTTACATTTAATAGCACCCATACCTATGGTTTGCAAGAAACTGGTGAAAATTTTAGAATACCACTTCACTTAATGTAGAAGACAGATTTTGGCCTCTAGTTTCTTCAAGAGACACAAAATTGCTGCTTTCCTTCAGAACTTCATCAACTGGAATACCAGATATATCAGGATCAACAACTTCACAGCTTTCAAGTCCTTCCTAAAGCAGCTTGTACCCTTCGAGTAAATTCTTCATCAGTAGGGGCTAACATATATCGGAGACTGAAATTAATACCATTTTCAACAAGGACCTTATGCCGAGGAATGATCCGAGAACTCAAAGAATAACTAAAGAACCTGCATATGTACCAACTTGATATCAATTTCTTACAGGTGTTAGTTATCATTAATTTGAAATCATAAGAAGAATTTTAGTTAATGTCATTAAAGAAATTTTAAGAGATAAATATCACCTTGGAAATTCAATTAAATCCTTTAATGGTCGAACCATGACTCGCTTAAAATACCGGTACTTTGGTCGGATCACTAACAAATTGTACTTGAGCAACATCGGGAAATCAGCAATCATCCTTCCTAACATTTGTGGAGGAATTCCAATTGCAAAGAAGAATTTTGCAGTAACTTCAAGCTTGCCTGATAAACTACATCCAATAAGTTCTGGCTCAGATGCAATTACCTTCCCAATATCTGCTTCAGGAACTCCGGCTATTTCTATAAGGAACTTTACCTGAAAGTGATGAGATATACAGCAAAATAAAAAATAAATAAACATTATGCTTGATACAAAGGAATCAATGTCTAAGAATGAATATTAAACCCAGGAGGTTACATTGACTGATATAAAGTGTCTCAAACATGTCACCAAAAGGTCCAAAATGCTTGAAACAAGTCAAGCCATGGGCCAAAACACAAGAGGCATGAATTATATGAATCCAGTCTGTTTCATCAACAAAAAATTGCTTTTCAAAATATGAACTCAATACTGCAAATAAATCTCCCATGACTCAGTCTCAATTCTAGAAAATGCTCTGGAGAATATCATCGAAAAATCATTTCCTAGTTATTCTTCTACCTCAACATAGAAGGAAAGAAATATTTTTTTCTGATTGAAATTGAACAGTCACACCTGCTTCAAAATTTTAAGGTTCATTTCAGTAAACCTAAAGAGACACCAAAATCCCATAACTGATAATTGGAACAAAAATGCAAAAAACTCAGATGGAGATCTCAAAGGGAACTCACTTGCTACAAACATGACCACAACTATCTCAGTTGGAGAACATGATGGAGCCAAGTATTTTCCTTAATTTTACCCAAATTGTTTTCAGCTATGCTACGATCAAGGTATATGTTATTTTTATGTGACTTGTTTATATACATATCCGCCCATCCCCCCTCCTCATTTTTACCATCTTCACCTCGTAATTCCTTGTCATGTTATTAGTTTTCCCTCATCCCCCCACTTCATTCTCTTGTATAATTCTTTAATCCATACCTTCAGAACTCGCTACTATTCCATTCCTTTTAACTCTAGATATTCTTCCCCCCCATAACACTTCATGCCTAACAATTTTTTGATTGTTTCCCTAGATTGCTAACCACTTAAAGTAATTCAATTTCTAACTTACTCCCTACCAACCCTAACCTTCAATTATCAAAAAATTATTTTACTCGTCATGGCCCAATGCCTCCATTACAAATTCCCCACCTCACACTCTACATGCCAACTCCCTTTCATCCCGATGCCACTCTCTATGCACCTCTATTCTATTTACAATAAACTAATCTACTTTACACCAAAGCCATAGGCTACGGGTAATCACTCAACAAGTTCCGGCGTGATGAGAATCCAAACAATGGCACCAAAAAAGGAAGCTTCCGTGAATACATGCTGGTACTAGACAAAATACCATAGCTCTGCACATAGGCCCTTCTCATAAACAGGGGATTGATCAAATCCTCAAAGCAAATGACAATTTGGTCAAGGCACACAGTTTGGAATCAAACATAAATCATATTTCCTAGAGACTTTGGTAGCAAGGCACGGGTCTCTTAGATTTGTATGCATGGTTTTTCATTTCAATTGGACTTGCAAAACCACTCCTACATTTCTACAAGGCTATTAATAAATCCTGAGCCTCCCTCCCCCGACTTGCCACTCTATTATAGTACGAATATTCTTGTTAAAGAGTAAAAGTCATTGAAACTTGCACTCTATCTGATCCAAACACATTCACGAATCGAGGATCGATTCACAATCGATTGCAAACTCAACAAATAACTTGCAATTGAGTAGATTCTGCCTGTCAACTAAAAATGACACTCCGACTTTGCAATCCATTGTTAAGTACAAAACAGCACTTCCGGTCTCGCGAGCACCACAGGAAAAAACCAGGATGCCAAACAAACACAACCCTCATGTAACCGGTCAAGAAGCATATTTGACACATGGAGGGTCAATCAACACATCATGACCTAAATCAAGAATCGATTTGAGAAATTGATTTAGTGGAAAGAAGATTTGGTTGAATCAAACCGTAACTGATCTGGACGAGTATATCTGTAATGCAAGCGATTCTCATTGGTTAGGCATGGTATTGGCACTCTATTGATACTCTTTGAAGCATTCCTCCATTCCGGTTGTTCATAGTCATTCGGCAATCCTATATTCACACCCTCACACACACACAGTTCATCTCTGGACTCGGCTCGCATGGATATGTAATATTGCATCCCATTTCAGCATTGTAATCAAATGTAATCTACCCTGCTCATGGGGAATAGAAGAGGTATTGTTGCTAATCTCTTGGTTCTATTGAATGTGTAAACATTTCCATTGCACGTTCAACCATAACTTGTAAGTTAATGAGATAGATCCATACTAGTTAGTCTGCATGTTGTCCTTTGTGCCACTCTTGGGCCTACGTATGAATAATGAGAGTAGTCTAAGTCTCTATCTTGATCAAATTCCAACCCAGCCAGTTCTTCACAAACTTTCACTGTTCCTATCATTACATGTGTTGCCGTTTTCTAGTGTCAAAAAGAAGGTATATGACCAAAGCTCCATCTTTGGACTATTCAGAAGAATGACTATCAAAGAACAAGATGTTTGAGGATGCAAAGAAACTTGACTTTGTAGATGTCCAAAATTTTCATTCATGAAGCATTGGAGGAACAAAGAAAAGTGCTCTTTTCTCAATGTTGTGACTAAATGCTCCAACTAGGTCCCCTTGCAACTTCAACCCCTTTGGCTTCTCATTCCAACACAAGAATCTATTCAAGGGTGAAAGTCAATCTTCTTGACATCTTGGTGTTCCAAGGGAAAAATCAACGCTGAGAACAATAGATGATTGGCTGGGATAACTAGAGGTGTAAAACGCCATCAACCGATTCACAAATGTTAAAAATATCATCTTTGCAACACTTAGGATGTCGAAACTAGTGCTCCATTACTGGAAATCTTACAGTGTGAATTGTGAAAAAGACTACAATCTTGTTGAGAGCGTGGGCTAGGTTTGTCACTTTATTGTTCGAAAACGCCCTATCCTCTCAAACACTATGACGACAAGTACATGAAGCTTCAGTTGTTGAGCCAGAAGAGAGACCAATCAGTTAATGACCATACAAATGAGTTCGATGAAATCTACACGCTTTGTGCAAAACGGGCATCACAAAGTCCTGAAGGCACATCACGAGCTTTGTACTACATATGTGTGAAGATGGAATCTTACCTTTCAATATCTTTGGGGAAAGCAAATCACCATGATGTCGAAACGGAGGAAAATCCAACATGAAACATTAGGCCCAGTTTCTTTTGATGCCTACCACAAGAACAATCCCTCAAGGGATGCTCGAAACAGAATTGTGAAACAACCATATCGCAAAGGAGACAATTATTCACTCTTAGCACAAGCCTCTTCAATTCCTGTATACACAAAGAAAGCTAGAGAATGCAAGACCCGTAAAGTGGATGGCATACTTGTAGCAGTTTTATCTGGTGATCAAGCACGAGAAGGGGGAAGACGACTACTTGAGCAGACCTCCAGTAACAATGTTTTTGACATTACTCAATACTCAAGGACACAAAGCTATGGGTTGGGTTTTGCAATACTGTGCAGATCTATCTTTATCTTTCGGAATCACATACAGTGCCCTTCTTCAGGGACAAGTTGAAGGCTTTTATCTGCAAGACACGCTTCTTTCCAATCTTGAACACATGTATGTTCTTTTTAAGAATCCTTGCAAGAGACTTGTCTAGGAAGCCACACTACGCCAAATCAGTAGGTCACTTTGGAGTGTTACAAAAAACCACTGGCAGCAATTCTACTAGTTGCACATGTGCAAGTGACAATGAGGCCTCATATCAAGTTTTGTGTCACTTGTAGCATTGCAAAACTAACTTAATCATAAACTAGGAAAGTAATGTAATGTCCCCTTTTTCTCGCCACAGGCCTGAGGGCCAGTACGGGTCCTAACCCTAGTCATGCCCAAGGGGGTTACAGACGCTGTGACGATATTGGGTATGAATATCTAGTCCAGTTGTTATAAATTTTCCGTTGACAGGTTTATAAAGTGCTTTAGAAGGGACTACATGTTTATGTTTTTATCGTTGGAAGGGGCCACTTAACCTCCTAATATTCTAATTTTGTGTTGGGGTCACCTTTTTTGGACCATGGCGACTTGAAAAGGAAAAAGTAACTTTAAGTTACTTTATTATTTTGGTCTTCCCTAGGGGGAAAATGCGACTTGGGCTTTTTAGGGTTCCTTGGCACGGGAAAAGTTATAAAACGAGAAGAGGGGTGAAAGGAAGATCATTCATGCATACACTTATATTTTCTTTCATGTGCAACTACTGGTTTGGCAAATATCTAGCTTGTGGAGTAAAATGCCACGGGAACCCTAGCTTCGGTGGTGAGAGATCCATCCCTAGCTAGTAGGGCACTTTTCGGTGGTGAAAGATCCACCCTAGTTTGTCATTTTTGGAGCTGAAATCAAGGTTGTTCTTCAGAGATATTTTTAGAGGATTTCAGTTAAGGGTTTTGGAAAATTTTTGGGCTTTTGTGGAGAAAAATCAAGGGTTTTCAGATCTGATTTGCTTGTGGAGTTTATTCAGATCGGGTTGTCAGATTCAGAGTTTCAGAGGCTTGCTGATCCAGTTTCAAGTCCAGAAAGAGAAGACAACCATATTCAGTAAGAGAGATCATTTATTTTATCAGTGGAACTTCTTGTCATTGCATGTTGATGCATGTTACATGCATGTCATTGCATGCTAAAGCATGTTACTTGTATGTTGCTGCATGTTAGTTTAATTGCAATAAAAGTGAAGATATTGGTTATTTTCTGATTTTATACTTTGCTGCCTTAACTGTACTTTGTTGTCATATTTTTCTATATACTGCTGTCATAAAATCAGATTTTTATTTGTGAAAAATTTGGTTGGAAATCTTGAATATAAAATAAATCCGGAAAGGGGATATTTCAGTGGTATCAGAGCTGTTGTTTCTCCAGCCTGTTGGGGTTGAAAGATCAGAGACAGAGACAGAGACAGTGAAGAGATGGGAGTAGATCTGATGCAACAAGTGTTCACCAATATGGCGAAGCAACAGGAGACTACCAATCTCTATTTGAGCCAACTCACTGAGAGGTTAACACAGGGCAGGATTGAGGCTCATACAGAGAAAGAAGAAGCTAGCAATATCGAACAACATGGTAATAGAGGTGAGAGTGGACATTCAGGACAAGGGTCCCCTCATGCTTCTACCAGGCCCTTGGGACTCCACGAGCCTTCTTTTTTGAAAGATTCGGAAGTTTCGCAGACACGACAACCCGCAAACATTGTGGATGAGGAATCTTGTTGGGAGAAGTATCGGACATTGAGTGAGGGTTTCCGGGACAACATGCCATTTCAGGAGTATTGTAAAATGAAGATTGGTAGCAGGCCCAAGAGAGATTACCAGACACAGGTACCTGAGTTTCAGAGGAGATTGGAACAAATCTCTATTCCACACTTCGATGGCTCTAAGAAGTGTACCGCGCAGTTTTGGATTCAGAAGTTGAAGACTTACTTCGACTTGAATCCCATGCGTGAAGAGGATGCAATTAAGTTTTCTATCCTACACCTCGAGGGAGATGCCCATGACTGGTGGCATCATGGATTGATCACACAGGGGCACATGCATATCACTACTTATGCAGATTTTACACAGAGGTTGATGAGCAGATTCGACATGAGGGACCCAGATAGGCACTGCAGAGAGTTGACTCACTTAAGGCAGACAGGTTCTCTAGATCAGTACATTGCAGATTTTCAGAGGTTATCAGTTATGGTATCTGATGTTTCAGAGATGAGGTTGACTTCACTCTTCATGGCAGGGTTTACTAATGCTTTAGCAGGATTTTTGAAAGCATTTGAGCCTTCCTCCTTACATAAGGCTATTAGGAGAGCACGTGATTTGGAGTTGTCCACTCCAAAATCGAGGTTTCCCCCTCGAATTCAGCCTAAGGTATTCCCTTCGAGAGCTGATGGTTCACAGCCGAAGGGGCCCCCACCTAGGCAGGATACAGCAAGGAGACCATTTGTATCGAGAGAGGACAGAGAGGAGTTGAGGCAAAAGAAACTATGTTTCGATTGCCGCACACCATGGGTTCCAAGACATGATTGTAGAGGAAAAGGGAAGGCCCAATTCATAGAGGTCTTCGAGGAGAGTGAGAGCGAGGAGCGGGACGCTTAGGAGTTGGAGGATGAAGATGGAGAGACATTGGATAGTGCAAGGGTTGAATAGGAGGAGACTTTTCCCCATGAGACTATTGCTACCTTGTCGAGTACCCCGAGGTACAAGGCATTCAGGGTCAGGGGGTATTACAGAGTCAGAGAGTAGTAGTACTCATCGATAGTGGGGCAACCCACAACTTCATCGATGCATCTTTGGTAGAGAAGCGGGGATTATAGGCAGAAGACTTTGAGGGCTTCAATGTAGTGGTAGCCAATGGTGAGTCCATGAGATGCATGCAGCGAGTTCCGCAGTTGAGTATCACCATGGGTAACCATACAGTTACCGATGACTTCTATGTGGTTGGTATTGGAGAGACCAACCTTGTGCTCGGTGTACAGTGGCTCCATTCTCTTGGAGAATTTCGGACTAACTTTCAAACGATGGAACTCAAGTTCCAGTCTGAGGGGAAGAATGTAACCTTGAGGGGTTTATCTTCAGATGCACCTAGGGTTGTTTCAGCAAAGAGGATTGAGAGGATTCACAGGCACAATGGGGTTGATTGGGCAGTACAGTGCTTGGTTTCTACCAAGAAATCGGAGGATGGACAGCCAGAGTATCATGTGGATATACAGGGGCTATTGGATAAGCACAGTGCTTTAGTGACATACCACTTGGTGTACCTCCAGATAGGGGATTTGAGCATGTGATTGAGCTTGAGGACACTAGACCAGTAGTTACTACTCCTTACCGTCACCCCAAACGGTTTAAGGATGAGATTGAGAGGACTATCCACGAGCTTATTGACATGGGACACATTAGGCCGAGTTCCAGTCATTTTGCTTCCTCGGTGGTATTGGTGAAGAAGAAGGATGGGACCATGCGGATGTGCATCGACTACCAGGCATTGAACAAGAAGATAATCAAGAACAAATATCCAGTGCCACGTATTAATGAGCTGTTAGATGAGCTACATGGGGCAATCTATTTTTCTAAAATAGATTTGCGATTTGGATATCACCAGATCAAGGTTAGGGAGCAAGATGTGCATAAGACCGCTTTCAGATGCCATTATGGACATTTTGAGTTTCTAGTGATGTCATTCGGACTGTCTAATGCACCAGCTACATTCCAGTCTTGCATGAACCACGTGTTCAACCGCCATTTGCGGAAGTTTGTATTGGTTTTCTTGGATGATATATTGGGGTCTACAGCAGGACTTGGGAGAGCCATATCCGCCACCTTGATGAGATATTGGGAATATTAGAAGCTAATTTGCTATATGCAAAAGCTTCTAAATGTGAGTTTGGCATGACAAAGTTGCTATATATGGGATATGTGATTGGTGGAGGGGGAGTAAAGGTGGACAGAGAGAAAATACAGGCAATTTTGGATTGGCCGCCACCCAAGACATTGACACATCTGAGGGGATTCTTGGGACTGTGCACCTATTACAGGAGGTTTGTGAAGAACTTCTCACGGTTGACTGCCCCATTGACAGATTTGACAAAGGGAGCTTTCGCTTGGTCAGAAGCAACACAACAATTTTTTGATCATCTCAAGGAGGTGATGAGTTCATGTCCCATCCTCGCATTACCAGATTTTTCTCGGCCATTTGTTCTAGAGTGTGATGCATCAGGTGAGGGGATTGGATCGGTGCTTATGCAGGATAGGCATCCCATTGCTTATGAGAGTCGGAAATTGAGCCCAGTGGAGATAGGGTATTCAATTTACGACAAGGAGATGTTGGTCATCATGCATGCCTTGGCCAAAATCAGACAGTACCTTGTGGGCAGCAAATTTGTGGTACGTACACATCACAATAGTTTGAGGTTCTTTTTGGGGCAGAAGGATCTCAACGACCGCCAGTAGAGATGGGTGAACAAGGTACAAACATATGACTTTGACATAGAATACACTAGAGGTAAGAATAATGTTGTTGTTAATGCTTTATCTAGGAGGCCTTACCTTACTACTATGCTGAGTTCTATATCTGAGATTTCAGCAGATTGGAAGGCTCACATACTTGTTGAGTACTCCAAGAATCAGTTTGCATGTGAGACCATGGATGGTATTATCAAGGATGACCGATACAGGGTGGTAGATGATCTCATTTTCTACAAGGATCGGATTTTCCTTGTACCGGGGTCTAAGATGAAGGACAAGATCCTTCGTGCAGTATCTAAAACAAAACAACTCTGAAACCATTTCTAATACAAAACAGCTCTGATACATTAACCAAACCAAACAAACTGAAGCTCTGAAAACAACGAAACAACTCTGAAGAACCTTTACCAACCATACATATGCAGAATTGTAACATTAGAATTAGGCAATACTTCTTGAATGACTTTTACTACAATATCAAACACCACATCTGTTTCATACAGATCTTCGAACAGACTGAACTCTTCAATTATCAATAACTTAAACTCACAATCCACAATTAAGATAGCACTAACAGTATCAACCATACTGAATTCTAGTCAGTCGTTCCAAATATTAACAGAATATCTATTTCTGCTTCTTCTCCAAACAGATCTACTAAAACCATTACAACAACTTCGAAAACATCATCACATTCAAATATATCGTAAACTCTTCAAACTTATCAATATTTATAAACTTTAAATCTCCGTTTACACGAACTAGAGCATGTACAGACTTGAACATAATTACTTACAAGATAAGCCTAGCATTGAAGACTTGAATACTTTGTCTCTTGAGAATCTTCCGCCCATGTATTCCTCTCCAACCCAGTGTGTCCTACCCAGTGTTTCCAACCCAACCCAGTGTAGTGAATGAGTTGGTAATGCGCTATTAAATAGGCATCCCAAGGCTTTTCACCGGGAGAATGGAAACCGGAAACCGGAAGTGGAGGTAATCGGTAAGATTCCTCGAAACGACCCGTGAGTACAGCCCACTCACAAAAGCTTTATTAAAAGACGCATGGGCCCACCACGCACTGACAAAAGCAGAGATAAGAACGAATCTTATCAAAAGACAACCGACAACAAGCCTGTCGGATAGCCAAAAGCAAAAGCACACAGAAAAAGAAAGGATAAGATGGAATCTTATCCGACAGCTATGGCAACATGCCTGCCATAATAGCAGATAGTGCGGAACGCACTAAGGAGAATCATAGAGGACAGAGGGACCCGGAGGGTCAGTGTCATCATCAGAGGATGTTGAGCTATCATGTCGCTGAGGTGCTCCTGGAAGTTGACGTTCATGTTGTTCTAGCCAGACGCGAGATATGTGAGCAGTTCCATCATTATCGGGCTGTAGATGCGGTCTGGTTGGAAACAGATAGTGGTCTAGTATCCGCAGATCTTGATCTGGTGCAGGCGGTCTAACCACCATGGTATGGTGTAGCAGGATTCTTCTCCACAGGGTTGCATTTGGTCTTTCAACAAAATTCCTGTGATTAATTTTTACATAATAATGTGCTTTTACAAACCAGGGTATTTTGCACTGTATGAGGATGTTTCTTACAGTGTCAGGATGCACATTGAGAAGAGGAGAGTTAGACAATTTAGTAGGAAGATATTTTGACAAGAAATATTTGAAGTGTGCAGAAATATACTTCCTATCTCCTAGTGAGGGAGGTCGGTTCCATAGATCATACTGTAAAGGATGTTCTTCAGTCCACATCCTTGAGAATTCGAACCGCCACAGAGTGTCCTTTCTAGGTATCAGTTGTCTAAGCCTGAGACCTTCGACTGGTAGGAAATCCGGTTGTTCAACAGCATACAGTGATCTCCATTGCCAATGGAGACAACATTTAATCATTGGTTCTTGCAGAGTGTGGATATTCTCGTCCTGGTATGTCTGGATCATAAAACTTACATTCTGTCTCCGACATAGCATACTCCTGCGTTGTTATCAGATCTCTTGAAACAAGAAGCGTTTGAGCTTCTTGGGACATTCTATTATCACATCGAACCAATGCATCAATTTGATCTTTTGCATGCCTGTGATCCCATACTGTTCCATGGGATTCATGGATTACCTGTGTGACACTGATGTTCTTTGAAGTATTGAGTTCTCTGCTTACAAAATCTGCGAGAGCATTTTGTTTACCTGAGATGTGTTCTACTGAGAACTCAAAATTGTCAAACCAGAGACCCCATCTTTGGAGTCTGTTGAAAGCAGTCTTATTGGCTGGATCACCGCCATTCAATCTTTTTCTAAAATCCTTAAGATCAGATCTAAGAATGAATGCTTCATTTTGAACAAAAAATAAGAAAGCTTTGATTGCTTTCTTTGCAGCCAATATTTCTTTATGCGAAGAATGATAATTTAATTCAGAACCTTGAAAGGCTCCAGAGGCAAATCTGCATACCTTTTCTTTATCATCTTCGGTTTTCTCTTTGAGAACAGCTCCCCAAAATTGCTCGCTGGCATCACATTCTATAATTTTCTTACCAGATCCTGGTAGAGACATTGCTGGGAGCTCACGGACTTGCTTCTTAATTCTTTGTACTGCTTGTGTCATCTCCTGAGTCCAACTAGGAGCTTCTTTCTTTAGTCGTTTGTTGAGCAGTACTCTGTCAGCTGCTATGTTCTGATAAAAACCAGCAACATAGTTTACACATCCTAGGAAGCGCTGCAGCTGCACTTTCTCCAGGATTTGATCAGGAAAGTTCTGGATGTTAGTCACAACATGTTGCTGCATAGCAATAGTTCCAGAACTGATTCTAATGCCGAGGAAATCAATTTCCTCCTTGAAGACCTCCATTTTTGAGGGGGACAGACAGATCCCGTTCTTGTAGACAGTCTCATAGAATTTTTCAAGGTGAGTCAGATGCTCTTTAGGAGATTTAGAGAAGATGAGGATGTCATCAATATAGACAATTAGAAAATCAAGTAACTCACCAAAGATTTTATCCATAACCTTCTGGAATATGGATGGAGCTGTCTTTAGTCCGAATGGAAGCACCTTCCACTCATATTGTCCACCTGGCACTATGAATGCCGTTTTATACATGTCTTCATTTTTCAAGAATATCTGCCAAAATCCGCTTTTCAGATCAAATTTGCTATAAACCTTTGATCCTTTGATTCTTCTGAGAATATCGTCCTTGGCAGGTATTGGATGTTGTACAGCAGCAATGAATTTGTTAAGTGGCTTGTAGTCCACTACTAATCTTTTCTTGTTTCTCAGCTGCTCACTCCTTTTATTAACATAAAAGGCAGTGCAAGACCAGGGCGAATTGGATTCTTGGATAAATCCAGCTTTTAGCAACTTCTGGATTTCGCCTTGGCATTCTTTCCTTTCTGCAGGGGGCATACCTCTGTGATGTGCCTTGAATTTTGGCACAACCTCATTACCATTGCTATCTCTGACTAGCTGCAGATCTAGAGAGCAATAATGTTTCTTTCTGCTAACAAATGCATGTGGATCTTCACTGCATATATTCTGCTTTATCTTAGATACCACTTCATCTATGCTGACAGAACAGTTAGAAATAGATTTATGTATCCAAGCATTGTTAACAGTCTTTACCTTATGTGGTAAAGGAACTATGGACTGGAATGAATATCTCCTGGGAATATGAACAGGAGGTTTGAACAGCATTATGAAATCTTGGGAGATGCTAAATGTATGACATTTTTGAAGAAAATCAACCCCAAGAAGACAGTCATAGTTTTCCATATTATGTTGATAGAATTCTAATTCTATAGAATTTCCTTCAACATCTATTTTGACTTTTGCCATGAATCTACAGACAACTTCCCGTTTGTCAAACTTGATCTTTGTGTGGGTATTAACCCAACAGTCACTGGGAATGGCATATTGTCTGATTAAGCTTATTTCAGCACCCGTATCAATCATAGCATCAAGAACATATGGCTTAATATGAGGGATGCATATTGTGATTGCAATAAACGGATTCTGGGTGCAGCTTAGAGTACATACCTTTGCCTGATCTGTCTGATCTTTTTGTACTGCTAGATTTTGGTATGTTTCTTCAAGATTCTCATCAGAATCTTTCTTCTCACTTTCTTCTTCAGCTACCAGCTTGCTGTATTCTTCTGTGGCATTGGCAAGCACTTTTTCTAGTAGCTCTATCCTGGATCTTCTCCAGGTTCTGTAAACATCTTTTGAAGCTGGATCAATGGAGGATTGTCCTGGTTCATATGAAGAGTAGACTGGAGGACTGATTCCTCTTCCATGACCACGCCAAGATCCTGTTCTGCCTCTGATAGGGACTTGTCTCTGCCGGATCCTTTGCTGGAAAGGTGGTCTGATAGGAAATGCTTCAAAAGGATCATCAGACTGCTGTTCTGCTTTGCTCTGTGCCTGGCTCTGTTCAAGCTCTTGTTGTCTGATGTAGCGATCCTGTAGATCTCTGAGTTCTTTGCTTAAAGACAGCTTTCTAGCTGTATCCCATGGGGGACAGCTTTCATAAACTGACTGGAGACTTTCTACTTGTCTTCTCAGAAGATCTGCACTTGGTGGTATCATAGGGTGAACAAAATTAGACACCATATTAATACTGAAGTGAGTAAAAGATGGAACAGAACTGTACCCACTGTCTTCAGTACTATCACTGTCTTCAGATGCTTGCTGAATTGCATTGCAAGGTTCACCATCTATGGAGGCATAGGATATGTCTGACGAAAGACTGTCAGTATCTGAAATAAAAGCATATTCATCATCCTGTATGCCTTTGAGAGATAAGGCGTTTACCTTGGCCTTACCTTTAGCTGTATGTCTTTGAGGACACTGATTGGCATAGTGGTCCTCTTTGCAGATGTAGCAAGTAGGCTTGAATTTTGATGACTTGCCTAGGTGCTTATACCTTCTGAATTTGAACTTTTTTCTGGGCTTTCCTTCTCTGAACTCTCTGTATTTTTCTTTATGCTTTTATGCTTTTTCTTTTTCTTTTTCTGCTGCCAAGCACCCTTCCCCTTTGAAAAAAGACAATCTTTACAAGAAGATTTCTTGCGGGAAGATTGGATTTCTAAGTCTGGACACCCAAAAGGTTCCAGTGCATATTGTTCACAGAAAGTATTGTTCAGAGCTTTCTGGTGTTTGAACGCCTGTTTGCGTTCCCATTTTTCTTTACACATTTTAGCATTGCATTGATCTATGATCTGATTAATGTGCCCAAAACTGAGTTCAGAAGTTTTCATACCGTGCATAGCCTTTCTGTATTGAGTGGCAAAGAAAGGCGGGAATGACTCTATATACCTGAGACGCATTGTCTCATCGTTGATGTTGCCGGAGCTGTAATATAGCTTCTGCATGAAGCATTGATATTCTTTGATCCGAGTCATATCACATAGCCGAGCACGGAGGAACATTGCCGTGTTCATCATTTTATCATCGTCAATGTTGCCGATGAATTCTTTGATCAAGGCCGCTGTGAGGCCAATGAAGCCTGTTTCTAGAATGGCTGTTTTATTGGGAAGAAGATCCCACCATTCTTTCAGAATGCCAACAAAGCCATTGACTATTGTGGCAGCTATGTTCTTAGGTGTTCTGCCATATGTTTCCTGTTGGGTGTTGCCCCACCCAATCATAGCATGAATGAGTTCCTTAACTTCTGCTACTGACTTACATTCTATTCTGTAGAAGTTAGGTTGCAACGTTTGGATTCTAGTGGCTGCTTGGAAGGCTGGAGTACTTGATTCTCCCATTTGCTCATCAAAGACGGGAGGCTCAAACTGTGGATCCTCTATATGGGATTCACTTCCTTCTATTCTTAACATATTAACCTCTTTATCCTTGAAAAACAGAGGTTTGTACTCTTCAAGTACTTCCTTATAAGATTTCTTAGGAGTAGGATTGGCTAGTTGCTGAACTTCAGACCAGGATACTGCCTTACTCCAATCTCCTTCTTTTCTGGGAGTCAATTTATGACTTATTTCTTGAATCCTTGGAAGGATTTTTGGAAGCTCAGATGACAGACACTTTTGTATCTCATCTATTTGGGAATGAGTTTTCTCATTCTCATCTTGTAATTGTGAGATGCCTGATTCTATGATTTCATTTGTCTGTGTAGATCTAGAGATGATAGTACTTTTAAGACCAGTGGTGTGGTCAACTAATGGCTGCACAAAGTCAGTAACTCTTTGTGATACTGCTTCTGGCAAGGTTAGCAGAAACATTCTGGACAAGAGTTTCTACTTGTTTTACAGACTTTTCTATACTATCAACTTTCTTATTTAATAATTGCAGAGCTCCTGCTGTGTCTCCCTTTTTTCTCAACTCTATTGCTTTTAGAACTCTTTCCAGATTAGAGAGTTTTTCTGAATAAGTACTTACTTCTTCGTGAACAGACAAGAGGGCCTTATTGGTCCAATTCAACATCTTAGAGCTTTCAGAGGGCTCTATTTCTTTGTTCACGGCTCTTTGATACCAGAAGACAGCCTTCTGGGTTTCATCTGGAGAGATCAACTCATGTTGATCTGTAGGAGGAAAAGCAGTTCTTGTACTTGTAGAAGCCATATTGATTGTAGGCCCGTTGACAGGGGCATATTTCTGACTTACCAACTTTTCACAATCTGAACACCATAGGAAGTCAGTAGATGGATCATGTGTCAAAGACTTATGGCTACACAAGAATAACTTTTCTTCTTCTTTCTTTTCACTCTGAGGATTAGATGTTTCACCAACAGTGAAGTAAGAAGATGTAGAAGCTACAGAATTGCTTCTTGGTAGGATTCTTTTAGAGATACCAGCATCAGAATTTCTTCTGAAGCTTAGTGTTACATTATCTCTACCTTCTGTAACTGAGGTTGCATTTTCTAGCTTTGGTCTGGATGTCTGAACAAATTTCTTAGCAAGGGTCCATTCTCTAGGGACCTTTATGTCAGACCATGATATGAGCTCAGGTTCAATCTTTTGTGTTTCTAAATTCACGTGTGTCACCACGCTACTGCCCTTGGACACGCCATGCTTTACAGCTGGGTTCATGGTATTGACCAGTCTGTAAATGATCTTGTAGTGAATGGCTAGGGGACAAGAACCTACGCGCATGTTTAAACCTGTTGTTGCTAGATGCAATTTGAGAACATCTTGTAGAAGGTCTTCCTTGGTAAGTGATACAGGGTAATTGGGAAAGACTTCAAAAGATATGGGGCCGTTATGAAGGCCAGTTTGTACAGCTGCTAACAGACTATCCTTGAAATTGTCAAACCTAAGATCCATTAAACAACATAATATACTAGCATTCAAACCTCTTCTAAACAAAGGAGTTATGCCTATCTGGACACAGCCTACATGTGCAAACTTGTAGGTAGATTGACGTTTTAAGGACTTAATATCAGCTTTATCGATAAGGGGAATATTATATTCACAATTGTTACTCTGGGCTACCTGAATAACAGACTCTCTAGTCTTAAATACAGTAGATGCTAATAACTGAAACCTATTCAGGTGAGAATATACTTCATTATAGGATTTCTTGGGAAGTCGCCACTCAGGAGTGGGACTCGACTCATCTATAACATTTATTTCTTCATTTACAGAGAAAACATCAGACAAGTTTATCAAAGGGTTATCTTCAGATTCTACAGTGGAAGATCTAGGAGAAAGATCGGCCATTTGGGACTTACAAGCAAGGAAGCAGAGATTGACCAAAATCGTCGGGCAAAAACTCGTCTTACTGTTGCGCCTAACACACGGCGTCTTACGGTTGCGATAGCCACACCTGTCAATCTATGGAGTTGCTATATAAACTTGCGTTTTCAGACAGCTGAAATTCTCATAATCACTTTCTGCAGAACACTCCAAATACTTCCTCTGAATATCCTTGCAACCTAAATTCCAGATTCAGACATCCAGACCAAAGCTAGAGAAGTTGCAACCTCAGTTACAGAAGGGAGAGATAAAGTAACACTAAGCTTCAGAAGAAATTCTGATGCTGGCTATCGCTAAAAGAACTCCTACCAAGAAGCAATTCTGTAGCTTCAACAGTCTTTTTGGCTTCACTGTTGGTGGAATCATCTAGCTTCCTTGCAGTAGTGAAAAGAAAGAAGAAGAAAAGGCTATTCTTGTGTAGCCATAAGTCTTTGACACATGATCCATCTACTGACTTCCTGATGGTGTTCAGATTGTGAAAAGTTGGTAAGTCAGAAATATGCCCCTGTCAAAGGGCCTACAATCAATATGGCTTCTACAAGTACAAGAACTGCTTTTCCTCCTACAGATCAACATGAGTTGATCTCTCCAGATGAAACCCAGAAGGCTGTCTTCTGGTATCAAAGAGCCGTGAACAAAGAAATAGAGCCCTCTGAAAGCTCTAAGATGTTGAATTGGACCAATAAGGCCCTACTGTCTGTTCACGAAGAAGTAATTACTTATTCAGAAAACTCTCTAATCTGGAAAGATGTTCTAAAAGAAATAGAGTTGAGAAAAAAGGGAGACACAGCAGGAGCTCTGCAACTTGTTAAATAAGAAAGTTGATAGTATAGAAAAGTCTGTAAAACAAGTAGAAACTCTTGTCCAGAATGTTTCTGCTAATCTGCCAGAAGCAGTATCACAAAGAGTTACTGACTTTGTGCAGCCATTAGTTGACCACACCACTGGCCTTAAAAGTACTATCATCTCTAGATCTACACAGACAAATGAAGTCATCATAGAATCAGGCATCTCACAATTACAAGATGAGAATGAGAAAACTCATTCCCGAATAGATGAGATACAAAAGTGTCTGTCATCTGAGCTTCCAAAAATCCTTCCAAGGATTCAAGAAATAAGTCATAAATTGACTCCCAGAAAAGAAGGAGATTGGAGTAAGGCAGTATCCTGGTCTGAAGTTCAGCAACTAGCCAATCCTACTCCTAAGAAGTCTTATAAAGAAGTACTTGAAGAGTACAAACCTCTGTTTTTCAAGGATAAAGAGGTTAATATGTTAAGCCAATAGAAGGAAGTGAATCCCATATAGAGGATCCACAGTTTGAGCCTCCCGTCTTTGATGAGCAAATGGGAGAATCAAGTACTCCAGCCTTCCAAGCAGCCACTAGAATCCAAACGTTGCAACCTAACTTCTACAGAATAGAATGTAAGTCAGTAGCAGAAGTTAAGGAACTCATTCATGCTATGATTGGGTGGGGCAACACTCAACATCAGAAACATATGGCAGAACACCTAAGAACATAGCTGCCACAATAGTCAATGGCTTTGTTGGCATTCTGAAAGAATGGTGGGATCTTCTTCCCAATAAAACAGCCATTCTAGAAACAGGCTTCATTGGCCTCACAGCGGCCTTGATCAAAGAATTCATCGGCAACATTGACGATGATAAGATGATGAACACGGCAATCAGTTCCTCCGTGCTCGGCTATGTGATATGACTCGGATCAAGGAATATCAATGCTTCATGCAGAAGCTGTATTACAGCTCCGGCAACATCAACGATGAGACAATAGAGTCTCAGGTAAAAAGAGTCATTCCCGCCTTTCTTTGCCACTCAATACAGAAGTAGGCTATGCACGGTCTGAAAACTTCTGAACTCAGTTTTCTGCACATTAATCAGAATTATAGATCAATGCAATGCTAAGATGTGTACAGAAAAATGGGAACGCAAACAGGCATTCAAACACCAGAAAGCTCTGAACAATACTTTCTGTGAACAATATGCACTGGAACCTTTTGGGTGTCAAGACTTAGAAATCCAACTCATTCCCGCAAGAAATCTTCTTGTAAAGATTGTCTGTTCTTTCAAAGGGGAAGGGTGCTTGGCAGCAGAGAAAGAAAAAGGAAAAGCAGTAAACATAAAGAAAAATACAGAGAGTTCAGAGAAGGAAAGCCCAGAAAAAAGTTCAAATTGTCTGAAGATATAAGCACCTAGGCAAGTCATCAAAATTCAAGCCTACTTGCTACATCTGCAAAGAGGACCACTATGCCAATCTAGTGTCCTCAAAGACAAACAGCTAAACTGGTAAGGCCAAGGTAAACGCCTTATCTCTCAAAGGCATACAGGATGATGAATATGCTTTTATTTCATAATACTGTTCAAACCTCCAGTCTTTCGTCAGACATATCTTATGCCTCCATAGATGGTGAACCTTGCAATGCAATTCAGCAAGCATCTGAAGACAGTGATAGTACTGAAGACAGTGGGTACAGTTCTGTTCCATCTTTGACTCACTTCAGTATTAATATGGTGTCTAATTTTGTTCACCCTAAGATACCACCAAGTGCAGATCTTGTTGCAGAAGACAAGTAGAAAGTCTCCAGTAAAGCAGCTTTATAGAAAGCTGTCCCCCATGGGATACAGCTAGAAAGCTGTCTTTAAGCAAAGAACTCAGAGATCTACAGGATCGCTACATCAGACAGGACAAGAGCTTGAACAGAGCGAAGTTCCACAGAGCAAAGCAGAACAGCAGTCTGATGATCATTTTGAAGCAATCGCCCTTCCTATGCAGACCACCTTTCCAGCAAAGGATCCGGCAAAGACAAGTCCCTAACAGAGGCAGAACAGGATCTTGGCGTGGTCATGGAAGAGGAATCATTCCTCCAGTCTACTCTTCATATGAACCAGGACAATCCTCCATTGATCCAGCTTCAAAAGATGTTTACAGAACCTGGAGAAGATCCAGGATAGAGCTACTAGAAAAAGTGCTTGCCAATGCCAAAGAAGAATACAGCAAACTGGTAGCTGAAGAAGAAAGTGAGAAGAATAGATTCTGATGAGAATCTTGAAGAAACATACCAAAATCTGACAGTACAAAAAGATCAGACAGATCAGGCAAAGGAAGGGTGCTCTAAGCTGCACCCAGAATCCGTTTATTGCAATCACAATAAGCATCCCTGGATATGGCTTTCTAAAACAAAACATACTCTGAAACCATTTCTAATACAAAACAGCTCTGATGACAACACACAACTCTGAAGAACCTCTACCATCCATACATATGCAGAATTGTAACATTAGAATTAGGCAATACTTCTTGAATGACTTTTACTACAATATCAAAACACCACATCTGTTTCATACAAATCTTCAAACAGACTGAACTCTTCAATTATCAATAACTTAAACTCACAATCCACAATTAAAATAGCACTAACAGTGTCAATCATACATTCTAATCAGTTGTTCCAAATATTAACAGAATATCTATTTCTGCTTCTTCTCCAAACAGATCTACTAAAACCATTACAACAACTTCGAAAACATCATCACACTCAAAGATATTTATCAAACTCTTCAAACTTATCAATATTTATAAACTTTAAATTTCCGTTTACACGAACTAGAGCATGTACAAGTTTTGAACATAATTACTTACAAGATAAGCCTAGCATTGAAGACTTGAATACTCTGTCTCTGAGAATCTTCCAGCTCATGTATTCCTCTCCAACCCAGTGTCTGGTAAGTATTCCAATTCCATACCCAATGTGATCCCAGTGTAGTGAATGAGTTGGTAATGCGCTATTAAATAGGCATCCCAAGGCTTTTCACCAGGAGAATGGAAACCGGAAACCGGAGCCTTTGGAGGTAACTCGGTAAGATTCCTCGAAACGACCCGTGAGTACAGCCCACACACAAAAGCTTTATTCAAAATGAAGCATGGGCCCACCACGATACTGACAAAAGTAGAGATAAGAACGAATCTTATCAGACAACCGACAACAAGCCTGTCGGATAGCCAAAAGCAAAGGAACACAGGAAAAGAAAGGATAAGATGGAATCTTATCCGACAGCTATGGCAACATGCCTGCCATAATAGCAGATAGTGCGGAACGCACTAAGGAGAATCATAGAGGACAGAGGGACCCGGAGGGTCAGTGTCATCATCAGAGGATGTTGAGCTATCATGTCGCTGAGGTGCTCCTGGAAGTTGACGTTCATGTTGTTCTAGCCAGACGCGAGATATGTGAGCAGTTCCATCATTATCGGGCTGTAGATGCGGTCTGGTTGGAAACAGATAGTGGTCTAGTATCCGCAGATCTTGATTTGGTTCAGGCGGTCTTACCACCATGGTATGATGTAGCAGGATTCTTCTCCACAGGGTTGCATTCGGCCTTTCAACAAAATTCTTGTGATTAATTTTTACATAATAATGTGCTTTTACAAACCAGGGTATTTTGCACTGTATAAGGATGTTTCTTACAGTGTCAGGATGCACATTGAGAAGAGGAGAGTTAGACAATTTAGTAGGAAGATATTTTGACAAGAAATATTTGAAGCGTGCAGAAATATACTTCTTATCTCCTAGTGAGGGAGGTCGGTTCCATAGATCATACTGTAAAGGATGTTCTTCAGTCCACATCCTTGAGAATTCGAACCGCCACAGAGTGTCCTTTCTAGGTATCAGTTGTCTAAGCCTGAGACCTTCGACTGGTAGGAAATCCGGTTGTTCAACAGCATACAGTGATCTCCATTGCCAATGGAGACAACATTTAATCATTGGTTCTTGCAGAGTGTGATATTCTCGTCCTGGTATGTCTGGATCATAAAACTTACATTCTGTCTCCGACATAGCATATTCCTGTGTTGTTATCAGATCTCTTGAGACAAGAAGCGTTTGAGCTTCTTGGGACATTCTGTTATCACATCGAACCAGTGCATCAATTTGATCTTTTGCATGCATGTGATCCCATACTGTTCCATGGGATTCATGGATTACCTGTGTGACATTGATGATCTTTGAAGTATTGAGTTCTCTGCTTACAAAATCTGCGAGAGCATTTTGTTTACCTGAGATGTGTTCTACTGAGAACTCAAAATTGTCAAACCAGAGACCCCATCTCTGGAGTCTGTTGAAAGCAGTCTTATTGACTGGATCACCGCCATTCAATCTTTTTCTAAAATCCTTAAGATCAGATCTAAGAATGAATGCTTCATTTTGAACAAAAAATAAGAAAGCTTTGATTGCTTTCTTTGCAGCCAATATTTCTTTGTGCGAAGAATGATAATTTAATTCAGAACCTTGAAAGGCTCCAGAGGCAAATCTGCATACCTTTTCCTTATCATCTTCGGTCTTTCTCTTTGAGAACAGCTCCCCAAAATTGCTCGCTGGCATCACATTCTCTAATTTTCTTACAGAACCTGGAGAAGATCCAGGATAGAGCTACTAGAAAAAGTGCTTGCCAATGCCACAGAAGAATACAGCAAACTGGTAGCTGAAGAAGAAAGTGAGAAGAAAGATTCTGATGAGAATCTTGAAGAAACATACCAAAATCTGACAGTACAAAAAGATCAGACAGATCAGGCAAAGGTATGTACTCTAAGCTGCACCCAGAATCCGTTTATTGCAATCACAATATGCATCCCTCATATTAAGCCATATGTTCTTGATGCTATGATTGATACGGGTGCTGAGATAAGCTTAATCAGACAATATGCCATTCCCAGTGACTGTTGGGTTAATACCCACACAAAGATCAGGGTTTGACAAACGGGAAGTTGTCTGTAGATTCATGGCAAAAGTCAAAATAGATGTTGAAGGAAATTCTATAGAATTAGAATTCTATCAACATAATATGGAAAACTATGACTGTCTTCTTGGGGTTGATTTTCTTCAAAAATGTCATACATTTAGCATCTCCCAAGATTTCATAATGCTGTTCAAACCTCCTGTTCATATTCCCAGGAGATATTCATTCCTGTCCATAGTTCCTTTACCACATAAGGTAAAGACTTGTTAACAATGCTTGGATACATAAATCTATTTCTAACTGTTCTGTCAGCATTGATGAAGTGGTATCTAAGATAAAGCAGAATATATTGCAGTGAAGATCCACATGCATTTGTTAGCAGAAAGAAACATTATTGCTCTCTAGATCTGCAGCTAGTCAGAGATAGCAATGGTAATGAGGTTGTGCCAAAATTCAAGGCACATCACAGAGGTATGCCCCCTGCAGAAAGGAAAGAATGCCAAGGCGAAATCCAGAAGTTGCTAAAAGCTGGATTTATCCAAGAATCCAATTCGCCCTGGTCTTGCACTGCCTTTTTATGTTAATAAAAGGAGAGTGGAGCAGCTAAGAAACAAGAAAAGATTAGTAGTGGATTACAAGCCACTTAACAAATTCATTGCTGCTGTACAACATCCAATACCTGCCAAGGACGATATTCTCAGAAGAATCAAAGGATCAAAGGTTTATAGCAAATTTGATCTGAAAAGCGGATTTTGGCAGATATTCTTGAAAAATGAAGACATGTATAAAACGGCATTTCATAGTGCCAGGTGGACAATATGAGTGGAAGGTGCTTCCATTCGGACTAAAGACAGCTCCATCCATATTCCAGAAGATTATGGATAAAATCTTTGGTGAGTTACTTGATTTTTTAATAGTCTATATTGATGACATTCTCATCTTCTCTAAATCTCCTAAAGAGCATCTGACTCACCTTGAAAAATTCTATGAGACTGTCTACAAGAACGGGATTCTGTCTGTCCCCCTCAAAAATGGAGGTCTTCAAGGAGGAAATTGATTTCCTCGGCATTTAGAATCAGTTCTGGAACTATTGCTATACAGCAACATGGTTGTGACTAACATCCAGAACTTTCCTGATCAAATCCTGGAGAAAGTGCAGCTGCAAGCGCTTCCTAGGTTTGTGTAAACTATGTTGCTGGTTTTTATCAGAACATAGCAGCTGACAGAGTACTGCTCAACAAACGACTAAAGAAAGAAGCTCCTAGTTGGACTCAGGAGATGACACAAGCAGTACAAAGAATTAAGAAGCAAGTCCGTGAGCTCCCAGCAATGTCTCTACCAGGATCTGGTAAGAAAAATTATAGAATGTGATGCCAAGCGAGCAATTTTGGGGAGCTGTTCTCAAAGAAAAGACCGAAGATGATAAGGAAAAGGTATGCAGATTTGCCTCTGGAGCCTTTCAAGGTTCTGAATTAAATTATCATTCTTCGCATAAAGAAATATTGGCTGCAAAGAAAGCAATCAAAGCTTTCTTATTTTTTGTTCAAAATGAAGCATTCATTCTTAGATCTGATCTTAAGGATTTTAGAAAAAGATTGAATGGCGGTGATCCAGCCAATAAGACTGCTTTCAACAGACTCCAAAGGAACACAGGAAAAGAAAGGATAAGATGGGAATCTTATCCGACAGCTATGGCAACATGCCTGCCATAATAACAGATAGTGCGGAACGCACTAAGGAGAATCATAGAGGACAGAGGGACCCGGAGGGTCAGTGTCATCATCAGAGGATGTTGAGCTATCATGTCGCTGAGGTGCTCCTGGAAGTTGACGTTCATGTTGTTCTAGCCAGACGCGAGATATGTGAGCAGTTCCATCATTATCGGGCTGTAGATGCGGTCTGGTTGGAAACAGATAGTGGTCTAGTATCCGCAGATCTTGATTTGGGTTCAGGCGGTCTTACCACCATGGTATGATGTAGCAGGATTCTTCTCCACAGGGTTGCATTCGGCCTTTCTAACAAAATTCTTGTGATTAATTTTTACATAATAATGTGCCTTTTACAAACCAGGGTATTTTGCACTGTATAAGGATGTTTCTTACAGTGTCAGGATGCACATTGAGAAGAGGAGAGTTAGACAATTTAGTAGGAAGATATTTTGACAAGAAATATTTGAAGCGTTGCAGAAATATACTTCTTATCTCCTAGTGAGGGAGGTCGGTTCCATAGATCATACTGTAAAGGATGTTCTTCAGTCCACATCCTTGAGAATTCGAACCGCCACAGAGTGTGGTATTCTCGTCCTGGTATGTCTGGATCATAAAACTTACATTCTGTCTCCGACATAGCATATTCCTGTGTTGTTATCAGATCTCTTGAGACAAGAAGCGTTTGAGCTTCTTGGGACATTCTGTTATCACATCGAACCAGTGCATCAATTTGATCTTTTGCATGCATGTGATCCCATACTGTTCCATGGGATTCATGGATTACCTGTGTGACATTGATGATCTTTGAAGTATTGAGTTCTCTGCTTACAAAATCTGCGAGAGCATTTTGTTTACCTGAGATGTGTTCTACTGAGAACTCAAAATTGTCAAACCAGAGGACCCCATCTCTGGAGTCTGTTGAAAGCAGTCTTATTGACTGGATCACCGCCATTCAATCTTTTTCTAAAATCCTTAAGATCAGATCTAAGAATGAATGCTTCATTTTGAACAAAAAATAAGAAAGCTTTGATTGCTTTCTTTGCAGCCAATATTTCTTTGTGCGAAGAATGATAATTTAATTCAGAACCTTGAAAGGCTCCAGAGGCAAATCTGCATACCTTTTCCTTATCATCTTCGGTCTTTTCTTTGAGAACAGCTCCCCAAAATTGCTCGCTGACATCACATTCTATAATTTTCTTACCAGATCCTGGTAGAGACAATTGCTGGGAGCTCACGGACTTGCTTCTTAATTCTTTGTACTGCTTGTGTCATCTCCTGCGTCCAACTAGGAGCTTCTTTCTTTAGTCGTTTGTTGAGCAGTACTCTGTCAGCTGCTATGTTCTGATAAAAACCAGCAACATAGTTTACACAACCTAGGAAGCGCTGCAGCTGCACTTTCTCCAGGATTTGATCAGGAAAGTTCTGGTTGTTAGTCACAACATGTTGCTGCATAGCAATAGTTCCAGAACTGATTCTAATGCCGAGGAAATCAATTTCCTCCTTGAAGACCTCCATTTTTGAGGGGGACAGACAGATCCCGTTCTTGTAGACAGTCTCATAGAATTTTTCAAGGTGAGTCAGATGTTCTTTAGGAGATTTAGAGAAGATGAGGATGTCATCAATATAGACTATTAAAAAATCAAGTAACTCACCAAAGATTTTATCCATAACCTTCTGGAATATGGATGGAGTTGTCTTTAGTCCGAATGGAAGCACCTTCCACTCATATTGTCCACCTGGCACTATGAATGCCGTTTTATACATGTCTTCATTTTTCAAGAATATCTGCCAAAATCCGCTTTTCAGATCAAATTTGCTATAGACCTTCGATCCTTTGATTCTTCTGAGAATATCGTCCTTGGCAGGTATTGGATGTTGTACAGCAGCAATGAATTTGTTAAGTGGCTTTGTAATCCACTACTAATCTTTTCTTGTTTCTCAGCTGCTCACTCCTTTTATTAACATAAAAGGCAGTGCAAGACCAGGGGCGAATTGGATTCTTGGATAAATCCAGCTTTTAGCAACTTCTGGATTTCGCCTTGGCATTCTTTCCTTTCTGCAGGGGGCATACCTCTGTGATGTGCCTTGAATTTTGGCACAACCTCATTACCATTGCTATCTTGTAAGTAATTATGTTCAAGGCTGTACATGCTCTAGTTCGTGTAAACGGAGATTTAAAGTTTATAAATATTGATAAGTTTGAAGAGTTTACGGATATATTTGAATGTGATGATGTTTTTGAAGTTGTTGTAATGATTTTAGTAGATCTGTTTGGAGAAGAAGCAGAAATAGATATTCTGTTAATATTTGGAACGACTGACTAGAATTCAGTATGGTTGATACTGTTAGTGCTATCTTAATCGTGGATTGTGAGTTTAAGTTATTGATAATTGAAGAGTTCAGTCTGTTCGACAGATCTGTATGAAACAGATGTGGTGTTTGATGTTGTAGTAAAAGTCATTGAAGAAGTATTTGCCTAATTCTAATGTTACAATCCTGCATATGTATGGTTGGTAAAGGTTCTTCAGAGTTGTTTGTTGTTTCAGAGCTTCAGTTTGTTTGGTTTGGTTAATGTATCAGAGCTGTTTTGTATTAGAAATGGTTTCAGAGTTGTTTTTGTTTTAGAAATGGTATCAGAGCTGGTTAAACAGAATCGGATTTAGTCACAAGGATATTCAGAGGATTTATTAAAGTTCTGCAGAAGAGTTTATGAGAATTTCAGACGTCTGAAAACGCAAGTTTATATAGCAACTCCATAGATTGACAGGTGTGGCTATCGCAACCGTAAGACGCCGTGTGTTTAGGCGCAACAGTAAGACGAGTTTTTGCGCGACGATTTTGGTCAATCTCTGCTTCCTTGCTTGTAAGTCCCAAATGGCCCGATCTTTCTCCTAGATCTTCCACTGTAGAATCTGAAGATAACCCTTTGATAAACTTGTCTGATGTTTTCTCTGTAAATGAAGAAATAAATGTTATAGATGAGTCGAGTCCCACTCCTGAGTGGCGACTTCCCAAGAAATCCTATAATGAAGTATATTCTCACCTGAATAGGTTTCAGTTATTAGCATCTACTGTATTTAAGACTAGAGAGTCTGTTATTCAGGTAGCCCAGAGTAACAATTGTGAATATAATATTCCCCTTATCGATAAAGCTGATATTAAGTCCTTAAAACGTCAATCTACCTACAAGTTTGCACATGTAGGCTGGTGTCCAGATAGGCATAACTCCTTTGTTTAGAAGAGGTTTGAATGCTAGTATATTATGTTGTTTAATGGATCTTAGGTTTGACAATTTCAAGGATAGTCTGTTAGCAGCTGTACAAACTGGCCTTCATAACGGCCCCATATCTTTTGAAGTCTTTCCCAATTACCCTGTATCACTTACCAAGGAAGACCTTCTACAAGATGTTCTCAAATTGCATCTAGCAACAACAGGTTTAAACATGCGCGTAGGTTCTTGTCCCCTAGCCATTCATTACAAGAGCATTTACAGACTGGTCAATACCATGAACCCAGCTGTAAAGCATGGCGTGTCCAAGGGGCAGTAGCGTGGTGACACACGTGAATTTAGAAACACAAAAAGATTGAACCTGAGCTCATATCATGGTCTGACATAAAGGTCCCTAGGGAATGGACCCTTGCTAAGAAATTTGTTCAGACATCCAGACCAAAGCTAGAAAATGCAACCTCAGTTACAGAAGGTAGAGATAATGTAACACTAAGCTTCAGAAGAAACAAACCAAATCGGAGCATTCTTTTCCTGCAGGGGTTACTCCAGCCTCTTCCCATCCCTAAGCAGAAGTGGGAGAGCATATGAATGGATTTCATCACAGGACTCCCTATTGGTGCTATGGGCACAATTGCATTTATGTGGTAGTTGATCGATTGACCAAGTATGCGCATTTCTTTTCTCTACCTAAGAAGCATAAGGCAGTTGACGTGGCTCAGGTATTTTATACAGGGATTTTTAGGCTTCATGGTTTGCCTAAAAATATTGTCAGTGACAGGGATAAGATCTTCATGAGCACCTTTTAGCAGGAGATATTCAGACTTGCCGGGTACTGAGTTGACTCCCAGCACAAGCTATCACCTCAGACTAACAGGCAAACGGAGATTGTTAACAAATGGATAGAGGGCTATTTGCGGAGTTATGTGACCGGACATCAGCAGGCATGGATCAAATGGTTGCATATGGGTGAGTATTGCTACAATACCACATATTAGATGAGCATCGGCATGACTCCTTTCAGAGCTTTGTATGGATATGATGCCATGTCATTTGCTGATTTGGTATTATCAGATAGTCGAGCTCCCAAAGCTCGGGATTGGTTACAGGGAACCAGGATATCATGCAAGCTCTTAAGGAGAACCTCCAAAAGACACAGAATCAGCAGAAGGTTTATGCGGATCGGCACAGGATAGAGAGGTCCTTCGAGGTAGGAGATTTGGTATTCCTACGTCTGCAGCCATACAGGCAGTCGTCACTCAAGCAGAAGGGGGTAGAAAAGCTGAAGCCACGGTTTTATGGTCCATACAAGATAGTCCGGCGAGTGGGTGAAGTTGCATATGAGTTGGATCTTCCTGAGCACAGTAAGATACATAATGTCTTCCATGTGTCATGCCTTAAGAAGGCAATGGGACAGCATATTGTACCTTCTACAGAGTTGCCACCATTGGACGAGGAGGGGGAAGCTGGTTTTAGAACCAGACTCTATTATTGAGGTCAGACAGAGGAAGCTCAAGAGCAGAGATATTACAAAATACTTGGTACGGTGGAAGGGTTTGCCTCTTGAGGATGCTACTTGGGAGGGAGAGCAGATTCTACAACATCCTAGTTTGCATTTGCTTGGGGACAAGCAAATTTTGGGAAGGGAGGACTGTAATGTCCCCTTTCCCTCGCCACAAGCCTGAGGGCCAGTACGGGTCCTAACCCTAGTCATGCCCAAGGGGGTTACGAACGTTGTGAGCTATTGGGTATGGATATCTAGTCCAGTTGTTATAATTTTCCGTTGACAGGTTTATAAAGTGCTTTCGAAGGGACTAGATGTTATGTTTTATTGTTGGAAGGGGCCACTCAACTCCTAATATTCTAATTTTGCATTGGGGTCACCTTTTTGGACCATGGCGACTTGAAAAGGAAAAAGTAACTTTAAGTTACTTTATTATTTTGGTATTCCCTAGGGGAAAAATGTGACTTGGGCTTTTTAGGGTTCCTTGGCATGGGAAAAGTTATAAAAGGAGAAGAGGGGTGAAGGGAAGATCATTCATGCATACACTTATATTTTCTTTCACGTGCAACTGCTGTTTGCAAATATCCAACTTGTGGAGTAAGATGCCACGGGAACCCTAGCTTCGGTGGTGAGAGATCCAACCCTAGCTAGTAGGGCACTCTTCGGTGGTGAAAGATCCACCCTAGTTTGTCATTTTTGGAGCTGAAATCAAGGTTGTTCTTCAGAGATATTTTTCGGAGGATTTCAGTGAAGGGTTTTGGAAGATTTTTGGGCTTTTGTGGAGAAAAATCAAGGGTTTTTCAGATCTGATTTGCTATTGTGGAGTTTATTCAGATTGGGTTGTCAGATTCAGAGTTTCAGAGGCTTGCCGATCCAGTTTCAAGTCCAGAAAGAGAAGACAGACATATTCAGTAGGAGAGATCATTTATTTTATCAGTGGAACTTCTTGTCATTGCATGTTGATGCATGGTACATGCATGTCATTGCATGCTGAAGCATGTTACTTGCATGTTAGTTTAATTGCAATAAAAGTGAAGATATTGGTTATTTTCTGATTTTATACCTTGCTGCTTTAACTGTACTTTGTTGTCATATTTTTCTATATACTGCTGTCATAAAATCAGATTTTTATTTGTGAAAAATTTGGGTTGGAAATCTTGAATATAAAATAAATCCGGAAAGGGGATATTTTAAAAGTACCACCTCTTCTGATTCCATCCACACCATGGAAATATATTGGCATGGATTTCTCATCAGATCTTTATGAGACCCAGCATCAACATGACTTGGTGTCCATAACAATTGATAGATTCTCATAGATGGAAATCATGGTTTCATGCAAGAGGACCATCAATGCATCTAAAAAAACCAAACTCTTCTTCCAACATGTTTGGGTACACTTTAGAGTTCCTCTCTCTATTGTCTCCAGTGGCAACCCCTGGTTTTTTTAGTCATTAACGGCATGTCTTACGGAAAATGTTAGATAGTTAGCTAGATAGATCAACCGCATTCCGTCCTCAGGCTGACAGACAAAATGTTGTCAACATGACAATTGTTAAACTATTTTGAATGTACAACAATGCCCTATCCTTGCACTTGGGATGAGAGCTTACCGCATGTACAACAAAGCCTACAACAAGTTACAGAGATCTTCACAGTTCTACAAATCATATTCCATCTGACATGTTATGGTTCTGACTAGAAGCATCTCTTGCCATAGCCTATCCCGCACCCATGACACCCTAGTCAATTGTGCTAGCAAAGGAATTAGGAAAATCAGAGAAGTTCTTGCACCATATTAAGCAGGTGCATCAACAAGTTTGCTACTGATCCTGATTCGACAACAAAATAAGCACAAAGAATGTTACATGTGCATCCTGCACCTTGCAGAATCGCATCTCTTGGAGATGTGATTCCAAGGTTCTCACTATGAATTACACCGACGCACTATTGTCCCTACACCATAATGCTAACCACAAGCAAAATTCCATTTGTCCTTGACCTTTCATAATAATTGGGTATGCAACCCAGTCTTCAATTTCGAGATACTAAATAGTAAAGACACACCACTTTTGCTCGAGCCAACCACAGTTAAGAATTCCAAAGATTTGTACCCAACACACAGCCCAACGAAGACAAATCACAAAATTGATACAATTACTACTTGCATTCACCAATGAAAGTTGTTCTGAGCTGTGAAGATGGGGCAGTATGTAGATCATGCTAAGTGGTACACACTAAAATTTCTCCAGGAACCAGTCTTTGCAACAGAGACAACACGCAGTAGGAACCATTGCTCTTCAAGAAAGGGCGAAGAATCCAAGCAAATCCAAGATGAATTCACCATACATTGCAAACCCAACATGTAGTTTGCATTGCATCGTCATTCATTCGGAATTGAGTAGACTCCACTTGTCAATTGCAAATAACATTATGACTTCACAATCCAATATGAATTCAAGAGCAAAGTACGCATCATTATTTCAAGTCCCACGAGCATGAAAACATGAAACCAAGACACTAAACACACACCTCATGTAACTGATCAGGAAGCATCATTGACACCTAGAGGCCAACAAACACATCACAGCCTAGATCAAGAATCAATTTAAGAAACCAAATCGGTTGGAACACAACAATTTTAAAAATAGAATTGATCCGTAACTGATCTGGATGACTATTGTTGGAATATGCAAAGAGAAGAAAGAATACAAAAGGTAAAAACTGCACTGTATAAGTGACGCACAGACAGAGTGTATTTATTGTAGGAGGTAGTTACAATTGGTTGCATAGTTAAACAACCGTATAACTGTTCAATATGCTATATAAGCATCGTATTTTAACAGTGTTACGCGGGGGGACGCGTCCCCCCCATTTTTAACACGTCCGGGACGTCTCGAACGTCCAGGGGACGTGGGGACATGGGGCAAACGTTTCCCCCACGTTTCCTTCTTTGAGCAGATGGCGTGAAACGCTTTGGGGACGGCTGGAGGGTGGCGGAAATGTCCCGGGGACGTTGGGGACGTGGGGGGGATGGCGGGGACGTCCAGACGTCCCCGCCGTCCCCTACGGCTGTTGCGGCTTTTCAAATTAAAAAACAGACTTTTAATACACAAAAACACTTTTTTTTTTATTGTATATGACTAATAGCATAAAAGTAACATTCCTAACCTAACCCTAACCCTAAAAGTGCTATTTTATGTTATAAACTTACAATATGGGCTCATTTCATATTCACACCAAGCAAGAGCAAGAGCAAGAGCAAGAGTGAGAGCAAGAGGAAGAGCAAGAGTGAGAGCAAGAGCAAGAGCAAGAGCAAGAGCAAGAGCAAGAACAAGAGGGAGCAAGAGGTATTTATAATTTTATTTGCTTACAATACATGTTAAAGTTTTTTTTTTTTTTAAATTTAGATTATATTTGCATTTGTTAGTGGCTGTTTTTTAGCATTTGCATCTACATTCACAATGTAATCATGCATATAGTTTGTAGAATTTAAAAAAATGCATATTGCATAGGGATTGGTTATACAAACTACAATGTAAATGGTTACGTTTTTTTTAATTACATTTTTATGTCTAGTTTAAAATTTATATTATATTTGCATTTTTTTGGGGTTGTTTTTTAGCATTTGCATCTACATTCATAATGCAATCATGCATATAGTTTGTGGGATTTTAAAAAATGCATCTTGCATAGGGTTTGGTTGTAAAATTTAAAATTTAAATGGTTACATTTTTTTTAATTACGTTTTATTTTTAGTTTAAAATTTATATTATATTTTGCATTTTTTAGGGGTTGTTTTTTAGCATTTGCATCTACATTCACAATATAATCACGCATATAGTTTGTACGATTTAAAAAATGCATATTGGCTACATTTTTTTTTAAATTAATTCATTACATAATCAATCAATCATATAGTTATGGTTGTTTTTATTTCATTGCAGCAATCATCACCATGAGTTCTTCTTCTAAGTATGAGTATGAATCAGAGCATGAATCAGAGCAGGAGAGGGTCGAACGGGAAGTTGAGATAGGTGGCGGTGGAAGAGTTGGTGATGCCACAATGGGGGAGAGTGAAGAAGGGACACAAAATGTAGTGGCAACGGCAACTGGTAGTTCAGCTGGTAGTGCTACCAATTGCCCCTCTCAAATGTTGTCCAAATTTGCCATTGGACCATTTGATAAGAAGAAGCCATTGCAACAATTTGCCCAAATAATTGATAACCCCAAGTCTGGAGGGGGGAGCAAAGTATGGAAGTGCAACATATGTGCACTGACTTGGCATGGTAGTATCACTAGGACCAATGCACACTTGTTGCATCTTACAGGAAGGGGGGTTGGCACTTGTAAGGGCCTTTCACTAGAGCAGAGAGCTGAGATGGTGAGAATCTTCAATGGAAATACCACGGACAAAGTGCCAGAAGTTCGTGGTTCTACGGCTAATACTCCATTGAGTGCTCATATGACTGGCAAACTTACTAATACTCTGGCTGGTTCTATTTTTGAAGTGTCAGAAGTGGAAAGCAAAGGGAAGAGAAAGGCCGTGGGGGCAGCCCCAAATTCAGTTATTGACATGTTTGATTGAAAGGCAAGGGAAGAGGCAGATGATGCTATTGGGAAATTTTTTCTATGCTGTTGGGATTCCATTTAATGTTGCTCGCTCTCCTTATTACAAGGAGGCTATGGCTAAGGTTGCAAAAACAGGTACAAGTTATGTGCCTCCTGGAGACACAAAACTCAGGACAACAATCTTGGATAGAAACTATTCCAAGGTTAATCTATTGATGGAGGAGATGAAGGTGACATGGCTGTCACATGGATGCAGCATTATCATGGATGGGTGGACGGATATTAGACACCGTCCTCTCATCAATATCATTGTCTCTTGCAAAAATGGACCGTACTTCTTGAGAGAAATTGATTGTTCTGGGAAGCGAAAAGATGCTGAGTTTCAGTATCAGATTTTGAAGGATGCCATTGAGAAGGTTGGACCTTCAAATGTTGTACAGGTTGTCACAGATGCAACTTATGTGTGCAGAGCAGCAGGCAAGCTAGTGGAGCGGGAATATAGGCATATTTATTGGACTCCATATTGTGTGCATGCCATGAACATTGCACTGAAAGACATAGGGAAGATTCAGTGGGTTAACCAGATAGTGACTGATGCCAGAGATGTGCAGAAGTTCATATGCAATCACCACACATCATTGGCACTTTTTCAAAAAAATTCGAAGAAGGAATTTTTGAAACCAGTTGACACCCGCTTTGCATCCTATTTTATTTTGTTGGAGAGGATGTCTGAGTTGCAGGAGCCCCTGCAAATTATGATTATGACACGGGATTGGACTAGGTGGCGTGAGTCCAAGACAAATCAAGGGAAAAGAGTGAAGGAAGTGGTGTTGCGGGAAACATTTTGGGTTGATATGAAATACATCATATCAATTATAGCTCTAGTTTTTAGTGTCATCAAATATGGGGATTCTAACAGCTCCAATCTTGGTGAGATCTACGAGTGCATTGACAGCATGCTTGGGCAAATGAAGGCAGCTATTCGGGTGAGGGACCCCACTTTGGAGTTCTATAATGAACATATATAGTCCATTATTCAGCAGAGATGGGAGAAGTTGAACACTCCTCTTCATATGGCTGTGTATGCACTGAATCCCAAATGGTATGTGGAGAGGCCAGGCAGAGTTATCCCATTGGATGATGATGAGGTGAAGAAGGGCCTTATGAAGGCCTTTAAAAAAATGTACACTCCACAAGAGGCTTCACAGATCAGAATGGAGTGGCTCGACTTCACTGAACTTGATGGGTACAAAACATCAACAAAGGCAGACAGGGTAACATTAGCACAGGAGAAGCCAGTGAGTTGGTGGCGACTATATGGGCTTCCAGGACTGCTGCGACCACTTGTCATTCGCCTCCTTTCCCAGGTTTCTAGCTCCTCTGCCTCTGAGAGGAACTAGTCTACGTATGGTTGGATACACTCTGTTAAGAGGAATAGGCTTACCTCTGCGAGAGCGGAGAAGCTTGTAGCTGTACACAGTACTTTGCGTCTTATAGATTGCAAGACACCTGAGTACAAACAGACTCCAGCATTACGGTGGGATGTAGATCCCGAGGAGCCGAGGCAAGTTGAAGAGGACAATACTGTGCAGTGAGGATTGATTGGGCTTACCTTTGAGGACGAGGATGCTAGTACCAGCGAGGAGTTCATGGATATTGCTTCAGATGCAGATTCTGATTTTTAGGCTGATACTTGTAGTTGTCCTCTTTTTTTGTAATATTGACAATAGACAATTGTTGGTGTATTTGGCTATGAGATTAATGATATGAATATTAGCTATTGTCACTTGATCAATCGTAATTTAGAATGGTTTTACTTTTATATTTTGTAATATTAATATATTTGAAATTTCAAATTTCAGCTTGTCTCATATTCAAAATTCAAATATGTATTATGAATTTTCAATTTATGACATTAACATATTGATATTATAGTATTAAGGAATGTATTTGATGTTTATGAGTTCAAGTTTCACCTTATTTAAATCTCAAATGGTTTTATTTCAGCTTATTTATATAATTTAGTCACTATATCTTTTCATTTTAAATATTTATATATTTTTTAATCAGCCGTCCCCCCGCCGTCCCCAAAATTTAGAAAATTTTTGCCGTCCCGGAAACCCGTCCCCCCGTCCCAGGTAACTATGTATTTTACCACCCCCTCTTAATGACTAAACCGGAAACAAGACAAAGTTTGTCCCGAAATTTTACAAATTTCCTAAAGCCCATATGTTTAGTCATTACATTTACAGACTGTGCCATAAGTTGAACTTTAAAATTAGCAGTCCTTAACTGTGATGGAGTTGTCGAATGAAGACGAACCGCAAAACAAAAATTTGGTCCCATGAACAAAAGATATGGCAAGTGGTCCACTGGTTCTCTGTTTCGTGAGTCATTGACCAGTGATGAATCACCAATGGCTGAGAGTGTCAGCCCCATTTCCAGAGTGCTGAAATCAGAACCTCGAAGATGTGGATTGAAAAATCTATTCCAGGCTTGTGTAGCTTGCTGGAGTCTATACAAAGACTCAATTATCCTGTGATCAAAGTCACCTCGATTGTGTCCTTGCACCACCATGTAGTGCTCGTCCAACCTTTTCAAGAAGAGGAATGTGACCATCTATGCAACAGAGTTAGAACCACTCCTCAATAGTAGGAGAAATAACCATCTCCAGTAGTGGGAGAAATAACTTTCTCAAGTAGTAGGAGTTAGAATAAGTCCATCTTCGTCTTATCTGTTTGCTCATCTATCCCCCTTGTTGGGAAAGATCGTTTACAACACAATGGGCAAACTGGTCATGCTCTAGTGTCCTTCAAGCAAGGTACCTCTAAGTGAGTGGCTTGGCATTCCATCTCTCCATGCACCTTTCAATGCATCTGGAATAGTGGAGTCTCCATTCACAACAAATTGTTCTTTAGAATGAGGAAATCCATCCTCCCAAGGCATGTCCCAACCTCCCATAATAGGTATAGGTTCCTGCAATAGTGTGAGGAATGTCCTCCACGTGCATTGCACATCTTGTTGGATCCACACGTAGTAGGATCGACAAGATGACATTGGCCACCTTGCCCAATACCAAGTGCTATCATCCGTCTATGATTCACATAAGAGACAACACACTTCTTTCCACAAAAATCCATAGAAATATTGGGATTTTCAGTCAATTGAAGAATAGATAGAAGATTCTTTTGTAAAAAAGTACATATCTAACATTCTGCACCAATAATTTATGAATATTATTCAATACAATGCATATATCTCCTATCCCTTCTACTACAAGTGATTCTCCATCAGCTAGTACTATTGTTTCTCTCTTTCTATACTCCATCCCACCATAGGGAAGCATGACTCTTCAATCTTGTTATTGTAAATTTCACCTTCTTGTCATTCTCCACTTCTTCATATTCGAAGTATTTATCCACTAGCATTGATCCAATCAATAAGATCTTTTGACCTTGAGACTCCCTTCATACAGGGGAACTTCCATCTTTGGCCTGGAATTGGTTCCTGTAATGGCTTTGATCAATCTGTCTTTTGTTGCTTCCGGAGGAGGTATGTCCATAGTTAGCTCTCCTGGGTGCTCTTCTTAACTTTCTTCTTCATATTCAATGCCTCTTCTCTTGAGACAACTCCACCTCTTGTAGTCTTGCTCTCATAATTCTAACCTCTTCCATCAGACTGGTTTTGCTTTCTTATCTCCTCCAACAATTGTGCTTGAGTGACTATAAATCCATCTCATGTGCCATCCAACTTTTTATTTATATCATGTACAAACAAGTAATATTTGGGTCTCCATGCTAGCATAGTAGGAATGACCTTGTCAAACGTGAGTGTTTGACTTTCAATCATTAAGTGGAGTGCCTCCACAAATGACTCAGCCATACGATTTTTTTCCATAATTATTTGCGTCTTCGTTCCCGTTTCAGTAAGATTTCTCTCAATCGTTGGCATTTGAGTTATAAGAGAAGGATTAGTAGCTCTAATTGAATTGGGTGAAACACTATTAGATAGCGATCTATTGTGTCCACACATTTCAAGTTACATATTTTTAGCCACCAAATCAAAATTGTTGACTTTTAATGAGTTATTGAAATTGAAGAAACATATCTCTTCAATATTTTGCATTCTTGACATACCTATATCTTGAATTTTTTATTGAAAATAATTAAGAATAGATTCAACAATTAGCAATATATATTATCACCTTTGATTGCGGGAATGAGAACTTGATTCAATCTTCTAGGTTGGCATCTTTATCTATTTTGAAAGCCATCTCCATTTACACTTCAGCAAGTGTAAAAACCTCTAGGATTCCAAGGTAGTCTAATACATTGAATCAAGTATATGTTATTGCATTCCTTGATGCATGTACATCCATTATTAATAAAAGACCAATGTAATTGTTAGGAAACCTATTATTTTAAAAGTGTCTATTGACCTTTCACAAGCACCTATGGATGTAATTCAAATACCTCCAATATCAACTACTTAAAAAACCTTTGAGAAACATCAATATGAAGGCTCTCTTAACTTACATTTTAAGTATCAACAATTACTTTTTTTAATGATTTTCCAATGAATGGTGTCAAATGTTGTTGATCTTGCTATATTAATGTGTAAGGTTCAAATTCTTAGAGGAAAAAATTGGGCCCCAAGCCCAAGATATTATAATTTTCCAATTGATTTATTTACTAAAAAGGAAAAACTTTGTAGTGACAGTCAAATGAACGTCAAATTTAAGATCGGAAATTGTTAGGAAGTCATTGTTAGCACTCACATGGAGAATATTATGTCAGTTATGTGTATTTGTAATAATGTGATAACTACCCACGTTAAAAATAAAAAGTAATTGTTAGTTTGTAAGCATTAAATATTGTTAAGAGTTGAATAAACAACTCAATAACAATGTTAGTTTTGAGTTGTTCTTAAACAACTGGTCACGTTATTATTTGGGTTGTGTATTATTTTTTTGATAATTGGTAAGAAAGAGGGTTTTGTCAAGGGCCCTACCCTGTTACACACAAAGGATCTACAATCCATATATATCCAATAACATTTCAAGGTACAAAACTAAGCCAAAAATCAAAACATCTGGTGCTAACAACACAAAACCAACCCAAAACCAAACAGAAGATACAATCCAGATTCAGCCTAAAACTAGTTTAAAACCATACAAAAAAACATGGACTAAAATAAAGTATAAAGTTCATTTATAATTAAGCATTTGAGTAGAGAGCTCAATAAGATCCTTGATGTATTGGTTTGTCTTCTCATTTTCTTTTTCCTGTCAAGCTACCTTACTTTGATCTTGTTGTCTTTGTTGTTGAGGTCATTCGTAATGGATTTCAGAAGATTGTTTGAAGAAGTAACCCATTAGCCATGATGTTACGTTTGTCTTACTTACAATATTGTATTCACATTCTCATGCCTTACAGTTCATCTATGAGATAGGCTCACAGGTATCCTTCCATCTCATTCCAAATGTCCTTGTCCACCTTGGAAATTTTAAGATTGCATATTCCCCTTCAAAACTTTAATCCCTTCCTTGATCCCATTTATAACCTTTTTTTAGAGTTCTAGCCCAAAATGACTAAGGTCAATATTATCCATTTTATTTTTCTTACCCAAGCTAAGCAAACACCTAGCAGCCAACTGTGAAAATCTTGTTCTATATAGTGAGCCACCAAAAGAAGTTAATTCTTGTTTTAATTTATTTAAACCAAACTATTTTTCCAACATATTTGTAAATTAGGCATTTGATTTTGATTGTTATATCCTAAGAGAATGTTATAGTTACCATCTCCTGAATCCTCACAGATAAGCTCTTCTTCAATGTTCATGTTGGGAATATAAATGCTTTCAATTTTATTTTGTATAAAATTCAGAATTGTCTCTATCATTTTCAATTCTTTCTTCAAGTGATGGTCTTCTCTAAGCAACTTTTCCATTTATGTTATTCATAACACGGATTAGTCCAAACAAATACCTATAAAGGTGTTTTATTTTCAGCTTTGCCATCACCATATTTCAATCGTATCGAATTAATTTGATCTGCATATTATCTTTCTGCTGTTGATTTAACTCCAAATTCCATTTATCCTCCCAAAAACCAATCTTATTTTCTTTGCCAAATTCCCATCTACTGCCTTTTGAGATTAAATCTCTACTTTTAACCAAAGAATTCCTGAAATGAGATCCATTAGGAAGATCACCAGATCTAGTGAAATCCTTGATAAAATCCTTTTTCAAATATTTATTTTTAATGATACTGCACGAAGGGAGATCTTCTTTACGGAGTCTCCACCCCAGTTTGACAAGAATAATTGAGTTGTGTATTGTTACGCGAGTAACAATCACAACTACTTGGATATTTGTAGAGATTATATCTCCATAATAATAGGAGTCGTCTCTCCTATTTATTTGTATGAATCTATATGAGTTAACATGTAAAAAAATCTAAATGAAATAGCGGAAAAATGGTAGGGAAAGGGAATATTACAACTAGAGATTTAATTATTAAATCACAAATAATATTCCATAGAGGAAGATCAACTAGAACTAGATCATTTCTAACTAATTATATTGAAATTACCATCACAGCATGAAAGCACAGAAATTAATTTTGAAGAAGGCATCCAAGCGATTGATTTACACAGATTTGGAAACTTCTTTGACCGCTTTATTAAGATCAGAATTGTATGTGATTACGAAACTTTGATACATAAAGTATCGTCTAAAATCCCAAAATACAAGGATCAATGGGATTAAAAATTTAAATGTCATAGATGGACTCCTACTACGATTAAACAAAGACTGAGAAATCAAACGGCTTGGATCTCTTTAAGACTCTTGGAAATATGACTCTGATGAACCTAGCAAGGGAGGAAACAAAGAATGTATTTGGAATGATATAAATCGGGAAAAGTGACAAAGGAAAAGCTCTGACGATAAATAAAACCAAGGAAATGGTGTTGCCAGTTGCTAGAAGACCCGATTGTGTTCTAAATAGCTCTTTTTATAATTGAACATCGTCCAGATTGTAACACAAATTCTTTGTTGATTAACTGAACACCATCCCAAAATATTCTTCACCTATTTCTGCAAACAAGATCAAGGAGTTTTAAGGCATGTAGGCATCGAAGATATCTCTCAAATAAAATATTTTATTGACAGAATATCGCATGCCATTCCTTTGAAAAAAATAGCTTCTTTCATGATCGAAATATCTTGTCTCGATAAAATAATTTGAATGATTTTGTCTGTTTTCTTTGGAAACATCAAAGATAGATGCACCATTAGCTTTGTTACCATGATCAGAATAAACTAGCATCATTCACCTTTTTCTTTTTTATCTTTTATTTCTTTCAATCTCAATTTAATCAATTATCAATAAAAAGTGATTAATATCATTTGATTATCTTGATCTCAAATGCAATCGCCAGAAATCATTAATACTTGCTCTTTAATTTTGACCTGGACCTATTAGCTCATGCGCGATCTTAGTGAGTAATGGGTGATAAACTACCCATTTTCGATCAGCCATCACGACCACACTTCTTTATGTAAGAGATATTTTATTTTACATCTCTATTAGCGAAGCACAGTTGCTGACCCAATGCCTTGATCACTTTTAACCTTCGTCTTACTGACCCCATGATGAGCGATATTCCCACCGCGACTTTATTTGAATTTTCTTCTCTCATAATATTCTTGAGTTCCAACCGCATCAATATGGGATGTAACTTAGTTTATTACAATGGAATCAGCCATCCTGTAAGAAAATTCAAAATTTATGAATCCTGGATCACACATACTAATTAATAATACACACCCCTTGTTGGGACTATCCTATCAGCACAGTTCCCACATTTTAGAGCATTGATGGATGTAAATGGAAAAGATGTCACTTGATTTACAGCTATAATGGAAATCTGTGGAAGGAAAAAGGCGATATAAGGTTACAATTTGGTATTTTCCTACGTTGCCGAAACGGCACCCTAGGGCACTGGGAGCGGGTACGGGAGCAGCGCGGGAGTGGTGTGGGAGCAGCGCGGGAGTGGTGAGGGGCCTGCGGAAACGGCCGGGTACGGCCTGGTGCCGTACCCGGCCATTTCTGCAGGCCCCTCACCGCTCCCTACCAGCTACCACCGCCAAAAAACAGTTTTTTTTATTTGTTTTTTATTTTTTTAATTCTACAGAAGGTATAGTTTAAATTTAATATATCATTACAGCAGAAATTACAGTTTTCACAGCACCATTATTCTACAGAAGGTATATTTTAAATTTAATATATCATTACAGAAGAAATTACAGTTTAAACAGCACCATTATTCTACAGAAGGTATATGTTAAATTTAATATATCATTACAGCAGAAATTACAGTTTTCACAGCACCATTATTATACAGAAGGTATATTTTAAATTTAATATATCATTACAGCAGAAATTACAGTTTTCGCAGCACCATTATTCTACAGAAGGTATATGTTACAAGCCATCATAAACATGGATAAAATTAACATGTATGAGATAAATCATAAATGTAATAAACACCTCAACTAGATATGGTAGGGACAATTGAAATTATGAATGTATGAGTAGTTTGCTGTGGCTATTTAGCTTGTTTTGTTTTTCATATGCATAATATGTGGTAAATTCTTATTTAGAAGGCTGAAATTTATATATTTTTTGTACTGCCGTATCATACGCCGTATCCAAGCCCAAAAACTTTTTTGCTGTTTCCGCGTATCGGATACTCCGTACCCGCTCCCGTATCCAAAACGTATCGGCTACTTAGGTATTTTCAATGGGATACCTATGTGGGAGATGTTTTTTGAGTTCGTCTTATATACTGCTCTGATTTCGGGTCTGATTTGTGCTGTTGTACCCTGTGGATGAAGTGGTTTGTTGGCTTTTTTCTTTAGATAGCTATGTGGTCAACAGTCTACGGCCATATGGCTATAATTGTTTTCTTTGGGGAGAGGCCACTTAATATAACCATCTTTTATCAATCAATAAATACAAGTTAATTGACCATCCTTCATGTATCTGACCCCTGAACAGTCTGCACTCACTAATATCTCTGATCAAGGCTTCACCATCAATCCACTAAATGACCTCGTCCATTTATCAAATTTTCAACCAAACATCGAACCTGTTAAATCCTATTGTGCCCAAGAATTCTCACAGATATTTTGCATGAAAGCACCTGAACAAAGACAAGGGTTAACCTCATTTCTTAGACAAAGCATCATAGTAACTCCAGATCTTCCAATATATAAGATTTCAGCTCGTAACCTCATCTGCAGCCATCTTTAAGATGTCTTCATTGTTTATCTCACGACTTTCATAGGAAAGATAACAGCCGTAACTTAGATGGCATAAATATCCAACCCCCATTTTCTCTTTCATACCTACACATGACCACCCACCTCATACGCTCCACCATCACACCTCCACCCATAGATTCAAAACCACTACAGCCTGCTCACTACCAATCACTCCCTCTTCCAATCTTTGAGATAGCTTTAATAAGCCTATCTTCACCTACATCTAACTGATGCTCATTTTCTTGCTCTGGTTCTTCTTTTTCTATTCTTAGCTTTTTTCGTCGTCTCTTGGAGCAAAATGTCATCTCCTGTCTTCTTCAACAGCATTCAACCTTGCTTACATTACTCTCAGCAAGTCTACATCCTCATTGAGTCTTCTCCTACTCTACCTCTTCATGCCACACTTTGGGAGGTATCTTAACACTATCAATCACAACCTACTGCAGTAATCCCTCTGATCACAATCCTACGTAGGTTAGGCATACACTCACAAACTGGATTCAAAAACAGCTCTGATACCATATGATGCACTCAAATAGAGTGGGTCAATTGAATGACAGCCTTTAACTTACAACCAAACCCAAAACTCACTTAAAACATTGAGTTCTAATGTTGAAGACAACTATGGTTGTTTTTTAATCAAAATGAAGCAATATACATTCAGCTATGAGCTAGAATCATTCTATGATGTCCTAAAGAAAAGACAACATCCTAAACATCAATTTGGTGATCTTCAAGACTGAATTTAGCTAGCAATCAATATAACATCCATTTACACATCATATCTATCTCGAACTACTTCTCAAGTTTGCTTATTCACATTATCTGATTCTAATCAACACAAATGACCCTTAGGCAATTGCAATTATGCTCCTCGGAGCTTATCCTTACCTTCCCTGCTTCTTGAACCCGTTCTTGAGTGTAATGTCCCAATATGGACATATTTTGCCCTAGATGGATTTTGGGCAAATCCAAGACCAAAGTAACTTATAAAAAATATATATAAAATCACTGTTATGTAGATCTGAAATATTAACCACGAAATGTGACTGGGGCATAGCAATAAACTCATATAAATCAGCCTATAAACCGCAATTCTTCCACTCAAAACTGAAATACAGATTTTATAAGACCAAAATCTGAAAGAACATGAAGATTTCATATGCAAATAAGGCTGAACGTAATTTATTTTGGAACCCTAGTCTGCAGAAAATTATGGCAACTTCGAAAATTCATAACTCCCTCAAAAATGCTTCGATCCACACAAATAAACTATGCACGGATTCAAAAAATTAAGGAGAACGCAATGATGTTACCCATTCATGCAGATGACCACCATAAGTGCCCTAAACAACCAACACACCAACTTGCCCCTAGGGTTTTTGGCTGGAAAAATACTGAAAATTGGTTGCTTTAATTCATAAAAATAAGATTAACAGATGGCAGCATAAATCAGTCCTGAATATCCTTGAAAAACATTGTAAATCAGCCAAAAGGTAGGTAGCTCTTCCTTGCACAATGAACATACAACTGCTGCAATTTTATTCTTCAAACCCTTGTAGAAATCTGCAAAAATCCCTTCATCTACTGCTGGAAATAACTGAATTATCCTTGCAAGCACAATAGAATCCCTTGTTTAGAGATCCCTCACATTCTCTAAGAGGGTTTTCGTCCTCTAGAGGAAATTCGCAAGGGTTTTTCGTCCTTGGAATTTCTTTGGCAAAAGCTCCAAGTTTCAAACACAAATCAGAAATTATAAAATGATCATGGCATGCTCTCCTTCAAGTTGACTTCTCCTTATAAAGAAGGAAGAGACCCAAAACAACCTCCAAAATATCCAATCAACATACAATGATTTTTCTATGCATTTTCCACCCTCCATCCTTTCTAGGCCAAGTTGCATTTTCTAGAGGGGATAAACTTTGACATGAGAACTTTTTACCTTTTTTTTTTCTATTGCCCAAGGCTAGTCGCACTTGTCCTTGAGAAACACAATTTTTGCGAAGTGCTTTTATCTATGGTTCACTTTTCTATGTATATTTTATTAAGTCCATTACTTTATTATAAGTGTTTTTTATAATGTTTTATTTTTTTTTTTGCACTTTATAATAAAATAATAAAACTTAAGTCACCCTTATTTTCTCCCAATAGCCGTCGGGTAGACAAAATAGGCTAAGGGTCTTCGATTGGGAAGGGGAAATAATAAAACTTTAATCACCCTTATCTTCTTCCCTTAGCCGTCGGGTAGAAAAAATAGGCTAAGGGTCTTCGATTGGGAAGGGGATATTATATTGAGCAGCAATGAGCAACAACTCTCTCTGAATTTCTCTAGACCTCTTTTAGCTCTTTCAACTCATTACAAAACCAACCAAACCCTCCAACATCTCGAAAACTAATTTGAAGGATTGGTTTTCCTTTTTTCTTGTAACTGTTATTGGTTGACACATCCAATTCTCAAGAACGGATCATCACGGCCATCTGAATTCCTCTTTCTTGTAGCTCCTCCTTCAAAATCTCTAAAAAATTCCATGGGAATAATTCACTTCATTTCCTTAAGAGTCAATAATTATGGTGTAAGCATTTTCCCATCCGCTTGCGGGTTTTAAACGCTCATATGCATGATGAAGGCCTGCGGGTTATTAGATTTTCTTGAATGGAAAAATTTGTGGCAAAGGGAAGCTTGGCACCTAACATCTTATTGATGAGTTGGGGAGTTCTAATCACTCCCCATTTGGCAATCTTAATTGTTTATGGACCATATTGAACCTATCATGTCTTGTCGGTCTGCTGGCCTCCGGTCCTTGTCCATTTTGCCAAATTGACAGATGATCAAACAATGCGGAAGTCTATAAGGGAGTTCCATTCATGTTTTAGAGGACAAGGCCTAAATATTGAATTAGTTTCGTAGAATCCACCAAGTCCATTATTAAAAGGTTGTCACCCTTTTAATATTCAAAGAAAAGCCACAGTTGAAACTTTTTTTGTCCGCTCTATCGATTTGACAAGATTAACTGTCCATGGACCTTTTTATATTTGTCAAACTCTGTCGGGTCTTAGTCTTCTGATCTGTCCATATGGATGATGTGGCACCTTCATCGAATGTCATGGACGGTATTGTTTAAGGCATAATTAAGACTGTGGACTTCAAAATTTTGAAAGAAAATAAAGGTGGCAAACTTATTAGTGTGTACAGTCTAAATCTTCGCCTTGTGGCCTCGGCCACCATATATTAAGCTTGAGGGCTTCAAAATACAATCCAAGGCTGATTTTATTACAGCCAAGGTCATTATAACACAAAATCAAATCTTGTGGACAATATTTAAAGGTGGTGCCTTATTAAAAACCTAAAGATTAAGTTTGTAGGCTTGAATAATCGAAGGCAAATAGCATAGGATTGCCTACATGCCCTATTTCCTTTGAAGAAAAAGGCTTAGAAAACTAAAGTAGACATTTGGTCATGCTTTGCAGAGGATTTCCTCATGGCATGAATACCACAAAGGAAAAACCAAAGCATTGGAATTATTTTTTTGGTTGATGGAAAATTACAAACACCACATGGATGCTCCTTTTAGGTGTACAATGACGAGAATGTGTGTGAAGATAATTTGATCCGATAAACAAAATAAGAGAGAAGCAATACTTCACAAAATCTTTAAGATAAACAGAAATAGAGAAATGACATACACAAAATAACACATTACACAAGATATATCCTGGGAAACCCTTTTCGGGAAAAAACTCAGCTCAGTAACTTATCTCTAAATTGGATTAACTCAACCATATTACCATACAATAACGTACTTCTCAGTTATGCTTTATCCTACTACATGTTTAGCTATATGTAAGCACATCAGTAGGTAATTGCCCCAACAATACTACAAAACAATGGGTACCAAAACCATGGGCCAAGAATACAACCCATAACAGCTACCCATAAACATGAGTGATCTAACCACCGATTGTAACATAGGTTAAAATTACGTATACAAGCCCAAAATCTTATAAAGGGGACCCCAACAATATATAACACATTTCCAACAGTGTGCTAGTAGGGTAAGGCCAAGCACAAACAAAGCACTGAAGTAACAAACAAATATAAAAGCTGATGTTAAAAACTAGTTTACATAAATATACAAGAGTGAATCTCATCATTTCATCCCTATTAAAGTTGTCTCCAACATGTACATAAGATAAGGAGACTTTTCTGTGAAAAAGGTCTTAAACAACCACTTTGCATGTGGCAGTAAAAAATACTTGCATCACGCCAAGTAATGGTCTGCTTCATATAATTAATAGGAGTCAAAACATTGAGCAAAGTATCCTCAACCTGCCATTGTTGAAAATCTGGAACTATGACATCTAAATGAGTGACAGAAACCTCCTCCTACAATTGAGACGGATCATATCATAGTTTGCATGCTTGGAGTCGGCAAATACTCCACAAAACCAAAAAAAAACGACTCAACAAATACTCAGCTAAACTTGGAAAATACTCGACAACTTAAAAAATACTTACATTCTTTAAAAAAACATAAATTTTATTCAAAATACAATTACAAAGTGTATCAAATGAATTTGTAAAGCATTGGGGAAGTGTTTTCTATTAGATTTAAATACAAATAGAGTACAAAATTGCATCTTCATACAAATACAACAGCCAACAGATTATTGTTATGAATTTACAATGATTGTTACATTTGACATTGCATGTAGTGTGTTTACAATATATATAGGTCTACACCTATATTTTTCAGCTATGATCTCTCTTGCAAGACTCATTGGCGCATCAATCTCCACAAGCGCACATCTTAAGGAGTGTACTAGGAAATCGGTTGAGTCTGTCGGGGTTGTGATATTAAGCGGGAAACTGACTTAATAAGAAACCAACCAAAGACTAAACAGTCATGGCATATAACTTATATTTAAAATATAAGTGTGGCGGACTCCATATCGGTTGACAGAATGTAAAACAGTTGAAACATAATTTTGGACAGCACGATGAAGCAATTGCCACCCGCTTTGATGTATATCAAGTGATTGATCTCATTAGCATAGTGCGATTACACATACATTACACATTACACATCATCTGCACGCTGCATGTAGGTGTGGGCTTGCGTGTAACAAACTTATGCAAATACTCTATGCTCAGTAGAGTTAAGATACATGATGTCCACAGTAATTTCAATTTTTACCGAATGTATATGACAGTTTGTAAATATCCTCCATGAAGGTGTAACTAAAGGAAATAGTTGGAACGCTCGAAGAAGATAGTGCATTCTGTATAAAGATAAGTGATTTTTCAGTCAGTAAACTAGGGCAGAAGGAAAAATCACCAATTAAATTACTTGATGCTACTCTCGTATCCTAATATAAATACATGTTTCTGTATGTGATCTAATATGCTAATTCATTATGTGATGCAATTTAACAAAACTAAAGCTACTGGACCATCTTAATTTCAAACGACAGGATCTCCCAGCAATTTAGTTTGGTGGATAAATAAGGGCATTGTCCTTAAGTTGTTCTATCCATGCGGTAAATAATCCCTAACAATGGCAACAGATCATGTGACTATGATGTGGAGGGTATCGTGTCATCTTGATTTTCTAGTGGAGACTCTTTCACCACTGTCCTTCCGTAAACTGTTCATACTCTCCTATAAGATCTCCTTAGCACCCTGAAATACTAAGTTTACAAATTGTTGTTACTTCATGTGAATTTGATAAATGAAATATAGTATGTCATGTAGTGAGACGACAGATAACCTAGTTTACTGTCATAATAAATCTTAGACCTAGTTTGATTTAACCACCTTAAAATGCATCCTGGAAGTATATACTTAAAATATAACTTTAAGGTCTGAATAAGAAAGTAAATGACTATATTTAAGCCGCTAAGCTTATACGATTAAATAGACATGAATAAGTGATGTCCAATTTTAGGTCAAGAAAGATGAAAGCTTAAGTTCTACAAATTTTTAGAAATCAATTTTAGGCTTCAAATCCTTTTGAAACAACCTCAAGTAGGTATGCCATAAACATGTCCAGATCATATATTTACAACCAATGATTATGTGCTTATGAAAGATGAACCAACGTTGTCAGTTAGATGGGTGGATCAATTGAAAGATAAAAGCTTAAGTTTTATATTTTTTAGGATTTTTATGACTTCAGTAATTAAATAAATCAGGCTATGCAGGACAACTGTCCATCCTCATAAAATCCGTACCATCACCAATATTTCAGGCATTCTTTTCAAATATAGGCTGAAAGGATATATGCAGGCAAAAACTGATAGTGTCTCACCTCCCAATGAAGTGTCGATAATGAACCAAGCAATCAAATGAGTTCAGCAACAACTTGAAAGAGGATTAAAATTAACATTGTCAATCTATTGCACCATCATAGTCGCTAAGGTTGTAGAAAAATGTGCATACAGAATGGATGCTTCCATGCACTTTCTCTGAGTATAACCAATTGACTAGACTACACCTAGGGCATGAATGTGATCATGTAGAGTTTTAGACCAACTAATATCATGATGTTAAACACAATACAATTAGCTTAAAGATCAACCCTCAAAAATAATATTCAAATACACTCTTTATCAAGTCGGTAAAGCTGGATCTTAGTGGTCCAGGAGATTAATAGCAATGGTGATAAATAAGCAAAAATCAAAATTCTATTGCATTCATACATGAAAGCAGATATACCTGGAAGATCGTCCCCAGTTTCTTTAATGCTTTTGCTCGTCTCTTCAATACGTCTTTTGAAACATTGTATGCTCCCTAAGAATCATGCAACCCAAACAACCAACATTTGCATGGTATGAATAAATGTATTGGGGTTAGGAATTCTAAGTCCTAGTAGCAATTCGCCACACTTTAGTATCAGTTGCATCTTATAACATATAAGTTAGTCTTCAGGAATCTGTTTTTGACATTTTGTAGTTCCATGATACTTGATGTTATAGAGTAGCACAATGAATAGCTAGGGCATTCAGACAATGGAAATGCATCCCATTTTTCACAAGTCAACGAGTTGATCTGCAAATGGATCAATTATTGCTTCATTTCCAAGATTCCAAGGCAGATATAACACACAAAGAAGAACATAAGGGCTGCACACAAACATAAAAAAGCAAAGTACATTTTCCCTTTTTATAGCTACTATTTTCATACAATTCTGCACATAGATAGTAGTATGCAGCATGCATCAGACTCAAATATTAAAGCTAGAAACTTTATTAGTATTTCCAATTACATAAAGAAAGCTAATTATCCATTATGAGACAATCATTTTAAGTGGCTAACATTGAGACTCCCACTTGAAAGCTGCTAGTCTCATGCCAAGGGCTCTACAATGCAAACTGTATAGACAATAGACACCTCAAACCTAATCCAGTTAATGGCTTCGATCACAAGTTTCAGGCAACCCTGGGGGGGATAAAATGGGTTGAAGTTCTGCAATTCTTTGTCTTCGTAAATGTCCTAGAAATGGTGAGATTTAAAAATGGCATTGTTGAGCAGGAGATGGTGTGTCTGGTACCGGTAGCTGGTACAAGGAGACTCGGAACGGGCACGCCATTTTCAGAAAAATAGGAGACAGGTACTCAGGGACATGAAAAACTCCATGAGTTTTCCAACTATGGATCATATAGCTTGACTTGGCTTACATTGACAACATCATGAATGCTAAGTTGAGTTGGAAGGTATAAGTGAAAGTATTGGGCTTGACTACTTGGAGAATAGTGAAAGGCTCATACATGATGAGGTTTATCTTGTCGTGCTTGTTTTAAAACATTTGCTTATCCAAATAAAACTAAAAACAACTACCAAGTTGGAATGGAGGTATTGGATGACATTCGTGGAATGCCTTGCATTTGGCTCGAATTTGGTGGAGAGTGGCTATTTAAGCTTGGCTAAATTTTGCAAAGGAAGAATCTTTGTCTTGCTTCTTCTACCCCGTGTCAATAAAGGCTATGGCTCCCTAGCGATCTTGGAGAGACAGTGCTTCCACCACCATTTCCAGGACACCCTGTCCAAACTGTCTTTGTCTGACTCTCTTTTTAGACCCACTGTTCTTTATGGCTCAGAGATTTGGGGACCTTCCTTAGTTGAGTCTGATTGGGCTGCAATTGAAAGAGTTCAAGCTATCCTTCTTCTCAAATGCTTCATCAGATGCAAGGAAACTAAGTTCCTCAAACATTATCCTAGCAGAATTTGGCGCTCGTTCCTTTAGGTTGGAGACAATCTTTAGCCTTATTCCCTCCTACATCACATCTGTAGGCTTGGTGACTCCTCTACGAGCAGGGACAAATATCCTTAAGTAGCATAATACCCTCTCAATGTCATTGCTTCGGATGGTCAATTTGGTTGTACTAGTTATTGAATACTCTAAGTGCTTCTTGACTACTTAGAGTCTATTGAGAATGCAAGCATTGAAAATGCTTCCACTGTACAACTTCTGAATTTGGAAGCCCCCAACAAGTGATATTGTCCTACGCAAGTCAAGCCTTGAACAGGATTATTATAGATATCTAAATGGCCAATTTAACCAGTATCCCTGGACTAGCCATCCAATGCGAGCTTACGGCTGAAGATTTTCCCCCATGCCATTCATTTAATATTTCTGGAGATCATTAAATGGTCTTTTCTCCAACTTTTGCCCTCCTAATGCATAGTCATCCTTTCTTTAGGGGAAATACATTTTCCTTTTCTATATTCTACTTGGTTATTATCACGTTCATTAAATTATTATAAGTGCTCAAAGTTTATAATGATTTTCTTTATTTTATCATTCCGATCGGGTTTGCTAAGCATTTTGCTCCCCCCAGTAGATAGAAACTTAAGTCAGCCCTTATATTTTTCCTTTGGCCGTCAGGTACTGATGAGATTAGAGGTAGATTCCAAAGGTCTGTTCGATTGGGAAGCGCCCGAATTACAGTCCTCCCTTCCCAAAATATGCTTGCCCTCAAGCAGATGCCTTGATCTTGTATTTGTCCAGGAGTGCTCATCTGGCTTCGAGTGGAGACCCTTCATCCCCATGCTAGACAAGGGACTTCCACAAGTCTGGCCCCTATACCTTTGTCACAATGTTATCCCCTGGTAAATTTTGCCACTAAGTAATATAGCGACACCACTAATGAGTACATAAATATGGACTCTGGATCAATGGTTCAGACGCTCTCCATGATGAAGACCTTCTATCTTATCATGCAGTGCTTCATGATGGTCCACTAGGCGCACATTGGAATAGCTCAACAATAAATCCAAACATCAATACCTAGGCTCATTCATAGCCTCTGAAGTATCCTCGGACTCAAGCTTGGTCTCCAAAATAACTTGACTTTGCTGCAGTCAAATTCTGAGCATTCTTGTTTATAATGGGTCCTGAAATTCCCTTTCTTCCAATCCAACTGCTATCATGAGCTGCAGATTTGGAAATCTGAAGTAGCCTACAATTCCACACAAGTGCCCTCATGTGAGGCTCCGTTCCTCATGTGCACCACCAACTCAATCCTTCTCTAGATATCTTTGTTTCTTGGAATCATTCTTTTTTCTAATGGTTCCTGCTTCGCTCATTTGTCCTATTTCAGTTACCTATATATAGATCAACTATCCCAATGCTGGTCAAAAGATCAAAAGGTAATAGATTTATCGTAATTCTTCTCAAAATTATGTTGTGCATACCATACCTCTGGGCATATCAATAAAGTTGATGAGTAAATTATTGCTGCACCTAGCTTGGTCTTGGCTGAGATTGAGGGAATGAAGGTGTTCCTTGTTTTTGCAGTTATTTGTTTTAATTTCAGAGTATATGGGCCTAACAACTTGGAGAATAGTTAAAGGCCCATTTTACATGTTGTGATTCGCATGCAACGCCAATCGACGCAGTTCTCTTACAACATTGTGCTTCCCCCGATAAAACTAAAAACGGCAAACAAGTTGCGCCACTGGACAATACACTAGTGCAACGACCTTGCACTGGACTGCTGTGCAATTGGCTCCACATGCTAGAGGACCAGTCGGAGCTCAAGGTTAGTGTGACAATTTTGCAAAGGAAGAACCTGTTGTCACCGCATACTACCAGTTGGGCACTATCCCGAGCTTGCACCACATCTAAAGTAACTATTAGGCACCAATAGTGACGTCCATAATTCCAACCATTTGTTGGAGATATTGTCGTTGATGTCAACGGAGAATGCACAGCAATCAAAAGAAAAATGACAGTGATCAGATTGATGTGTTACAATGATCAGATTGATGTGTTACAATGAATGTAATAATTGTATACCAAAATGTGACAGTAAATTCATGAAGGGACAGCATTTATTTAATGGGCCAACCGACCTCGATTAAGATTAAATGATTTGTTTTTATGTGGTCAGACCTTCCTTGAAGAAGGCCGACCCTATTGGATGAAGAGTCGTGACCATTCGAAAGGGCATTTTTGGGCTCTAAAAGAAAGATTTGTTGGATGGAAGGAACGACAGATTTTGAGCGAATATCATTCGGAAGAAGAGCAGAATTTTATAAGTGTGAAATAAGAGTGTTATATATTTGACAAGACAAGCAGATTTGTGAAGAGGAAATAAAATTCTCCATCATTTGTTGAAACAGCAACACTACGAAGGTGGTATCGTCATCGGTTTGGAGGTTAGTGCCTCATAAAACAAAGAGATTGGTATTTCTTGCTGACTTGGTGCTCGGCAGAAAAAATTGGTGTCTAAATTGCTAAGTTGGTGCTTGGCATTGGGGATTGGTGTCTCCATTAGGTTGGTGCCTACACGAATTTTAAAAGAGTTATATACATATATATAGCAAATATTTTTAAGCAAATATTTTGTCGTGGTTTTTTTCCCGAAAGGGTTTCCACGTAAATATTATGTTCCTCTTGTGTTACACAATTTTTTGATCTTGTGAGATTCGTTGTTGTTCTGACTATATTAAAGTTTTGAATTATTAAAAGTTTCTCTTATATTGATTCACCCCCCTCTCAGTAAAAGCGTGTGTTTAACAATTGGTATCAGAGTTGATTCCTTCAAGAACGGTCTAATCAATGGAAGGTGGATCCTGGCAGCACACATGGCCAATAATCAAATACCAATGGGTTTCTCCACAAACAAGGCTTTGTTATTCAATAGAACAAATTATGCTTTCTGGAGCATACGAATGAAAACCTATCTAATGGCTCTAGGGTTCGATATTTGGTAATCGGTAGTAACGGGATATATAACTCCTCAGACTACACCATCGGTCAAGTCAGAAAGAGGGCCAATGAAAACAACCCCAAAGCCTTGAATGGAATATTATGTGGTCTTAATATGAGTTTTGTCAAAGTTATGCATTGTTACACGACAAAGGAGACACGAGACAAACTGCAAAATATCTATGAGGGAGACACCAAAATAAAGAAGGCTAAGCTCCAAACCCACAGAAGGTAGTTTGAGATTCTAAAAATGAAAGAAGAATAGAATGTTGCAGCCCATCTTCTTCATGTAGACGAAATTGTGAATACCATCAGAGGGCTTGGTGAAAAGATAGAAGAACCAATAATAGTACAAAAGGTGCTAAGGTCTCTTCCCTTAAGATTTGATTCTAACGTTTTCCACAATTGAGGAAATAAAAAGATCTAAACAAGCTAAAAGACGAATGAGTTGCATGGAATCCTCACAACATATAAAATGAGGACAGAAACAGAAAAACCGTCAAAGCGAGAAGCTGCCTTCTAAAGTTTCAAAAAGGGTAAAAAATGCAAAACCTGAAGACAAGTGATGAATCAGAACAAGAAGAAGCTCTTTATGTGAGAAATCTGAAAAAGGGATATGGCAAGTATAAAGGTAAGCTTCCTTTCAAATGTTTCAATTGTTGGTGAGATAGGACATTTTGTTGCTAAGTGTTCTCATGCAAAAGATCATAGTAGTGATGAAGAAGAACATACTAAGGTAGGAAAGAGCAAACATCCATACAAAAAGAACTATAAGTTGGGCACAATATGAAAAGAAGAAAAGCTCTAACAAACATAAGAAAAACCTCTACACCAAGAAGGAGAGTAGCTCAGAAGAGGAGAGTGATAGAGAAGCAACTCTTTTCATAGCAATAGAAACAAATAGCGATGAAGACCAAATGTTTCTAGATACAGGAAGAAAATTTTGAGGATGAAGGAGAAGTGGATCTGGAAGAAGGAACTTGTCTATGCTTTGGGTGAAATAAAGAGTCTTAAGAAAAAGAACTTGAAGCAAAAATTACAACTTTAGAAATATGAACAAAAAGGTGGAAATTCACAATTGAACATATCTCAAAAGCTCGAAGAGTCTGAAAAGATTATTATTAGTTTGAAAATTCAATTCGAAGAGGCTAAAAGAATTGAGGAGATAGTAAGAGGTGAGCTGAAATCAAAAGAAGAAATTTGTGCTAAGCTTGAATATGAAATTGTTGATTTAAGAAAGGAATTGGATAAGTCTAGCAACTTGGTAAGCTAAAAAATAGCTTAAAATTTGAAAAGAACACCAATGTCTTGGATAACATTCTTAATAACCAAAGGTCACCATGCATCAAGATGGGTCTTGGCTATGAAGAAAAAACAAGAGGTTACTAAGAAGGATTTGAATTCAAAAATTGCTGAACCTCAGAAGAAAGAAGATAAGACTCCTCATAAGAACAACATTCCTCAAAAGGATAACAAAGTTGAGAACAAGTGGCATAAGGTTCCCGCAAGAAACTTCAAAAGATCTTCTATCCAAGGCAGCCTTACATGATCAGGTATCAAAACTCCTTTTATGGCTATTGTTTCTCGTGTAACAATTTTGGTCATAAGGCAATAGATTGTAAGGTTCGGACAAGGAATAATGGTTGGAATAAAAGTGCTTATGGTTATTCAAGTAGAAAGCATAACTCATTGGCTGCACTATCAGATTACAATGAATATGATATTGTTTGTTATAAGTGCAACAAAGTAGGTCATATAACACGATATTGTAGAAGTGTTTCTGTAGAGAATCCAAAGCAAACCAGGAAAGTGGATACCCTAGCCAAGCAGAAAACAAAATCTACAAAAGCTTGAAAGAAGAAACAAATGGAAAAGAAAGAGAAAGCTATGCTTGTTCAAACCAATTTTCATGTGCAAAATGAAGAGTAACATTGGTACTTTTTTGATAATAAGTAAAAGGAGGGTTTTGCCCGGGACCCTACTCTGTTACAAAAAAAGATCTATAATCCAAATATAATAGTTAACAATATAAGGAGCAAACCATAACCAAAAAGAAAAACAGCTGGTGTTAACAACACAAAACCAGCCCAAAACCAAACAAAGTATAGCCCAAGTGTGGCCCAAAACCAGTAAAAACTCGGGACAAAACAAAGATCAACTATAATTATACATTTGAGTATAGAGCTCTATAATGTCCTTAAGATATTGGTCTCTCTTCTTATTTTCTTTATCTATCACTTTTGTTGATGATGGCCTTGTTGTCCTTGGTCTTCAAATCCTTCACAATAGATTTTAGGAGGGCAGTTTGAAAGATGAATCCATCAGCTATGAGGTTACATTTGTTTTCAACTTTCTCCAATTTACCTTCCATCTCAATCCAAGTTTGATTGTCCTTGTCAGCCTTGGTGTTTTTGAAATTGTTTAAATTTCCCTTTATAGCTTTAATGTCCTTCCCGATCCCTTTTATTGCATCCTTCTGGTGGTCCAGCTCATTATGAATGGATGCATTGCAATCCTTTTCATCCTTCTTGCCCAGGCTAAGCAAACAACTAGCGGACATATCACCATCCAGCCCATGTTGGGGGTTGTTCTGATTTGAACTAGGGCCTTCAATACTGTTACCCTTGTTGGAACTGCTCCTAAGCACTCTAGTAGATCTGATATCTTTCTTCATGCCTCTTGTTATTTTTTGGGGGCAAAGGTGGAAGGAAGAGGAGGAGAGGGATTCTGACAGGGGGCTTGAGTCTTGAAATGCAAGTAAATGTGCAAAATAACAGCTTGGGGTAGGGGATAATTCCTTCTACCCCATTGGACCTCCTTAATGGAACTTTCAAGAGAAATAAGGATATGAAAAGGAAGGCTAACCAAAATGTTTCTTCTTAAATGGTTGGGCCTTACCAGGTGGTAGGAATTAATACGATGCAACCTCCCTTCCATCGTCAGATATTTGATGATGATTTTTTCTTCTTCAAACGGGCTTGGGAGAGAAGCACAGAGAAACCCCCCAGGGACCTGTTGCAATTGCTCACCCTCATCCAAAAGTCTAGCCTCTTGCTCTTCGAGGCTACATTTATTTTTGTAAAACTTAATACCTTGGGTGTTCATCCCTGTGATGTGGGAAATGATACCCTCTGTGATAAGCCACCTCTGACCTTTGAACTGGATGACCCTATCCTTCCACGCAGCAGCGAATTCAATGGAAATGTGAGGGTCATGCCCTCGAATACATTCCAGAAACGTATAAAAATTACCAGCTCTCAATATTTCTCAGAGTTGTCATTCTCCTTCCAACCTTTGTTGAAGGGGAGTTCTATTTGGCATGGATCGCCTCCCATATTGCCACTGGAATTCCTCTCTCTGCTGTGAAAATGAAAAACATTATTAAGCCCAATATGATTCCCAATTTCCCAGCTCTTAATCACACTTAAAAGAATATGTGTGAGCAATGCGTACCACAATACAATAGCTACCCCCAAAAGATACATAATCTTGTTATATGTGTAAAGTGTGACTTTCATGTTTAGCTACATTCATGACTTCTAAAGGAGTTTTAACACCCCCAATCCCATGATGAAGGTTAGCTAATTTGACCCTAATGTTAGCGCATATGTCTGCTACTTTGTTGCCTTCTCTGAATGTATGAGAAATAATAACCAGTGGGAGGGTGCTTAAGATAAGCAGGGAATCTTTAATAATTTTGTTTATAGTACAACTTGGAGGGGACTTATTTTGAAGGAAATTTATGATATTCATTCAGTCTCCCTCGACCTAAAGATTGTTGATGCCCATCTGCTTAGCCAATTTAAGCTCCCATAGAGTTGCCATAGCCTTAGCATAGTGATTGGTTTGGATCCCCAAATTCCTGGCGTATGCAGCTATTAGTTCCCCCTTATTATTTCTTGTAACTCCACCCCCAGCTCTGCCTGGGTTACCTTTTTCTGCTCCATAGAAGTTAAGCTTTAGCCAATCTTCCTATGGGTGTTGCCAAAATGTCTCATTCCTAGCATGTTTTCCATTCATTTGATTAGAGTCTTGTTCCAACTAGAGGTTCCATTTGCTGAGAAACCTAACGTCAAACTCCTACATAGTTCCTTTGCTTTTTGAAATAGATGACTTGAAATTTTCAATAATCAAAAGAACCAACTTTTTGAAAACCGTGCTAACCTTAAGACTTTGATCCTCAAATATCCTTCTGTTTCTTTCTTTCCATATACCCCAAATTGTGTGAGGAAGGATAAACTCCCATAGGAGTCTCACTACAATACAATTTGTTTAGATAAACCAATGCGACCTTAACTTGTTCAAAGTATGAGGGAGAGCCCATTTCAACCCAATCATGTCAAAGATGAGGCCCCACAAAGAGGATGCAAATTTACAGTGAATGAAGAGATGATTTACTGTTTCCTCTTCAGCTTTGCATAAAATACACCTATTAGGAATCATTTGTCCCTTTCTTCTTATGTTGTCTACCATAAGAATTTTGTTCTGGATAGTAAGCCACCAAAAGAAATTAATTTTAGGGATAAGTTCTTTGATCCAAACTTTTTTCCAGCAAATTTGGGGGTTTAGCACTCGACTATGACTGTTGTATCCCAAGTGCACACTATAATTACCATCTCCTGAATCCTCCCAAATAAGTTCATCTTCAATGTTCATATTAGGAATATATATGTTTTCAATCATGTTTTGTACGGTGTTCAAGTTGTCTTTGTCATTATCCAATCCTTCTTCAAGTGAGAGTCTTCTCCAATCAGTTTTCCCATCTATATTGTTAAGGTAGCCACTGGTTTTTTCTCCATATTTATATCTTAGCCTATAAATTTGAATCTACATATTATCTTTCTACTGCTGACTTAACTCCAAGTTCCACTTATCATCCCAAAAGCTGATCATTTTGCCATTGCCAAATTCCCATCTAGTGCCTTCTGAGATCAAATCCCTATTTTTAACCAGAGAGTTCAAGAAGTGAGAACCATTAGGAAGATCATCAGATATAGTGAAATCCTTACAGAAATCCTCCTTCAAATATTTGTTCTTAATGATTTTGCACCATGGGATATCTTCTTTGAGAAGTCTCTAACCCATCTTACCTAGGAGAGCTGAGTTCATATGTCTGAGGTTCTTGATTCCCAAGCCACCTTGGAATTTAGGTTTGCAGACTTTATCCCAAGCAACAAGAGGAATTCTATTATGATCTTCAACTCCTGCCTATAGAAATCTTTTCTGAATTTTATCAATCATGTCTACTACCTTTTGAGGAATTCTAAAAAGAGATAAAAGATGGATAAGCAGATTTTGGAGTGTGTTTTTTATCAAAGTAGACTTGGCAGCACTAGAGAGGACAACTCGTTTCCATCTGGCTAGTTTGTGTTGAAATTTGTCTAGGAGAGAGTTCCAAACTGACCTAGGGAGAATACCTTTGAACAGCGACATACCCAAGTACGTAGAGGGGAGAAGCTTAATACCACACCCAAGAATTTTGGCAATTCTTTGTTGTTTGGCCCCAAGAGTATTAATGAAAAAGACAGACCTTTTAGCATTATTGATTAGCTACCCAGAAGCTTCTTCGTAGCAAGTCAACAAAGAATTTAAACCGTTTCGCTTCAAGAACCGAGGCTATGGATAGAAGTATTGTATCATCAGCAAATTGTTGGTGGGTGACCGTGAACTTCTTGGAGAAAGGGTTGAAACCATGAATAGATCCTGAAACCGTGAATCTTATTGCTCTGATGAGACTCTCTGCCATGATGATGAAGAGAATAGGAGAGATGTGGTCCCCTTGCCTAATCCCTCTGCTATTGCCAAAGAATCTCGTTGGAGATCCATTTAGGAGGGGATAGAAAACATGGGCGTTGAGATACATTCTTTGACCAACTTTCTAAAATGGATATTTAAACCAATTTTCTCAAGCACTTTATCCAACAATTCCCACAAAACTCTGTCAAATGCCTTATTCATATCCAGCTTGATGACCATACCTGCTTTTTTTCTCTTTTCCATGGAATGAATTGTTTAATGCAAAACCACATTGTCGTCATGAATTTGCCTTACCCTGCACAAAGCCACCTTGCTGCCAGGAAATAATGTTTTTGAGAATAGGCTACATTCTCGAAGCTATAGTCTTTGTAAAGATTTTGTAAATAGTGTTGGAAAGACTTATAGGTCGCAAATCTTTGAACTCCTTGGCACCCGCTTTTTTAGGAATCAGAACAACGAAAGTATTATTTATTTCCTTCAAAATTCTGCCACTATGTAGGAATTCATTAGTTGCTTTTAGTAAATCGCTCTTACAAATTTCCTAGTAGATTTGAAAGAAGCAGGCTAGAAATCCGTCTGGGTCAGGAGATTTTTCTCATTCAAATGAGAAAACAATCTTGTGAAGTTCCTCCATGTCCATAGCAGTAAGAAGTTTGCTCAAATCTTCTTGGATTTCTGGGCATTAAGGAATACATTCCAGCATTAAGTTAATATCATTTTTATTTTCCTGATCCTCTTTAGACAAAAGTGTTTTGTAGAAATCAATAGCCTCTTTTTTAATGAAGTCCTTGTCCCTGTTTTCCTGGCCATTGCTGCTGAGAATTGAAGAGATCATGTTGTGACTTTTATGTTTTAAGGTGGTCATATGGAAAAACTGTGTTTTTGTCCCCATCCTTGAGCCAAACAGCCCAAGATTTTTGTCTCCAATGAGTTCCCTCACAGGCTATGATATTCTGCAGCACACTGAGCATTTCTTTTTCCTTGTAATAATCATTTACATCCATGCCCAAATTCTAAACTTTGGAATCCAGCAATGCAAGTTCATCTCTTATCTTCTTCTTTTTTTTCAAATATATTTCCCAAAACCAATTTGTTCCATTTTTGGCATTATTTTTCACATTTTTCATCTTTTGAACCAGAATATACATGGTTGTACCCATTTTTTCAGTCTTCCACCATTCTTGGACTCTGTTTTGGATCTCTTGATGCTTGGTCCACATTTTCTCAAATCTAAAAGAAGTAGATGCACATTTTCCTTTGTTGTCTATGTTAGGTTGTGGACCCTGTTTTCATGTGAGAAAGTGTTGAAGATTGTACACTAAGAGTATTGTACACTTTCCATTGTTGTCTTGCCTGATATATTGGGAAACGTGATTTTCTCATATGGGCGGGTTTTTTGACCCAAAGGTTTATGGGACAGTTTTGGCCCATGGTTTTGATACCCACGATTTTGTAAAACTGCTTAAGCAGTTATCTATTTATATAGTTTTGTGCATATGGTAGATATTATGTAACATTACAGATGTGTTTTGAATTCGGGTGTGAATTCTGTAGAGTTTGTTGAGCATAGCTCCAAACAGATCTGGGCTTTGTATTGAGAGAGCAGTGGCTTGTAATAAAATCTGAGCAAGTGATTCTTGGTGGACGTAGCCCAAATTGGGTGAACCACGTTAAATACTGTCTCTTTGTGTTGTGTTATTTTATTCTGCACTTTTATTTAAGATCTGTAATATTTTCTGCATATTAGTTTCTACTGTTGCGATTCTGTGAGGGATTATTCCGCATATTTTATCCCTTATTTCCTAACAGTCTAGACTTAGCACAAGGGGATTGTGATCAAATCCGATTCTTGGAAGAACAGAAAGACAAAAATCCTAGGCGATATACCAATCAAAGGAGACCAGTGCTCAGTCTAACTTAACCATTATGAGATTCTCTCTCAATCTCCTATTACTCCATGTGAACTTGAATCCCTTAACTCAATATCAAAGAGAGAGTTTTGCAAGAGAAAATCAGCAAAGTGTTCCATATTTAAAGTGAAGTCCTGATTAACCCCTTTTTTCAGCAAGGGAGATGGGGGTGTTAAAGTCTCCTAGAACAAGCCAATCAAAATTGAGACAATTATTTTTGAAAGTACTTACCTCAGACCAAAGTTGTCTTTTACCTTTTGTGGAAGTAGGGGCATAAATGTTTGACTATATCCAGGTTTTGTTACTTTGTTGGGACGTAAAGAGAATAGTCGGTTGGCTAGAATTCTCAAGAATAGTCCCTCGTTTGACCAAATTTCCATTCCACATAACAACAATGCCCCCTGAGGCTCCATTAGAGCTAACACAACTGATCTCAGCATTTCTCCGGATTTTGTTTCCCAATTCTTTGACACTTTTGGCATCCATTTTAGTCTCTTATAACACCAGGATGGTGGGTTTATGATTCAGAATAAAATCCTTCAAGATTCTTTGCTTATTTAGACTATTGAGCCCTCTAATATTCCAAGTAATAATCTTCATTTAAATCTAAGGAATTTCTTTGATCCTTTTAGATCTAAAGTAGATTGCTTACTTTCTGCTATTTCTCTTTTTTTGGCTCGTTTTTCTCCTCACTAGTTGTCATTTTTCCTCTAATTGCATTTACTCCTATATCCGCTCTTGAAGAGTTTTTTGGTGTTCTTGAGGATGAGGCTTCTTCACATTTTTTTTTCCCTTTTATAAGTGTCACCATTATTTTGATTTGATCCTTCGTATTATTTTTCTCTCCTCCTTTCTGATTTATTTCTTGACTATCCTCTGTCTCTTTTCCCAAATCTATTTTTGTTTTTGTTTCGTTTTCTTTTGAACCTTCTTCTTTATCTTGCCTTTCCTCTTCCTTTTGTTCTGACAGCTATATTTCTTCTCGAGTCCCTACATTCTCATTTTCCTTTTCTTCCAAATCTATGAAGGTGGCATTAGAAGCTCTTCCAGTTGTGTTTGCTCTAGTATTTCCCCTTCTTCAACGCTAGTTTGTCTTTCTATCTCTATTTCTTCTTTATTTTCCATACTAGAGTCTTCTTGGTCACTTCCTTCTATTTCTTCATTTGCTTGATCCCTTTGCACTACTGGCTTTTCTTTCCATTCCATTATGTTTTTGTTTTCCCTTAAGTTTCCGTTGCTATTGTTTTTGGGCAAGCTTTTATACTATGTCCAAGTTTGTTACATTTCTTGCATCTCGCAATATTTGTTTCATACTCTAACATTTTCCTCCATATACCCAGCTTGGAGTGTAGGTTAATGATATCTAGTAAGTCTCTTTCCATATTAACATTAACACAAAATCTAGCATATGTTAATATAGTTCTAGCCTTTGTAGCTCCATCAAAGGCAACTAGAGACCCTAAAGATTTTGCTATTTCAACCATAACATCCTCTTCCCAGAACTGAAGAGGCAGCCCATGCATTTTAATCCATAATGGCATGACATTAATGTTTTCTTTATCTGGGTTGAAAGCTGGAGACCGCCTTTTTAAGAATAAACCCATATTTCCTAAGAACCATGGGCCGTCAACCAGTGCTCGAGTCCAATCTTCCAAGATGTTAAACTCAATCAGGAAGAAACCCTTTGTCATCAAAGAAATATTCATGCTTCCTTTTGGCTGCCATTTTCTATACGCCCACCTTCTCATAACAACCACATTAGGTCTTGGTCCATGAAACTTGCCTATCAGGGCCAACTTGTTTCTTTGCATTGATTTTTCAATAACCACATCTGGTATAGTAAAATGATGCCCATTTTCAGATATATGGTGCTTTATTTCTGCTTGAAGGGTTGGACTTTCCACATTCGCTTTTTGCATGGAAACAATGTCAGCCCACGTGCTCTTGGGTCCCTCATTGCCCTGATTCGATTCAAAAACACGTGACTCTTGCCCTTCACCATCTCCTTTCTCTCACTCAAAGGGAGAATTCAAAAACATTTTCCCGCTCAGACCTCTAGTTATGCACAAGGTGCCTGCCAATATTAAGAGACATTGCAACATTGGTACATTGATAGTGGATGTTTGGGCCATATGATAGGAGATAAGAACAAGTACCATTCCTTGAAGAAAGTAAGTTGAGGAACAGTAAAATTTGGAGAGAACGCTACAACAAGAATAGTAGGCAAAGGTAATCTCAATCTCAATGATGTAAAGACAAAAATTGAGAATGTGTTGTACGTTGAAGGGTTGAAGTATAACCTTTTAAGTGTTGGTCAAATGTGTGATCAAGGACACATCCTCACTTTCCATCCTCAAGGTTGTGAAGTAAGGAAAGCTGATTCGGGAAGATTATTTGTTGATGCAAACAGAACCATGAATAACTTGTATGTGCTCAGTGAAGTGAAGAAAGAAAGATGCTATATGACACAATCAGATGAGAGTTGGTTATTGCACAAAAGAATGGGCCATATGAATTTTGACAATTTGGCGAAATTCAGCAATAAGCAATGTGTGAGAGACATGCCAAAAATCACAAAGGCTTCAAACACCATTTGCAAGCAATGTCAGCATGGAAAACAAACTAGAGGCAAATTCAAATCAAAGGAATATTCAACAATGAAGCCTTCAGAATTGATTCATATAGACTTATGAGGGCCCACAAGAACTCAAAGTTTAAAAGGTGAGAATTACTTTATGTTGTTAATTGATGACTATTCTAGAATGACATGGGTTGCTCTTCTAAAGGATAAATTTGAGGCATTTGAGAACTTGTAATGTCCCTTTTTCTCACTTAAGGACTTGCTTTTGGACTTCTTGCCATCCCCTTTTCCATGGCAACAAAGTAGAAGAGTTGGAAAAAGGAATTGAGCTTCCTTTGCATTCATTTTCTAATTTTTAATATTTATTTTAGTGTATTCTTCTATTTAGCAAGGTCGGACTTGGTTTGGAGCTTTAATGAAGCCAATTGAAGATTAAAAAGAACAGTGTATGGGTCGGCCTCGTCTTTTTGGGGCTTTGGCACCAAAGTGAGGATACAAAGGTTGGAGAGCTCATTTACATCATCTATCATTGGCGCATTTTCTCTATTTGGACTTGTGGGCTAGTAGCTCATTGTTCTTCCACTCTTGGGTGGAAATCCTCCTTGTTGGCTTGAAGACATATTTCAGATTTGAGGAGAAAGAAGATGATTAGATTTGTATAGGCATTTTTGGGCCTCTCCCTTGTGGAGCGACTTGCATTGGTGAGGGGTTTTGTGCCATATAGGGCACGGCAATCTGATTTGAGTTCATATTTTTCTTCCTCATAAGTTTATAAACCCAGAATCTACTATTTGTTGTTAAAATTGGGGTTTCTAAACCCTATTTTCATAATTATTTTGGAGTTGTACTTCTGTTGGTTATATTTAAATTTTCAGCCAAGCATTAGCATGTTTTTGTGGCTAAAAAACGGTTCTAAAATATCTCTAAAAGTTTAATAAAAATTGTGGATGCATTGTTGATTGATATTTTTGGTGAAATTGTGAGTTTTTTCATACTACTGTTCCAAAAATCTGATTGCTGTCCAAAATTTGGGTTTATTTTTCAGTCTGCTGATTTAGAAATCTGATTTGATATCTTTGGGGTTTGTGTTAATTTCCTAATTTTCAGTTTCAGCCCTTAAACGAGATATTTCAGTGGTATCAGAGCACGGATCCTCCAAGGCCTAGGGTTTCAATGGAAGAAAGCAACAAGGGTTTGCTATACTACCAAAGAAGAGGAAAGGCAGATCAGCCAAGAGAAAAGAACAATATGGCCAATCAAAATCCTCAAGAAACCAAGTTCGACAAGTTGATTGTAGGTCAAGAGAGATTAGGGGACACAATGGAATTTCTTCCCCTATCTCTTCAAAAGATGAATGACCTAGGGTTCATAATAGAGGTGGTAGCTCATCCGGAGCTAATATTGCACGGTGACCTTTGGGATCAGCCATGAATCCCCCTCTTTTTGAAGTCAAGTTTTGTGAATTTTGAGTTGGTGCCTTGGAGAAATTCATGCTTTGAAGTCGTGGGTGCTCGGTTTTAATCTCGCCCTTTTCACTTGAAAATTCTTCAGTCTTCGCAGTTTGAAGTATTTTCTATTTCCATCTGGATGCTTGAAAATATTTTCCTTCATTCGAATGTTGTTGTCAATCCTTCTCTTTGGCTGTGGATCGCGTCGAGCCTGGTATTGTTTGCAGTTTCTCATTCCATGGAGAACAATTTGAAATTGGGCGCAAACGGTGGGGTTTTCCCTTTCATTTTTATTTTTCCACAGTCGTGAATGATGGGCGTCAAATTCTGTCCCAACGTCCACGGATACGTGGACATCTCTAATTGGATGCGGTGTGGTGGGTTTATCTTTTAAACTTGTCACTTTTGTTATTTTTTGCAAAAGTGTCAAATTGGCCCTGTGGCCCGAAGGATCCTGATTGGCTGAAACAAGCGGTGGCGGAAAGGTGGGCCCTTTTTGTGTTTTGATGCTTTGAAAGGTCAAAGGCGGAAAGGTGGGTCCTTTTTGTGTTTTGAGGCATTATGGCGAAAGGCATAAAATGTAAAAAGAATGCCTAAGGCCCGCAAAGGGACACGTGGCCATTTTTAAGTCAAAAGCGGAGAGGCGGGTTGTCGAGACACTTTAGGAATTTTACCTTTGTTTCCAAAAGGGCTTAAAGTTATAAAGTGAAGCGCAACCCCGCTGGCACCTAGGTGAAGCCACGTGTTGATGCCTGCATTGAAAATTCAAAGCGGGAAGGTGGATTGTCGGAGCAATTTGAAGATTTCAAGATTTGTTTGAAAAAGTATAAAGTTATAAAGTAAGCCGCAACTCCGTCATTGAAAAGTCAAAGCGGAGAGGCAGGTCAGCAGAGAACTTTGAGTTTTTGAGATTTTCTTTGAAAAGAGTTAAAATTGTAAAAGTGAGCCACAACTCCGTCCCCACTCAAGTAAAGCCATGTGTCAAGCCTATATCAAAAGTGGATGGCAGGCCAAAATGTAAAAAAGTGCAAAATCTCTACAAAGTCACAAAATACAAAAGGCACCCTCAGGCCCGCTTCAGTTTAGATCTTTTCCACGTGGACACTCATATTTGAAGTTACAAAATAGGTTTAATAGTTGCATTACAGAGCATCATTTTTTTCCACCATTAATGCTTCTGCAAGAACCAAGAAACCGAATGTAACCATTTTTGGAGGATTATTTAATGGCTTCTCCATGTCATTATGTGGGTTGGATCCTGGTACTCTATGTAGATGTAATAGATTTGAAAGTAATCAATACAGAAGTTTTTCCCTTTCTTCCTCTGCTATTCCTTCTTTCCTTGTTCGAATTTGTGAATCATCCATCTTTGCATGATAAGAAACTTTGTGTTCTTGTTAATATGATTTTGGGAACTTTGTGTCTATGAAATTATATCTGTTATAAATGTGAATGATTCCATTCTGCATCTCCTTTGATCAATACGTATAAGGTTATACTCTGCTATCTATATTTCCTGAAAGTATTGTTATGTTCTTCCTCTCTCATCTCCTTAGTTCTTCCATTCTTTTGTATTGATGATCTTTGGGCATAAAATGTTTCAAAGTATCAGGAATCCACACTTTGAAAGTTGTACATTTGTATATAAGTTTTGCTGCTTGCTTTCAATAAGGGAACCTCTCCCATTAAAGAGGAGGGACTTGTTGTCCCTTGACTGTGGTTTGTTAAAGTACAATTTTAAAACCCAACAGTTTTTGGCGACTCTACTGGGGATTTCGTTTCAAATGTATCCCTTTCTAAAAGAACAACTTCAAGATCATTTTTGGTCTGGCGACTCTACGATATACTCATGGTAAAAAGGCTCTTGGAATAGAAGATTCCCATTTTCAACTTCTGGAGCAACAAAACTTCTCTCTTCTTCCAGCAAGAAGGAACAGAAGAACTCATTCTACAAGCACACCTCCTGTTAAAGACAGAAATTCCAAGAATAGCATTCCTCAAGAACAACTCAGTCCTAATCTTTGTGCTTTGATACTTGCTGGTGTTTCAGTTCCCCTTCAGTCAATTTTTCCAAAGATGGCAGCCCCTTTGCCTTGGGGACAACAGGTTGGGCCTCTTGCTCTTCCTCAGCCATTGCATGAGTTACCTAGGGGTAACAGGAAAAGTTTTCCCAAATTCTGGGGTGATGGGAAGGTTCATCCAAATGAACACATTGCAGCCTTCATTGTTGCATGTGGGATTCTTGGGGTTGAACATGAAGATGTCTCTGTCAGGATTTTTGTGGAGACATTGCAGGACAATGTTGCTGATTGGTTTTATCATCTTCCTGCTGGGTCAATCACTAATTGGAACACCATGACAACTCAGTTTGAGCAACGTTTCAAACCTGCTGAAGATGTGCATGCTCTGTTAGCTCAAATCTCTCATATCAAGAAGGAACCATTCGAGCCCATGAGAGAATTTGTGGCCAAATTCAACAAGCTCATTCATAAAATTCCACATAGAACACTCGTCCAGTGGATCAAATCCAAAAGTGCTTCTTCCTCAATGCCCAGTTACCTGAAGTGAGTTATGCACTAAGGAGAGCTAACCTTGCAACTCTGGAGGTTGATCAATGGTTAGCTATCAGTGTTGAGGATGACCTGATCATGTCTGGTAAATTGAAAAGAGAACCTTCCAAGTCTAAGGCATCTTCTTCTCCCTCTCCTGGAGCTAACTCAGATCAGTTAGTGCAGAAGTTGGCAAATGATCTCATTGCCATTAAAAAGTAATTGGCTCAACATACTCCTTACCAAGACATCCCAAGGAAGAATTTTCAGCCTAGGAACCGGTTACCTCCTTCTCAGACCAGATTGGCTATTGAAGGCCCACCCATCAAGGTTCCAGTCAATGCAACTTGTGAAGTTCAAGAACCTGATGATGAGGAGTTTAATGAACTCTATGAAGAACCAGAAGAAGAGGTTGATGAAGAACTGGAGGAGCTTGGTGGATCTCAAGTTCATTTCCTTACCACTGAAGGTATGGATGATGAAGATGAATATGATGAAAGAGTGGCAGAGATGAATAGTGAGTCATATGTTGTTATGACTCAGGAGAAAATGAACAAAAAAGAAAAAGTGGTGCAGCCTGCTAAGAAATCCAAAGAGTATCCTATAACTATTCCAGTAGTTGCAAGAAGAGGAGCTCCTATTCCCACTGCCTCCACACAAAAGGTGAGTAATGCTAATCCTCCTCCTTCTACTTCTGTTTCCAAAACTTCTTGTCCTTCAAATCCTAAAGTTGATAAATCAAAAGTTTCTCAAGTTCCTAGTAATGATTCCCCATCCACCTGGGTCTTTTGATATCATTGATCACCTCAAAAAGACCAAAATCCAAATTTCAGAGGCAGAGTTTTACCAAACCCATCCAAATAAAAGGTGAAATGTTAATCCTCCTTCCTTTGCTAAAATGGTAAACTTTGTCAATTCCAAATCCAAAGCTTCATCCAATACTTCTAAAGGTATTTTTCCCACTCCCTCTTCCTCACCTCAACCAAGCCTTGTGGCTGCAGTCACTTCCCCTAATGAGAAAATTGAACCATTCTATGTGACTCTCCTCATAGCTGGCCATAAACTCAGTAATTGTGTTATAGACTCAGGAGCATCAGACAATGTAATGCCTGCAAAAGTAGCTCATGCTTTGGGCCTGAATCTAACATGTACCTTTGGTTCCTGCTATTCCATGGAGAGTAGAGAAGTGCCTTTGGTTGGGAGGATTAAAGATGCACAAGTAGCTTTTGTTGCTTTTCCAGAGAAAAGGGTCTTAGCCACTATTTTGGTTGTTGATATTCCTCCCTCATATGGTATGTTGTTGAGTAGAAATTTCTGTAAGGAGGTAGGAGGTGAAATTCAGATGGATTGGTCACATGCTTTGATCCCGGTCAATGGAAAAATGAAGAAGTTGCTACCTGAGAAACAGACTGAATACATTGTGTAAAAGACTGATGATCCAAAAGCACAGATACTCTATGAAGATATAGGGCATGGTAACTACATGATCATGTCACAAGATGAGGCAAAACTTCCTAAGGGAGTGATTCATGATCCCAATGGCATTTGGACTTTGGAATTTGATGGAAGCTGTTCTTCAGCTGGTTCTGGGGCTGGTGTGGTGCTAACCTCTCCAGAAGGGAAGATTCATCCTTTTTCATTCAAGCTTTGTTTTGAAAATACAAACAATACAGCTGAATATGAGGCTCTCATACTTGGGTTGAACATGGCAAAAGAAATGGGAGTGAAGAATCTTTGTGCTCATGGAGATGCAGAGTTGATTGTGAAACAAGTCAGGGATCTTTTCCAAGTCAAGAATAGGAGATTGAAACATTATAGAAATCTTGTTCTGGGATTCCATTGAGTTTCTTGATGCTTTCTCCATTGAAGTTGTGCCAAGAGAGAAGAATACTAGAGCTGATTCTCTAGTTGTCTCAGGATCTTTGTTGATTCCTCACCCAGATTTCTCTCAGGAGAAATTTACCATTGAAATGATTCATAGGCCCAGTGTACCAGATAATGCAAACAAATTGGCAAGTTTTCAATGATGATCAACATTTTCTCTCTTTCTTAGAGCTTAAGGATAAACTTGATCAATTGTATTTTGAAGGAAGTGAGACTTTTCCTAGAGAGTGTGTATCCTCTAATGAAGGAGATATCAAGGAAGAGATGGATCAAGATGGCTGCATCAAATTGAAAGGTAACAAGATCCCTAAAGGGCTGGTGAGTTTGGAAGATCTGTTTGATAAGCATGATAGGTACATTAAGTCTAAAGCTTCCCAAGGAGCTCGGCAGTCTGTTGAATGTGAAAAGATTAATATTGGGAGTCTTGATGAACCCAAGATGGTGAACATTGGAAAATGTTGCACTCAAGAAGAGAAGAAGAAAGTAGTAAACCTATTAAAAAGGTATGTTGATGTTCTTGCCTATTCATATGATGATCTCAAGGCTTTCCAGCCAAAGGAAATGCAACACTTTATCCCTCTGAAACCTGGGATCAAACCTTTCAAGCAGAAACAAAGGCAATACAATCCCAAGGTTGCTGGCACTATTTTTCAAGAGATCCAGAAGTTACTAAAGGAAAAGATTATTTTCCCTATACATCATTCAACATGGATTGCCAACATTGTGCCTGTCAGGAAGAAGAATGGTGAGATTCACATCTGTGTGGATTTCAGGAATTTGAATCAGGCCTCTCTGAAAGACAACTATCCTCTCCCCATGATGGATCAAGTTTTGCAAGTTGTCACAGGCTCTGAGATGTTGTCTATGCTTGATGGATTCTCTGGATACAATCAAGTGGAAGTCAGTACCCCAGATCAACACAAAACTACTTTTACTACTCCTTGGGGCACCTTTGCCTACAAGAGAATGCCTTTTGGTCTTATCAATGTTGGTGCCACCTTTCAGAGGGAAATGGACTTGGATTTTGGCAGTCTTAAGGGAAAGTGTATTGTTGTGTACCTTGATGATTTGACTGTTTTCTCCAAAACAAGGGCAGATCACTTTCAGCATCTTGAAGCAGTCCTCCAGAAATGCAGAGAACATGGAGTTTCTCTCAATCCTAAGAAGTTTGTCTTTTGTGTTACTGAAGGCAAGTTGTTGGGGCATATTGTCTCCAAAGAAGGAATCAAGATAGATCCAGAAAGAGTTCAAGCAATCCAGCAGATTCCTCTTCCCACAAGCAAAAAGGGTGTTCACTCTTTCTTTGGTAAGATAAACTTCCTGAGGAGATTCATTCCTGATTTTGCAGAACTGACTATGAGCATTGCTCACATGATGAAAGGAAAGCAAAACTTTGGTTGGACTTCCAAAGGTAAAGAAGCATTTGAAGGTATCAAGAAAGCCATTGCTAAGACTCCCATCTTAGCATGTCCTGATTTCAGCAAGGATTTTATCATCTATTGCTATGCTACAGAGAGTACCTTGGCTGTTGTGCTAACTCAGAGAAATTATGAGGATCATGAACTTCCAATTGCATTCATGAGCTATGTTCTGAAAGCTCATGAATTGAAATATACTATGATGGAGAAACATGCTTTTGCAGTGGTCAAAGCTGTCAAGCAGTTTCGTTTTTATATTCTTAATTCTCACTCTGTTGTGCTTGTACCTGATATAACCATCAAGTCTATTCTTACACAACAGGAGTTTGGAACTAAGAGAGGCAATTGGGTAGCAAAATTCCAAGAATATGACCTTGATATCAAGCCAACTAAGCTAGTCTGGGGTAAAGGCTTATGTGAGCTTATTGCTGAAGGAGCTGATGCAGAATTGTCCAAAGAAGCAGTTGATGTTCCTGTTGTCCTCTTCCTCAGTTCAACAGATGAATGGTATGCTGGTATTGCACATTTTCTTACTTATGGAGAGTGTCCATCCCACTTGAGTGCCAAGGAAAAGAGAGCTATTAAGCTAAGGTCTGCACAGTATGTATTATGGGAAAATGCTTTATTCAAGCGAGGCATAGATGGAAGATTCCTTAAATGTGTGGACAAAGAGCAACAGAAGAAGTTGTTTTCAGCTTTTCATGATCAGGCTTGTGGAGGGAATTTCTCTTCTGCTGTCACTACCCATAAGATCCTTCGTGCAAGGTACTATTGGCCTACATTGTTCAGAGATGCATCAAAATGGGTAGGTAAGTGTGAAGCCTGTCAGAATTTTGTTGGGAGACCTAAGTTGGCTGCTTTACCACTAAAACCAGTAGTGATTGATGAGTCTTTTCAACAGTGGGGATTGGATTTCATTGGAACTCTTAATCCACCTTCCAGTGTTGGGCATACTCACGTGCTAACTGCTACAGATTACTTCACAAAGTGGGTAGAGGCTATTCCAGTCAAAAGCACTACTTCTGAGGTGGTGTGTAATTTCATCAAAGAGAACATCTTGATAAGGTTTGGGGTACCAAACAAGATTGTGACTAATAATGCTTCAAATTTTTCTTCTTCTGAGATGATGGATTTCTGTTATGGCTATGGAATTTCCCTTGCTCATTCTTCAATATTATTATCCTCAAGGGAATGGACAAGCAGAATCAACAAATAAGAATCTGGTAACCATCGTTTGGAAGCTTGTCAATGACTCCTAAAGAATTGGCACAAGAAACTTTATGATGCTCTCTGGGCAGATAGGATTACACCCAAAAGAGAAATTGGGATGTCTCCATTTCAAGTGGTGTATGGTGTTGAAGCTCAGCTACCAGTAACAGTGGAATTACCAGCCTTGCACTTAATGAAGGCTATTGAAGATTCAAGTTTCACCAGTTCCTTGGACAAGAGGATCATGTATCTCTAGAAGCTGGATGAAGACAGGATGCAAGTTTTTGATAGAATCTCAGCTCATCAACTGAAGGTGAAAGCTTTGTTTGAAAAGAAGGCTAGACCCAGATATTTTCAAGTGGGAGACATTGTTCTACTGTGGGACAAAAGACATGAACCTCGAGGAAGCCATGGTAAGTTTGATTCTCTTTGGCTTGGTCCTTTCAAAATCAAACACTTTGCTGGAGAAAATTCTTTCTACTTGGATTATATGGATGGATCTTCTCTCCCACTTCCTTATAGTGGGATAGTATTTGAAGTTGTTCAAGTCCTAGGTGATTAGGTAGTCCTTCTGTATATTATGTATAATGTTTTGTTTTTGGATTTCCTGTTTTGGTTTGTTTCCCTTCCGTGTGTGTGTTGTCTTCTGTTTTGTGTTGCCTTTGACTCTATTTGCCTAATGGATAAGGCACTGGTCTACTTTCCCAGAGTTTTTCTATGGTTCTTGATCTTTCCTCGTTCCTTCTCCAAGTCAAGTCATCCCCAGAAAGAGCCAGTTGTTGTCACCCTCAAAATCCCCCTCTTTTTGAAGTCAAGTTTTGTGAATTTTGAGTTGGTGCCTTAGAGAAATTCATGCTTTGAAGTCGTGGGTGCTCGGTTTTAATCTCACCCTTTCACTTGAAAATTCTTCAGTCTTCACAGTTTGAAGTATTTTCTATTTCCCCATTTGGATGCTTGAAAATATTTTCCTTCATTCGAATGTCATTGTCAATCCTTCTCTTTGGTTGTGGATCGCGTCGAGCCTGGTATTGTTTGCAGTTTCTCATTCCATGGAGAACAATTTGAAATTTGGGCGCAAATGGTGGGGTTTTCCCTTTCATTTTTATTTTTCCACAGTCATGAATGACGGGCATCAAATTCTGTCATGATGTCTACATGGATACGTGGACATCTCTAATTGGATGCGGCGTGGCAAGTTTATCTTTTAAACTTGTCACTTTTGTTATTTTTTGCAAAAGTGTCAAATTGGCCCTGTGGCCCGAAGGATCCTGATTGGCTGAAACAAGTGGTGGACAGAAAGGTGGGCCCTTTTTGTGTTTTGATGCTTTGAAAGGTCAAAGGCGAAAGGCGGGTCCTTTTTGTGTTTTGAGGCATTATGGCGAAAGGCGTAAAATGTAAAAAGAATGCCTAAGGCCCGCAAAGGGACACATGGCCATTTTAAAGTCAAAAGCGGAGAGGCGGGTTGTCGGGACACTTTAGGAATTTTACCTTTGTTTCCGAAAGGGCGTGTAATATCCCACTTCCGGGATCAATGGAAAATATGCAAATCAACAACCCCTTTAATACAAAATGCTAATCTGATCCAACTGTAGGTTGCAAGCAAATTCCAATAACAAATCAGATTATATATAGTTCGCTGCTACAAGGGTCTTCAAAATACCATCAACTAAGTGCTAAACAAATCCCCAAACCAACCACCAGAGATCAATAGAAGTCGCTGTCAAAAATGAAGGTTAAAACATATGAAAGATAACTAAAAACAAGTCGCCATTTCCAGCCATGTGATAAGGCCACACAGTTCGCAGGTCATTTTGCGGTTCAAATGCATGCATCAATCATTCCGAATACTCCCAAATGGAGTCACTGTTGGCTTATGCAAACCAACCCTAACAAAGTCACTGATGTTGGGAAGTTCAAACAGGCATTTAAAGCTCACATTCACCCCTGAATAAGGTCGCAGATTTTAAAGGAAGATAGCAGTTATAAACCATTCAATCTTTACTCCCAAATGGAGTCAATGTTAGGAAGGAAGATAGATCTAATAATCAACAAATATGCATATCTAGCAGAGATCGCTGGACAAGGGAATAACAGCAGTCAAACTAGTTGATATTCAGATTGCCAAACACTTGGATCTCATACCAAATCTTCCCAATCAATTTGCTGTAACTAGAAGACAGAACCACACAATCAGCCAGTCGATTTGTAGTAACAAATGTATTCAACTCAACCCCTAAACATCACAAAGCAAGTCGCTAATTCTGGAATATACTTCATACATCCAATCATAGATGGAAAACTCGCCAAAAACTCGCCGACTTTTTAAAAACTCGCCAAAAAACAGTAAAAACAGTTAAACCGCTGAAATACTCGCCAAAAACCAGGAAAAAGGGCTCGCCGAGTTTTGGCGAGTACTCGCCGAGTTAACTCGGCGAGCCCGTGCAAAAAACTCGCCAGACGCGGCTAAAACGCGGAAACACGGATTTCAAAGGCAAAAAACACTGATTTTACGCGGTTTTGGCTCTTTTTAAGGCCCTCTACTCCCTCATTGTCACTCACACAACCATTTGAGCTTGCATTGCTTGTGTTGAGTGAATTTTGGAGTGAATTCGAGGAGAGAATTTGGAGATTTGCATTTGGAGGTAGGTTTTTTTTTTTTTTCAATTCTTTGAAATTTTTCCAAATTTTGAGTATATTATTTAGGTTTTATAGATTCCTATTGTGATTCTAAATACATGTAATGTAAAATCGAATGCTTGTACTTTTTTATACTCATTTGCAGCCAGAGGTATGTAATTTTATTTTATTTTAACGCAAATTCATTGTAAATTAGTTAAATTTTATGTATGTGTATTGTAATCGATTCGTTAAGTAATTCTAAATACATGTAATGTAAAATTGAATGCTTGTAATTTTTTTATACTCATTTGCAGCCAGAGGTATGTATTTTTATATATATATAATTAATGCAAATTCATTGTAAATTAGTTAAATTTTATGTATGTGTATTGTAATCGATTCGTTGTGTAATTCTAAATACATGTAATGTAAGATTGAATGCTTGTAATGTATTTTTTTTTACTTACGCAAATTTGTTATTCAGGCATGTTTTGTTTTTAAAATTAAATTAATTAAATTTACGTTTTCTAATTTTTTAAATGTGCAATGTGTTGCAGATTAGAGTTTAACAATGGCATCAGGCTCGGCATCAGGTTCAGCATCTGAATCACTAGCAGGGACCGTTCCTCCGAATGCCCGTTCCATAGCATGGAAGTATGCTGTACGTGGAACTTGTGCGGGCGAAATTTTTTGCACTTTTTGTAACAAGAAAATGGAGGCATCAATCGTTTGAAATATCACCTTTCAACTATGTCCTTGCCGAGATGTTACAGTTTGCCCCAACGTGTCAAAAGAGACAACGCGAGAGATTAAAGCAGAGCTGGCAGAGTTAGAGGAGAAAAAACTAGAGAACGCAAGGCTGAAGGCAACCATAGCACAAGCTATTAGACCTGGGGCTGCAATGGAAGAGAATTTAGACGATGATGCGGCAACAATTGTGGGCTCTACTCGTGGTCCACGCATACGAAGAGGAAGAGCCGGAAGAGGCTCATCTTCATCGAGTTCGAGCAAAGGCATACCAAGTTTTTTTGTGGCAAGGAACACACCTGGAGCACAACCTTCATTGGAAGGTACATTCTGGAACAAAGATATGCACGAGGAAGTGGATAAAGCTTGTGCAAATTTTTGGTACTACAACACCCTGCCATTCAATGTGGAAAAGAGCCCATACTGGGAGTACTTGGTGACAACGTTGACAGTTGCAGGGAAAGGGTACAAGGCACCCTCTCCAAAAAAATTGAGCGGGAAATTACTTGAGGGTGCGATTGCAGATGCCACTACCATGCTAGAAGAGCACAAGAAACAATGGAAAAAATTCGGATGCACCATTCTTTCAGATGGGTGGACGGATGGAAGGAACCGCACCCTTGTTAATTTTTTAACAGCTTCAAACGGTGAGATGGTGTTTTTCAAATCTATTGATGCCTCTAACATAATAAAAAATGCAGAAAATTTGAGTGTTATGTTAGAGACAGTTGTATTAGAGGTTGGTGTACAGAATGTTGTGCAAGTTGTCACAGACAATGCAGCAGCATATGTGGCAGCTGGGAGACTATTGCAGGAGAGACATCCATCACTCTTTTGGACTCCTTGTGCAGCTCATTGCATTGACCTTCTTTTGGAGGACATAGGCAAAATTGATTGGGTGAGGCCGGTTGTAGAAGATGCAAGATCTATAACAAAGTACATATACAATCACCCTTGGGTTTTGAGCTTGATGAGAGTACACACAAAGGGGAAAGAACTTGTTCGAACCGGTGTCACAAGGTTTGCAACTAACTTCTTGATGTTGCAAAGTGTTTCTAGTTTGTTGACATCTTTGAAACAAATGTTTGTGAGTCAAGCATGGCTAGACTCACAATATTCAAAGAAAGCTGATGGAGAGAGGGTTGCAAAGATAGTTTTTGATGATATCTTTGCAAAGAGAGCTATAGAGATCATCAAGGTAATTTCAAACTTCGATTTATATTTCATTCCTTTATTTTAATTTGTCTAAATTATAAATATTAAATATATTGTTCTACTTTTCACTTTTTTATTTCATTTCTAATATGTATTGTAACTTGTAAGTTTGCAATCTTACATTTTAATGTGTAGGTGTCAGAGCCGTTGGTGAGAGTTTTGCGTTTGGTTGATGGGGAGCAAAACCCCATGGAGTTTGTATATGAGGCCATGGATAGGACCAAAGAGTCTATCCAAAACTATTACAGGGGGGATATCGTCAGATATGGTCCCTTTTGGGAGATTATTGATCGGAGGTGGAACAATCAACTCCACCAACCTATTCATGCGGCGGGTTACTACCTCAACCCCAAGTATTTCTACTCTGACAGCTTCACAGATGTGAATGGAGAGGTTATGGAGGGCCTTTCAACATGTATTGAGAGGAATGATACCGGATGTTGAGACGAGGGACCTCGTCATTTTAGAGCTACAGAGTTACAAACATGGTAGGGGGAGACTCTTTTCATCGGTGCTAGCTATTCGAGGGAGAACCACACAGTCACCAGGTAGATACCAAGTTACTTAGAATGTTTACCAAGTTACTTATTAGTTACATATTTGATTTTATTAATTAATTAGAAATTTTTGATTATCTTGTTAAATGTTTGTAGGTTCTTGGTGGGAGGATTGGGGAGGGAATACCCCAAATCTTCAAAAGTTAGCCCTCAGAATTCTATCTCAACCTTGTAGCGCTTCTGGATGTGAACGCAACTGGAGTTTGTTTGAGGCCATTCACACGAAGAAGCGCAACAAGTTGACTCAAAAAAGACTCAACGACTTGGTTTTTGTGCAATACAATCTCCGGCTTCGCACAAAAAAAAGTTGAGGCGACATCAGAGGAGCTCATTGATTTGGATGAGATAGATACATACAGTGAGTGGACTGGGCAAGAAGAGGAAAACCCTGCATTCACAGTGGATGAGATTGCTTCTTTTGAGAGGGAGGCTATGGAGGGAGAAGCACTAGCAGGACTCCATGGAGATATTGGAGCTGGATGACATCTTTGAAGGTGATCTCCAACATGCAGCAGAGGAGCCACCAGCACCACCATCTAGTTCTATGATCGAGCCAGATTCGCAACCTTCTAGGAGGAGCGTGGAGACGCAGCCGAGTGTGGGGACTAGTGGAGCCAGAGGCACTAGACCCTCTCCCCAATTTTTCTCTAGATTGGGGAAGAGGAAAATGTAATTTATTGTATATTGTAACTTGCATAGATATGAAATTTATGATGATATTTTTCAATGTCAATCATCATAAATTCATATTACTTATCAGTCGGTTGTCGTATTCGCATGATGATGCGATTTTGTATTGTATTTGTATTCAAATCTAATAGAAAACACTTCTCCAACATTTTATGGGCTCATTTGATACATTTTGTAGCTGTGTTGCTTAAAATTTATGTTTTTTAAAAAAAATTGAGTATTTTTTAAGTTGCCGAGTATTCCCGAATATTGGCGAGTTTTTTTTTTGGGGGTCTGGCGAGTTTTTGGTTTTGGCGAGTTTTCCTACTATGCATCCAATACACCAAAATATGCATAGATCTCAGTCGATTTATTTCAAAAGAGCAATATAAATTCCAGCTAGTCGATTTCATACAACATATGGCATATAAAATAGCTCACAAACATCAATGACAAGACGCCAAGGCTAGGAGCTACAAACCACTATCACAAGGAATGTTAAATCAGCCAAATCGATATGCAAGGAACAAAAACCCAGCTGCTACAGTGACATCGCTACGGTAAAAGGGGCAGATTTCCACTTGCAAATTCAATCAAAATGTTTGCCAAAGCCAGAAATAAGGATCTCACAATTAAATACTTAACTTGGATCTCAAAACCAGCTCAATACAACCTGCCACGCAAGTGAGAGAGAGAAAAAACTTCAATGGGCATGCATCCCAACTCCAAGCATGGAGTATCAAAATAAGTTCATCATAACATAATAATAATAATGACCCTAGCACTCATTTTATAAGCAAGGAGGCACAAAATAAAAGCAGTTTGTTTTCCCTAGGTGTGACGTCCCCTTTTCAAAGGGTGATTTTATCAATAAAAGCCACCTACATATTTATATAATTAATTCCCCATTTAATTTTATATTTTGGGAATTAAATTAAATAATCTTCATAATTAAATAATTATTGCTCCAGGCAATAATATTTAATTATTTAATAAAAATGTTCCCCTTGCACATCCCGAAGCCCACGGGGCAGTATAGGCTAAGGGTTTTCAGAAATGGGGACATTACAGGGCGTAAAGTTATAAAGTGAAGCGCAACCCCGCTGGTGCCTAGGTGAAGCCACATGTTGATGCTTGCGTTGAAAAGTCAAAGCAGGAAGGCAGATCGTCGGAGCAATTTGAAGATTTCGGCTTTGTTTGAAAAAGTATAAAGTATAAAGTAAGCCGCGACTCCGCCGTTGAAAAGTCAAAACGGAGAGGCGGGTCGGTGGAGAACTTTGACATCTTTGAGTTTTTCTTTCAAAAGAGTTAAAATTGTAATTTTTGAGCCACGACTCCGTCCCCACTCAAGTAAAGCCACATGTCAAGCCCGTATCAAAAGCGAATGGGCGGGCCAAAATGTCAAAAAAGTGCAAAATCTCTACAAAGTCACAAAATAAAAAAGGCACCCTCATGCCCGCTTCAGTTTAGATCTTTTCCATGTGGACGGCTCATATTTGAAGTTACAAAACAAGTTTAAACGGTTGCATTACAGAGCATCGTTTTTGCCGCCATTAACGCTTCTACAAGAACCAAGAAATCAAATGTAACTGTTTTTTAAAAGATCATTTAATGGCTTCTCCATGTCATTATGTGGGTTGGATCCTGGCATTCTTGAAATGCTACAAATTTGAAAGTAATCAGGGATACAGAAGTTTTTCCCTTTCTTCCTCTGCTATTCCTTCTTTCCTTGTTCGAATTTGCGAATCATCCATCTTTGCATGATAAGAAACTGTGTTCTTGTTAATATGATTTTAGGAACTTTGTGTCCGTGAAATTATATCTGTTATACACATGAATGATTCCATTTTGCATCTCCTTTGATCAAGCGTATAAGGTTATACTCTGCTATCTATATTTCCTGAAGGTATTGTTATGTTCTTCCTCTCTCATCTCCTTAGTTCTTCACATTCTTTCATATTAATGATCTTTTGGGAATAAAACACTTCAAAATATCAGGAATCCACACTTTGAAAGTTGTACATTTGTATATAAGTTTTGTTGCTTGCTTTCAATAAGGGAACCTCTCCCATTAAAGAGGAGGGACTTGTTGTCCCTTGACTGTGGTTTGTTAAAGTACAATTTTAAAACCCAACACTACCAGACAGAACATTGCCACAAGTTATGAAGAGTATATGGCTCTTCCAAGAGAGATCGTGAAGCTATTTCACTCATCAAATTCATTGGTGTGAGCAAGGGAAAGTCAAGGCCAAGCCTAGGCCGCAAGCTACACAACAGGAAGAAGTAAAGGAGAGCACAACCGGATCTTAGCATGAAAACAAAGTACGCAACTTTAAAATAATTATGCAATTTGCAGAGAAAAAGCCAAATGAAAATATCATTCAAACTTTTGTATTTTACGTTCGTGAACACACTTTATGGTAGTGTTTACAAAGTTAATCCTCAACCAAAAAATTGGGAGGAAACACTAAATCAGGAGTGGAGGCAACAACTCAAACAACTCCAAGAAGTTATGGGAAGAAACAATATCCCATAAACTAATTAAGAAATAATTATAACCTATTCTCTCAAATGAGCTTATTTAAGGTGCAAAATATCTAGTTCACAAAGACAAGTGTGAATGTGTTTATACCAACACCCTCCCATAAGCGAATGCAAGGGAGCACAAAAATAAAAAAGGGTCCTGGCTACTATGCCAAATAAGGTAACCGCTACAAACAAGAGAAAAAAAGAAGGAAATAAGGGACTTCTTGCTGAATTCCCCCTGAGTACAACTTCTTTGACTCCAAGCTTTTCTCGTAGAAGAAGATATCGAGGAGAAACAAGTGGTTTAGTGAAGATATCCACCTATCTGATCAGCTATAGATACAAACTTCAAGTTAACGACATCATCCAGAATCAATTTCCTGATGAAGTGCATATGAAATTCAATGTGTTTTGTACGTTGATGTTCAATAGGATTGCGTGCAATATGAATAGCACTTTGATTATCACACCATATGACAGAAGGTGATCTTTGTGAAAAACTGTAATGTCCCCATTTCTGAAGAACCTTAGCCTATATTTTCCCCGTGGGCTTTGGGATGTTGCAAGGGGAACATTTTTATTAAATAATTAAATATTATTGCCTGGAGTAAGTGCAAATAATTATTTAATTATAAAAGTTATTTAATTTCATTCCCAGAATATAAAAAAATTAAATGGGGAATTAATTAAATAAATAGTTAGGTGGTTTTTATTGAAAAAATCACCCTTTGAAAAGGGGACGCCACACCTAGGGAAAACAACCTACTTTCATTTAATAATTTCCCTCTCCTAGGGATTTCGTATTTTGTGCCTCCTTGCTTATAAAACGAGTGCTAGGATCATTATTATTTTCATGTTATGATGATATTTATTTTATGCTCCATGCTTGGAGTTGGGATGCATGCCCATTGATGCTCTCTCTCTCTCTCTCTCGCGTGGGAGGTGGTATTGAGCTGGTTTTGAGATTCAACTCAAGTATTTATTTGTGAGATCCATGTTTATGACTTTGGCAAACATTTTGGTTAAACTGCAAGTGAAAATCTGTCTTTTTTACTGTAGTGAATCACTGTAGCGCCGTCACTGTAGCAGCGAGGTTTTGTGATCAGATAAAAGTATTTTCTATGTGCTTTGCAAATCGATTTAGTGGTGTGATCTCTGTTGATTTTGGCGAATCTCTTTAATGGTGTTTATGGTCTGTTTGCATATAGCTTTTAGGTAAAAAGCGATCAGATTTAGCATGTGTTTGCATATTCTATATGACAGCGACTTCTCTTATTAGTATGTGGACTGATTTAGATTATTTTGTTGAGCTGGCTGTTGGGTAGTGTTTCTTCCACTGCAGCAACTGGTTTTGGCAAAGTTTGGATATTAACTCCATGTGTTTAGTGAATTGAACTCCATCTAAATTGATTGCTGGTCCATTCTTTATAAACAGTGACTCATTTGGAGTGACCATTTGATATTTTAATGTATATTTGGAAATCTATATGCCCAGCGAACTAATTAATCTTCATTTGTTAGCTACAGCGATCTCAGTTGGAGTGAAATGGTATGGTTTGGGAGCGTGAAGGGAGCTGCTAAAATCAGCAACTTCATGTTATACTTTGGTTTGTCTGCTGGCAGCGATTTCCCGTGTATTTAGTGATCAGTTCAAAGTCTATACAATTCTATGTGTATGCGATTGGATCTTGCATAATTTAGCATGATTTTGGGAGAGATTCATAGCTGATTGCATGACTGAAACATCCTCACATTGGCAGTAGGTAGTAGTATGTTCCTGTGTTATTTGAAGGGCTGATTTTAGAGTATGTTTGCATGAACTCATTGGTCAAAGAAGTCTGGTTTCTGAGGGGTACAGTTTCAGCTGTGAGTGAGACACTCGTTAGAGGCCATTAAACCCCTTTATTGGGTTTATTGAGTCATCTATTTGATTGGTTTGAATAGTGTTTGACTGACTTTTGATATTTGCACTTGATTGTTGTGTTGAAGAGTTGGTTGTTTGCATATTTTCCATTGATCCCGAGTTTGGGACATTACAAAAACCAAATTCATCAAGTATCTGGCAGAGCCAGAGAACTTCCTGACCCGCTTTGATCGCACCTCTATACTCGGTTTCAGTGGATGACAAAGCAACTGCATTTTGTTTTTTACATGCCCATGCCACTAGATCGGAGCAAAGGTGAAAAAAGAAACCAGAAGTAGATTCTCGTGTCTCGACAACCTCCCCAATCTGAGTTTGTATAGCCTTCAATTTCACAAGATCTCTATGGTGAATAATGTATGCCAAAATTCAATGTCCCTTTTATATATCTCAAAATTCTCTTTGCAGATTTCCAGTGACTCTCATGAGGCTCATGTGAAAAACGAGACACAAGGTTAACAACAAAGGTGATATCGGGACGGGTATGTGTCAAATACAAAAGACTCCCAACCAATTGTCTATACAAAGAGGTATCAACAAGGTTAGACTTGCAATTAACAATCAATTCAATACCTGACTGAAATGGAGTGGGAGATGGCTTACAATCAACCATGTGAAACTTTTGCAACAAATCGGAAGCATACTTCCTCTGTCCAATAAAGATGACTTCAGAAGACTGAGAAACTTGAAGACCAGGGAAACAGTGCAACAATCCCAAATTTGTCATGTCGAAGTTCGCACTCAATTTGTTTTGAATGTCCTAAATCATAGAATGCTAGTGAGGATGAGATCGTCAACATACAAAACCAATATTAACAATTCATCATCACGTTTCAGAACATACAAAGTATGATCAGTTTCACACTGATGAAAACCAGTAGACAACAAAAACTCATCCATTTTCTCATACCAAGCTCAAGGAGCTTGTTTGAGACCATACAGAGAACGACGAAGTCTATAAACCAGTGAAGAATCCTGCACAAAACCAGGGGGTTGCTCCATATAAATTTCCTCATGGAGATCACCATGCAAAAAAGCACTCTTCACGTCCATCCGATACACTGACCACCTATGAGAAGCAACAAGGGAAAGAACAAGGCGAACAAAATCCATCTTTGCTACAGGAGCAAAAGTCTCAAAGTAATCCACTCCTTCAACTTGAGAAAATCCCTTAGCGACAAGACGAGCCTTATACTTTTCTACAGATCCATCAGCTGCATACTTAGTCTTAAAGACCCATTTACATTTTACCACTTTCCTTCCCTTAGGAAGAGGAACCAATTCCCATGTATTATTTTTCATCAAAGAGGAGTATTCTTCTTTCATAGCTTCATCCCATTCAAAGTTTCCACAAGCTTCAGAAAAAGTAACAAGATCAGAAGAGATAGCTTCACTTACAAGAGCCATTCCTAAAGGCATAGACTGAATACGACGATAAGCAATATCTCCTAAAGTCTCAGATCTTGTGCGTCGAGAATCACTCAGATCTCCTACCAAGTTACCAGTTGCCTGCAGAGTAGATTGAAGCCATTTTGGATGTCGTTGTGCCGGAGGAGGGGAAGAAGGAGCTGGAAGAGCAACCTCTTCTTCAGAAGCATCATCAAAATCATTAATAAGCATGTCAGCCATGTCAGGCGAAGGAGTTATTAGAGACAGATGTTGATCTTCATCTGGAGTCTCAATAGAATCTATCTCATCAACACGAACATCCCTTCGAAAATGAACTTCCAGAGTAGAAGGATCCAAAAGGCAGTATGCCTTCACGTGATCACAATGGCCAACAAAAATGAGTTCCTTACTCTTTCGTTGCATGGACTTCCTTTTTTCATTAGGAACATGAGCCCAAGCTGGACTTCCAAAGACTCGAAAATCAGAAACATCGGGCTTCTCTCCAGACCATGCTTCCTCAGGTGTAATCCCTTGAACAGCGTTATGGGGAATCCGATTCTGAATATAGTTGGCGCAATTCATGGCTTCAGCCAAAAACTCAGGTGCAAGGTTCTTTGACTGAAGCATGCGATTTGCCATCTCCTTAAGTGTCTTGTTTTTCCGTTCCGCAACACCATTCTATTGAGGAGTGTAAGGCATTGTATACTGATGTAGAATTCCATGGTCAGTACAAAAATCCCTAAATGCATTACTAATATACTCCCCCCCCCATTATTAGTGCGAAGCTTTTTGATGGAATGAGATGATTGTTTTTCAACAAAAGCCTTAAATTCTTTAAAACAATTGAAAACATCACTCTTATACTGAAGAAAATACACCCATGTTCTGTTGGAAATATTGTCATTGATGTCAAAAGAGGTGCTGAACTGGTAAACGGAAATCTGTCAGAAAGTAACGGAATTATTGACGGAAATGGTAGAAAGTAACGGAAATAACCAGCAGTATAGAAGGGTAGAAAACAAAAGTTTAAATACATGAAAAGAAGCGTTTTTGCATGAGGATTATCATGGTATAAGCGAGATATACACAGCTATACATAAGAGAGAGATATCCGCATTTTAAGGTGTTCATATGCAATGTTTTATGGTGAAAAAGAAGATTTAATGATGGCTGGCAGCGATTTAATGATAACAGTGATTTGTCTAAGGAGGGGCAGCGCTCCTATCAAGTGGTTAATTGCATTGATTAATGTGCATTTAATAATTATGGGCTGCATTAATTATTTTTTGGTTTTAGCCGACTAATGCACTTAATTAAGTTGTGTTAATGGAAAGGTTGTGTCGGTTGGAACGATGTGTCTTTTCGAAAAGGTACGAAAGGCTATATAAGAAGATTCATATGAGACTTATAAAGCATGGATTCAAGTTGAATATCTTAAGGAAAAAGAAGAAGAAGAGGAAGCGTAAGGGCAGAATTTTAGAACAGCAAATCTGAAAGTAAGAAGAAGAATTTTCCATTATTCGTTGAGGAAGCAACAAGTTCAAAAGTGGAAAGCAAATTTTGTAAGGAAGGTTGGTGCCTTCATATTCGAAGAGATCGGTGTCTCTTGCTGAGTTGGTGCTTAGCAAAAGGGGTGGGTGCTCCTGTAGGTTGGTGCCTACAAAACTGTAATTTGGGGATTGGTGTCTCCAGTAGGTTGGTGCCTACAAATTTTTGAGAAATATATATAAAGAAAGAAGTTTCTCCGTGGTTTTCTCCCGAAAGGGTTTCCACGTATATCTGTGTCTACTTGCATTAAGTTTTGTGTTCTTTGATTGATTTGATATATTCACATTGCTCGTGATTATAGATCTAAGTTCAAGTATTAAAGTTTGAAATAATTTCATAATACTGATTCACCCCCCCCTCTCAGTATTATCTTGTGCTCAACAATTGGTATCAGAGCAAGGTTCCTTCAGGAACAATCTAACAGTTGGAAGGTAGATCTCGGGAGCACATATGGCTAGTCAAGTACAAGAAGGATTTTCCTCGAACAAGGCTCCGTTGTTTAACGGAACAAACTATGCATTTTGGAGCGTAAGGATGAGAACCTATCTGATGGCACTAGGGTTTGATATTTGGCAATCAGTAGCGGTCGGATATACCATTCCATCAACTCCGCCAACAGACCAAGCCGGTAAGAAGGCTTTTGAAAATAATGCCAAGGCGATGAATGCAATCTTGTGTGGTCTGTCAGAGTCCGAATTTGTCAAGGTAATGCAATGTGACACGGCAAAGGAAATATGGGATAAACTTCGAACAATATATGAAGGTGATGATAAGGTCAGAAAAGCTAAGCTTCAAACCCATAGGAGAAAATTTGAGAGCCTAAAAATGAAGGATGAGGAAGATGTTGCAGCTTATCTTCTGCGGGTGGATGAAGTTGTCAACGCCATAAGAGGGCTTGGAGAAAAGATTGAGGAACCTGTGATCGTCCAGAAGGTCTTAAGATCTTTACCATTAAGATTTGATGCTAAGGTGTCTGCCATCGAAGAAATGAAGGATCTTGACAAGCTAAGCATGGACGAACTACATGGAATACTGACGGCTTATGAAATGAGGACCGAGTCTAATAAACCAGCAAAGAAGGAAGCCGCATTCAAAGTCTCGAAGAAAAAGGCAATCAAGGAATCTGAAGCGAATGATGAATCAAACAGCGAAGAAGATGAAAAGGAAGCTTTATTCATTCGAAAGCTAAAGAAAGGATCTGGGAGATACAAAGATAAGTTACCATTTAAATGCTTTAACTGTGGTAAAATTGGTCATTTTGCAGCTAAATGCCCAGAGAAGGAAGATAGCGAAGATGAAGAAAGCAAGCCCAAGTTCAAAAGAGAATTCAGGCAAAGCAGAGGCAAGAAAAGATTTGAAAAGCAAAAGAAGAGTCTATATTCAAAAAGAGGTAGCAGCTCATCCGAAGAAAGCGGAATAAGTGATTCAGACAGTGATGATGAAGAAACATTGTTTATGGCTATAGAAGAAGGTTCATCAACCAACAAAGTTGATTTGAAAGGAATCGAGGACATAGAAGAAGAAGGTGAGGTAAACCTCGAAGAAGAACTCATTTGTGCGTTGGGTGAAATAAAAGCACTCAAAAAGAGGAATCAGAAGCAAAGACTTCAGCTCCAGAAATATGAAGAACAAAATCAATCTTTCGAAGCTAAGTTAGCCCAGAGTCTTGAAGAATCAAAGAATCTAATCATTGACCTGAAGACCCAGATTGAAGAAGCAAAGAGAATTGAGGAAGGGTTGAGAAGTCAGCTCAAGGTGAAACAAGAAGAATGTGAAAATCGTGAGTCAGAGATTGTTGCGATGAGAAAAGACTTAGAAAAGGTAAATACCAAACTAATGAACAACTTGAAATTTGAAAAGAGTACTAAGGTTCTAGATGAGATTCTAGAAAGTCAAAGATCACCATCCAACAAATCAGGACTCGGATATGAAGAAAAACTAGAGAAAGCTTCAAAATCCATTGAGCTTCCGGAGAAGAAAGGTTTAGAAAAGGCAAAAAGTTATGCAGAAATTCTAAATACGCCTACGAAGAATAAAAGCAGAAAGGAAGAGGAAACTACGAAGACCAGTTCCATCCACAAGGAAGGTGTTAAAGAGAACGACACCAAAAGACCATTTATTCCACGACATAGGAATATGAACAGGTTCGAAAGTTCCTTTCATGGTTATTGTTTTTATTGCAATATATATGGGCATAAAAAGATAGAGTGTAGAAAGCGAATGAGAGATAATGAAGCCTGGAACAAACCAAAATCTGCTCATAGAGTGTTGAATATGAACTATAATTCGTTTGCTCCACTATCCTATTATAACGAGGAAGCCATTATCTGCTACAAGTGCAATAATTATGGACATATAGCACGCTTTTGTAGAAGTGTGTTTGACTCGAGACAAGATCAAAAGACAAAGCCTTTAGATACAAAGAAAAGGGAGGCTACAAAATCCTGGACAAGGAAGCAGGAGGAAGATGGGCTAGACAAAGAAAAATCCATGCTCGTTCAAACAACTTTTCATGCTCGAGATGAAGGACAGCAGTGGTACATTGATAGCGGATGTTCAAGACATATGACTGGTGATAAAAGTAAGTTTCTCTCCTTAAAGAAAGTAAATGAAGGTACAGTAAAATTTGGTGATAATGCTACAGCGAAGATCGTTGGCAAAGGTACGCTGAGTTTGGATAATGGAAAAACAAAAACAAAGAATGTTTTGTATGTTGAAGGATTAAAACATAACCTCTTGAGTGTGAGTCAAATGTGTGATCAGGGACACACTCTTAAGTTCTATGCCGAAGGATGTGAAATAAGGAAAGCAGATACAGGAGAACTAATTGCAGATTGCCACCGAACTGCAAATAATCTATATATGCTCGGAGAAATAAAAGAAGAAAAATGTTGCCTAAGTCAAGTTGAGGAAAGTTGGCTATGGCATAGAAGGATGGGACATATAAATTTTGATAATCTTGTGAAGATAAGCAATAAGCAGGCCGTACGGGACATGCCTAAAATAACAAAGCCTTCGAGTACTCTATGCAAGCAGTGCCAGCTTGGGAAGCAGACCAGAACAAGATTCAAAACAAAGGAGTATTCATCCACCAAACCATTGGAGCTAATTCACACGGATTTGTGTGGACCTACCAGAACGAAAAGTATTCAAGGTGAGAGTTATTTTATGTTACTCATTGATGACTACACTAGAATGACATGGGTAGCATTTTTGAAAGAAAAATCTGAAGCATTTGGAAAGTTCAAAGCTTTCAAGGCATTAGTAGAAAATGAAACAGGGCTGAAGATAAAATGTCTAAGGTCAGATCGTGGAGGTGAATTCATGTCAAATGAATTTATTGAATATTGTGAAGACCATGGAATTAAAAGACAATACTCAGCTGCAAGAACTCCACAACAAAATGGAGTAGTAGAAAGGAAGAACATAACCGTTCAAGAGATGGCCCGAACAATGCTGAATGAATCTAAGCTATCAGATAGATTCTGGAAAGAAGCGGTAAGTACTGCCGTTTATATTTTGGATAGAGTGCAAATCAGAGTTAACCATGACAAAACTCCATATGAATTATGGAAAGGAAGACCAGCCTCGGTCAAATATTTTAAGGTATTTGGGAGCAGATGTTTCATTAAAAGAACCGAAGAGGACTTAGGCAAATTTGATTCAAGATCCGATGAAGGGATTTTTCTTGGGTACTCCACTAAAAGTAAAGCCTTCAGATGTTATAACAAGAGGTTGCGGACTATCATAGAAAGTGCAAGTGTCAGAGTGGATGAGGGTCTGGATCTAAAGACAAAAGAAAATTCAGAAGAGTCTTTAGAAATACCAAGTCTTGTGAAAGAAGAACAAGAGGAAGAAGAAGATATTGAAGAGTGGAGTAAATCAGAAAGGCAGGATACCAAGACGCCATCTCGCTTCGTTCAGAAAAATCATGATGAAAGTCAGATTATTGGAGAACTTGATACCGGGGTTCAAACCAGAAGAAGAATTACAAATGCTTCTGAGCAAGGGTATTTTTCTCTGCTATCTAAGGTAGAACCTAAGAACTTTTTAGAAGCAAGACATGATAAACATTGGTTGAAGGCGATGGAAGAAGAATTAGATCAAATTGAGAAAAATGAAACTTGGGAACTGGTTCCCAGACCAAAGAGTCAGAATGTGATTGGCACTAAGTGGGTATTTCGGAACAAACTAAATGAAGATGGTCAAGTCACTCGAAATAAGGCAAGATTGGTATGCAAAGGGTATGCTCAAGTGGAAGGTGTTGATTTTGAAGAGACTTTTGCTCCGGTTGCCAGACTAGAAGCAATCAGAATGTTCCTTGCTTTCGCAGTGTTTAAAAATTTCAAAGTCTACCAAATGGATGTCAAATCAGCCTTTTTAAATGGGAATTTAGAAGAGGAGGTTTACATAGAACAGCCTGAAGGGTTCCTATTATCAGAAAATGAAGATTATGTGTGTAGGTTGAAAAAGGCATTGTATGGATTAAAACAAGCCCCCAGAGCATGGTACTCAAGGCTTGATCAACATCTACAGGACCAAGGATTCAAGAGAGGACATGCTGACAGTAATCTTTACATCAAAACTGAAGATGAACACCAGTTAATTGTGGTTGTATATGTGGATGACATAATCTTTGGAGGAGACAATGAAGAAATGTCTAGAAAATTTGCAGAAGACATGCAAAAGGAATTTGAAATGTCTATGTTGGGTGAGTTATCCTTTTTCCTTGGATTGCAAATTTCTCAATCTAATAAAGGAATATTTATATCCCAAACCAAGTATGTGAAGGAAATGTTGAAAAAGTTTGGTATGGAGGAGTGTGCACCTGTCAGCACACCGATGATCACCGGAACCAAGTTAAGCAAAGATGATGAATCTCCAGATGTTGATCAATCTCTCTATAGATCAATGATTGGGAGTTTATTATATGTGACAGCATCCAGACCAGATATCATGCAAGCAGTGGGTATGGTGGCACGTTTTCAAGCAGGGCCGAAAGAAACACATGTGCAAGTTGTAAAACGCATATTCAGATATCTAAAGGGAACTATGGAATACGGGTTGTGGTATCCAAAAGGAAAAGATTTCACATTGACAGCTTATACAGATTCAGATTGGGCAGGATGTGTAGATGACAGAAAAAGTACAAGCGGAGGAGCATTTTTTCTTGGAAACAGCCTGGTATCTTGGCTAAGTAAGAAGCAAAATTTTGTATCCCTATCCACAGCAGAAGCAGAGTATATAGCAGCGGTACTATGTTGCACGCAAATTTTATGGATGAAGCAGACCTTGAAGGATATCAAAGTAGAGTATGATCATCCCATCTCCATATTATGTGATAATACCAGTGCAATAAGTATTTCAAAGAATCCGGTTATGCATTCCAGAACAAAGCACATTCCCATAAGATATCACTTCTTAAGAGAGCAGGTGGCAGAGAAACAGGTAAAGTTGGAGTATGTCGCTACATCCGAACAGATAGCAGATATTTTCACTAAGCCACTTCCAAAGGAGACATTTGAATATCTACGGCATAAGCTGGGAGTAATTTCTTTTACATCTTTACATTGAAGAGTCAAGGGTAGCACTGGTTAAGGGGGAGCTAAAACTTTGCAAATTTTTCAGCTCCTAGGATGACCCTTTGCCATTGATGTCAAAGGGGGAGAATGGTAGTAAGGGGGAGCTACGGCAAGAGGAAGCTGCAGAAGAGGAGATTATTTTTTTTGGGGTTGCCATCAATGACAAAGGGGGAGATTGTTGGAAATATTGTCATTGATGTCAAAAGAGGTGTTGAACTGGTAAACGGAAATCTGTCAGAAAGTAACAGAATTATTGATGGAAATGGTAGAAAGTAACGGAAATAACCAGCAGTATAGAAGGGTAGAAAACGAAAGTTTAAATACATGAAAAGAAGCGTTTTTGCATGAGGATTATCATGGTATAAGCGAGATATACACAGCTATACATAAGAGAGAGATATCCGCATTTTAAGGTGTTCATATGCAATGTTTTATGGTGAAAAAGAAGATTTAATGATGGCTGGCAGCGATTTAATGATAACAGTGATTTGTCTAAGGAGGGGCAGCGCTCCTATCAAGTGGTTAATTGCATTGATTAATGTGCATTTAATAATTATGGGCTGCATTAATTATTTTTTGGTTTTAGCCGACTAATGCACTTAATTAAGTTGTGTTAATGGAAAGGTTGTGTCGGTTGGAACGATGTGTCTTTTCGAAAAGGTACGAAAGGCTATATAAGAAGATTCATATGAGACTTATTAAGCATGGATTCAAGTTGAATATCTTAAGGAAAAAGAAGAAGAAGAGGAAGCGTAAGGGCAGAATTTTAGAACAGCAAATCTGAAAGTAAGAAGAAGAATTTTCCATTATTCGTTGAGGAAGCAACAAGTTCAAAAGTGGAAAGCAAATTTTGTAAGGAAGGTTGGTGCCTTCATATTCGAAGAGATCGGTGTCTCTTGCTGAGTTGGTGCTTAGCAAAAGGGGTGGGTGCTCCTGTAGGTTGGTGCCTACAAAACTGTAATTTGGGGATTGGTGTCTCCAGTAGGTTGGTGCCTACAAATTTTTGAGAAATATATATAAAGAAAGAAGTTTCTCCGTGGTTTTCTCCCGAAAGGGTTTCCACGTATATCTGTGTCTACTTGCATTAAGTTTTGTGTTCTTTGATTGATTTGATATATTCACATTGCTCGTGATTATAGATCTAAGTTCAAGTATTAAAGTTTGAAATAATTTCATAATATTGATTCACCCCCCCCTCTCAGTATTATCTTGTGCTCAACATGTTCTCCTCGTGAAATCATCAATAAAAGTTAATACATATTTGCAACCAGAAAAAGAACGAGAAGGAAGATTCATCAAATCACTATGTACCAACTCGAGAGGAGCCTTAGCTCTCTTAACTAATCCTTCGGGAAATGGATCCTAATGTTGTTTACCTAACATACAACCTAGACAAACACCATCAATGGAACAAATTTTAGGAAGTCCAGTTACCATGACTATTTGAGAAGATAGCTGCTGCAGATATCTGTAATTTAGATGGCCGAATCTCTCATGCCACAACTTGCTAACAGAATCTGAGTGAGCAATAAGAGAAAATCCTGTAGAAGTCTCTGAACTTGTTAAAGAAATACAATCTAGAATTTGTATCCACAACACCTATAGCTACAATATCATTAGGATCATACAATTCTCTTATTACAACTTTATCACGTGAGAATTCAACAGTCTTTCCTTTCCCTGAATTACAGATTTGATAAACGGACAACAACTTGTTAGAAATCTGCGGGGGAACATGTAGAACATCATGCATTGAACCATTTGGCATGTTAACAATCCCTGCACCCATTACTTTTAATGAAGTAGAAGTGCCCACCATAATCTAAGAAACCTTGCAAGGAGAAACTGAACTTAGGAAATTATCTGAATGTGTGATGTGATGTGTGGCTCTGATACCATCCAATGGAGTGAAGGCCCGAGCAGGAACTCAGAAATCTTATGTTGTTTCAACATCTTTTCAAGTGCTTCAATTCTCACAAAACACCGTGATTTTGAATGGTTTGTTTTGCTACAGAAAGGACAAGGTTAATACACCTTTCTCTTGACATTCTTTTTCCCTTTTCCAGGACTAGAAGGTATAGGACTTCAGAACTTTTATCAGTGGCAGTAGAAGAGGGATTAGAAGATTCTGAAATCTTAGGTCCTGGCTTCCACTTAGGTTTCCCTTTAACCTTAGGAGAATTGGCTAAAAGTGCCTTGTTTGAGGTTAGAAAGGCATCAAGTGCCATTAACTTAGTTTGTTCACGAGATAAGCTCTCCCAAAACACCTCAAATGTTGGCAATTTAAATGCATCCCCTAGAGCATTCATAGTTGAAAAGAAAGTAGAAGTGAACACAGAAAATGGACCTTTCAATTTTGACAGAATCAACAAAATGCATTCAGGATCCTTTTTTTCTTTACCACCATCATTTAATTTACTTCTGAGTTCTTTGAATTTAGTCAAGAAATCTTCTATGAGAGGAAAATCAAAAGGTGACAAAGTTGTAAACTCCATTTCCAATTGTAGTAACTTGAACTCATTAATTTTACCAAATAATTTTTCAAAAATGTCCCATACCTCTTTAGGAGATTTGGCAGCTGAAATATGAAACTGAAGGGCTATCCGCTACATTGAGCGAAATAAGTCCTAGGGCCTCATCTTGCTTGCATGCGTAACCGTACTTGTCCTCACTGGTAAAGGCAGACATTGAATCTTGAAAAACGTGCCACATACCACGGGATTTGAGCAACTGTTCCATTTTTGGCTTCCAAACATGATAGTTGGATGAATTTAATGGTTCAAATAGGCGTAGATCCATGATGTTTGCGGGCACAGACGAAGAAAGCAAACTTCTTGACATGGCGGAAAATGACCAATTCTCCCCCAAAAATGGTACTTTCCTTGGATGGTACTAAAAATTGAACCAATAAAACGGGGTCGAAAAAACATGCACTTTTGCAAAAAAAAGGGCACTTGATTACGAGTTACCGGGCAAAAGTTATTAAGCTTTCAAATTCCCATAAAATAGGCCAATTTTAATTAAAAAGGACCCACTGATTAAAAAATCAAATAAAACAGAGGCAAAGGTGGTCGTGTGACCACTTGTTGGAATCGGGAGAAAATGTAGATTCTAATACCTTCTATTTATAAACAGCCCTAAAAATAAATATTAATTTGACCCAAAACAGGATTATTAACCTTAAAAAAATTATTTAAGCAAAACTATAGAAAAAATAATTTTTTCAAAAACTATAGTTTTACAAAAAAAAATTTAATTGACCAATTAGAATTGGTTGTGTATGCAGCAAATTAATTAAATAAATAAACTCACAGCTCATGTAAAATAAATGTGGAGCTGATCCAAAACTGTGTGAACTCCAACAAAGAGATAGAGACGCTAAGCCTCACAGTTCAATGCACAGCAAAAAAGATGGAGCTGTGAGAAATCTGCTCCTAAAAATGTCTAAATGCCAAGCAAAAACCTTCACTCTCCAGCAACAAAATTGCACAGACAATGCTAAGACTAGGTAACATGCAATAACCATCAAACTCTGATACCATAAAGGAGAGCACAACCGGATCTTAACATGAAAACAAAGTACGCAACTTTAAAATAATTATGCAATTTGCAGAGAAAAAACCAAATGAAAATATCATTCAAACTTATGTATTTCACGTTCGTGAACACACAATTATATAGTGTTTACAAAGCTAATCCTCAACCAAAAAATAGGGAGGAAACACTAAAACAAGGAGATAATCACATCTCCATAAATCAAGGAGTGGATGCAACAACTCAAACAACTCCAAGAAGCTACAAGAAGAAACAATATTCCATAAACTAATTAAAAAATAATTATAACTTATGCTCTCAAATGAGCTTATTAAAGGTGCAAAATATCTAGTTCACAAAGACAAGTGTGAATGCGTTTACACCAACAAGAAGTAGGGCTGCGAGTAATGAAAGAATCCATCATGCATGTGGGAGAGGAAGAAATCATGGAGCTTGAGCCCATGAAGGATGCAGATTCAACCCTCACTCCCCTTATTGTTCCAGAAAGTCATCATTATGAGGCAATTATTGATCATTGTTTGACTAATACTGATAGTATTTCCGCATTTCATGAATCCACGGTGGATAAGAAAGGTTGTGAGCAAGAAGGAAAAGTGAAAGGAATAGGTGAAACTCATTTTTCCAAGATACATGGTAGTAATCAGGTTTTTGATCTGTCTATAACAGTGAACAATAGAGAGCCAAAAGGGGGAAAGTTGATACATAAACCAAGAGAGGAAGGGGAGATCATGAAGCACAAATTGGAAGGTATAAACCCTTTGATCTTTCATGATGATCCTATGATTTCTAATGATGGAATGTTACAAGAAGATAAAGTAGAAAAATCTGATTTACAAGATGATGAAGAGAGGTTGAAGGGTGAAGGTCAATTGTCAAAGGACGACTGGAGGTATGAACATAATTCAGATTTGTTAATTCCTACCATGCTATTTCCGAAGCACATCACGACAAATAGGAAGCCTTCATGATGATACGGGTAATGGCACATCAGATTTGCATAGGGTCCACGGACCAAGACTTTTGGGTGACCTTGTTGAGGGTCATGTGGTTGAAGAGGGTGTTTTTCCGCATGATTACAATCACTTTCAGATCGCTGGAAATTTCAGAACAACAGCGTATGGTAAGCCATGTGATGTTTCATTGGATCATGACAAGATTCTATGGCATCATTATTTATCATTGCCATGCCTGGGTGATCATAACTTTGCTAATGAGGAGCAAGGATTGGAAAAGACTCTTTGCCAAGGACTTATTTTACATCTTCCAAGCAATGAAGTGATTTTTTATGGCAGCCCAAGGTATGATGTAAATCAAATTTTATCTCCTTTTATACTGCTGCCATACTTGTGCCATTATGGGAAATTTGTTGTTAAGGATCACATGTCATGTTTTGGTGATGATGGCATATGGCATTTAGATATTTCCTTGCAAGGGTATGTGGTTCATGTTGATCCCTTGAATTGCAAGGAAGAGGAAGCCCTTGATATTGTTACTCCATGCACATGGTTAGAAAGAAATTCAATGGAGGATTGTTTTGAAATCATTATGTATGCTAACAAGGTTATGACGGATTCTACCCTCCATGAACAAGGCTTCACGGTCAAGGCAACAAATGGTTACTCTATGCCATGCACAAAGAAATGTTCCCAACCCCATGTTACATTGGAACAATATGAGGTATGTGCTGATTTCTATTTTAACATAGCTGATATGAAGATTGTGCTTGGAATCCAATGGTTGCATTCATTGGGAGAACTCACTTCCGATTATCAAAGCATGGAAATAAGCCTCTCAGACAAGGGAAAGAAGGTTATATTACAAGGTATGCTTCCAAAAACACCTCAAGTTAAGTATTTGGTTGAAGATACCTTGCCATGGGAATCACCATTTTGCTCTTTATCTAAAATAACAGTTGATTGGAAACCTTTAATTACAACGGAATATGAGTTTGCTAATGTTGTTTTGGAGAAAGAAATTAGAGATGAAAGGTACAAAAAATATGGATGGGGTCATTCTCCACAAGGTTAGAGTCTATTTGGGTCCCAAATCAAGGATGAAGAACAAGATCTTGAGGGTTGTTCATGATGCTCCTTTGGCGGATTATCCAGGCTATCACACGAGACATAAAAAGGGTGAAGATAAAGATTTCAGTTTTGAATTTTCTCTTTACTTATGGAAGGAAAATTCTAGCGTGATATGTTTAAGGCAACATAAGCATGATGGGAATTCTAACTTTTTTCTCTATGAATTGTTAACCCGTGATTCCATGGGAGAACCAAAGGAAGTATGGGAAGAAGTAAGCAATTATGATAAACTTACAGCTGTTCACATGGCCACCAAAGGGGAGAATGATGGTTCTATTTTTCAGTTTTATGACCCCATGATGAGGTATGGATTTTGTTTTGACTACCTTGTTTTCATTTCTACTGAGTCACAATGTTTGTGGGTATCAACAGCTCCAAATTTTAGAAGAACTTGCCCTCAAAATTCACATGGAGTTTGGGTTCCACTTGAAAAATGATGAAATTAGAATTCATGGGAATGCTAAGAAGGCTGATTTTCTCGAGTTTAAGGCCAAGATAACTGCTGATTTTAATTGTAGGTCTGTTGTTCCTAATGTTTCATCATATGTAAATCAAATTTCAGTTCCTACATTACTCATGAAGTTGTCTTTCTTTGTGAGATTTCAGTTTGGTAGTTGTTATGCCATGATTGTAGGACTGAATTTGAAAAAATCAGATTTGGGGGGGCTGCCATTAACAGCCATGAGCCGCAGTATGTTTCCATTTTTTGAGAGCACTCCGTCATGGAAAGTTGAGAGAAGAAGATCTCAGCTGAAAGGAGAAACAAAACAGATTATGATGTGTTATTTTCAGACTTGAACATTCTGATTTTTGAAAGAAAAATGCATGATTACAATTGTTTTTGGGACAACATTACTAAAGTGTTGGGAAGCAATAATTTGGATGGAAATTATGAGGTGGGGTCAAGCAACGGAAGAGAGATAGCCATCATGTCTCTAAGGCATGACAAGGGGAATTTAAAAGTGTTGTTAAACACTCATTAATTTTTTTATATGTTTGCTTCTTGTGTACGTACAACAAAGAAGAAGCAGTTGAGATTTATTTGGGATCCGGGCACTTGCAATTGCTTGAGGACAAGCAATTTTGGGAAGGGATGACTGTAATATCCCTTTTTTCCCACTTAAGGACCTGATTTTGGACTTCTTGCCATCCCCTTTTCCATGGAAACGAAGTAGAAGAGTTGGTCAAAAGAATTGAGCTTCCTTTGCATTCATTTTCTAATTTTTAATATTTTCTTTTAGTGTACTCTTCTATTTAGCAGGTTGGTTGGGTTTGGAGCTTTAATGAAGCCAATTAAAGATTAAAAAGAACATTGTATGGGTCGACCTTGTCCTTTTGGGGCTTTGGTGCCAAAGAGAGAGATATAAAGGAAGGTTGGAGAGCTCATTTCCATCATCTATCATTGGCGCATTTTCTCTATTTGGACTTGTGTGCTAGTAGCTCATTGCTCTTCCACTCTTGGGTGGAAATCCAAGTGTGTGACATCTTCTTAGAAGGATGGAAACCCTTCTAGTGGTTGCTTGGGGGACAGAAACCCTCCTTGTTGGCTTGAAGACATATTTCAGATTTGAGGAGAAAGAAGACATAATCATATTTTTATAGGCATTGTTGAGCCTCTCCCTTGTGGAGCGACTTGCATTGGTGAAGGGTTTGGTGCCATCTAGGGCACGACAATCTGATTTGAGTTCATATTTGTCTTCCTCATAATTTATAAAGCCGGAATCTACTATTTGTTGTTAAGTTTGGGGTTTCAAAACCCTCCTTTCATAGTTATTTTGGAGTTGTACTTCTACTGGTTATATTTAAATTTTCAGCTAAGCATTAGCATGTTTTTGGGGCTGAAAACAATTCAAAAATATCTCCAAAAGGTTTATAAAAATTGTGGATGCATTTATCAGAATATAAGACTTATTTATGAGGATGTTATTAGTTATTTAACTACGAGTTGGTTTTAAGTGGTTGTAACTATATCAACCGTTTTGTAAATACATCATTCATAATAAATAGACGGACACAATCTCAAATGTGTGCATTCCAGTTTCTCTTCATTCCATCTTTGTACATTCTACTCTTTCCTTTTTCTTTCTCTTTCCGCATATTCTAACATTAGTATCAGAGTGTGGTAAGTAAGGAGAAAGAGAAGGAGGTCACCATTTTTGTTAGTGTTACAGTCATATTACAGTTCACAAAAAGGCTGATTATATACACAAACGTGAATCACAAAAGGATAGAAAAAGTGGCTGTGAATACCAACTAGGGCACGGGACAATTATTGTCACAGAGTTTGCAAGGAAATCAACGGAAATCACAAGAAGATTTTCAAGGGACATCATTTAGGTCTTCTTCAAAGGCTACAACATAAAGTCACGCTGCAAACAAACACAGTTGTGGAAGGGCACGTTTTCAAGCCATTACAGTCAAACTAACAGCGTTGCAACCAGACGCGAATATAGTCACGATTTTCGAGTATGAAATAACCACAAAACCAAAACAAATACATTCATCGCAATTTCTAAAGGCTACACGTTGACAAGTACAACATTTGTGAATTTCTAGGGCACAAAATTCTGCAGTCGTATAAGAGCATTAATCGAGTCGTAGGGCAGAGGAACTGGTATTTTATTTATCTTGGTAAATACGCATTAGTATTTATTTTTATTTATGAAAATTCTAGTAGAAAGATATTTTGGTCTATCTTTTCATACATGGAAAGTGAAAATACAAATGCAACTTATGAATAAAAATTTGTGGGATTGTCATGTTCGAGCCAATGATGTGCTCACGGATAAAAACATATCAAATACAACCAATATAGCCATGGTTGAAGACCCACCAAATGCAGAAGGTAGTGAAGTCAATGACGAATACACAATATAAAATTGCTCTAAACTTTGAAGGCAAGAAAGGATACAAGGTAAATGAAGCTCGGTATGGATGGTTGCTCAGATAGTTCGAGAGACTGTGGATCTTGGGAATTATACCCTCACGAGGGTCATAAGACAACTTGATGGAGCTTTTGGATGGCTCAATATGGATGGTTGTCCAATAATTCTGAAGACCTATGATTTAGGAGTTCAGGGAGGTGGAATCCGGGAACTCGGGAATTCAGCTCGGTAGCTACACTTCTACGAAGGTCACAAGGCAACTTGATGGAGCCCTACCTAGTCATAGTATTGCTTTCAAAGTGAAAGCCTCTGAAGATTATGTAATTCTGTTTTGTTAGAATGTTTTTTTTTTCTTTATGTAGAATAAGCCTTAAGAGGGGGTATGAGAATATAAGATTTAAATTTTATTAAAAGTATGTTATTATTAATTTAACTACAAGTTGGTCGTAACTGGTTGTAACTATATGAACCGTTTTGTAACTACATCATTCATAATAAATAAACAGACACACAATCTCAAATGTGTGCATTCCGGTTTCTCTTCATTCCATCTTTGTACATTCTATTCTTTCTTTTTTCTTTCTCTTTCAGCATATTCTAACAGCATTGTTGATTGATATTTTGGTGAAATTGTGAGCTATTTATAATGTTGTTCCAAAAATTTGATCATTGTCCAAAATTTGGGTTTATTTTCAGTCTGCTGATTTAGAAATCCGATTTGATATCTTTAGGATTTGTGCTAATTTCCTAATTTTCAGTTTCAGCCCTTAAACGGGATATTTCTTGACTTCAAAAATTTTAAAGCATTAGTAGAAAATGAAACTGGGTTGAAAACTAAGTGCTTGAGATCAGATAGAGGAGGAGAATTTCTTTCAGACCAATTCGGAGAATTTTGAGAGGAACATGGAATAAGAAGACAGCTCACAATTGCACAAAGTCCGCAACAAAATGGAGTTACTGAAAGAAAGAACCGAACAATTCAGGAGATGGCAAGGACTATGTTGAATGAGTCCAAATTATCAAATAGGTTTTGGGGAGAAGCAATTAAGACAACAGTCTACATCCTTAATAGAGGACAAATCAGAGTAAACAATACCAAAACACCTTATGAACTATGAAAGGGTAGACCAGCTACCGTTAAATACTTTAGGGTGTTCGGAAGAAAATGTTATACGAAAAGAAATGATGAAGATTTGAGAAAGTTTGACTCTAGATCTGATGAAGGTATTTTTCTTGGATACCCCTCAATAAGTAAAGCTTACAAATTCTATAATAAAAGACTTCAAAAGATTGTGGAAAGTGCTGATGTAAGAGTGAATGAGTTCAGAAAACATAAGGTGACCACACAAGTAAGTGATTACTCAGAAGAATCAAACCAAAATGAAGTCGAAGAAGAAATTGAAGAAAAGGAATGGGAAGATACTAAGGCACCATCGAGATTTGTTTAGAAGAATCATGGAGAAAAATTGATTCTCGTTGATAAAGATGTTGGGGTGCAAACTCGACGCAGGATAGTAAGTACATCTGAGCGAGTCAATTTCTCTTTGTTATCAAAAATAGAGCCTAAAAATGTTGTAGAAGCTAGTAAAGATGAACATTGGGTTAACGCCATGGAGGAAGAATTGAATCAAATACAAAAATGAATGAAACTTGGGAACTTGTTCCAAGACCAAAGGACAAAAATGTGATTGGCATCAAATGGGTCTTTAGAAATAAGCTGAATGAAGATGAGGAAGTAACCAGAAACAAGACAAGCTTAGTATGCTCGAGTAGAAGGTATTGATTTTGAAGAAACCTTTGCTCTTGTTGCTCGATTAGAAGCCATTATAATGTTTTTGGCATATGCTAGTTGTAAGAATTTTAAGGTTTTTCAAGTGGATGTCAAATCTACGTTTCTAAATGGAAAATTAGAGGAAGAAGTTTACATTGAGTAGCCGGAAGGTTTTCTATTGTTAGAAAACAAGGATTTTGTGTGCAAATTGAAAAACGCGTTGTATGGACTAAAACAAGCCCCCTGAGCATGGTACTCAAGACTTGACACATATCTTCTTCAACAAGGGTTCAAAAGAGGAGTAGCAAACAGTAATCTCTACATTAAGACAAAATCTATTCATCAATTGATTGTTGTTATGTATGTAGATGATATTATTTTTGAAGAAGATGATAGAAAAATGTACCGAGAGTTTGCCAAAGATATGCAAAATGAGTTTGATATGTCAATGCTAGGAGTATTGTCATTTTTCCTTGGTTTACAAATTTCTCATTATGAAAAGGGAATATTTATCTCTCAAACTAAGTATGTAAAGGAGATGTTAAAGAAGTTTGAAATGGAAGATTGCAAACCAGTCAGCACACCTATGCTTACAGGATGCAAGTTGAGTAAGGATGATAGTCTCCCGAGGCAAATCGGACTCTATACAGGTCAATGATTTGCAGCTTATTGTACACAACAGCCTCTAGGCCAAATATTATGCAAGCAATTCATTTAGTTGCACATTTCCAAGCAGCCCCAAAAGAAACAAATCTGCAAGCGGTTAAGAGAATATTTAGATATCTAGAAGGCACTTTAGATTATGGTTTGTGGTACCCAAGAGGTGCATATTTCACCTTAACAACATATACAGATGTAGACTGGGTAGGTGACATCGATGATAGGAAAAGCACAAGCAGAGCATTTTTCCTTGTTGAAAATTTAGTGTCTTGGTTGAGCAAAAAACAGCCTTTTGTTTCCTTGTCCACAGCGGAGGCAAAATACATAACAATTTCGTGTTGCACACAAGTTCTATGGATGTAGCAAACTCTACAAGATCTTAAGGTAGAAAATGATGATCCCATTTCTATATTTTGTGATAATACTAGTGCAATTAACATTTCGAAGAATCCGGTTATGCAGTTTAGAACTAAGCATATTCCGATCAAATAGCATTACTTGAGAGAGCAAGTAGCTGAAGAGAATGTTAAGTTGGAATACGTTGCCCCCAGAGGAGCAGATAGCGGACATTTTCACAAAGCCCCTCTCAAAAGGGACTTTTGAGTACCTTAGGCACAAGTTGGTTGTGATACCCTTTTCATCGAGTCACTAAAGTCTCAAGGAGTAGCATCGGTTCAAGGGGAGCACTATGGACAACCCTTTGCCATTGATGTCAACGGGGGAGTAGTACAGCAAGAGGGAGATGTACAGAAAGGGAGAGTATTATGTTATAAAGATGATTATTTCTTTGTAGGATTACCATCAATGACAAAGGGAGAGATTGTTGGAGATATTGTCATTGATGTCAAAGGAGTCATTGATGTCAACGGAGAATACACAATGATCAAAAGAAAAATAATAGTGATCAGATTGATGTGTTACAGTGATCAAATTTAATAACAGTAAATGTAATAATTGTATACCAAAATGTGCAGCGAATTCATGAAGGGACAACATTATTTAATGGGTCAGCCGACCTCCATTAAGGTTAAATGATTTGTTTTATGTGGTTGATCTCCATTGAAGAAGGCTGGCCCTATTGGGTGAAGAGTCATGACCATTCGAAAGGGCATTTTTGGGCTATAAAAGGAAGATTTGTTGGATGGAGGAAGGGCAGATTTTGAGCGAATAGCATTTGGAAGAAGAGCATAATTTTATCACTGTGAAATAAGAGTTATATCTTGAGAAGACGAGCAGATTTGTGAAGAGGAAATAAAAGTCTCCATCATTCGTTGAAACAACACTACAAAGGTGGTATCGTCATCGGTTTGGAGGTTGGTGCCTCATAAAACGAAGAGATTGGTGTCTCTTGCTGAGTTGGTGCTCGGCAAAAAAGATTGGTATCTAAATTGCTAAGTTGGTGTTTGGCATTGGGGATCGGTGTCTCTAGTGGGTTGGTGCCTACACAAATTGTAAAAGAGTTATATATATTTATATATATATAAGAAAATATTTTTCCATGGTTTTCCCCGAAAGAGTTCCCCCTTAAATATTGTGTTCCTTTTGTGTTGCATAATTTTTAGATCTTGTGAGATTGTTGTTGTTCTAACTATTAAAGTTTTGAATTATTAAAAGCTTATCTTATATTTTGATTCAACCCCCCTCTTAGTATAAGTGCGTGTTTAACAGAGGTTGGCTTGTGACCCACTAGATGTCTTGCCTGCATATGTACCACACATATGACAAATTGGGAAGTGTTGATCTCCAACTCAAGTGGTTGTAGTAAGTTAAGAAGTGCAAGCACTAGAGCAAAGCAAGGAGATGACATAGGAAATTTGAATGCTTGGGGTGGGAAAATGTCAAGATTATCTATGATAGGTTCCCAAATGATACTGAGTCAAAATTTATGCAAATTGACTTGTTTACTTGTAGGTCTAACAGAGAGAACTAATAGTAGTGAATTTATACACTTCAATATCCTAGTGCAATCACTTGGTCTTATGAAATCCATCAACAAATAGACTTGCAACCATATCAATAAGGGGTCTAGGTATCAAATTGCAACAATCAAGTGGAGTGACATCACAATCAAGTATCCTAGAATGGTTCAATCAGCAACGTAACAGAACACAAGCAAGGGACAAGCATGGAATGTCCCTCCTGCTCGATCCATCCCAAGTGGCATGGGTATGGAAGTGTTGTAGGGGGAAACTAAAGATCACCCACCAAATTCTGTGAAACCAAATTTCTTTTGGCTGCCATTATGAAGGATACGCTCCAATAATATGTCTTTATAATGTCCCCTTTTTTTAAATCAATTCTGGAGAAGACTCTTATATTTTTATTTCCCGTGGGCTAATAGGATTGAAAATGAGGAAAATGAATTAATAATTTAACATTAAGTGCTAAAATAATTATATTATATGCACTCGCGTTTTATTAATAATTTAAAAGTGGCTTTATGACGGAAAAAGTAAAAAGAAATATTAAAGCACCACTTAAGTGAAATAAACTAAGAAATTACTTTATTTTTATTTCTTTTAATTGTCAAAGAGGGGCGCCTAACTTGGGACCTTCATTTTTGAGTTTTGTGCCACCCAAAAACTATAAAGGAGGTCGCTTGGGGATAAAATGGGGATTATTACTATTACAACATTTTTTAATTTGGAGAGCTAGAGCTTGTGCTTTCATCTTCAGCTATTGAGGACAAAATCCCTCATTGGCAAGTTGTTGAGGACGAAAACCCTCATTCGCATTCAGATTTTTGGGACGAAAAACCCTCAATTTCTCCTTGGTGGTCTCATACGAAGGTCACACCTGAGCTTCAATTTAGTCAATCAAAGTTACGACACGGATCCTAGGTTCTTTTCAGTGGTGGTACAGCTAGCGCACACAAAAAAATCAAATTTTTAGTCTTATCTCAGATGGGACAGCCAACATTCAAAGGGAGCAGCATTAGAGGGTGCTACAATAGTGTTTATCAGAGTTTTTGGGCCAGTTGGAGCTGGGCAAAACCCTAAGGAGGTGGAACGAACCCCTTTGGGGCTGTTGCAGCAACGTTTGGGAAGTGCAATTGGTGGTAGGGCTAGTCTAAGGCCCTAATCTACCCTAGGGAAGAACTTACAACCTCTCTTTCTTCCACTTTGACATCATATGGTCAAATGTTTGTATTCCCTGTTTATAGTTCTGAAATAAATTGTAATAAATTCCTCCTCTGGTTGGAAAAATTATCTTCTTTCATTTTCATGTTCCTAGAGGGTTTATGAGTGATTTGCCCTTGTGGGCATCCTTATTTTGATGAATTTTGATAAATAAAGGAAGGACCCAGATTGTTGTAATTTTTGTTAAGCGTTTTGAATAAAAAATCAAATTGTTGTCATACTTTTGGATAACGGTTTGTAGGAAAACCCATATTTCTTTAATTTATGTCCTAAGGGGACATTTCAGCGGTATCAGGGCAGGTTATCTTGCCAGTCTGTTGGGAAGAATTAATGTTTTGTAGATATTATCCGATGCATAGCCTGTGAATCATAGAATTAATGAGTAAAGATGATTTGAGAACAAAGCTTTGTAAAGCAGGGAAGAAACTTGAGCATCCGCCTCATTCAAAAAATGTTCTACTTAGTATTTTGGAGGAAGTGGCAAACTATTTGTCCATGATAAGACAATTAGATTCTGAGTCTATGTTTTGGGCAATGAATCCATCGGTGATTCATTTGGCTACGCCCAAGCTTTTGAGACACCTAGATTCAAATGTGAGACTTGTAGATATCACTTGTATTAGTAAAATTAAAAATATAACAGTTCCTCGACAACCATACGACGACACCATGAGGGGAATATTTTAGTTGAAGGTGGAAAGTTTTCAAGGTTTGGATAAAATCAAAAGCCCTTCTTTGAAAATAAGGTCATGATTTTAGAAATTGTTGCAAAAATCAGATCTTGTGTTCTAATGTTAGATCTTGTTCAAATGTTTGAACTATTATTTGCTACTCTTTATAACAATAATGCAGAAAATATTCTTTGATAATAAGGTCATGATTTCAGAAATTGTTGCTAAAATCAGATCTTGTGTTCTAATGTTAGATCTTGAATTTGATCTTACTCTTCAAATGTTTGAACTATTATTTGCTACTCTTTATAAGAATCATGCAGAAAATATTCTTGCATCAATGCAAACAATTATGTCATTGATTTTGAATAAGAATAATGATATTTTCCAGCCGCTCCTAACTGTCTTATTGACTAATGTAAGAAAGGATATGTGGGTGGTTTCATCGGCAACGAGTGACTATAAGTGTGGTTGATCAATGCGAAGAAAAGTTGAAACCATGCCTAACAACAGAAATGATAGCTAAACTAAATAAAAACTCTCAGCAAGATGGCAATAAAGAACCTTGGGGGCCAAACCACAGTTATCTAGGCAAAGGACATGAAGAAGTGTTGCTGGATGAAGAACCAGAAAAAGTGTTAGATATATCAAAACCTCAAAAGGTCAAGGAAAAGAGACTATCACTTGTTCCAAACCAAGAAGCTCCTATCACTCCTCTAAAGATTGAGTCATTACCTTATGAGATGGATTTTCATGACAACTATGGAAAGGCACTTGAAAAGAATAGTGGTGGTGATGAAATGTAATCATAAGCTTCTACTTCAGCCAAAGGAGGTAAGCATCTTGATTACAACCCAAGGTATGATGGTCATATTCCATATTCATTGCTCCATACTATATCATTACAAAAAAATTGTCAAGAGGGTAAACACACTTATAATTTCAGCTCAAGATGTGGTAATAACAGCAATGAACTATTCCAGTTTTGTCATCATTCTAGGAAAAGTAAAGGTGTGAAGATAGATCCTTCGACTCAAAAATGTTTGTGCATAATAGTGTGGGATCCCGGTGATAGATTGAGATCTATAAAGGGTAGAGTTTCTAATTTCAGTAGCATTATTGCTGATGATTTTATCATCCCATACAAATGGATAAGAGAGAAGTCTGAATTGACCTTAGCTGAGCATAAGGAAGATATTGGAAATAAAAATTGGATTCAGTGGTTGGGGCACATGGATCAAATGCAAGGAATCAAAGCAAGCAACCAGGGAACAATTCAGAATTCAGATAGGTCGGCAGCATTCCCTTCTTACATTGGTAATAATTCAGTTGCTTGTCTACCATTCAAAATTGGCATGATATCCTCCATATGTAATGAGTTGTATTTGTGTGGAAGTAATATCACATTAAAGAAAGGACTGCTTAATAGCATCAACAAAGATAAAGGCTTTATTGAGATCAATATCACTATTTCTAGCGAATTCTTCATCTCTTGCATTTGGGCAGAAAAGAGGTTCACGAGGAATCATATAGAATGTGTTGTACATTCTAACAAAGTTGTTAAGGATCATCTCATAGATTGCTCCTCGAAGCTAAGTTCTACAATTGAAGACAATTTGACTCAGCAAGACTCAACGAATATTCAAGAATATTCGACAACTTAAAAAATACTCAAACTTCTTTAAAAATCATAAATTTTATGTAAAATATAGCTACAAAATGTATCAAATGAGCCTATAAAATGTTGGAGAAGTGTTTTCTATTAGATTTGAATACAAATACAATACAAAATCACATCATCATGCGAATACAACAGCCGGTTGATAAGTGTTGTGAATTTATGATGATTGTCATTGAAAATTATCATCATAAATTTCATATCTATGCAATTTACAATATACAATAAGTTACATTTTCCTCTTCCCCGTTCTAGATTAATATTGGGGAGAGGGTCACCCATTTTGACAAATGGATGGGGGTGGGAATGGATTCACCAAAAGAAGGTGAGTCATTACTTATTTCAATTGAAAATAATTGAGGGAGTTAAATCTTTATTACTCCTATTTCAGGTCTTATACATGCCGCTACTATGGTAGCAGCAAGAATTTTTCTTGTAACTCCTCTACTAGTCCCCACACTCAGTAGCGTCTCCTCGTTCCTCCTAGAAGGTTGTGATTCCAGCTCCAACCTAATAGTAGATGGTGGTGGCTCCTCTGCTGCATGTTCGAGATGACCTCCAAAGATGTCATCCAATCCAATATCTCCTGCAAGTGCTTCTCCCTCCATAGCTTCCCTCTCGAAAGAAGCAATATCATCCTTTGTGAACGTAGGGATTTCCTCTTCTTGCCCAGTGAACTCACTGTATGGATTTATCTCATCCAAATCAATAAGCTCCTGCGATGTGGCCTTCACTTTTCTTGTGTGAAGCCGGATATTGTACTGGACAAAAACCAAATGTGAATGAAAATGAAGTGCTTTGATGCCTTTAAAAGAAAAAACGAGTATATTTTAGGCGTTTTTGGCGTGTTTTTTGCATGTTCCGAGTTTTTTCCGCATATGGTGAGTATTGTACACGGACTCACCAAATATTGGCGAATATTCGCAGAATATTCTCGATGAATATATTCAGTTTTTTCCTGACGAGTACACGCTGAGTATGCAAACTATGGTTTAGCCTTTGTCTAGCAAGGTATGGTAAAACCATCAGCTACAATGTTGTTGAAACCTATTACATCATTTGTCTCCAAACCTCTCCTATTCACCAATCCTTCATTTATAAAAGTGTGGGTTGCCCCAGTATCAATCATCACTATAATGTTTTGCCCAATAAGGACTCCACTAACTCTAAAGCGTTGATATTGTAGAATACCTGTAAGTGTGGCAAGAGTGCTTCTTACAACCTCTTGTTATTCTAAATCTTCATCTGATATCACTTCTATGTAATGCACCTGTCCCTTTGGAAGACACCTATGACCCGGTCCCCATCGATCCCTGCAAGTGAAGCCATGTTTCTTCCTCCAAAGTTCATTTCGGGTCTTGACTCTTATCCCCCTTTGTCCTAGACTACTCAACAGGTATTGCCCTTGGCTGCCCCACAAAAGATGTTTTTGGCTGCTCGGTGGGTATTGTCCTTAGCTGCCCCAAAGGTGTTGTTTTTGGCTGCTCAAAATATGTAGTTCTTTGTTGTCCTAAAGGCAAAAAATGTCTATTAGAGGCTGTTATTTCCAATTCCAAAACCTTTTTTATGGCTTCTTGAAGAGAGGTAGGGCTGAAAGCTTTCACCAAACCTCTAAGTGATTTAGTTAGACCTTCCATGAATAAAATAAGTCTCCTCTCTGTGACATTAGGTACCATCACAGCGAACTTCTGGAATTCAACTACATAGTCACCCACTGAATTGAGTTGTTTAAGTTGAGCTAATTCCCATAAATGAATTTTTCGATCAACTCTGTCAAATCTCTCTATCAACCTATCACTGAACATAGCATAAGAATCAATATAATTGTGCCCCTAAGTAATTAGCCCATGGTACCACCACTCATGTGTTATACCTTCCAGATGAAGGATTGCAAATTTGATGACTTCCTCCTCCATCATTGGCTTGAGTGATAAGAAGTTATCCACCTTTTGTATCCATGCACAAGTTGTACTCTTACTAGATCCATCAAAAGTAGGGAGTGAAAACTTCCCTAATCCCTGTTGCAAGTCTCTCTGGATAGTTTGTGGCCTAGGTTCAGCTCTTGGTCCACACCTTCTTTTCTTCAAATTAACGAAATTGGTGAGTGATATAGCCTCTCTAATCTCACCTAGAAGCACCCTGTACTCCTCGTAGCTAGTAGCAATGTCATCTACTATGGAAGGTTGAATTTATGCCTTCAAAATTGCTTCCTCTACGTAGGAAGTTAGGCTGGAAGGGCCTAATGGTAGAACCAATGGTTATCCTCTGATAGTGTTACTTATGGTTCACTCCTGAAGAGATTTCCTCACCGTTTGGAGCCCTTTGCACATTCGTGCTCTGCATAGCTTGGACTAACTAACCCATCATATTAACTAACTTGTCTTGTCCCTAAACAAGTCTGTCAAAGATTGCCTAATTCGGATCCTTGTTACCCGTAACTTCTGGTTGTTTTGTAGCTTTCTTTTTCTCCCGTTGGTGGTACCTAATTTCTTTGTCACCACCCTGCATGAAATTCAAAGCTGTAATTTTTTTTTTCCACAAGTTGCGAGGAAAACAAAGCTCTAATACCATTGTAATATCCCTGATAAATAATTTCTAACAAATATGGATATTTTTGTCAAACCTTAGGTCAGCAATATAAAAATTTGAACTTTCATGACAACAGCAATAAACTGATTTTTTATTAAAAAATAGCAAAACTCCAAATATGTAGAAAAATAGACTTTATTTATTTCAAATCAGCTTTAATGAAAACAATAGAATGTTTGAATACAATTATTTTCTCACAACAATTGATCTAGATGAAAAGATGAACATTAGATGAGGGCATGCAAACTGATTTGACTGAAAACTGCCCCCAGATGTGGTGCCAATACTGAAATTTGTTTCCAAAGGGGGGCGTCCTAGCTATACTTGTTCTGAATGTTATAACAGCCTGAATATGATGCCCTAGTTGAACTGGATGAATATTTGCACCCTGAATGATCACTGTAACCCCTTGATGGAATTGCCAAGCTTAGATATAAGGGATTCCGTCCTCAAATCTGTGTGCAAATGAGGGTTTTTGTCCTCTATTGCTGATGCAGAAGCAAAAACTACTTGCAAACAATGAAGTGGTTGATAAATTTCCAAGAAGATATAATAATAATCCCCAAAATCTATTTTTATAACTTTTAAGGCCTTCTCCCTAAGTTGGCGCCACCTTTTGGAGTTACATGCATGCTTTAAAACAATTAAAAATCATTTTATTGGCATGTCCAAAGTTGGCACTCCATCCTAAAAAATATAAGCTTATGCCCCACGCAAACACTTCTATCTTTGGCGCCCCATGTTAGAAATTCATTATTTAAATATTATATAATTCCTCATGCACTCTTTCATTATTTTATTATTATTTCACTCCTCATGCACTCACTTCTCCTTTTGGCACCCCATATTGGAAATATAATATTTTATTCCACTTCTGCTTTGTGGCCCCGCTTATTAAAATATAATTGAAGTGTCCTTTTCAAATTAAAATATAAAAGAACCCTTGGATCACTTTTATTTATTTATTTCCCTCATTACTTCCCCTTAGCCTACGGGAAATTAAAAAAAATGGAATAGGCTGCAGGTATCCATAATCAATTAATTGTGAAAAGGGGACATTACATCTTTCTTCCACTTTGACATCATACAGTCAGTTGTTTGTATTCCCCGTTTTCAGTTCTGAAATAGATTGTAATAAGTTCCTTGTGGTTGGAAAATTTGTCTTTTCTCATATTCGTGTTCCTAGAAGGTTTATGAGTGATTTGCCCCTTGTGGACATCCTTATTTTGATGAATTTTGATAAATAAAGGAAGTATCCAGATTGCTGTTAAGGGTTTTGAATAAAAAACAGATTGTTGTCATAATTTTGAATAAGGGTTTGTAGGAAAACCCAGATTTCTTTAAGTTATGCCCTAAGGGGGACATTTCAGTCTTACTTGGGAGATATGAGTGAACAAAGCTTCCCTTTTTGGCAGAACAATCACTGATCATAAGGATGAGTTGAGGACTGTAAGTCTGGGGATTGAATATATGAATCTTTGATTCTTCAAGTTGTGAGTGCTACTCACCTAGAAGGCCATTTGCCTTTTGTGATTGTTGAGCATGGCAATCTTGTGGAATGTCTAGACTCTAGAGTGTTTGCGATAAGCACAATACTTCTGTTCCCATTGCCTAATGAAGGAATTGGACCCTTATAGGAGTCAACCCGCAAAAGCATTCCCAAACTTTGCAGATAGATTGGCAGGGGTAGAAGATCTACTCTTCTTTGTAGGAAAAAATAGGGATTTATGTCTAGAAGTAGAAGAAACAAGTGATTTGAATAATAAAAGCTACCCCTTGCAAAATTTCATCTTAACCCAAAAAAAATTGTTCTTCTGGCACAAATTGTGAGGTTGTCTAATGGTGCTCGCAGATGCAGAATTTGAACTAAGATTATGTAGGTTTTCACAATGACAAAGGTTTGATTGAATGGTTTCTGGATCATCATGTTAAAATAAACAAAATCCAATGTTTCAAGTACCATATGTGTACTCATCCTCAAGGAGGAAGAAAATGACTTCCATCCAAGGAGTAATACCTCCATAGTTTCACATTAACAATCTTGTCATTTATTTCAATGAAGAAACTAGGTACTTGTCAGCCCTTTGAATAATACAAAATAACATTTTTCCCTAGAACCAAATTTGTTAATAAAATTATTAATCAAATGTTAATCCAATTAATTAGTTAGCCAAGTCAATTAATTGCTTGACTAATTAAAAGAATAACTAGTGTACTTAATTACCTCCTTGATTAATTAAATAATTCGATTAATCATTAATTAGTCATATAATTGTTCATCACCCTCTCTAAAAGCATGGGTATGTTGTCGAATGGGGTGAGTTCAAATTGTAAATCATTCGGGTTTCATAGTCAACCGCGTTCAAATCCTTAGGAGACATGTTGCATGCTAGCAATATAAAAAATGTTGAGTGTTTAATTGAAGAAACTAGGTACTTGTCAGCCCTCCCAATATTACACAATAACCTTTTTCCCTAGAACCAAATTCATTACTAAAATCAGTGATCAAATGTTAATCCAATTAATTAGTTAACTAAGACAATTAGTTGCTTGACTAATTAAAAGAAACACTAATATAATTAATTATCTCCTTGATTAATTGAATAATTTGACTAGTCATTAATTGTTCATTTAATTGTTCATCACCCACATCTCAAAAAACATGAGCATCTTGTCGAATGGGATGAGCTCAAACTATAAATCATTGGGGCTTTCATAGTGGAGCGTGTTCAAATCCCTAGGAGACGTTAGATGCTAGAAATGTAAAAATGTTGAGTGTTGAATCGGGTAAACTACAGCATCCAATTCTCAGTGTGGCTTACCTCAATGGACAAGGTCAACTGCAAGTCCTGGGTGAATTTGACAGAAAGATACCTCTTGGTTGTGGCATCTAAGCCCGAGGACACCCCGCATGGGGAAGTTTCGCCAATCAATAAAAAAGGTGTATTCTCGTGAAATTTCAGGCCAAACACAAAACTTTGATTCGAGTACTCCTCCAAGGTTGCGCTGAAAGTAAACATCAGGTGAGTTCAACTTAATGTACAGGCATTTTACGTTCAGTGCACACAAAAATGCTAAATAGCTGGTGTGCTCTACTGAACGCACTGGCTGTATAAGCTCTTCTCCAAGGTTGTACAAAAACATTGTATAAAGGCTGAAATTGGTTCCTCTGCTGAATAACAGAATGACATACGGACTGCAATTTTACCATACAGTGACATTTTCAGCCAAATGGAGGAAGTTGATCTTGATAAACTTCTCAAAGTTGGTAGTCTAAGGTGAATTTTGGATGGGAATAATATTCCAAGGGAGAACCACAATTGCAGAACTCCAATGGCCTGATTGTGGGCTCTGATACCAACTGATATGTCTCTCAGAACTACAGTACAAATTAAGATACAAGAAACACAAAATACCAGCAGAAAGACTAAAGAGATTGCCACTAAAACTGTATGTTTAAACTCTTCATTTGTGCGTGTATATAGACAATGTTGAGGGTGTGTGCTGGTTGGATAAGGAAATGCCCAAGCAAAGAGTACAAAACAAAACCTACAAGCTGAAAGCTAAGTTGCATAAATGTACAAGTGTGAATCTCATAAAGCCCATAAGGAGCTACATGGTTTATATACGGTAGAACCCAAACTATATGTTCTAATGAATGCAGTATGTTTTTTTACTCTGGTACTTGCCTATTCAACAAGCCTTGAGTATTATCACTTCAAGAGTAATTGAATCAATCATTGTATCTGTTGAACCTGAATTTACTGAACCTTTAGTTGTTAATATGCAAATGTGGTTAGTTTCTGATAAAAGAACCGAACTGCTGGTCTCCGACAAGCACGATATCACATTACATACATGTCATGAGAGTCTATGTCCAAAACCACCACCTACTTTTTGGATGGTAGTTATATGCAGAGTGAGGGAGAAACAGAAAAGTATCTCATATAGGTCTCTTCAATTGTGTTGTTTTCCTGGTGTAGTAACGTGGCAAAAGATTCTGGCAGCATGTTGACTATGTTAATGAAAATCATGTATTAGAAAAGGTTTGACACAAATATTTCAAATACAGTACATTTGGACTATTAATTTGCAATGGACTAGAAATACTATTGAGGTTTGATAGTGAAAAATGATGAATAAAGTTAAAGGTGTTGGACTTCGATAAAAAAACAGCTAATGATCCAAAATGACTCTACTTCATCAGATCAGTCAACATGAAGAAGGAAAATAAATACATGGAGGTTCTGTCTTTATAGTAACAGGACCGCCGCTCTGTGCAGAGTGGCGGTTACAGAACCACCACCCAACCAGGGTGGCGGTCCTTGAGACCACCGGTCTGCATTGGGCGGCGGTCCTGGCTCTTTCAGACAGAAAATAAAAATATGAAATGAACAACCTCAGAATTTGAAAGGTTGTTCTGTGTCTCTTCTCCTCCATGACCTTTCCCATTCTCCAGTGCATGGGAGGACATGAGAAAGGCTATAAATACATGTTTGTAGAAGAGAATAAGATCATCGAAGCATGAAAGCAAGTGAGCAAGAAGTTCTTAGTGCTGGAATTGTGTTTTGTAGAAGAAAGGAGTGTTGAGACAGAGCAAACAAGTAATTGGGAGGAAGTGTGAGATATTATCTACTTCTCTTTCATACTTATTGTAATTTATGTACTTATTGTTTTGAATTGGCCAATAAAAGTGGGAAGAAAGAGCAATTTCCCTTCCCGACTGGTTTTTCCTCCTCTGGAGGTTTCCAGGATAAAACTTGTTGGTGTTTATGAGTTTATATTCTTTCCTTTCCTGCAATTGTGGATTCTAAGCATAAGCAAAATTCATTCACTAGCTATCTCTGTCATTTTCTAATAGAAAGTAGAACAACAACGTTAATTTGTGATTCTGTGGATAATTCCAAAGTTGAAGAGTTTACAGATCATTTTGGTATCAGAGCTAACAAGTATCCAGGACTGTGGTATTCGTTCTTGGATTTGTATGACAGTGACGAGATCTAAAGGTGAAGAGGCTTTACCTTGCGATCCAGAAATTTCTACAAAGAAGTGGAAACAGAGAATTGGGGACAAATGGAGGAAGAGAACTTGGTCCGTAGAATCGAGATGCTGGAGACCATGATGGATAGGATGTTTAGAAGGCAAGAAGAACTTGCAGATTTGTAGAAGACAACTTCTGTCAAGCAAGACTCCATGGACTCAGTGGTTCGAGGCTTAGCTGAAAAGTTTGGCATAGGGAAGAGCCACCATGAGGAAGATTATGGGGAAGAGCATGAAGAAGAGACTTCAAACACAAGAGAAAAGGTAAAATCTGATCATACTCCTTTTAAAGTTGAGACGAAAGTTGAGATTAAAAGCTTTGAAGGACAAGTAGATGCAGAGTTGCTTGATAAATGGTTAAAACAGTTAGAAGTCTACTTTAGCATCCATAATGTCACTGAGGCACAGAGGATCACCTTTGCACGTCTCAAAATGGAGGGACATGCTCTGGTTTGGTGGGAAACCCATCTAACCACTTGTGAAAAGAAGAAGCGTCCTATTGTGAAATCTTGGCAAGAATTTAAAGAATTACTTAGAGCTAACTTCTATCCTATTGGCCACAAGACTGACCAAATGATTAAATGGCAGTATTTTAGACAAGGCAGTGGTCAAAGTGTGCAGGACTATACTACGGAGTTTCGGAGGCAGGCCATGTTGCTAAACATGGACTTGGAGGATGAGGATATTCTGACTAAGTACTTGGGAGGACTTCACACTCACCTTCGAAGAAAAGTCATCTCCACAAAGCCCAAAGATCTCAACGAGGCGTGTGTGTAGGCATACTACATAGATGATGAAAAGAAGCAAGGAGAAGCAGAGCCAAGGGAAAAGCAGTCGACAAATCAGCAGAAAAAAGAGTATGGGAAAACAAGTAACAAGGGTAAGTGGAAAGGGAAAGGTAAACAAGCTGCCACTACTTTAAATACTTGTAAAGATCCCAAGAATTTTTGCAAGAACTGTGATATCAATGGTCATACTGACGCTACATGTTGGAAGTTGCATCCGGAGTTACATCCGAAGAACCGAACCAAGGACTCAAAGAAGTCCATGACAGCTGTAAAAATAGAAGGGGAGGTGGAAATCGAAGATGACTCTGATGTAGATGAAAGGCTTGGATGCACGGCCACCAACATGGACAGCCAGGAAGAGGAGATGAGTAGACTATTCCAGATCAAAATCCAGATCAAGAGAACTAAGGTAAATGCTTTGGTTGATACCGGTTCTCAGTCTAACTTGATTTCTGAAGCAGTTGTAAAGAAGCTTGGTCTTGAGACTTACGAGCATCCACACCCTTATCCTTTGGGTTGGGTGAAGAAGGGTGTTGAAATTCAGGTAACAAGAAGATGTAAGGTCAAGTTTGGGATAAATTCCCAGTATATTGATGTTTTGGAAGCTGACGTTATTCCACTTGATGCTTTTGATGTTGTATTCGGGAGTCCTTACTTGTATATTAGGGATGTTATATTTATGAGAAGGGAAAACTGGTACAGATGGGTCAAGGATGGGATCAGCTACAACATCCGGGCACACCAGCGTAAGACACGGGTTACTATGGTGAGTGCTAACCAAGAAAAATGACTTATTCAGGAAAATCATAATCAGTTTTGTTTACTTTTGTTAAAGGATAAACAAGATGGGGTAGAAGTTTCAGAGATTTCTAACCAGGGAAAGCATGATTTGGATAGTATTATTCAGTCTTTTCAGGAAGTATTTCAGGCTCCCAGTGGGTTACCACCAAAATGGGAAGTAGAGCATGAGATTCAGCTATTGCCAGAGTCCCCTCTACCGAACATCGGGTTGTATAGGCAATCCTTGCTTGAGAGTACTGAAGTAAAGAAACAACTCCAGGAACTACTAGACCAAGGGGTGATACGTCCGAGCACCTCACCATGTGGTTCGCCTATTGTGATGGTGCCAAAGAAGGATGGTTCTTGGAGAATGTGCATCGACTACCGCGCTTTGAACAAGATCACCATAAAGAACAGATATCCACTTCCCCGCATAGATGATCTCTTGGACCAGCTTCAGCATGCCAAATTCTTCACGAAGTTGGATCTCAAGTCAGGTTATCACCAAGTCAGAATGAAGGAGGAGGATATATGGAAGACTGCCTTCAAGACAAAACAGGGTTTGTATGAATGGTTAGTACTTCCTTTTGGGTTATGCAATGCACCCGCTACATTTATGAGATTGATGAATGATGTATTGCGGGATTTCATAGATTCATGTGTCATTGTATATCTAGATGATATCTTGATTTTTAGTGCCACATGGGAAGAACATCTAACTCATTTACAACAAGTCTTGCAAGTTCTCAGGGAGAAACAACTGCTTTGTAATATGAAGAAATGTGAATTTTCCAAACAGTCACTTGTCTATCTTGGGCACGTGGTTGGAGGAGGAGAGCTACGAGTGGATCCAAAGAAGGTGGAAGCCATCACTAATTGGCCAACACCAACAGGAGCCACAGAGACTAGGAGTTTTGTGGGAGCAGTACAGTACATGTGGAAGTTCATTCTGGGCTTCTCCGCGATTGCAACACCTCTACACACAGTGGCCGCAAAGAGTAAGGGTTTTGACTGGGGTAAGGAACAAGACAAATCCTTTGAGTTATTGAAATACAAGATTAGTCATGCTCCAGTACTTGCTCTTCCTAATTTGCAGCAGCCTTTTGAAGTAGAGACAGATGCCAGTGATTACGCTATGGGCGCAGTGTTGCTTCAAGGAGGTAAACCCGTATGCTATCATTCTGAAACTTTCACTTCAGCAGTTAAAGGATATTCAGTATATGATAAGGAAATGTATGCACTAGTTCAGGCAATTAAAAAATGGAAGCATTATTTGTTGGGTAAAGAAACTATTGTGCACACTGACCACAAACCTCTCCAGTATTTGCAAGCACAGTCTAAATTGCAGCAGGCAAGGCACTACAAATGGATGGGGTTCCTTCAGCAGTTCCATCTGGTGATCAAATACAAGAAGGGTAGTACAAACTTGGTGGCAGACATGTTGTCTAGGCCACCCACACAGGAGAAGTTCTCCTGTTTGGCCACTATCTCTCAGATCGAGCCCTTCACGAAGGAAGCTTATGGAGAGGCATATGCCCAGGACAGAGACTTTGGGGTGACATTTCAGCAGTTGCAGTCCCAAGGGACTGAAAGGACAGGGATTGAAGATTGTTATCTCAAGGACGGGCTGCTCTACTGATGGGGGAAGCTTTGTGTGCCTAAAGAAGAAAGACTTCTATTGATGAGGGAAGCACATACCTCGAAAGTAGCAGGACATTTCGGTGTTGGTAAGACCCTAGCCCACTTGCAAAGGTATGTGTATTGGCCCAATATGCAAGAAGAAGTATCAAAATTTATACGTGGATGTAAACTTTGTTGTACCAGCAAGCCTAAGACTAGGAAGGAGGGTTTGTATATGCCTTTGCCAGTACCTACTCGTCTGTGGGAGGACATTTCTATGGATTTTGTAGGAGGATTACCTATGTCTAAACATGGCCATGACTATCTCTATGTTGTTGTTGATAGATTCAGTAAGATGTGTATTCTTATGGCATGTAAAAAGACAATAAAAGCACATGAGGCAACAGATCTTTTCTTTGCTAATGTATGGGTGCATTTTGGTTTGCCAAAGTCTATTGTTTCTGACAGGGATTCCAGGTTCTTGGGGAAGTTTTGGACTACTTTGTGGGACAAGATGGATACCAGGTTACAGAGGAGCACAACTTTCCATCCACAGACAGATGGACAGACAGAGGTGGTGAACAGGACTTTGGTACAGTTGATCAGAGGGTATAACAACAAATACCCAAGGACTTGGGATGAGTCCTTAGCCTACATTCAACATTCCTATAACCGGGCAGTACACACATCCACTATGAAGTCACCATTTGAAGCATGCTTGGGATATCTACCTACAAATCCACTGGACATAGCAGTTGGGCAGCAGGATGAGGAGGAGACATGAGACACAGAGGTGACTAGAGAAAACAAATTCATTGAGAGGATCCGGAAAATCCATCTCAAAGTCAAAGAACAGCTAGAGAAATCTCAAGCCAAGTACAAAGCTAGGCACGATCAACATAGGAGGGAACATAAGCTTCATGTTGGAGATAGAGTTTGGCTTTACTTGAGCAAGGAGAGACTACAAGGTCAAGCACGGAAGCTCAAGCCACTACGATATGGGCCCTTCACCATATTGGAGCAGGTTGGAGAAAATGCCTTTCGACTTGATTTTACCATCATTTATGAGGATGTACTCTGTAGTAAACTGTGAGAACTTGCACCTATATGAGCCATCCATGCTAGATGAAGATGAAGGACTACAGTTGCTACCTTCCATTGAGGATTGCGTCTTGGACTCACGAGGTGAATTGGAGGAGGATGTAGTGCTGCAGCAGAAGGTCAGAGAGACTAGGAGAGGTCCGCAGGAGTCTTGGCAGATTGGACTGAAAGGAAAGACACCAAGGCAGGCCCGGTGGTACTCGAAGGAGCAAGTGAGGGAATTATTTCCTCATCTACTCCCCCACTAAGATTTTGTGGGACCAAAATCCTCCTAAGCAGGGGAGGTGTGATCCATAGGGATCCAAAATGACTCTACTTCATCAGATCAGTCAGCACGAAGAAGGAAAATAAATACACGGAGGTTCTATCTTTATAGTAACAGGACCGCCACTCTGTGCAGAGTGGCGGTTACAGAACCACTGCCCAACTAGGGCGGTGGTCCTAAGACCGCCGGTCTGCATTGGGCGGTGGTCCTGGCTCTTTCAGACAGAAAATAAAAATATGAAATGAACAACCTCAGAATTTGAAAGGTTGTCTGTGTCTCTTCTCCTCCATGACCTTTCCCATTCTCCAGTGCATGGGAGGACATGAGAAAGGCTATAAATACATGTTTGTAGAAGAGAATAAGATCATCGAAGCATGAAAGCAAGTGAGCAAGAAGTTCTTAGTGTTGGAATTGTGTTTTGTAGAAGAAAGGAGTGTTGAGACAGAGCAAGCAAGTAATTGGGAGGAAGTGTGAGATATTATCTACTTCTCTTTCATACTTATTGTAATTTTTGTACTTATTGTTTTGAATTGGCCAATAAAAGTGGGAAGAAAGAGCAATTTCCCTTCCCGACTGGTTTTTCCTCCTCTGGAGGTTTCCAGGATAAAACTTGTTGGTGTTTGTGAGTTTATATTCTTTCCTTTCCTGCAATTGTGGATTCTAAGCATAAGCAAAATTCATTCACTAGCTATCTCTGTCATTTTCTAATAGAAAGTAGAACAACAGCGTTTAATTTGTGATTCTGTGGATAATTCCAAAGTTCTTTAGCGCCAAGCAAGGAGTATAAAAGGGATTGTATGACTTCATTTGAAGACCATCTTTGGCGTATTTACATCTACAATTGGTTTGTTGGGAAAGTTGTTTAATACCTTTCAACTTGAGGATGAAAACCCTCTTGTGTGGCATCTAAGGAGGACAGAAACCTTCATTGTGGCTTGGTGGAGAAAGAAAACTCTTCATTTTTGGTGGATCGAAGATCTCTATTGAAGAGTCTTTGCTGATTTGGATCTAGGACATCAAGGAGAAGAATTACAAAAGCTTTGCATGATTTTTGGAGCTCTTCCTTAGGGGAACGACTAGGGTTTGGTGATGGTTCGGTGCCTTTTAAGGCACATAATCTACATGTTCTTTGATATTCTGATTCTCTATAATTTATAAGGCTGGAATCCATAATTTGGCTATTTTTGGAGGAGTTTATCTATTGTTTTCAGCCCTTGCTTGTGGCTGCCCAGCTGTTGTCACAAAATTAATTACAGCATTGTATCATCGCTGGTTTTCTCTACTTCTTTGTTGCAAATTGGATGTATATTGGTTTCCGTAGTTGAAATAATTATTTAGAAGTAATTTCAAGCTACTGCGCATGGTTTTATGGTGCATCTAAGTCCCTATAGAGTTCGCTGCTAGGGTTTTAAAGAATATTACAGTTGTTATGTTTCTCCCTCACTCTATATATAACTACCATCCAAAAAGTAGGTGGTTTTGGACACGGACTCTCATGACGCGTATGTAATGTGATATTGTGTTTGTCGGAGGCTAGTGTAATATCCCTTTCAAGGGCTGAAACTGAAAAGTATCTTGTATAGGTCTCTTCAATTGTGTTGTTTTCCTGGTGTAGTCATGTGGCAAAGGATTTTGGTAGCAAGTTGACTATGTTAATGAAAATGATGTATTAGAAAATGTTTGACAAATATTTCAATGGAAAAGGATTTTGGCAGCATGTTGACTATGTTAATGAAAATCATGTATTAGAAAATGTTTGACATGAATATTTCAAATACATGACATTTGGACTATTAATTTGCAATGCACTAGAAATACTAGTGAGGATTGATGGTGAAAATGACAAATAAATTCAAAGGTGTTGGACTTCGATAAAAAACTGCTAATGCTAGTGATAAACTCCTAGAAGAAACACCTAATGCCAGTAATTTAATATAATCAATATTTCAAAAGGGGTGGAGGAAATTCTTACATATTATTGTAATTGTTTATCTTGTATAAACAACTAATGCCAGGAATATAATATAATCAATATGTCGAAAGGGATGGAGAGAATTCTTACATACTGCTGTAATTGTTTATCTTGTATAAAGTCAATGTCATTAGGGAAGGATTGACTTGGCTCCGCTAAAATGGTTATAACCCACCTTTCCTATACTTGCAAACACACACAATGGAGAAAACAAACACAAACATAAATGTCTATTTTGGAAGCATTATAGGATCTCCATCTAGATCCACATGGTGGGAATCTTGGCTATTTCTCTAGATCCTAATAGATAAGAATTGCATGGAACATGATTAATGACCAGCCCAATCTATAGACAAACATCCCTTTGCATCAATTTCACTCTCTCGTTAGGAGTCAATCTTTTACATTGGGACTCCAACGAATTTTTTATGTCTTGAGACACTTTGTTAAGAGATAATATCCCGCAGCAAGATTACAACAGTCCCAGGGGGTAATTACTAGACCGAAGGAAGAATGCGGATTTCTACAAACCCCAAGAAAACTACTAGACCTTGGGGAGAACGGAATAATATTTCACTTGCATATTACTACCAACCCAAGAGAAGAAAATATCCCACCAATTACGAAGGGAAGATAATATCCCTGCAACAACAAACCATAGACCCGAGGGAGAATAGAATAATATGGCACGGGCAGATTACTACAGAACCAGGGGAGAAAAATATGCCACATATTACGCCAACCTAGGAGAGAATAAAATATTATCCAATTAGCGGATTAATATGTACCCTAGGGAGAAGAATACGATTTGAAATATTAATTACCAACACAATTTTGTTGTTCAAAAATGGAAGATAACATAACATAACATAACATAAATATATTAATGTCCAACAAATGACCACAAAAGTAGGTCAAAGGGACTGCTGACAGCAGCAAACACCGATACAAAGCAGGAAAACCAAAGAGTTCCCAAGAAAGACAAGTACAAAAGCCAGAAAAGGTGGCCAACTGGAAGAAGAAATCACATACACCCAGAATGGGGGTGGAAATATAATTGAGGAAGAAAGGGGGAAAGATGACCAAGGAGAAGAAAAGAGGAAAGCACATCAAGGAATGGTAGATCCATCTCTACTAGCATCCGAGGCCGACTAGAAAAAGCTAAGGATACAATGTTGACCCGCCAAAGAGAGAATCTGACTACTATGTCACTGTCTGGACTCAGTACTATCCCTCTAATGCCTGGTGGATCTAGTCTGTCTCTTGAGGCCAGACCTAGTACGGGCATGTTTGTGATGGCTCGGAGAACCATGGATGGTTTCCCTGGGCCAAACCAATCTGGAAGAAAAAGCGGGGTCGATCTCACAAGGGCGCTTAGTGCCTCTCTCCGAAGGTAACACTGTGAAGAAGGAAGTGATTTGTTGGGTAGAGTCCGGTCTAGGATGCGGCTGAAAAGTGTGCTCACAAAGCTTCAAATCCTCCTATAAGTATAAAGTCGGGCACCTCTGATCCACAAACCTAAAGAAGTCAGAAGATCCTACGTCCTCCTAAATAAATAATGGAATCTCCCTTTGATCTTGTAGTAAATGGGACACCGAAAGATAAAGTGTGTTTCTATCTCGGTCTCCTGAGGACTACATAGCTAGCAAATCATGTCCGAATGATCAAGGTGGTGATCCATCTCACAACGGAGTCTATGAGAACCAACCCTAAACTGACCAAGGGGTATGCGAAGGGCATATATCCAATGACAAAGGTGTATTGAAGACGGATAATGAGACCATACCTTATCTTCAAGAAATGCTCGGTGTGAAAGGCCATCTTGGGACGTAAACCCCCCTGAGGATTTACCCAAGTGGTACAAATGAATTGGTAAATATTCTCTTTGATGATCCTGTTCATTTCCAGTTTAGTAGACAGAACGTGGCTCAATGCATCCAAGGAGTACCAAAAAGGTGGAAGATGGCTCATTTGAATACCAACTGCCCCCAAAAGTTCGAAGACCTCAACATACCAACTGTAACTCCGGCGTGGGGAGTCTGAAAGAGCAATAGCCTCTAAAGAACAGTATGCCAAGTACGGGTACCTATCCCGCCCCTTTGCAATGTCTGCAAAGCCCTGAATGCAGTGGAAGAAAGAAACCAAGTCAAATATGGTCTCCAATCTGAAAGGATGGACTCCAAACCCCACCAAAATAATGTGTTGGAGTACAGTTTGCTTACACATAATGAAACGGCGAAGGAGAAGTGTCTGGACCCTCTTGACAAAGACTCGGTCAATACCGAGCAAAGAAGGCCCCCAAGCAATAGAACCAGAACTATGGGTCTAATGAGGGAGTCCATGAGGGACATTTTGGAGGAGATGTCCTGAAAGTGATGGCGGAAGCACTATCTCTCTAGAAGAAGTAAGGACCTGTTGCCCTTATTGACACGAGGCTAGAGGGCCTGTCTCAAACTGAAACGAGGGCCGGAGAACAACATCCCCAAGTAGGTATAAGAACTAGTGATCTCAATCTCCTCACCCCTGAAGAAAAAGTGGAGATGCGAGGTCTTCAAACCATTGAAGAGCATAACCTTGGTTTTACCTAGGTTAACCGTCAACTGCCGAAGAACACAAAACAAGGCTAAGGCATCTATATTGTCTCTATAAGCCCTCAGGAGAAGAAGCTAAGAGAACCACATCATCTGCAAACAAAAGAATGGATATCAAAACTTGGTGCAAAGGGCACCCATCACTATCCTAAATATGCTCATGGAGAAAAGACTCTAGCTTGTCAATGTATATCCCAAGTAGAGTTGCGGATAGGGGCACCCCTGCTTTACCCCAATGGTACTCCTAATGAACTCTTGACTCTCCTTAGGAGGTACGGAGGCAGCCCAAGGCAATCGCGTACAAGTAGATGATGGTCGGAGAAGGGTCTTGGAATGCATATGTCACGGAATCTCTAAAAAAGTGCATCACATGGAACTGAGTCAAAGGCTTTTCGAAAATCCACAAAGCAACAATAGACCTTCAACGAGCGATAACGTGCCTCCTCAATGATGGCTTCGGAGAGTAAAGATATGGTTAGTAGTTTGGTGATCAGGCTGAAAACCAGCTTGCCCCCTGGCTCTAAGGTGCTTGCACTCTAACTCCTTGGATAACTATATATGTAAGACTATAGCATAGAGTTTGGAGAATGTATGACCCATCATAATGGTCCTATACTTGTTGGGGTCAAAGATGGGACCTGATTTGTGATCGGGTGAATGATATGACATGACCAAGATAGCGTAAAACCCAAGCAAACCATGTGATTGAAGAGGGCAGTCAATGTAATGTCCTCAAAAGGACACCTTTTACCCCCAAATGGATTTTAGGCAAATCCAAACCCCAAAATGCAGTTTGTAAGAGATACAAAATTTATTAATGCAGATCTAAGATTAAAACAAAAATGACGACTAGGTCTAGGAATGAAAAACCATCAAATATATTATAAACCCACTAAATCTTTAGCCCAAACAAATCAGTAAATTTTATAAAGACGGAATCATGAAGAAAATACCAAATTTGATTTCCAAAACATGCTAGAATTATTTTATAAAATCTGCAAACAGGCTGCCCTCAGACACTGCTGAAAAATTTATTTCCTTGACTCCAAAAATTCTGAAAATGAAGATTCTGATTTATAAAAATCAGTAGTACAATCAGCAACTGAAAACAGCTCCAAAGCAGCCCCTAAACAGCCTAAATCAGTTCCTTAGGTGGTCGTTCCACCTAGAAAAAAGGCATAGAAAATAATACCAATTTCCCCTCTTCAAACCCTTGACAAAATCTGCAACTTTATAGTCTTCTACTGCTGAAAAATACTGAAAATATACTGCAATCCAATGATTCACAATGGAATCTCCAAGGTGGAGAATCCTCTGATCTCTTGGAAGGGTTTTCGTCCTCAGGAGAGTATTTCTAAAGAATTTCGTCTTTAGCAAATATTTTTGACAAAGCTGACAGCTTCATACAAAATCATGAAATAAGAGAAATGAACAAGTGTTTTTTCTCTAAGGCAAGTAGACTTGCTTAAATAGAAGAATAGGGCCCAAATGGCCACTCTCACATCCAATCAAAATTTTCCCCTTATTTAATGTTTTTCCCCCACTTGCTTTTCTCTCCTAGGCAAGTCGAATTTTTCCTTGAATAAATAACTATTGCTAATGCCTTTTGCTTTTTTTCTATTTTTATATTATTATTAAGTTCGTAATATTTTATTATAAGTGCTTTATAATATTTTCTTTTATTTTTTTGCACTTTATAAGAAACTATCATAACTTAAGTTCCCCTTGTGTTTATTCCTTAGCCGTCGGGGAGAAAAATGGGCTAAGGGTCTTCGACTGGGAAGGGGATATTACAGTCAAATAACTACAAAAAACCCCTTGACCAAGTTTGAAGAATTCCGCTTGGAATCCCTCCTCATCCGCTGCCCTCCTATAGTTTATCACCCCGATTGCCTCTTTGATTGTAGTGTGGGTGAAAAGGTCGCACAAGGAAGGTGGGTTGTCTACCTAGATATGTGGTTGTCCAGAAATATCATAAAGACTGGAGGTGTGAGAGAACATGGAATTGGGATTAAGCTCAAAGGGAAGAGATGAAAGGTGGTGGAAAATAGTGTGCCAAGAATGCTTAGGAGAGTGCCGAAGAGACTCACATAAAGTTCGAGTACACTAGGAGATGAAGAGGCATTTTTTTTGGCAAAGGAGACAACAGTAGGAGGGTTTCAAGGTAGGATAGGAGGATGGGTCTGGTTAAAGGCGTGCCATAACTATCTATGGAAGCTATTGCACTCATCATCATACCATTTGTTCATAGGACAATTTTTCCGTTGGTGGGAGGCAGAGGAAGGTCGGGTGGAACTAGGAAAGGACATGAGGGAGGAAAGGAGGGTGTATTTGGCAGCAGCATTATCCATAGAAGAGAACTAGGACTCAGGAGGAAGAAGTTGCGGAAGGTTGGAGGAAAAGGTATCAGGATCCCCTTCGTCAAAACGAAAAGTGGTATGAGGGAGGCCATGAACGGGGGAAGCAATGACGCGAGGGGGGGAATGTCAACACGGAGGGACATAGAGAGAAGTGCATGATCAATAAATATATTTATTTTACTCCAGAAATATATGTTAATAGCAGCAATAAATAAGCATTAACTAATAAACAAAGCATCAAATGCAGTACATGCCTTATTTATTGATGACAATTGATAAATTGTTATGCACCAAAATAATCTTCTAAGATGTTTATATCCTATCAGAGCATTTATGACATCATTGCTATGGTTTCTATCAATTAAAGCACAAAAGTCTGCAAAGTTAGTCTTTAATGTGCCACAGATCAGTGCAGGTCAAACAAGAAGTAAATCACACAAAATAACAGAAAATACTATTTTGATTGAAAACAGAAAATACCATATTAAGAAGTTGTCCATACACTTTTCAGTTTTTTCAACATCACTAATTGTACTATCATTGCCTAACGAGGGTTTCTTCCGATTAATACATGAAAATACTCAGATGGCCATCACAGATTCACTGCAGATTATTGCAGGCCAAGATATGGCAATTTGAAAAAATGATGATGGAAACTTTTTCCATTGATGAACATTTATATATCCTTAGATACTTGTGCCAGCATGCCAAAAATTCCAGATAAAAACTTGAAATAAATGTTAATTCCTTGTGATAACCAAATGGGGTCACATTAAAATTTAAATACAGCTGGAAAGCTTGTGAGGCATACTTTCTGATGGCATATGTCTCCCATTATGAATTTGTTCCAAATTCTATTTTACTTAGTTTTTCTTTAAAGGCCCTTGCTGGGTTCATGTTGGTTTTATATTCTTGTGAAGTCAAATAGTTCAGAGCCAAGTTGCCAGAAATGGAAACAAGTCTGAAAGATGTAAATGCCAATTTTCTAAAAACCCTTGAAAATGAAATGGTGTGGAAAGGTCTGTACAATAGCTTATTAAAAAAATATAAAGATATATAAAAAATACATAGTACTCATATTTAGTCCATAATAGATAGAACTCTTGAAAGTATGACTATGGTTCATAACTTTTCTTTTTGTGTTTGACTATGGCTAGGGGTGTTTAAAGGTAGGTCAACTTTGGCATTTTTTTAATTTATGAATTGTTTTAAAGTTTTTTTTTTGTTGAAAAACTGTCGCCAGAAACAGGCCGGAAACATGCTGGAAATGGAATGGAAACGGCAGTGCTGTTTCCGGCACATGACCAGACATTTTTCGCATTTACAAGATGTTTCTCAGCCATTTGAGTTCGGAAATGTTTCTGCTGCAAAGTGTGGGGCCCTATAGGCATTTCGTGCTTTTTAGGCTTGGAACCATAACATCAATATCAAAAAAATTGTGACTAACAAAACAAATCATGGCATAATAATATTACAAACGCACAAAATAACCATGGAAAATTGCTCTCTGATAGATTTCTCGGCAAGGTTTTGAGGTAATGTGATGGAAGATACATCATGAATTCTGTAATTTATAGAAGAGATTGTTGAACAGGATGTCACACTTCCAAAGTTCTTTTGGAATTGGGATAAACAAATAAAACGCCATTCAAATCCCACAACACTCTCACAATCCATAGCAGCCTACAACCTACATTCATTTCCATGTCATTTAACAACATTTTACATTTTATTTGAGTTTATTTTATGAATTTAAATGATTTATAAACTAGTGATAAAGTTGTCAAGCAATGCCGATAATTTGCCAAGTAATTACCGAATCCCCTGTTCTGAGTCAAAATTTGGGCTGCCGACTAATTGTAGAGTACAAGTTTTTGAACTATGGGTCACCGTCAAACCACAACACAAGAACTCGTCGTCCAACTATCTCTACCACAAGACAAGGAAATTTATTTCAAGAAATTTATTGAGGTCCAAACAGCATCAATGAATGCAAACAACGTATTTTCTGATTTGATTTTTTTTCTTTTTGTTTGATGATTGATCTTATACTCTCATCTTTAATTTAACAGTCTTTTGGCTGATGCCATGAATCTTGAAAACTGGATTCATAAAAATCACAGCTAAACTTGAAAAGCTACTTCGTGATTGAATTCTTGAATGATGAGAACTGTTTGAAAGTTATTAATTGTGAACCCTGACTCTGGGGCAACTGCGGACCTTCCATAAAGCCATGGTTTCCATAATTCGACTCAATTTGTGTTCTTGCCTCAACATCTTTTGGGTCATGCTTCCTAACCTTCCACTCCATTTTTGGAATGAAATTGCTAGAGTTTGTAGGCAATGCCTTGGAAGATTTGTGTCCATAGATGAGACAACCAAACTTAGATCAGTTTCAATATGTGCTTGGATGCAGGTAAAGATGAATAAGAGTGAGTGCCAATCAAAAGAAATTATTTCAGACTTCAAAGGCAAAAATCGATATGAAGAGCTAGATTGAATAAATTTTGTGTTGCATGGTTAATCCTGCCATCCTTGTGGCCATATTGCAGGCCCCTGCCCTCTAAAGCAAATTAAAGACAAAAGAAAAGATTTGAAGAAGGGAAGTCCTCCACCTCCTCGGGGATTGAATAAGCTATGAGAAAAAAATTGAGCTCAAAGATATTAAATAGAAAGATAGAAAAGATTGCCATAAACTAAAATTGCAGCTTTGCATCATACCCAACAGAGGATGTTACCCGAAGGATTTCCAAGTTTTCTAAACAAGGTTCCAATCTTCCAACATAGAAAGAGATTGTGGAGGGAAGAGGGTCTGTATTTGGCTAACACACTAGACATCAAACATATATCCATGGAAGGAGAATCACAAACCATTATTAGAGGCATGCAAGCAGGAGAAATCCCCAATCAATAGACTGAAAACATCTTGAGTGAAGGGCGCCATCTCGTATACTACTTCAATGCAGTCATATGGAGGCATTGCTTTAGGGAGGCAAACAAGGTAGTTGATAGATTAGCTAGCAATGGATTAGATTCATTGGGACTTACATCTAGCACATACCCCCACTATTGTTTGGATTCTTTGATATTGGGAGATTTAGTGGCATCTAGGAACGTGAATAATGAACCTAGGTCTTCCCCTTCCCCATCCTCATGTCACGACCTTTAATAACATTATGTCATGTCATTATTTAAATCACAATCTCGTGTGATTTAAAGAGTGGTTTATTAAAGCCGACCCCATAAGTTTAAGCATGTGTAATCATATAGAAAGGTTGCATGCCTGAAGCCACCTTTGTGACAGCCATCATCATTCTGTTTTCCCCCTACTCTTTGGATTTTGGTCTAAGGTGGTCCACGAACTATAGCCTCCAAATCAAAACACAAGGCAATGGTAGATTGCTGTTTACTGTCGCTTGGAAGATGCTTTTACAATAACAGGTACAAAACCCCTCAAAATTCATTACATTTGTGCTGGGACCCAAGGGATTTGCACGGTAAAATGGATTCAACTTCACAATTGGATCACTACATGATGAGTTTCATTAGAAATTGTCCACGGTGAGTTTCATTAGAAATTGTCAAAGAAGCCTAAAGGAAGGGAAGACCTACCTCTCATTCAGGTATTTTTGGGCACAAACAGTAACAACCATCCTCAATCTGCATCGACAACGTGCTGCCGCTAGGTCAAATGGAGCTAGAGACATGTGAAAAATCTGTAGAGGGAGCTTACAAGTGGAAAAAGATCATGAAAGAACTTCATAAATATATTAGGAAGTTGCATATTGCATAAGATGGGTTTGTTAAACACATTATTAGCAATGGGCATTGCCCTACCTTTCCCGTTGAATGCCCAAATCCCTACTGGTGGTAGTGGCCTCTTCTCAAAAGGAAAAGGGGACTTCCCTAGCAAGGTTGAGACTGAGTTTTGGCGTTGGCAGGAGTTGGACAAGACACAATGGCTGAAAGATTTGGAGCTTGCTACAGCGGACCATCAGGCCAAGAGCTTCGAATGACATGAGCCTGAATTGCATGTTCCATGAATATCTTTATATTTGTTGATATTCTGGTTTTTAGTAATAGTGTAGCTGAGACTCATAGAATCTCAAACTCTTACCTTGTTGGGTCTAAGGTCATTAGACTATATGATGCTGTTATTTCTCATTCGCCTAAGTCTTGGTTTTAGTATAGTGTGAAACTCAGATAATTCGCTTCAGTAATATTATTCTACTTTGGTTCATTTCCAAGGATTTGCCTCGATTTTGGTTCAGTTGTGGAACCCAGTAAAAATCTTTGCATAATGCAAAACATGTTACTCGGTACCAGCCTGCGATTGGGAAATGATTCTCTGCCTATAATTAATTTGCTAAATTTTGTAATAAGCAGGCGCTTGATGAAAACTTATCATTTTAACATTTCATTTTTTTACTGGCTCAAAAACAATAAATATATTAATATTTGGAAAATGATGCAGGAAATACGACCAGCAGTACCATAAAATATTCTTCCTGTAAACAACCATCAGTACAAAGTGGCTATAACAAATTCCAAAAAGAGCCTGGATCTATAATCAAAGCGGGACATCTAAATGTTATACAAAAGGACATATGTAGCTAGAACAGAAAGATAAGGGACTTTTAAAACAGACTCTGTTGAATCATGTAGCAGGCACCTAATGTTCCATTCCATTATTCGGTGGCTGTAGAGGGATTTAGAAAATACTTCTCGACCAGAACAGCTCTGGCATCCAGTGAACCAGTGAGATCCAAGAATTTGCGGTTGGTTGGGTTGAGGTCAATATTAACAGTGCCAGAGGCTGCACCCAAAGTGGTCACTAATAGCTTTGGCTGCTTAAAGACTGGAGTAGAAGAAACAAGTTCCATGTCCGCTATGCACAATGATATATTTGCCAAAACTGGGGCTGTCTTGTCCTTACCGGCCACCTCCAACTTCCTGGCCCTACGTTTTGCAAAACTGCCTCTTGAAGCACATTGTATGCCTGGCTTTGCGGGTCAATTTTGTCACAGACACATTTCATTGATTTTTCATGCTCTGAATAGAGAGTAGGACTGAATTGAAATTGTCTCAGAAAGGAAAAGAGTGATGAGAAAGAAGGGTCAGCTGATTGCAAGACCTGAAAACCTGGCCCCAATGTGCAAACCTTGCAAACGGCATGGAGGAGGAGGGGGATTGTCCACCTGTTATAATATTGAGAGAAGGTAAATTAAGGATCTATTGAGACCCAATAAGATCAGGTTTGTGGGTTTCCTTGCACCACTGAAGGAAAACCAACCATGGGAGAAGATGAGGGAGAATGGGATGGCAGGGTGGGATGATGTGAGGGGAATATTAGAAACACAAGAACAAAAGGAAGAGAAAGGATACTGGAATTCCCACAATATTTGAAGGTTTGAAAAACCAATTTGATGTTGAACAAAAAAGGGCCTATCATCCTACAAGTACATCCATGCCTACAACCAGACCTTGCACTTTATCGGGCTCATCATCCATGAAGACATGAGATGAGCCACCCCAGTGACCAGAAGAGGTTTCTTGGTTAAGATCAAACAAGGAGGGCCAATTCATGGTGATGAGAACCTCCAACAACACCCTGCATTGCAGACAAGTATATAGGAGTTTGCATGTCTTTTTCACTACCCTATACATGTTAGGCTAGGTATTAGAGAACTTGACCAGTTTGGGAGTGTTGTTTTTACTCATCAAGCATTTGCAAGAGCCAAGAGAGGAATGAAGCTCCTTTATCTTCACTTTTTGAATTCAAAATTTCAAACACTTTTAACTTCATTTAATGGCAAAAAAGCCATAATTATTATACCGTCAATGAAGTAGTTGAAGATTGAAGCCGACCTCACCCAAAGGGCATTGTAATTAATAAAACCCTCATTCACAATAACACTACTTTACGCTCAAAGGACTCAATCCATGGAGTAAGAGATCAAACATTTGGAAGAGAATATTTTGACATTTTCTATTAAGAAGATAATAATGTTGATGGAGATTCACATAATGGTATTTACAGTCTCCATTTATACTTATCAGCAGTAGGCTCCATTATTTTGGTACCATTTCCCCATAAGCATCTTTTATATCTTAAAACAAAAATAGACATTCTTTCAGCATTTATGGTAGGTTTGTATGAATGTATCTTTTTATAGGTGATTCTTGCAGTGTTTTTGGTTGTAAATCCCTTGAGACCATGTTTTCCCTCTTCTTGAGACACCACCATCGTAAACCTAGACCTTTCCCTGTTTAATATGATTTTACATACACAATATTTTCGATGACTATCATTTTCAAAATTGACATGGTTGGCAACCAAAAGTCAATTGCAGAGGAAGAATGATGTTTCATCACATTAGTTATGTGTCTCCTCATTAGGTTATGAGAAGTTCTGCAATCCTTAGTCATATAAGTGTTGTTTTCAGGTCATTGTTTTTTTGTTGCTTTAGAGCTGCCTTCTACCCAAACTAAGCTGTTCAGCAAGAAGAAAATCTCATTACAGTTTTGTGATTCTAGCACTGAAAAATCCTGGTAGTGAAATTGTTACTTAAAGCTGCATTCCTATCATGATAATAAAGCCAACATGCTTCAAAATAAACAAATTCTAGTGTGTGTGCGCCAAGTTACTTACACCCAAAAAGAGTGCAATTTAAGGCGGCAATAAACATCCAATTAGAATCTGCTATACAACACAAATACGTAGCAATACTTTGATGCCATGGCTGAAACATTAGAATAATGGAAATATAAACAATACAACATATAAGGGTTAGAATAGGAGGGATCTACAATCAAACCTGATACAACTTTTATGCACTTTGAAATTTATTAATGGAAAAAATGATCCTTTTGAACAACAGTACATGTGCTTGTACAACAATGTCTCGTAAGAAATAGGAAAGGAAGATAAGCACTAACCACAGGCCGGGTTTTCTTGTAAAGACTGTACGTTAAAAATTTTGGAAATTTAACCAAAACTTCCCCAATAGCTTCATCATGAACTCCAATTGCACGCAAAAATCGCACCTTCACAAATGACCAGATAGTCAAAACTAGTTAAATTCCATCTGTCATTTTACATTAATATTTGGCAACGTCCTAAAATCTGAAACTACATAGGAAAATGCGGATAGAATATATGAAGAAAATATTCTTTTTGCTACAATTTACAATTTATGTTCATTCTCATTGACACTAGCACTCCTTTAAATGACTATATGTGCACATTGTCATTCAACAAATATTCAACCAGAACTATTTATCAAGAATGCATCAACAGTGATAGCCACAAGTCTAAATCAACTGCTAAACTAAGATGAACTCAAACTCAATACCTTGGGAGCTATATTTTCTCTGAGATTAAGACAGAAAATGGATGGTTCTTTGATAAGTAATCTCCTCATTCCAGACCGCTGAACTCCTAGATAGTACAAATACTTGACAAGAGGTTTCCATTCCTCCTCAATATTACAGGAAAGCAGATGAGGCCTTAATGCTATTAATCTTCCAAGATCTGTATTGCTAAGACCGAATTCTTTCAAGTATTCTGCCTGTCAAAGAAAGGAAGAAAACATAACCGTGTCATTAATAATCCTTTTCATCAGCTGCAAAGTTAATCTCAATTGCATAAGAACAAGGAATACCGACTTGCATTGTCTCCTAAAATCATTCCTAAGAACATCCACGAATATGTGAAAACAAACAAATAACAAAACTTCATATTGAACAAAATGTTTTTCTTTCTTGAAAACCCCACTAACTGAAGTTTCCATACTTAATCAAGATGCAACTATCAATATGTAGTAACAGTCTGGTTTATATAAGAAGCAAATCTTTTTCCAAAATCCAAATAATCAACCAGATTTTAGTTAAAAGTTCTTCAGATTTATAAAGGATTGAATTCAACAAACAACCCAAAATCTATCCTGCATAAACAAACACCAACAGACCGCTAGAACCTTCTTTTTATCACCCGTTTTCAATGAACCTCAGCTTTATTAGCCACATAAGCTTCTTTGTTTTAACTCTCAATATATACATCATTGAGACTTTATCAAAGTCCCCACCCCTCTCCACAAAAAAAGTGATATATATAACTCATATTTGGTTTTCTAATGTTGCTTTGAGTGAGTGTATGCAGGGTTAGCATCCGTGGAGCAGGTATATTTCTCATCCTTCAGGATATGGTAGGTAATTTTGTCTTTTCATTTTGAAATATTAGGCTAACTTTGTCTTTTAGCTGCACTTGATTCCCATTTTTCTTTTGCAGGTGGCGGGAAGGTTCGGCTGGCGTAATTTCAACATGCAGTCAAGCGAGGTAAAATTTCTAACTCTCCCACTTGTGAGCGCCATACTTGGAAATCACATTTTACACCCATTCATGGCTAAAACGCTCCTCCAAGGGGGCAATATGTACACACCCAAAAATTACACGGTGCTACATTGAAGGACACAGTAAGTCTTCAATGATGAAAGAATTCTTTTCCAAAGTAACGAAGAGATCTAGATCCTCTTCCTTCGCTTTCGCATGCTTCTTATGACATGTTTGTCCAAGTTTTTCATGTTAAGAAGTTCATTGTATGTTTGTGAATCATCTTTCGCCCCCTTCATGCCTTGTTTGTGGCTTTAGTTGCGCAACCACCGCGGCAGTTACGCAACCAAGGGTCTGTTAAGACCGGCGGTTCTGTAACTAAACCTGAGAGTTAAAAATGTGTGTTTTGCAACGCATGTCTTCAGTTCGGGAGTGATTTTCACACTCGTTTATTGACCATTTCACCTAATCTTGGGCTCATTAGAATCGTATTGAAATTCTCTTCCTAGTTTGCTATGTTTGGAAGGTTCACTGCCCCTTATGTGGATGCGTTGTCCCTTCTTGTTGAACATGTGCTATTAGACTTCTTCTTCCCCAAATTTTATAAAGGCCCAGATTTTACCCGAATGATGGGTCGAAGTTTTCATATTTGATTTGCAAAGTTATGTTGCCAAAATCTTGCTAGGAATCACACAGACAACCTGTTCATTGCTTTGTTCTTTCCTTGCATTGCATTTTCAACCAATTTCTTACAACCAGTCAGCTATAGCCATTTTCTTGGTTTTCCTTGCCACCATCCAGTACTCTACACACCTTCGATCAATTGGAAATCATCTCTAGAAGAGAAAATAAAGTTGAGGAGACACAAACACAGCACCACATCTGGAATGCTATCTCAGTTCAATAGTAACAAGGTGGGGATGTTTTGAATTCTTTGAAGCTTTCATTAATTGTTGTCATTAAATTAGAAGAAACACTTTGTTTTAAATTGGTAGAATTAAATACTTCATTTCCAGTATTGTCTGTGCACTTTCTGCACAAGTTTTCCATTGATATCTTTTGCTCTGCTTATCCCTGTGGATCTGCAAGGAAAAGAAGTTGGAGGAAGATTTTGTGTTTGTAATCATTCATTTCTTCTTTATTGTTATCCGTAATAATTTATTTCCACTTTGTCGATGAAAGCTTCCGGGTGAAGAAGAAATTGCTTCTGAGAAGTTTTTCTTTTCTTTCTTGTGAACTTGAGGCAGAAGTAGTTAGAAGAAGTTTCACTTTCCAGAATAATAACTTGAGAACATCTTCTCTTTAGAGTAGATATTATTTCACAATCATGGAACAGAGGAATAGCCACTTTCAATTATTCTCTATTTTAATTTATTTTAATTTAGAAGTAGCTTGTTTCATTTTAGATTAGTTTCTTTGTTTGTGTTTGCAAGTATTTATTTTATTTTATTCTTCAAATTCAAGAAAATACAAAAAGAAAGCTTAGGAATTTAATTTGTTTTATTCATTTATTTATTTTAAAAGTGTTGCTAAAAACACAAAAATAATTAGTTAATTTGTTATTGTTTTACTTTATTTAAATATCGGCAAATGCAATTTAATTAGATTAAAAGTGAATTAATTGTGTTGTTTTATTTAATTTAGATTCACTTGCTTTGTTTATTTAAAGTTAGGAATTAAAAGTAGATTAGAAGTTGGAATAAACACAAATCCCCATTTACTTAGCGGCCTAGGCAACCTGTACTTAGCCCTTAGCCCTCTTTTGTTTATTTCTAGCCACCTTTCTCACAAGTCAGTGCCAGTATGACCATCCCCGGACCACCTGAACCTCGTATAAGGTTTTTTGATCCAGATCATCAACCCACCCAACATTGACTGATATCAGGGAGACATAGACTCTAGGTTTCGGGCACTAGTCTTTAGATCGACCCCCATACCACCAGAGATTATCGGTCAACTCAACGCCCTTAACGACAAAGTGGACATAGCATAACAATATTGGGCCAACTTAGCCAACAAGGTTAGACCACGAAACCCTTAGTTTGTCGTACGCACATCCCCTCTTATTCTTACATGACCCTCTTTGGTGAGGCATATTTAGAGGCAGAAGGACAATTTCCTCGAATCTGACAACCAGGTCGAGACACGCTCAGTTTTGCTGACATATATCGAGACCAACGGACAACAATCATTCTTGACTGTCGAATCACTCCCATACAGGTTAGACGGGCATTCGTAGCCCTTAACAAGTAAATACCCAATTCGCAAGTCGAGCATCTGTGTTTATCTTAATCATCGATCCTGGTATTACCATTATTCCCACCTATCCCATTTATATTGTATTTATTCATCCCATACCCATCCCATCTATCATACTCCGATTGTCTCGACACAACCTCAAGAAGTCTAGTGCATTTGAAATCACGTGTTGATTTTCTGGTGTACATTATCTCTCCTATATTTAATGTTTGTACCCTTAACATGAGGGACAAACAAGTGATAAAGGCACAAGTTCACAATCTTCAATGTCAGATTGGGGATAGCAGTTACCTGAGAGGGTAAGAGAAGAGATTGATATGGTGATTGATTCCAAAATCATCAAGAGGAAATGAGTACAAATAATATTTGATTAAGTGGAAGGATATAGCAGCTGACAACTAAAGATGCAACTTGGATGAGTGCATCCAACATCCCAAACACGGAAAATCAGTAGAGAAGCTCACAGAATGCTCATGAGCAAATGCTCGTGGTTCATTTCACTTACCCAAGGTGTATTACAGTGTTACGCAAGGACGTGTCCCCTAGATTTTGGTGTCATCCTGAACATTTTGGTGGCTTGAGGACTTAAATGGGATGTCCCCTATTTTTTATATTTTGAAAAAAAAATTAATGTTTTTACTTTAAACAAGCGATTATTTTTTACCAAAAACATTGAATTCTAATCTCGAAAGTACCTAAAACACATTAAATATAGTTTAAATCCCTAAATTTCATTGAATAAAGTTAAAATATTTAAATATTAGTTTTTATATATTATTTTAATAGTCGTCAACCTGCTGACCCCAAAATTTGGGAAAAAATTTCAGTCCTGGAAACATCATCCCCTTGTCCCTAATACTTAGGTAATTATGGTGTATTATGCAAGAGCATCGTGGTCGACGACCAATCTTACATCAACCAAAAACAAAGTGCGGTTTGGGTGTGTGTTTACTTGACTTGTCACTTATTAACAAGGTTGCGCATGTCGAAGATAAGTCAAGAAGCATCCCCAAAGGTTCAACACCTCAAAAAAGGTTTGAGAAAGATAATGAAATCGTCTTCCACGATCACAATAATCCTTTCCTAGGAAGATGCAAAACTGTTGGTTTACACAGGCATTAGTCTCGAAATTGTCGATTTGTGTTCACCCACAATTGTGCGGCTGCCTTGAGAAATACACAACTGCTAAACTACACAAATCGGCAGTTTCGCCCAGAGTACTTGTGCACACAAAGTAATGTTCTTGAATTCATGAATTGTCACTTCAAAGTGTTTCCAAGAAGCTTGAGAAGATGAAGAGGCACTAGGATTGTTAGAAGATGTCAAACAGATCCATAAGGATCAATTAGAGGCATTTTCAAGTGCATTGATAAACTTCTTGCATGGAAATACAATTGCCATCTTCAAAAACCCGTCAACCAATATGAACACTAAGCCATGTTGTTACTTGGTCACAGGTAGACCAAATAAAACATCCACGTTGATGGATTCCTATTGCATGGACGAGACTAAAAGAGGTATGTACACCCCCGACTTGCGATTGGATGGTTTCACAATGTTGTAAGGAGACATAAGAATTGACGTGAGCCTCAATGTATGTGTACATATGCGGCCAATCATAGTAATGTTGATGTGTTGGGTGACTCCAAAGTGACATGTCAATTCGGAGTAGTGTGCCTTGTGGATGAGTCTTTTGTGAATAGTGTTGGAGAGAACACGTAGGTGTCGAAACTTGTAAAGAAGGTTATCATGTAGATAGAAATGATCAACTTGTTGGCCTTGAAGAGGTGAACCATAGGTAATTGTGCAATCTAATTTTGCAGAGTACTAAAAGAACGAATCCATAGTTTTGTGGCCTTGAGAATCGTGCATTGTCAAACGCAGTTTGATTGGTGATCTATTTAGGAAGTCAGCTGCTTTTTTATCTTCCCCCTTCTTATTCTTATCACCAGATGAAATTGTTATAGGTATTTCATCCACTTCATGTGTTCTCCAAATTGCTCTATGTAGATAGGAATCAAAGAGGCTTGTGAGTGGAGTGAATGACGTTCTCCTTACCCAAGAGATAGTGTTGCCATTGCATCACAACCTTGACAAGGGCATAGAGATCTTTCTCATAAGTGGAATCCATTTGTACCATATCATTGAATGTGTCTTAACGGTATGCAACATGGTGTCCATGTTGGGTGAGGATTGTATTAAGTGTATAGTCAGATGTGTTAGTCTTGATTTCGCAAGGTTGTTTGATGTTTGGCATTGCGTGAACAATAGCATAAGATAGTTGTGCTTTGATTTCTTCAAATGCGCTGTGTTGCACAATTGTCTACAAGAATGCTATTTTGGCACACAAGATCTGATTCATTGGCCATGAGATGTGAGAAAATCATAATACAAATTGATGATAAAATTTTGCAATTTTGTGAGATTGTGAGGGACAATGAAGTCCTAGATGATTTCGATCTTCTCTATGTGTTAGTGAATGCCTTCACAATCAATGATGTGGCCCAAGTATTGAGCTTGAGTAGCACCAAAGGTACACTTGCCTAAGTTCGCTTGCAACTTGTGTTTGCAAAGTTTTTCAAGAACCTTATGAACATGTACAATATGTTCTTCCAAGTCTTATTGTAGATTGGTCCATCTTTGTGAAGTATTGTGATGTCATCCAAGCAAACAATGATGATGTTGTTTAAGAGTGAAATCTGCATGTTATTGATCATAGTTGAAGGGTTCAATAAGTACTTTATGATCTGTTGTTACTGTTGCAATTAATTCTTCAACACCACCAATTAATAGAGCCATAGCGACTTGCATGAGAGATTGTTTTATCATGTTTTGATGTCTTTTGAGTTAGATCTGCAATCTGATCTATGTTAGCATTATTATTCAAGTTTGGGGCAGCTATTTGGAGTGTTTTGAGGATAGAGAAGGGCTGATAATAAATTATATAATTTTATCTAACCCTAGCTACTTGAAATCAGATTTCTGGGGTTGTTTTGAAGTCGTTTTGTTGATCAGAAACTTCATATTCATAGTGCATTGGAAAGGCCTTGGTTTCTAGTTTATTGTGCATTTCATTTCATGCAAAAATACCCAAGTATTGAAGGAGTTATTAATTTTTGAAGTTTCAACTGTTCTGGGTGCCATTTTATTTGTTAACTATTGTTAAAAAAATTAGATCTGGAAAAGGTTGGCTTCCTAACTGGTTCTCCCATCTAACCCCACTACCTTGGCTTACTCCAACCTCATTTGGATTGTATTAACGCTGACATTGGATTATTTGAGGTCGAACTAAAAGGATCTAATCCTTCTAGAGTCGATTTGAGTTAATAAAGTGCAGATTTAATATTTATCCCAAAAGGGGATACTACAATAGTCGATGCGAAGATGCCACAAACCATCCTTCCTGAACCACAAGGAAAAGAACTTGGTCAAATCTTCCCTTGGTTAGTATGTTCTTGGATCTGCACACAAAATTGGGAATTGTAGGGGTGTCAACCTTGTAATGACCACACCAGTTCTTTTTCTTCCCTTTTTTTGGTTCATACATTGGAGCTTTTGTTGATGTAGTCATATACGGCTTAGACAAATGTTTTCCCACTGCGAGATAGTTGTTGCATAGTACGATTCTATGTATTTCTTGAGGTTGCTTTCATGTGTGGGGCTAGAAGAAGTAAGGCCCTTCTAATTATCTTGTACCTTTCCTGAATATTAGCAGCATGTTGATAGGCTTTGCACCAAAGTTTTGAAAGTCTTTACATTTATGTGGTAGCGAAGCTCATTGATGTACTTGAAGATTCTGCGATGCTCCATTTTGGAAATGTTTAGGGATGCAAAGATCTCATGGAACTTGTCTGTTGCAGTGTCATGAACCTTCCCTATAATTGTTGTTACAATTACCAATTTTTCACTCTCCAAGATTTCCAAGGTTCCAATGTTTTTAAGCCTCTACAGCTCTAGATTGTTTTCCTACACTACAAATGACTTGGCCTCCACAATAGGCATTATAGTCATTTTGCCCATTGATATTCTGGTATCTTGAGGATTTGGGACTCATGATCACTTATCTTCATGAGAACAAGGTCCGTTCTCCTCATGATAGACAACTTTGTGAATTTTTCAAGCCATTAGTACTCTGCGGCTTCAAGATTTCAGACGTCTGATGACAATTCCCTAATATCTCATTTTGCAAATTGGATATTTTCCCTCTAGAGCTCTCCAAGATTTTTCATTTCATCAAAACCTACTCAACACTTCTGCCTAGGGTTACCTTGTGATCCTCGGCGCATCAATGGTCTCCCATTGATTAACAAACTTTTGTATCATTCAAAAACTACATAAAATCATATCAAAGATGTCTTACCCTAGTCATGTGAGATTGTGAATGTCAAAAAACAAAACAACCTATGGGTACATGTGACTTTGCTAGCTAGAATTGTTGGGAAGCATAGGTCAAAATAATCAATTTACCTATTACATCATTCAAGAAATGGAAGTGTTGGTTATTAGCCTCTACGTATCTTGGTTTAGTAGAATATATCCAAGAGAGGAGTTTGCCTTGAAATCAATCCTATGCTATCTTGCAATATCTATGTATGAAATACTTTATTATCGACATGCTTTGAAATGGAATGCCTACTCTATGTGTGTTGTACAACAAAGGGATGGACCCCATGTTGGTAGCTTCCAATCTTGTGCTGAAAATGTTTTTGGAGAACTTGAACTTTAGGCACTAGCAGACTACAATATTGTGCAATGCATGTATCTTTATTGGATCTAGAGAACTACTAACAATTCTTTGGAACTACCATTACGCAGTTAGGATACAAGGCCTTTTTCCTAGTCTACAGTTAAATTTTGTTTCCTATTGTTTGTCAAGATGTTTTCAAGTTACTATATTTTAGTTGTACTAAAGTTCCCAGATAATATTCTTTGGACAGGTGTCCTTGAGAGATTTTGGTTCGATGACAAAGGCAAGAAATGACTCAATATAAGAGGTGTTGTCCATTATCTGTGATTTTTTAATAAATATCAATATGCCTAAAGCTTCCTTGTATAAGAATATAAGGCTTATAGTTTATTATTAAGTCATTGTTAGTTATGTATTAACTAATGAATGTTTGTAACCACATCAACCATTTTGTAACTATCTCTTGCATAGTAAAATGACAGACACACAACTTACAATGTGTGAATTCTCGGTTTCCTTCATTCCTTCTTTGTTCACATTTTCTAACATTGATATCAAAGCCATTTTCACTCAATAGGGTTTGTAATTAAAATAAAATATTGCAAATCGTGAACAAAAAAATGTAACTAACAGAAAACATCATTTCAATGTTATGAATTGCGAAAAAGAAATTGAAAGTAGCCATTTATGTTAGGAAAGTTGTGAGAATCACATGAGGGCAAAAATAAAGTGTCTGGTTATTTCAAGATTAAAAAAAAATATGGTCATTTAACACACTCAGTTGGCAAAAATACAATCGTGATTTAGGGAAAAAATAGTGCAAAAAAAACAGTCCGAAACACAGTTGCCCCCAGTCATAGGCAAGTCATTCATCATTGCCACCGCAGGGCATATATTTGCTCAGGGCATATTTCTGCCGTTAGGGCATATTTTCACCGCTAAAAGACAAACATCACAATATACACCATGAAAAAACGTTGCAATTATGAGCACACGGGAAGACTATATCCACCAGAACAAACACTGCAACTTGTGCTAGGTATATTCTAGCACATGCTAGTTGTCGAATAAGGGCACAAATTTTTCTCGTATTTTACCTCACAAAATATTTTCTTGTAGACGAATGTGACATTCCTTTATTGTACAAGTTCAAACATTAAATATTTCTTGCATTAATTTCCCATAAAAAATCAAAATATAGAGTTGTAGTTCTCTGTTGAATTTATTTACATGTCAGAATATAGATTATCACTTTCATTTTGCTGCATTAATATACAGATTCAGAAATTACAATTGGGTGTGTAAAATGGATGATAAAGTCGCAATATTATAGCCACATAAAGAATCTGAGGTCTCTCATTAAACAACTAGTAGAAGTCAATGCTACAGTCGATGACAAATATGTCAAAGCAATTTTGTTCAATCACTCTGCCTTCTAAATATAACACGGGAAAGCTCAAAGACAAACCAAATGGGTGAAAAAATAGTTCACGAAGAATATGTATTTTAAAGAAGCTTGTACTTTGAAGACGAGAAGGGATCTAGTGTAGATGAAGCTCGGCATGGATGGCCACCCAATTAGGTCGGTAGATTGTAGGATCTTGGGAACTATACCCTTATGAGGGTCATGAGACAACTTGTTGGACCACTGTGGATGTTGCTGAATATGGATTCTTGTCCAATAGTTGTAGGAGGTTCGTTAATTCGGGAGTTGGGGAACATGCAATCCGAGAACTCAAGAATTGAACTCGGGGACTACACCTTTACAAGGGTTACAGGGCAACTTCATGGAGTTCAATACCTGGTCAAAAAGAATTATTTTCAAAGAGAAGGATTCTTGTAGAATGTGTGACCCTGTTTAGCTCTATTATTTTTAACTTTTTGTGAGTATGTTTGTTTCTTGTTTTATGTAGTGTAAGCCTTAAGAGGGGGTGTAAGAATATAATGCTTATAGTTTATTATTAATTCATTATTAATTATGTATCGACTAATGAATGGTTGTAACCACATCAACCATTTTGTAATTATCTCTTGCATAATAAAAATGACAGACACACAACTTACAATGTGATCATTCAAGTTTCTCTCCATTCCTTCTTTGTTCACATCTTCTAACACCTTGTACTAGAAGTGAACAGAATTTTAGATTCTTTATATCGAAGTAGTATTCGCATGTATTTTTTACTCTCAACTCATTTACTCATTTCACAATTTTTCTTGTTTTTTAAATGATATAATTGGTAATTCAGATGTTTGCAGTCAGATTAGGCTCTAGATACAGCCCTCCTGCCTTTGCATCCCTATGTAGTAGGTTGTTCTCTCTTTTGTTAGTTTTAAAAATTTCTATTATATGAAGGATCTTTTCTTATTTATTTTTTGTAGTAAAATGTACAAATATATCAAAACAGTAATACGCAATTACAATGGAAGCTTTTCGAAATGGTATGGCATTTAAAGCATTGAACTTCAAGGATGTTTTCAATTGGTAACCTTCTCATAGTGGTGATGTCTAATATAGCATTGCATCTTGTATGTGCTATGTGAGCTTCTATTAAGGTGTAATGTCCCCATTTTTGAAGACCCTTAGCCTATACGTCCCTGTGGGCTTCGGGATGTGCAAGGGGAACATTTTTATTAAATAATTAAGTATTATTGCCTGGAGCAATAATTATTTAATTATTTAATTATGAAGATTATTTAATTTAATTCCCAAAATATAAAAATTAAATGGGGAATTAATTAAATAAATATTTTAGGTGGCTTTTATTAATTAAATCACCCTTTGAACAGGGGATGGCCACACCTAGGGAAAACAAACTGTTTTTATTTAATATTTTCCCTCTCCTAGGGAAAAACAAACTGTTTTTATTTAATATTTTCCCTCTCCTAGGGTTTTCGAATTCTGTGCCTCCTTGCTTATTAAAGGAATGTTAGGGTCATTATTATGATTGTGCTATGATGAACTTATTTTGATACTCCATGCTTGGAGTTGGGATGCATGCCCTTTGATGTTCTCTCTCTCTTGCATGGGAGGTTGGATCGAGCTGGTTTTGAGATTTATTTGAAGTATTTATTTGATAAATCCATGTTTTTGGTCCTGGTAAATATTTTGTGATTTAATTTGCAAGTGAAATCTGTCCTTTTACTGTAGCGACGTCACTGTGGCATCACTGTAGCAGCGGGTTTATGAGTGTTTTTGCAAATCGATTTGGGTGAAGGCTTCATTTCTACCCTAGCGGCTTGTTTCATGGTGTTTGTGGATTGTTTTAAAGTAATAAATGATCGGGTTTTGACTAATACAGTCTGCTGTCCGCTTATGGCTCCAGCGATCTCATTTGGGGATCTAATATTTTAAAATAATAGATCTGTTTTTCCTACCTGACTGTAGCGCCTCATTTTGGTAGTTCTTTGTGTGTTTTGATTCATGGTTAGTGCCCTAGATGTGCAGCGAACTTGATGGTATGCCTGGGCGACTTATATATCACATAATTTATGGTATTTGCATGAGATTTGTGATGATTAATAACTCTCAGTTGCAGCGACTTCTAACCTGGTGTTTTCCAACTTTGTTGTCCCCATTTTGAAGTGCATAGTGTGTGAAAATATACATTCATTTGGCAGCGACTTCTGTATTTTTTTGGTGAAGGGTTTTGGCATGATTTAATGGTGTTTTAAGCCTTGTTTAGCATTGGGTGTTTGGTCCTTCCATTTATTGGAAATTTGGTGATCACTCTCTATATTCCGTGATCCAATCTTTGAGCATGGTTGGCTTTGGATTGAGATATTCAATAGATTTTTAAGTACAGCCGATCAGTGGGTGAATTTATCACAGCAGTTTGCGATGCATGTAATTACAGCATATTTGGGGTTTGTTTGCATAGTTTGGGGCCTGGTTTTTATGCACTTGAATCTGATTTGCTTACTTCAGTTGGAGTACTAAGTTATGCCATTCATTTGAGGTTATAGTTTTGATCATGTATCTCTTGTGGCTGATTTAGTTTACATATCTGTGAGGGTTGAATCATAGAGCTCATTGGTGGTTATTTAAATCAAATAAATCTGGTTTCTAAGGAGTATAGTCTCAATTGTGAGTAAGCCACTTGTTAGAGGCCATTAAACCCCTCTTATTGGGTTTATTGAGTCATCTGTTCGATTGGTTCTAGTAGTTTTGATTGAGTATTGCTATTTCCAGCTGATTGGTGTTTTGAAGGGTTGTTGATTTGCATTTTCCCCATTGATCCCGGATTTGGGATATTACATTGATCCCGGATTTGGGACTTTTATAATGGTTCTAGTAGTTTTGATTGAGTATTGCCTATTTCCAGTTGATTGGTGTTTCGAAGGGGTTGTTGATTTGCATTTTTCCCCATTGATCCCGGAGGGGACATTAGGTGGCTTTCATTGATAAAATCACCCTTTGCAAAGGGGACGCCACACCTAGGGAAAACAAACTACTTTTATTTAATGTTTTCCCTCTCTCTAGGATTTTCGAATTTTGTGCCTCCTTGCTTATAAAAGGAGTGCTAGGATCACTATTATGATAATACTATGATGAACTTATTTTTGATACTCCATGCTTGGAGTTGGGATGTATGCCCTTTGATGTTCTATCTCTCTTGCGTGGGAGGTTGGATCGAGCTGGTTTTGAGATTTATTTGAAGTATTTATTTGTGAGATCCATGTCTTTTGGCTTTGGCAAGGCATTTGATTTAATTTGCAAGTGAAAATCTGCCCTTTTACTGTAGCGACGTCACTGTAGCATCACTGTAGCAGCTGATTGCTGATCAAAAAAATTAGTGTTTCTTTGGAGTTCTTTTGCAAGTCGACTTTGGTGTATGGGGTTTCTATTCCAGCAAATCCTCTAATTATATTTGTAAGTTGTTTAGATGCCATTCTGAGTGTGATTCGACCAGCATGTAGTCTATTTTCGTGTCCAATATGACAGTGATTCCCTCTACTATGGCTGCGCACCAATTTGGATGACTTTCTAAGTGAATCGTCCAAGATCCATGCGTGTTTAATGTCCTTGCTCAAGCGGTTACATGTAAGACAAGTTTTGGCGCCAAATCTGGTATGTTTTTGATTGACTTCTGACTGCTGCAAATCTGCGACTTCTTTTGGCGTGCATATTGAATGTTTGATGCAAGAATAAAGTGATATATATCCTGCACAGTGATTGCTACTCACTTTGATAACTCCAGCGACTTCAAGTGAGTGTGTATGGTCTGAATTTTAATAAACTATTATGTTGTTGCCTCCCTCGAAATCAGCGACCCAGTCTAAGTGAGTGTTTAAATTATTTCCATGCATAGAGTTGTGGGGTTTATGGTCTCTATATAACAGAGATTTCTCCTATATGTGGATCGATTTAAATGTATTATGTTGAACCGGCTGTTAGATACTGTTTCTTCCACTTTAGTGACTGGTTTTTGGCAAGTTTGGATATTAACTCCAGGTGTTTAGCAAACTGAACTTCATCTGAATTGATTGTTGATCTCATCCTTTATAACAGCAACTTATTTGGAGTGAGCATTTGATATTTTGATGTATGTTTTGAAGGTCTATGTGACAACAAACTGTATAAGGGGAATCATCTGAGTTATATGTATGATTTAACTATCATATAGCAGCGATCCCTATGTCTTCTTGTGACTGACATTGCCCCCAGCTTGAATGGACTGTAGTTTCATGTTATTAAGGAGAATATAGTGGATCATATTTTTGTTTCAGCAGCGTAAATCCATGAGATGGTGGAATTTTAAGATTGATTGAGTTAAGGCCATTAAACCCCTATCCTCGAGTTTATTGAGTCATTTACTCAACCGATACAAGTAGTTTTGATTGAGTTGCCATATTCAATTGATTGATCCATTGAAGAGTTGGTTGTTTGGCATATTTCCCATTGATTCCGGGTGTGGGATATTACAGTGGTATCAGAGCTTCCTTCCTCTATTCGTGTGGGTCACTTTGTGTATGCAGTGTTTGTGATTCTAAGTGCAGAGATCAGGGATCATGGAGTTGATGAGTGATGGTGAATGGAAGGAACAGATCAAGCATACTCTTGACTCTTATTGCCAATAGTACTTTACACTAAGTCAAAAGACCCAAGCCCTCTTAACCTTCCAAGGGTTTTGTAACCTGAAAAGGAAAATAAGTGGATCAAAGAAAAGTAAAACTTCGGTTGATGCATACTGGGATAAGCTCATCAAAGAAGTCAATGGCCATATAGAGACACCTACTTTCCATAAGCAAGAAGATGAAAAAGGGAAGGAAGAATAAGGTATAAATTCTTTGGTGTTTGGTGATAAGGTTTTGATATCTAATGTTTGTGTGGGACTTGGTACTTGTATAGAGAAATCCGATTTGATTGAAAGGGTTCCTTTGCAATTTTTTGATTACATGCATGATGATGAAGTAATCAGGGAGGAATATAAGGGTACTACATGGCACAAAGGTATGATGGGCAGCCCCAAGCCTTTTTCAGTTTTGTTGCTTCCTATACACAAGGAAAAACCATGAGCTCAATAAATGGTACGATTTTCCTTGCATTTCTTATTTTCCTTTTTCTTATGTGAATGATAGAGTTGAAACAAGGGAGTATCATCATGCACATATTACCTCATGGTATGTAGATGTAAGCCACCACTTCAAGTTATTTGTTTTGATTCTTCGATGTGGTTACGAAGTGATCAAGTTGAATGTTCTATTGTTCTTATGTCATGGGGAGAAAATGGTTTCTAATTCTAAGGTGATTTTTGATGATCCTAGTCACATGTCGAAGTAAGAATGAGTTTGATGAGCAAGTTAGGAAGGTGGGCAGCACCCTTATTTCATTTTTGAAGGCTCCCCAATTCCATGCATCAAGGGAAGAGAGGTGCTCAAGAAATTCTGAGTTTTGAAAAGGGTAAGGACAGTCTAAGGTATGTTGATCCACATAAATTTTTCCCCTTCATGTTGAGCTTTAGCAAGTGGGGTCATGGGCAGTTTGTTCAAAAAAGTAACTTGTTTGATTGGGCATCCAACTTTATGAGCACAAAGGGGAATACTGAATTTTATATGACAAGCATGAGTATGGGCAAGCATGACTTGGCCTTAAGGGATCTGGAAGAAAGAAAGAAAGACTTTTCTCTAAGAGTCCTAATGATGATTTGCAGATTGAGAGATTTATGGCAGCCACCAAGGGTAAGCACTTTGATTTGTTGTATCATCATCCCTTACCTTTATCTTGCCATATTCATCATAAGTATTTATGCCAACAATAAACACAAGGTAAAGGGTGTGTTCAAGGCATCCTCGAAGCATTGGCAAGGAAACCAACATCCCATAATGTTCAGTCCAAAAGAGAGTAAGAGCAGCAAAGGGTGTGACTCCAAGATATGTTGCATGGAGGGAAGGTGAAAGACTCTACACAATGTGCATGATGAAGCAGCCATAAAGGTTGAAAATTTTCTGTTTTTCAGGTCTGTTTTAATCAATTATGATGCATATTCAATTGTTGTCTTTTCTTGGGATTATGGTAAACACAATTTTAGTGAAGAGTTAGGCAAAGCATGGGGATCATGGACAGTAAAAGGTTTACATCCCGGAAGATCCTTTTTCATGTTCCAAGCTTTCACATGTAGGTCAAGAAAATGATCTTCTACAACAAGGTAATATTTTTGATCAATTCTTTTCGAAAAACACAAGTATGTTACCTTGTCCTTTCTATGCCTAGATTCAAGAGATATTGGGAGATGCAAGTTGACGGAAGGCAAAGGAAGTTTCCCCCAAATGGTAAAGGTGAGAACTTGGTGAAGCACAAATGGAAATCATGGTCTTATGTCACCTAATCTTGTTGCATTCCACTCCCTTCCCGGCTGTATGTATGACTGATTTTCAATTTTATGTCATAAGAGTAGACATGAGAAATTGGAAGGATAATTAAAAGTATGGAATGGTCAATGTTGATGTTTGTTATGCCTTCAGTTTTCAGTTGGTTATCTCTTTGGTTTGCTGCCCAACATGCTAAGATTAATATTTGGGGAAGAGATGTTTAGATTGTTATCCTAATTGAACACATTCACGTCTTTATGCTAGCTAATGTTGGAACATAACAGCCGTTTGCCATAAAAATTTATTTGTTTTCAGCTCTTTGGTTCCTTCTATAGTTCGGTATTCCACCATTCACAAGCAAAGTTCATGGAACATTGCTGTTATTTTATGTTGCATGGCTGATTTTGGCATAACAGATCCTACATATTTGGAGGGAAATGTTCAAACAGTAGATGGGGCAAACGTGGTGGCATTTGGGAACAGCCCATGTATAGAGGAGGAGTTGTGATCTATTCATGCTTGGGAGACACGGAGAGGAAGCTGGAAAAGTGTTTTTTAACACTTGTTTTCCTAACATATTTGTTCCATGCGCTGATTTAAAGAGAAGATGGCAGCTGAAGGACATTCCACAATTTCAAGAGGAAGAAGCAACACAAGTTGTTGCAAGTGCTCCTTCACTTGATTGGTGCGGGAGCAAGACTTTGGAAAGCACTCCCAGCATTGTATTTGGATGCATGAGCTCGATATTGCTTGAGGGCAAGCAATCTTGGGAAGAGAGGACTGTAAGTGTCCCCAGTTTCTGAAGACCCTTAAGCCTATACGTCCACGTGGGCTTCGAAACGTGCAAGGGGGAACATTTTTATTAAAATAATTAAATATTATTGCCTGCAGCAATAATTATTTAATTATAAAATATTATTTAATTTAATTCCCAAAATATATAAAATTAAATGGGGAATTAATTAAATAAAAAGTTAGGTGGCTTTCATTGATAAAATCACCCTTTGCAAAGGGAACGCCACACCTAGGGAAAAACAAACTACTTTTATTTAATGTTTTACCCTCTCCTAGGGTTTTCAAATTTTGTGCCTCCTTGCTTATAAAAGGAGGTGTTAGGATCACTATTATGATTATGCTATGATGAACTTATTTTTGATATTCCATGCTTAGAGTTGGGATGTTATCGCCCTTTGATGTTCTATCTTCTCTTGCGTGGAAGGTTGGATTGAGTTACTTTTGAGATTTATTTGAAGTATTATAATTATCTATAAATTTCACTAATGCCTCAAGGTTTTGGTGTAACGGTTCGTTACATTTGGTAGTCAAAAATTATCTATAATTGGATCTAGCAGAGGAAAATTAATTAAATAATTTTCAGCTCTCTCCTAGCCTCCAAAGACAACAAAAATTAACCCTTTGCTCCTGAAATAATTAATGACATATAGTAGATTTACAAATCTAGCAATTATGGCATCCAAACATGAACAAATTATCACCAAACCAAGTCGCTATGTCTAAAATAATTTCAATAATAACAACAGCAATAAAAGCACCATAAAAACCCTTCACAATATTCAAGAACATGCATATTTTTTTAATCCAAATAAATGCGCCAACACCAACACAAGAGATCCCCAATGGAGAGAACAATAAAATCTTCAATACTCTTCAACAATGGTTTCCAAAATGCAAGAGAGCAAAATGCAAGAACTAGGGCATACATCCCAATACTCCAAGCATAGAGTGAAATCAAATGATCATTCAACACGCCCTCTAAGGAAATGCAACTTCCCTTTTATAGAACTAAAGGGTGCAATATCCAATAAAGACCTCCCTTTCCCTTTTGAAGGGAAAACATAAACTCTCATTAAAATATTTAATACTAAGACTGTGCACTTTATTTATTTTTTAATTAAATAAATAAAAGTAACTAATGTGCACATTAAACTAACTAAAAAGACTCCCACTTGTAGCGCTAGGCATGCCAAAGGGTTACAATGCAAATGAAAAATAAATATTAATGTCTCGAAAAAGGGGACATTACAGTCCTCCCCTCTCGGAAATTGCTTGCCCTCAAGTAATAACAAGCTCATAGATCCATGCATCATGCCCCAAATAGAAGATGTGGGGTGGTGCATCCAAAGCCTCGATCCGGTGCCTGTCAAGTGGCAAAGAGTTGGAAAGAACAAATTTATTTCACTTATGTCAATCCAAAAATACAGGTCATCAGCGCCATAACATGTGCTCCAAGAGATGGTGTCCTCAATATGGCATAAAGAGTCATCAATAGGATGAACCTTGCTAAGCTCCAAGGCTGCCCACTCAAAAATGCCCTAATGAAATGAATAGGACAACAATCTTCCATCACATGTCTTCAATCCTGCACATGAAGCAAACTCATTAGAAAAACAAGTGTTGAGAAACACTTTTCCTGTTTCTTCTTCATGTCTCTAAGGCATGGAGAGCTCCCAAATCTTTCTCATGTATGGGCTGTCCCCAAAATTTGTTATGTGGCTCCCACCACTGCTGTAATCATGCATTCTTCCTTCAAAAATCAGAATTAGGATGGCTGGTTTCCATCCCCAAGTATTCACCCATGCGCCAAAATCAAGCACCAACAACCATATCATCAAATGCATGACAAAAATCTAAATTATAGAAGTGATAGGGAGGCTGGTCATAGTGATGTCAATCATAAAAATGATGTTACAACAATAATCATGTTTCAAATTTTTTATCCCAATCTGAAGGAACAACAAACTAATTGAGAAGAATGTCTTCATAGTGACTGAAAATTCACTCCCAACTCTAGCCAACTTTCCATCTAGGTGAATGCAAACCATGCAATGAGAGAAAACCAATATGTAACACAACTTGTTCTTGCTCATGTCAAGTGTACCATCACAATAATGAACAACAAAATCTATAGGGGTTGTCCTAACAAGTTCTTCAAACTGAAAATTATTATTACCACTCAAAAAAGTACCCTTCCCATTGATTTCCAGGTCCACCAATGTTAGGACATGCTTGCCAACACCTTTATTCACCATGTTCAAATCTGAAACTTCACGTGGACACATGAAACCAGCTGTAAAAATCAGAAAATCAGATATGATTTCTTTTGAAAAGATCATTGGTTCCCATACCTTTGACTGCCCATATGCATGATCTTGTCCCAAGGAGTCTTTTTGCTCCATTTTGCATTTCCTACTCCTCATTCTATCTTTGTCACTTGCATGCCTCTCATTAGAAGTACAAATCTGAGATAGACAAGTATGCAAACCATAATCCACTCTCTTCATACCTTGGAATGAATTTATGTGGGTTGTTTATCATACCTCCGTGGGAAAGAGTAGCAATCACTCTTTCTCCTTTGCCATTATGTTCCACATGCACCCAAGTGTTAGGAACAAAAATACCAATCAAAATATGACCAATATGCCTCATATCCATCCCTCTAACATGCTTATGAACATACCCATCAAAGTTCAACATATTAGGAGAAATAAAATAAGAAAGACCATACCTTGGGCTGTTCCCATCATTTACAAAACTCAGAATTTCTGAGTTTAGGACAGCGCTCTTTCGTTCATTATTTTCTTCTTCTAAAGTCCCCTCACACTTTCCAATGCTTAAGCTTGTCATATATAATTCAGAACTTTTGCTCAAAGATAAAATCAACTTTATGTACCCAACCAACAAGAAGGTGCTTCACAAATTCACCCAATATTCCCCAATATGGATTTGTGCAAAACATACAATATGAAATGGTAAAAATGAAGTACATATTAGTATCCTTCATGTCAAGTTTAACCCCATCAACAAAAGAAATGCACACTTACATGTGTACCAAATTTGTCTTCCATTACCTCTTTACCCTTAGAGCTTGCTTTCACATTTCCATATGCTTGCTTGTGTGATGAATCGCCACTCATATCAAAATTCAGATTCATCAAATTCATCGAAATTCCCACCAATAGAATTTTCCAGAAATGCAACAGAAATTTCCAGCAAAGTCGCCACTTTCCAAAAATGAAAAAAATAAATATCAAGCCTTCAAATCTTCAATGACTTCAAAATCAGATCTACTTCAATTCCAAATCAAATGAGAGAGAGCACAATGAAAATCTAGGGCATACATCCCATTTCTCCAAGCATCGAGAGACATAAATGATCGCGCTGGTTTTGAGATTTATTTGAAGTATTTATTTGGGAGATCCATGTTTTTGGTCCTGGTAAATATTTTGATTTAATTTGCAAGTGAAATCTGTCCTTTTACTGTAGCGACGTCACTGTAGCGTCACTGTAGCAGCGGGTTTATGAGTGTTTTTGCAAATCGATTTGGGCGTTTGGTTCTCTAAACCCTAGCAAACTTCTTTTATGGTATTTTGTGGACTGTTTTGCAATGCATTACTTGGTGTGGATCGTTCAGATTTTTGCAGGTTATTGTGCCCCTTGTTACAGCGACTTTTATATGGCGGAGTTAAAACGCATTTTTTATATAAATCGACCAGCTGGTTGTCCTCTAATTTCAGCGACCTCTTTGACGGTGCTTTGAATATTCCAATGCATGTTTGGTGTGCTAAATGCCCAGTGAATTGGCTGATCTTAGTTTACTAGCTACAGCGACTTCATTTGATGTGTTAGGGTCTGATTTTGGGTTTGAAATAAACTGTTGTTCTTTCCTTAAAGCCAGCGACTCATTTGGGGGTAAATGACTTTGAATGTTTTGGTGCATATTTAAGCTTCATTTGATCCACAAACTGTTAGTACTCTTTGCATAAGCCTAGCGTCACCATTATGGTGTGCAAGCACTGATTTTAGCATCGATTTCCATGCATATTGAGTCTCTAATGGACTGAGTGTAGCGGCTGGGTTGAATACATGATTTAACAATGAATAGAAGTCTTATGGGAGCGAAATATATGAGAAAGTTAATCTGAGGTTGTGTGCATGCTTTATCTCTCACTTGGCAGTGATTCCTTTTGGATTGAGTGCTCTTTCTAATGGCTGATATGTCAGAGTCTTGATGAACTGTGTTTGCATATTATTAAGGTGACCTTGAAGCATTCTAGCATATGATTCATATGTGGCTTGACTAAATAAACATACCTTGATATCTGAGCACATTCCGGTTGAGGTCTTTGCATGATAAAGAGTGGTTTGCCTTGTTTGCATTTAGGAGAATACTGCGATCAGATTTCTATTACAGCAGTCTATATTCATAAGATTGTGGAATTTGAGTTAAGGCCATTAAACCCTTACCCTTGGGTTTATTGAGTCATTTACTCAACCGGTATAAATAGTTTGTTGTATTCAGTCGATTGATGCATTGACGTGTTGGTTGTTTGCATATTTTCCATTGATCCCGGAAGTAGGATATTACATAAGGTGGTATGGTAAGATGTTAAGTACAATGAATCATGGGCACTTGCTTTGCTCAAATGTCATATTTTCACTTAATTACATGTATAATAACAGGCCTCATTTTCTTTGGCTAAAATATGGTCAATATTGATTGACGTTGTTGTAAGGGGAATGACTTGATATTGTACCATTTTCTTTTCAGTTGACTTCCAATCAATGTACGATATGTTTGGAAAGCACTCCAATAAGAAGCTAATATTTTACATCAATGGACATGTTACTGAGGCATCACTTCATTGGTCATCAAACTTGTATGGAAATATATATAGTTGTATGAAATGACCCTTATGGTGTAACACAATTTTATCCTTTTTATGTTGTTCCGTGGGTTAATCAATTCTTAAGAGAACAGATATTTTGAATTAATATGATTCATTGATTTCATCAATTTAGTTACATTGAGCTAGATATAGAGGGATAAAGATGATTTTTATCATCTTTTTTTGAGATGCTAAACAAATAATGCTTCATCCGATAAAGTTACAATTGCCGATTTGAGATACATTCTAACACTTTGTCACTTTCCAGTACATGATTTTCCAAAATCCCCAAATAAATAGGATAAGATCTTCATCTCACATATCCTATCACCTAGCCCATGATCCATGGGCCTTACGGCCTCCAAAAGGTAGAGAGATTAAAGAACCAAGAACATTCTCTTGCCTAATCAAAAGCAATTACATTAACAAAGTGCAGTTCCCAAGTGTTAGCATATCAGCTCTATTTTAATCAATGAAGGGTTCGGAAAGGCAGGTAAAGAAAGAACCTTAGTTGGGAATGAATCTATATACATCTTTATTATGATCATTTGATTAAGTAGTTTCTTGTGACAAAATATTTGTTGTATAATCCAGCATTCTTGTATGCTAAAAGAATATTGTTGTGTGAAGTATCAAAATGGGATTTGAAATGGACTTATATATGTGTTATCATCTCATTGGGTGTTATGTTGGCAGAGTCACAATGTTGATCAAAATCCATTAGTTCTGAAACTATTGAGATTTTCTAGCATACTAATAAAACACTCGTAACGAGTATTGTGTTATTTTCTTGAACTTTATTTGAATTGAAGTTGTCCTTAGAATTTTTGTGCATAACAATAATTGGTATTTTCTATTTATTTCAGTGTTCCACGGGGGCGTGCCCCCCCCCAAATCTACCATCTCGGAGACTCCAAGGGGATGTCTCCCCAGCATTCCCGCCACCCACCACCAACAGACTTGGGGACGTCCCCGAAACGTTTCCCTCAAAGATGGGACGTTTCTGAGACATCTCCATTTTTTGGGGACTCTGGGCTGCCCTTGGAACGTCTCGGAGACTTCTAGAAGTCTCTCAGGCCTTCCCAAAGACTCCCAAAGCGTCCCCAACGGCAAAAACAGCCTCAAAGGTTTTTTTAATTCAATTTGTTTTTAAAAAATTGGACCCCCAACCATAAACCTAAAACTTAATCAACCACACCCGCCCCCCTAAGCACTCCAAAACAAACTATTAATAAGAGTTACACCCTCACTCCAAATCACAATAAAAAAAATCAAAGCAAGAGTGAAAGCATTAGCGAGCAAGAGTGAGAGGGTGAGAGCATTAGCAAGCAAGAGTGAAAGCAATACCATTAGCAAGCAAGAGTGAGAGCATCGGCAAGGAAATGGGACAACATTAGCAACAAGTAACAACAAGAGTTAGAGCAAGTGTCAATATTCATTGCATTGAGCCACTAGCCAATTGTATTTGCATTTCGAATGTAATCATCATTTTGAATATAAATATTAATATACTGATATTTGGTATTTTCACTGTTCAATGCAATGTGTTTAGTATTTCAAAGTTTCATTTGTTGTTCCTTATACATTTTTTATATAACTAATTTTCAAGTACTATGTGTATTTGCGCCACCATCCCACCACCCTGCCGCTGTCCCAACCCGCTGTCCCCAAATCTAGGCCCTTGGCCCCCCCATCTCCGAGACCCATTACCCCTATCCCCCTATTTATGAGCCCTGTCCCCCTGCTCTGAGACTCTGTGGAACACAAGTTTATTTGGGGATTGCGGAGTTTTTTAGATGTTGTTAGTGTAGTCAATTAGTCAATCAGTTTGTAATCAGTTTGTTATTGTGATATGCTAAAACAGTCAGAACATGGTTTTGTGTATTATGTGTCAGCGCTTGTAGTGTACTTAATCAATTTGGTTAGTACAATTGGTACCTTGGCAGTTCTGGTCTAACAGACAAATCCGTTGGTCGACCAGCCTGTATACAAAATGATGAAAGTCTAGGAAGAGAGCTATCGTGCTGTCAAGATTCTCCCTATACCATAGCTAGTTTATGTACACTACTTTATACAATAACGCTGCAAGTTAGATCAATTTTCTCTATGCAATATTTTTATGTCCTTTTTGCTGTAATGTTGAGTCAGTCCGATGGATGGACGACCTATATGACATCAAGCAGGGTAGAACATTCAGTCGACAATAAGCATTGACAAAGATGCACTGAAATGGAGGCATAAGTTGAGAATTCATGGGCCAGGCCAATTGAAGAGCCAAATGAAACCAACTGGGAACGAGAAGAGCAATTAGCTCAGGACTTCAAGTTTCTATGAGATGTATTTATGCAAGAGCACGGACGAGAAGAGTCCAAGCAAGCCTAGGTGTCTAGAGATGTTATCTGTGACAGGCTGGACAGAATTACGCACATTGACCAGTTCATGTGCAATCTGCCCAAACTTTTGACAAGACATTAAACCATTCTTTAAGACCTCCAGGCCAGGAAAAGCCAAGAATTTGAATGAAATAATTTTGCAAAGGTACGAGGAGAGGCATCGTCAGCAAGATGAACAATCTGAGGACAGACATCGTCAAAAGAATTAATTCCCTTGAGCCAGAATACAGACCGAACAAGACACTGTTTGTGTCGAGGAGAAGAAGAAATAAGAAGATTTATTTGATCGGTAAAGCAAAAAGAACCAAGACAAAGGCTGCAAGAGGACAGCCAATAATCGGCCACCAGAGAATTAATCTTAACTCCTAAGCCAAATCGGAAAGCTGGAACCGCAGAGGGGTTCAACTGGAGCCAAAAAGTCATCCACTACTCACTAACAATGAATGGGACAAGATCGCCATACAATTGCCTCATCCAAATGGGAGTCAAAGGAATTAACTCCCTTGAGCCAGAATACAGGTGGAACAAGACACTATTTGTGTTGAGAAGAAGAAGAAATAAGAAGATTATATTTGATTGGTAAAGCAAAGAGAACCAAGACAAAGGCTGCAGGAGGAAGCCAGTAATCTGCCACCAGATAATCAATCTGAACTCCTAAGCCAAGTCAGAAGCTGGAACTGAAGAGAGGTTCAACTGGAGCCAGAAAGTCATCCACTACTCACTAACAATGAATGGGACAAGATTGCCTTACAATTGCCTCTTCCAAATGGAGGATCAAAACCTTGCTGATCAGATTGGGTTGGAAGGTGTCGTAGAGGAGCCGACAACTGATATACAGCCCTTACAATGAGGGAAGCTCCTTGTCCCGAGAAAACACTTAATGACTTATTCATAAGCGAGGAGAGGGAAGCCTTTATTGAAAACACAACACGTGTTGAAGGCTTGGTAATCAGCGGCAAAGAAGACTGAGAACTCTGGACCAACCAACAGGATGAAGTGGAGTAACATAACAAGGTCAAAAGACAAGCGGAGTGTTGTGAGGATTGATTGAACTGAGGGTAGGGTCAAAGGCCAAGGCATGTCGGAATGTGTTGAGAGAGCATCAGAATGTGCAAGAAACACCTTCCAGAGAAGGAAGATTATACAGAGGAGCAAGATCTAGAGACTCTAAAGAGAATCAAGGAAGGCCGGGAATGATGTCTAATCCTTTGAGCCCTGATTCAGAGAGACAGAAGCTGCTGAAGTTTATTGATTATTGGCTAACTCATTGAGCCCTGATTCGGAGACATGGAAGCTATCAAAGATTGGGCCTTGTAATGCATTGATGAAGTTAGCAGCGAATACATATGAGATTGTGCTCCTGGGAAGGGATTGATATCTCTCCAATTTTCAACGTTGCTAATTTGTACCCTTACTATGAGGGACAAACTAGTGAAGAAGGAAACACAAAGTCAGAATCATTGATTGCAGATTGGGTACAGAAATTTCCTGTGAAAGCAAGAGATGCGGTAGAAGTGATTGACTCGCGAGTCATCAAGAAGACAAGAGGAAAGGAATACAGAGAGTATTTACTGAAGTGGAAGAACAAGACAGCCAAAGAGGAAACATGGATGAATGAATCCGAAGTTGCCAAAAATCTAAATCTAAATCTCACTTCTAGAAATCACGTAATGTTCATGAGCAGTAACTCATTGATCATTTCATTTACCCGATGTGTATAATGCAAGAGTATTAGGGACCACAAGCAATCTTGCATCAACCAAAAACAAGTTTGTGTTTCGCAGTGACTAGGTAGTTTGTTTGTCTTTTGGCGTGGATAAAGTTGATCATTGGGAAGCACTAGCATTACACTTCAAGGGCAGGAAGTACATCAGAGAACATCAATTTCTTGCATCCACAGGATTCACACGTGAGTTGGTTGAGTTATTCAACGGTCAGTACAATTTGGATTATGGTTGTGTCTGTTGAAGGCCTAGAATTGACAAGTTTTTGTGCAAAGACAATAAGGGAGATGAAGGACACATCAAAACAGAATTTTATTGGGTATTTAGATTCTCCTCAAGAAGAATGCACTTTCAAAAAAACAGCATCTGATTTCGAGGCAAAAGTCCCAAAGTTTTGCACTGTTGAAATGCAGGAAAATATAATGGACTCCAACATAGAACTAGGATTAAACATGTGAACATCAAAAATATAAGAGTTCTTTAGTAAAATAGGCAAGAAACTATAATTTCTAGAAAATCAGGTAATCAAAATAATATATTGAAGCTGTGTTGTGTAGATCTCGAAAAAATAGTAAGATTGAAAAAACAAATCACCCCTATAGCCTTCACAAATCAAATGATCAAATGTTAGGTCGCCTGACTAAAGTGGCGTTTTCAAAACTGTCATAGTGATTTTTCAACAGCCAGTCTGCATAAAGGGGTGGTTTCGCAACCCCCAGGGGGCTTTCGCCCATGAGAAATTGAATACAAAATTAATGGCCCAGAAAGTTTGGTCTTCTCTTCTTGAGCATTCCTACGGTGCTTGGGAGTTCAAAGAGACACTAGTGAAGGTCCAGAATTGTCAAAGGAAGTCAAAATCTTAGAGGGAGAGTAAGCTTCAAAAGCAAGGGAGAGCAAAAGAGCAGGAGAGATCTTGCAGAAGTCGGTTAGAGCTTGCTAGAAAAAAATGTTGCAGTCCAAAACTGAACTGTATTGTAACTATTTATGTTGGTGTTTTGCCATTTTCACGTATGTTTTTCAACAAGTAATAAAGTGAAGTACTGTGCATGTGACCAATATCTGTAACCAGTCTTTTAAATTAATGAAAGTGTGAGAGTTGGGAATTCAATTGGGTTGTGTGCTTGTGAATGTACGTTCTAATGGCTCTAGGTGTCTTGTCTGGGGAGTTAGGCAGGCAGCCATTAGCTGGGCCCCCTCATTCCCATCTGTGTAAAATGTCCCAGGTGACACTATTTTATATCAATAAAGCTGAAGGTATCTCACCTCTGTATGTGCAATCTTGGTATATCCTTTAATCTGTAATAACAGTTAGCCGTAAGAATGCAATCAGGATACATATTTGATGCTGCAAAATGTAGACAAATAATAAGTGTTGTGCCTTTTATCATTCAATGTCGGTTATGTATTGGTTACTATGAGTTCTAAGATTCAGGTGGATTTGATGTGAGTTATAGATAAGTCACAGGCAGCGGTTTTATATATTTGTTATGTGGTTGGATGGTACTTACGCTGCAAGACTAGACTGATCGCTTGAGGTGTCTCCTTGAGTCTTATTAAGTTAGCCTTAAGCATAGATAGTTTCTAGTTTTAAGGAAGCTGAAATTTTTCATCTTGAGGTTGCTCAAGTTTTCTTTTGTTGAAGGTGTGTACTTATGTTCTAAAGACTGTTATTTTGCCCTGTGTATCTTATTGAGAGATTTCTTGAACCACTTTGATTTCCTTCATTTCAGCTATCATAATGCGAATTTTCAGGCACTATATACTATAAAGAGAAATCGTAAATGAACAGAAGCATAAAAAAGACAAACACGAGGTTCATAAAATTTCTGTTTAATGTTCAGTTAAAAAACTGAAGTTGAAGATATTAGGGAATCTGGAAACTATCAATTTGTAAGCTTTTTCACAATTATATAAAATACTCCAAGATGTAAGATGAATATAATGAGCTAACAAAGTGTGCATAAAGAAATCGTTAATAGTTAGTTCCTGTGCTAGACAAATATTAGGTACTTCCAAAAAGAAAGTAACTGCACTAAAGATGTTAGTTCTGAAAAATCTTACAGATGCAGAGAGAAAACCTTGTTATTCATGTCTTCCATGGTGAAAAAAACCAATCACTTTAGGATACTCAAAAAGCATGGTTCCAAAGTCCTTATCACTCATGCCAAGCTCCATGAAAAAATTCATTCTGCATTCTAAGCTCCTCGATGCTGAAAGACAAAATTTCTGGACAACGGCTTATGATAAAACCCATCCAATCCATGTGCAACTCCATTGTTTTCTAGAAGTTGGACATTGCAATCCAGATCTTCTATTGGACGTCTCAAAATACTTTCAATCTTTGTAAGCACCACCCCAAGATATCTCCCTTTGACATGGATAGATTTCAACCACCTAACTCGCAATTTTAAACCTTCTAGATCATCAGCAGCAGCACACACCAGCTCCCCAATACGTGGATATGACATTTGATTGAGCTTTAACCCATCTGTATACAAAGAAGGTATCAGTACAAGAGTTTCCATGGTTCCAATTACGACAATCATACTACATTTTCTTAATCAGCTGTATCACAAACTTTTGCGTTCACTAAACCTAGAAGTCGTAGTTTAACATACAAAATTCAATCAGATCAAAAGACAGTGAATGTGTACATATAATAAGAGAGACACGGGTGAGAATTCAATACTCTAGAATAGCTTCTCAGCTAAGCTAAATAGATTCAAACCAATGCATTGACACAATTCAGCAAATCAGCGATTTTTGTCATGACAAATAGAAAAGTATCAACTAAATGTGGAAGAACAATATTCTGAATTTCACCTGTATTCAGACCTATCTATATTCCGATATGAGCAGATTAAAGAATGCCCTGTAAACCACATAACTAGAAAAAAGCAGACTCATGTAATTTGTGGATATCAAGTGATGTAAAAAGTATAGCAAGAAGAATACTACTGTTGATTTTGGGTCTCGGATTTATGCAATTTCAATCTGATGTGGCAGGGATGGGGTTTTCCTGTTGAAGCGTCCTCCATGCAGTTGAAGTTGACAGTCAATTCATTGCAAGGAACTTCAGTTCAGAATATGACTGTGAGGTTGGCTAGATATATTTGTCTCAGGAGATGGACAAGGTGAAAGATTTAATAGTGGAACCAGATGGAATGAGTGTGTAATATCCCTTTTTGGGGACAAAACTGAAAATTTAGGAAATTAGCTCAAACCCCCAATATAAGCAAGTCTGATTTTTAAATCAGCAAACTGAAATTAATCTGAAATCGGCAATCTACAAGGGCAAGCGAACTGTTTATGGAATTCAAGTCCACCTTTCACTATGTAAATGAATGAATAATGCCACAAAACAATTATTCAATCCATGGCAATATTTATAAGTCACAAATACATCAAAAGATGGAACGGAATATTAGATTACACAGCTGGAATTAATTATTTAAATCAGCAGCAGACTAGCCAAATCTGAGGGCTAGAAAAAATAGATAAACTTCTCCAGAAAAAATCACCAAAATGAAGAATCCGGCTTTATAAATTGTAAGGAATCTGAATATGAAATAAAAAATCATATTTGTGTCCTAGATGGAACCAAACACACACCAATGTAATTCGCCCTACAAAAGAGGGGCTCAATAATATGAAAATCTCCACCCAAACTTTAAAAATCAGATTATAGCTTCTTCTTCACCAATCTGCAATGTTCCTTCAAGATCACACAAGATAGGAGGGTTTTCGTCCCCCTAAAAACCACTAGAAGGGTTTTCGTCCTTCTAGGAGATGCCACACACTTGGGATTTCGTCCAAGAGTGGAAGAACAATGAGCCACCGAGCCCAAAGGTTCAAGTAGAGTAAATGCGCCAAAGATGTATGAGTGCAATTGAGCTCCCAAGCCTCCTTTTATAACCTCCTCTTGGCGCCAAAGATTGGAAAAGCAAGGCCGACCCCTATAAGTCATTTTATTCTTTTATTATGACTCCTTAAATGCCGTAAAACCCATCCGACCTTGCTAAAGGCAAACACATGCTAAAAAAAAACATTAAAAAATTAGAAAAACAAAGGCAAAATAAGCTCAATTCCTTCTCCGAACTCTCTTACTTCGTTGCCATGGAAAAGGGGATGGCAAGAAGTCCAAATTCAAGTCCTTAAGTGGGAAAAAGGGACATTGTAGTGCTCAGAAAGGAAAGCACCACATCTAGGAACTGCTTGAGCAATATCGGCTATTCATAAATTCATGGGTATTCAACACTTTTACGTGATATACTGCTTGAGTACCGGATGGGATGAATGTATTTAAGAAATGTAACAATTGAATGTTTTGAATGTCAATTAAGTTGTAGATGAAGACAAGTTGTTGTTCGAGCAGTAGTGAAAGAGGAAATAGCAAAGTATTCTTCAATCTGTCAAATCATATGGCTTTGCTGAGAAATTTATCCAAGGAGTAAGGAGAGAAAATTGACTGCCACTTATTCTTAGCCTCATAGCCTTGAACAGTGTAAATGTGGAGGCAGTTGGTCATATGTGTTGAGACTCGCTGCCCTTCACTCTTACATCCAGACCTCCCACTATCTGCACATCTAATTGGGTAAGCCCGCAACCATTCAATTGAAGCAATGAATGGCTCACATCCAACAGCCCTGCAACTTCCACTCATGCATGAATGTCTTCAAACCACCAATTCCAAAACTTTCAGCTAGCATAGTATTATTGAGTTGCGGAATTCTTCTCAGAGATAAAGAAACATTCCAGTAATAACACAGGGAAATGTGTGCTGACAAATGGTAAGGGTGTTGCTCTTGATCTCTCCCCATCAGCTTTTGTTACAAATCAAAGGAAGAATAAATCCTAATACATTCAAGAGTAATTTTTATAGAAAACAATACCGTTATATGAATTTTAAAGATATTTTTGCCAGAAAATTTTCAAAAAACCCTTGGATACAAAATGGCACAGAGATGTCCCTACAATATGTTATAAAAAATATATAACTATTATAATATATATAATACTTGTATTTAGTCCATAAAAGATAAAACACTTAAAAAATATGGTATTCATGAAAGTTCAAAACATTCAAAATGCTTAAAATTCCACATGTTCATAAATAATTTCATACGCAAAATTTATATAAAAGCAAAAAGAATGGCCAAAGAATATTGTTGTTAATATAAAAGGACAGAATAAAACCAAGAGTCTTTCTAATTATACTTTAAATAAACAAAATGTTGCAATGTACCAAAAACAATCTGTAGACAAAATGCCTTTATGGGATGCAAGGTAAAGGACTGTAATCATTACATGTTGTGATTTACAAAAACAAATTGTAGATGAAAAACCTATATGGGATGTATTTTTTTATGTAGACAAAATGCCTTTTATGGGAAACAAGGGAAAGGACTGCAATCATTAAATGTTATGATATACAAAAAAATGTAGATGAAAAGCCTAAACGGGATGTAATGTCAACGACTGTAATTGTTGTTTTTTTTGGTTGTTTTAAATAGCCTACACCAGCGGAAACACCCAGGCATGTGCTGGAAATGGACGGAAATGGCACGCTGTTTTCATACCATTTCCGGCACGTGCCCGGGTGTTTCCGAGCCATTTCTGGCATGTTTTGTACCTGAGAATCATACCGGTTACATTTCTGTGCAGAAATGGCAGTGGGTAGGTGTTTCAGTGCAACGTTGAAAAATATACTGAGGAATTCAAGAGCCAAACCCTCATGGGTAAGGCCTCTAACATAGATTAGATCAATCCCCTATATGATAGGAACATTTTTATGGCTTGCTTAGGGATACCACTTCAACAATAAGTGAAGTTCTAGGAAGGGATTCAGATGCTAATTTAGGGATTCAAATGGCTTGCTTAGGGATACCATTTCATGTGCATTGCCTTAGAAACAGACAAGGTTGATGGTAATACATACAAAGTTACAATTATGCCACATATCTGTCCAGCCAGATTAGATCATCCCTAATATATTGGCAGCCTGGAGATAAATTCAGGTGGTACTCCCATCTGATCTGTTTAAGAATTAACTAACTAAAAGATTCCTTCCCTGGCCTTGGCTTTAGGTGGCAAGCAACTAACGAATCTGATGGAGAGCTTAATATGCTACCCATACAATGGTTCACAGCTAAGCTCTCAGATGTTGATTTCCCCACTCTCTATGTTTTTAATGAGACATTCTTAACCCTAGCTTTCACAATATTGTATGATAAGCCATTTTCCAGAATCTCAAGGGCATGAGAATCTTTGAGGACAGGTCAGCTAAAAGAGGATCCCAAAAACAGAGGCTATTTTTCGATTTTGAATGATCTTTGCTATTTTAGAGTCTTTAGTTTCGAATGCAGCCCCTCACATTTGCAAAAATTTGTTAATGGAAGGCTTTCTGCCTTGGAGTATGTAAGACAACTGCATGCAGCAGATGGAAAATTTGCTGGACTCAAAAAGGCTGCATTGATCCGACATTCTCTTCATATTCAAGTGTTAGAATTTTATCACAGGGATGCTAAGAAGCTGGAAACACCTACAGGGCCCTACATTTAGCAGGGGAAACGTTCCAGAACCAAAACAGTAGGCAATAGTCCCTGAAATGCCCGCATACGTGCCATTTCCAACACATTTCCAATAGCATTTTTTGAACCGAAAAAAAAAACTTATTAAAACAATCACAAACTAATACACCCTAAAATTAACTAAAACACCATAGTCAAACACACAAACAAAAGTTATAAACCATAGTCATACACTATTTTTCAAGTATTTTATCTTTTATGGAATATAAATGAGTATTATGCATTTTTTATATATTTATATTTTTTATATCTCTTGTACGGACGTTTCTGTGCCATTTCATTTGCCAGAGTTTTTTGAAAATCAGCATTTCCACGTTTCCATTTTCTAGCAACTTACCAGGATGTATTAGGAAGAGTGGAAATGTCTTTGGAAGACTTGGCATTACTGCAAGTGAAAAAGAAGTGTAATGACCCAAAGGGGGTCATCAGTGCTAATAAAAATAAACAAGGGCTCCCTAAATTTGACCACCAGCTTGAGCTACTCAAAGATGCTATTATAAATCCAGCCAATGACATTAATATCAAAGATGAGGACTTCAAGTTGTTTGTAATTGAATCCATTGAAAACATCCAGAAGAAAGATAACCCTGACTATAAGGGTTATCTTACGGATTAAAACTTATTGATATCCAACAGCTGGAGGACATCCTAAAGGTAAATCATAACCAGATTACTTAGTGGGAGGAACAAACAGGTGAACTTAAAAACACCCAAAAGATGAGAAATCGCCTAGATTTTATGCTTCCTGAACATATGCCTCCTGCAATTTATGTAATTTTCAATCCTTCTAGAGAGGAAATTGAGGATGAAATATCGAAAGAAGAATTGTTCAATGATCTAGATGTTATGGAACTCTCTAAAGTAAAGACATTCTTCCAGAAACCTAAGCGAAAACTAAGTTTGTGGAGTAGATTGATTATGAATATCCCAGCAAGTTGATAAAGCTAGACCACCAAGCTCTACTACCCATGAAACCCCAGCTAAAAGGTAAAACAGAGGCCCTCTTCATCTCATGAGATAAGGCAGATATATGAAGCTAACCTTGAAACCACTAAGGCCCTGATCAAGAAAAGTAGAATGATCTCGGTCCCTAGATGGAGTATATCTTTGATTTGATTGCTAGAAATGGAGGTGAAAAAGTTATATTTCATCAAGATGTGTCATTAGAGAAATTAGTAATATTTAATGCTAAAAGTAAAAGGAATGAGAGAACTAAACAACTGCAGTTTGGAGTTGGTTCTCCACTGGACGGAAGAATTATCATTAACTTACAATTAATGAGATTAGAGGGCAATATATGCCATTGGAGGCTGGAGACTTATCAGGAGAGGAGGTTACAGATTTCTTTCAAGGAGTTCTTCATGTGAACAGATCTCTAACTGTAGGCATAGACCACCAAATTCTATATTTCAAGTATGAGTTGGCTAAAGAAAGAATAGCCAGATAATTAGTGGGATTGCACTTGGAGGTCGACAAGAACAGAAATGCTCAAGTGATTTTGCTGATAGACCCGTATAGAAACCAGTCAGCAGCCTTACATGATCGTCCTCAAACTTTAATGATCAAAACCAAGTAGATGGGTTAAATAGCCGATCTTGGTACTAATACGGGCATGGGTATGAGGATCTGGTCCAGCTAGTTTTTCGAGCCCGGGTATGGCCATAACAAAATATTAAAAATATAGCCAAATAAGAAAAGTAACCATATAATATGCACAGAGTAAACAAAATAAGTTAAATAGCTACAAAAATACTAATAATTCAATGTCAAATGTCATGATATTCAGTGATCAAACTTAAATCAAGTGCGATATCCGATGGTCGAACTTAGAACAAGTACTTAATGCAAATGTTACAATGTCTATACAAATATCAAGATAAATCAGCATATTCATTCTATTCATAATCAAGTTGCTCGTCAATGTCCTCTGTAATGTCCCCATTGGGATGTATTATAATCCACAAGGGAACACCTAAAAGTTCTTATTTATAACAGCAATCTGGATGAAGAAATATTAGGATAATAATGTAATTTATCCACAAAATACAGATCTGAAATACCCTAGATATGGCGAGCTGCTATAGAGACCAAAAAACCCTTAAATCTGATCTTAAATTACTCAAATATCATGACAAAATATTTATAATAATTTAGGAAAGCAACAACACCAAAATACTGAATTTTTAAGACCCAAAACAAGAGCTGGAATTTTATTATAATCTGTAGAAATACAACTTACAAAAGTGGCCAGAAAGAAGTGATCCCACGCCCAAATCCACTAAAACAAAGTTGAATATGGCCTCCAAAATTATGGCAAAGCTGTTGGTGTTGAGGTCCGGAACAGTTGTGCCCTAGAATGTGTCAAACTCCACCCACAAGGGTGTAGATAACCCTAGATATGGCTGAAAATGAAGGTAAAAATCTGCCCAAACACTCTTGCCTTAAAACCCTAGTTGGAGATGCCACAAATCTGCACTAAGGGGTCTTCAAACACTGCTGGAATTCTGAAATTCTCCTTGGAAGCTCTCTAAATACTCTTGAAACGAAGGATCTCACACAAAGGATGGAGAGTTTTCGTTCTTCAACCTTGGCAAGAGAGGGTTTTCGTCCTCTAATGCAAATACATCAAAGGGTTTTCGTCCTCTAATGCAAATACATCAAAGGGTTTTCATCCTTCAATGTAAAGATGGAAGAGCAATCAGCCCAAACCAAAATCAGATAGCAAAATATGCCAAAAAGATATCAAATGAATGCCTCTTCACCACTTTTTATACTTGTTTGTCTCTATTTTTCAAATGGGGCGTTCCATGTGGGATTATAACGTAACTTTATTTTTTTATTTTAATATTACTTTATTTTTCCACCAACCCTTAATAATTAATTAAAGTACCAGTGATAAGAATTACTTTAGTACTAAAATTAGATTATTAATTCCTCATTTATTCTCCCTTTAGCCGACTGAATACAATAGAAAAAAGGCTAAAAAGGGGTCTTCTACTTGCCAGTAATTAAAAATACATTTTATTCTTATAATAATATTAATAAATTGCCCCTAGATAATGAATCGACCAAGCCCAACTTAGAAATATTATTAATGTCCATTAATTTGAAAAAGGGGACATTACATCTTCTTTGTGAGAATCAACACAATCATGTGGTTCATTAGAACCACAAGCAGTAGTAATGCTACTTCCACTAGCTCCACTATGGAGGTTGTGCAAAGTACCCTCTAGATCCAGGTCAAACAATAAAAGGTGGCCAATGGAAGCATCCAAGTCAGGAGTCTTTGGATCTACATCACAACACCTTGTTGCCCCATACTTCTCCTCGTTCTACTTGTGTGTTACAAGGCACAATTTGGAATGCACATAGATCAAACCCTCTACCTATGTTGCACTTAACTAAGTGAATAAAGGAGTATGTACCCCAATTCCACTCAAATGAAAAGGAACTTGTAGCCTATTACGGCTAGTGGCAAAGTCAATGCAAAATTAAAAATGCATAATAGTTAAAAGCTAAAATGAAAGAGAGTTATGAAAATTTTAAAAATAAAAATCTTACTTGTAAATAAACTTTTATTACAAGTGGTTGGAGGTGGTTGGATGCTCGACCATGGAGATACCGCCATGTATCATCATCTTTCTTGTACTTGTCATGAAGAGTGTTGATGAAGTGATCCATGGAAGCTGTGAAATTCCCAAACTCTTCCCTAATTGATTTTTTTTTCTTCTAAATCGGGGAAGACTCTAGAGAATGTTGCCTTGTACCCTATTCCTATATGGAGGTACCCTCCTAGGCAAAGAAAGAAACTCCATGTTGTATTTTGAAGTCGAGGCAAAAGCAAGAAGATGCAATTGAGAGATCATTTTGTTCCACCTATCAATGAGATGTGATTGCACTACCTTAACAAAGCTCTCCATAGGATCTTGCTTTTTGGCATTTATGACGGACTTAACCTTGTCAAATATTGAGTCGATTCCATCATAAATCTCATCCAAACATTGATAATCCACACCAACAAATTTGAACATATTTATAATGGGCTTGGTGAAATTGAAAAAATACTCCACAAAATCCCATCATTCATTATTAAGGATAAAGCCTTTCACCTTTTTGGCCATCTCAATGTTTGTTTGCCTCTATACACCTCAAAGATTGTTGATAATCATGTCGCTCAATGCTTCTCGTGCATTCACAAGTCATCTCAAGACAAGCATTTGTGAGGCAAAAAGAGACTCAACAACCTAATAAGAATTATAAAAAAAATACAATAAAAAATATAATCGTTCAAAAATCAAATTTCTACAAATTACAAACTTACAAATTAATTTAATAATTAAATTTTTGTAAAAAATTAAAAAGATGGTTATCTTTAATAGTTGCAACTTCAAGAAGATCCTGAAGATGGCTTGAGAAATGTGGTGATTACTAATGAACATTTGGATTTCACTCACTTCTTCATAAACTTGTTCGATCCATGGATCAAATTTCATGCCCAATTTTTGTAGCTTTAGGTTGAGAAAATGAATGACACGATGTGTCCAAAATATGTTCATGTACCTTGCCTCAACCAACATCCCCACAGCCTTGCAATTTTTTGTGTTGCCTGTTATAACTTGGAAAATATTTTGAGGCCTCACCACCTTAATGGTCTCTATGATGATGTCGACAATGAATTGGGCATCGTTCAACTGCCCCTAACAATCAATGGCCCTCAAAAACATTGCCCCTTAGGATCACATTGTAAACACATTGATCATGGCCTATTTGTCGTGTTTTTCCATCCATCAGAAATTATGGACAGCCCTATTTGGACCCATAAATCCCTGATGGATTGCAATGCATCTTCAACATGTTTTCTTTCTTTTACCAATTTTGAGTACACCTTTTCGCACCCTAGCCAATGAACCCTTTAGGAGCCTCATTGATCACTTTCACCATATCCTACCAGTATGATGAATAACATTAAAAGGCAGCCTACATGCGTAAATACAATGCCCAGTTAGTTGTTCAGCTATGTTCCTAAATTTATTGAGGATTACTTTTTCCAATGGGCCCACACATTTTATTCTTTTGTGGCCAAGAGGTGAATCATCTTCCTCTACATCTATGGGAGTTGTAGACAAAATTGGGTGTGAATGGGTCACGAAATTGGCTCAAGATGGAGCAACAGATAGCTCACTAGATTAAGATTCTTTCTTTGCCAAAAGATGCTTTGATTTTAGGGCAACTACCGAATCCGTTTCCTCTTACTCTTTAACGTATTTAAGATATTTGCACATGGAAAACCCTCTCCACTCAATCCACCACAAGTTATGATTCCTTGGTTAGACAATCTCTTAACTTGCATATTACACTCTGAAAAAACTGAAATATAGCCCCCTCCCCCTGGCATCTGTTGTATCTGTATTACGTACCTCCAAAGGGGTAAACATTGATCAAATTTGAGAGTTAGCTCTTGGCCCACATAACTAGCACTTGCAGCCATTCTACCTAACACCCTATAGCTACCTAGTTTTTTAAAAAATGCTATTAAAATTTAAGGCCTAAGCGGAAAAGAAACCTATTTGACAAATGTTAAAAGAATGTTTAAAAATTTAACCATAAAAATTGAAAATAAGTTACAAACTAAAAACCTACAAAAGACCACAAAAAACTTACCTTAAATCAACAATCCTCTTTGTTGCAAGCTCCTTAAACTCCTTGGCAGTTGTTATGGCATAGAATCAATAAAAGGATGGAAGTTTCAGTGCAATTGAAAATATGAAGGTGAGAGAGAAAATGTGCCTTGACAAGTAAGTATGCACTGTGAGGTAAATGTGTTGTTTTAAAAGAAATTGGGAATGTCTTTTAGGGTTAGTTATGTTTTTTAATATTTTTTGAAGCCAATGTTTGATTTTTTCAACAAAAAAAAATAAAATAAAATAAAAACTTCTTTTACCGTGTACATGTTGAGTGTGCTCAGAGTACGGCGACACGGGGCAGGGTACACCTGGGTTCGTCCCGAGACGAAGCTGGCCATACCTGGGCCTATGTCACTATACCATGTGCGTACCTGCAAATGAATCGACACGTATTGTACCGGGACCGGGACCGGCCCCCTTGCACAGCACTGCCTATTAGCCTAATAACATAGGAATTAAGGAAGGAAATTGCTCAGATAGACCAAGCTAACAGAAAATTATTGAGCTCCCTTTTCGCTTCACAGACCACAAATGTGGCCAAAATCAATTTAAAATGAGGTAAACTATGAAGAAGTTTATTCCATCGAGAAAGAAATGTCAAAATAAATTGTATTGTCGAATTGCCTTCACAAATGTGGGAACCCAAGAAGGATGGTGTGATCAGGCTTGGGCATATTGTTCAGAACAAAACATTTGACGGCCTTTAGGGGGCTAGTTTTGAACCAAAAAAGTCAGAATGCAGATTAATTGAACACTTGACTAAGTTGACTTATACAATATATTGGATAGAGAACAACAAATGTTGAAGGTATGTCTGCCATGATTGATCCTGCAACAAATGATATGATAAAAAAGAACAATTGGGAAACCTTCGTCCATGTAACCCTTAACCCTTACTAAATTTGAGAAATACAGCAACAAATATGCTTTCCTTGATGGTAATTTGTTCAAGAATCAGTTAAGTGATGCAGTCAACCTTAATATGGGAGTAACTGGTTTTCTCAGTGGGGTAGTGATTGAAGAGATGGTAGCGCCAGAAAATGGTTTACTATCAATAGACAGCCAAATTGTAGGAAAGCCCTCCAGATAATCTATCTTGGGAAAAGCTGGTCAGAACCTATTTGTCACCTGGATAAGGTAACAACCTTCCTACTCAAAGTTAAAATCAGCCCATAAGGTGTATGGTGGACATACACCTTAAACTTGGTCCCACCATGGCTTGATGTTTGAGCCATGTGCTGATTTAGAGAAGGTTATTTCGATACATTGTTTTAAAAAGTGGTTTTGATATGTGGTTATGTGTTCCACTGCAATCCAATCAAGGACAGAAGCAGATTAATGACAACAAGTTTCTTCTTGGCAAGGGAAATATTCTTACCCCTCTACTTGCCTAAAGAGGGATGCCGGCGTGAAAATGTCCGTCATCACTTGTAATCCTGCAGTTAGCTGATTGTGTGAGTCAAGTTAATTCTAACTCCAAAGTTAGAATTTGGTTGGGCTACAATTAGAGGATATCAAGTTATAAAAGGTGCAGAGGCATTCAAATATACTCAGCTTTTGGGTAGGCAAATTGATATTTGTCTAATACCAAGTCCCCAACTTTTGTGTCTTTTTAATTCTTGTTTGTACACAAGATTTTCTCATTCTTCATTTCAGGACGGGGCAATGAAAAACAAAAATAAAGGAGCTCTACAGGATTCCAGTCTAGAGTCTAGATAATTTAGTCTTAAGCCTATAGATAGTATCTAGGATAGTGATACGCCCCCTGCAAGCCTGGAAACGGATACGACATGTATCGGATACAAGAGTGGCATGGGTACGTCTGTGAATACATCCTGGATGTTCCGGATACAGCTGGATATATCTGTGGACATATCTGGGCATATCAAGACAATCCAGCACATGTCCATCTCAAAAACAGTGTTTTTTTCAACATTATCACATAAAGTGACCAAAAATGAATTTAAAAAACACAGTGAAAACCCTAGAAAGTCAAAAAGACAACAGAAAACACAAAAGCAAAACACTGACCTCTCATTGCATATTTACCGCTCTTTGCTCATTTAGGTTTGATACTTCAAGTTCGTATGGTTCATTACCATGTGGTTCTAATGAACCACATTGTTATGTTGATGCTCTCCATGAAGAGCAATATGATGAATACTAATTTTGATGTAGTAACTAAATTTAATATTTATTATGGCATTTGTGACTTGTCATTTGCCATTCGGTTGACATTATACAAGTTATCAGTAGTGTTTTGTGGTTATTTGTCTTTTATATTTATTAGGCTAGAATTTATATGTTTTTATTTTTTATAAGGCCGTATCCAAGCGAAAAAATAAATTGCCGTATCCGGGAAAAAAAAGCCATATCCTTGAATTTGACTCTTTGTATCCGCACCCATATCCAAAACGTATCAGCAGCTTAGGGTAGGATATAAACAGTGATTTACAAAAAGAGCTTTGCTCACTGATTATGTAAATCTGTAAATCAATTGTAAGGGCAAGGATTTGTTAAAGATTAATAAATTTTGTCATGCCTTTAATAAATCAATGGAATGAAGTTGTCTTTCAAGTTATCTTGTTGAATTCTTTTGTCATGTATGAGAATTCTTTGTTGAAATGATCTAGCCATGGCATGCCGCAACTCTAAAATTCTTGTGATCTTGAAGTTCCATCATCTCTCTTGATGCATTCTTGATCATTCTATCCAGCTTATTTGTGCTTAACAATTAGTCTAATCCTTGGCTCATTTAAATGTAAATACCGCTTTCTCTTAAGATTTTCTTCCCATTCCCGTGTTAGTTCAATTTGCCACTAGCAGAGAGGTTGTGTCTTTGGAATTTGATAAGACATCAATCATTTAATATTCAATCTTTCCATAATTCACTTCTCTAAACATCTTAATTACAAAAATGTATTAAAAAGGTGATAAATTGAGTTACCATATATAAAATCTATTTCAGAATCCATATCATAATCATATAAGGTTTCTGTCACCTTCAGCAATGTTTAATTGCTTGTAAAACTGTAAGTCTTCCTTTATAATTGCCCAAATTTTTAGAGGATCAATTTGAATACTAACAAGTTCCATATTTTATCCAACTAAGCCGTGGAGGTTTGCAGGTTAAATGTTGTTTTTGCAGGATAAGTGTTGTTTTAATGTAAGTTTATATATAGCGTAAACAAAAAGATGTGGAAGCATGGAGCAATATGATGAGATATAGTCAGATGGGCAATATTTCTTTTTAAATTGTATATTCTTTTTATTCACACATCTCTATTTATCCACCTTCCTCTAGAAACTTCCTTTTTATGGAGCTTATCGTAAATGCAAAGCTTCCCTTCCTCTAAAAGCTTCATTCTTTCTTCTATTGGAAACTTCCTTTTGTCTAGAAGTTTCCTTGTATATCATTGTCTCTAATATCCCTAAATAAAATACTTTGGATAAATCTGGATATTTTTGTCAAAACCCTAGGATATCAGTATTAAAAATTGCCTTTTATGACAGCAGCGACAATCTGAATTTTAAAAAAAACAGCAAGCCTCAAAGTGCCAAAAACAAACTTTTATTTATTGATTTTAATCCGCTGCAACAAAAGAAATACCAGTGTCTGAATACAATTATTTTCTCACAATTGAATATCTAAATGGAAAGATGGATGGAAGAGAAGAGCATGCAAACTGATTTGACTGAAATTCGTCGCCAGATACTGAAGCCCTAGTTGTACTTGTTTTGGATGAAAAATCAACCCTGAAAAGTGTGCCCTAGCTGAACTGCTTGAACTCTAATACCTTGATTGGTCACTGCAATCCTTGAATGGAATTGCCAAGCGTAGATATGAGGGATTCTATCCTCAGACCTATATGCAAATGAGGGATTTCGTCATTTATTGGTGATGCAGAAGCAAAAGCTACTTGCAGACAAAGAAGTAGTTGATAAATTTCCAAAATGATTAAACAATAAACCCCAAAATCTACCTTTTATAACTTCCAAGGCCCTCTCCAAAGTGGGCACCCCCCTTTTGGAATCACATGCATGTTCCATAAATAATAAAAAACAACTTTATTCTCCTCCATGTTGGCGCCCCTTCCTAAGAATAGGAATAAACAATATTAAATATGTTTTATCCACTCTCCATCCCAAAAATAAGATCCCAATACTCATGCAGCCCACTCTATCCTTGGCACCCCCATTATTTAATTATTATTCTAACTTTGGCGCCCAATAATAGAAGTTCATCATTCTATTATTATTATTATTATTATTTTACTTTTGGATTAAATATAATTTAGGCGTCATTTCTTTAATTAAAATGTAAAAAAACTCTTAAACCCCTTAAATTAATTTATTTCCCCTTAGCCTATGGAAAACAATAAGAATAGGCTTCGAGTATCCAAAGTTACTTAATTCTAAAAAAGGGGACACTACAGTCTACCCTTACCAAAATTCTTTGCCCTCAAGCAATTGCAAGTTGGGATGCTTAAGAATTTCAGCACCCTCCCAAGTAACATCCTCTACAAGTAAATCCTTCCAACATACCGTATACTCTGTGATAATCTTGTTCCTTAGCTTATTTTCTCTAAAATCCAAAATTACTTCAAGAACCAAAACAAGTTTGTCTTCATCATCCAAAGGAGGCCATTTAATGGAAGGAACAATATGTTGTCCCAAAGCTTTTTCCAGACATGAGACATGGAAAACATTATGTATCTTACTCTTCTCTGAAAATCCAGCTCATAGGCAACCTCTCCTATCCTCTTCTTTATCATGTATGGTCTATAGAAATGAGGTTTGAACATTTCAACTCCACTCTTCTTCAGAGAAGACTATCTATGAGGCTACAACCTCAAGAAAACCATGTCACCAACCTCACAAGACCTCTCAATGTGGTGTTGGTCAGCATAAAATTTCTGTTGGTTTTGTGCATGTTGGATAATCTCTTTGAGTATTCCCAATATATCTTGGCTCTGTGCAACCAAGTCTCTTGCCCCCTGCATGCAAATACCAAATCCACAAAGGAAAGAGCAATATAACCATACAATGCTCTGAAGGGTGTCATACCTATGGACATGTAATGAGTGGTATTGTAGCAATGCTCTCCCATGTAAAGCCATTTGACCCAAGTTGATTGTTGCCCTGCCACATAATTCCGCAAATATCCCTCAATCCCCTTATTCACAATCTTTGTTTGCCCATTTGTATGTGGATGATAGCTCGTACTTAGAGTTAACTCCATTCCTGTCAAGTGCTAGAGCTCCTGCCAAAACAAACTAAGAAACATGTTATCCCTATCACTCACAATATTTTTAGGCAATCCACGTAGCCTAAACACCTCTTTGAAAAATAAATCAACAATCTGTGAAGCCTTAAACTCGAAAGGAATAGCAAACTCGTGAGCATATTTAGTGAATCTATCAACCACTACAAAAATACAATTCTTACCCTGAACTTGGGAAGACCTATGATGAAATCCATTGATATACTTTCCCATTTTTGGTTCAAAATAGGTAAGGCCTGCAACAAACCCGCTGGAAAAACATGCTCTGCCTTGTTTTGTTGGCACACAATACACTCTCTAATGTATTGGAGGACCTCTTCCTTGAGTCCTTTCCAAAAGAATTTGTCCCCGTTCTGCTTATAGGTCTTGAAATACCCTAGGTGACTAGCCAAAAGTGTATCATGGACAACCCTTAAGATTTTGCTTTTTACCTTGGATTCAAGTACCAAATAGATTCTATTCTTGTAGAAGATAGAATCATCAACCACCCTGTAGGTTGCGCCTGTTATCTTGTATATTTTGCCCTCAAGGATTTCATTAGTGTAACCATTTTGTACATACTCCGCTATTATTAAAACTTTCCAATCAACAAAGATTTCAGATATAGAGCATAGAAAAGGTTTTCTAGATAAAGCATCAGTGACAACGTCATTCCTCCCTTTTACATACTCTATGTCAAAATTAAAAGTTTGGAGCTTACTTACCCACTTTTGTTTCCTGTCATTCAAGTCCTTCTGGCCAAAAGGAACTTCAAACTATTGTGATCAGTTTTAACCACAAACCAAATATTGCCGAAATTTTTCCAATGCATGCATGATGGCCAACATCTCTTTGTCATAAATAGAGAACCTGAGCTCTACTTCACTAAGTTTTTGGCTCTCAAAGGCTATAGGATGTCCCTTTTACATCAAAACGGCCCCTACTCCTTCCCTTGATGCATCACAGTCTAACACAAAAGGAATAGAAATATCAGGAATAGCTAATATCGGGCAAGAACTCATTACCTCTTTGAGTTTACCAAAAGTTGTCTGGGTTGTTTCGGACTAGCTGAAAATTCCCTTCTTTGTCAAATCAGTCAATGGGAGAAGTTGTGAAAACCCTCTTACAAACCGCCTATAGTAACTGCAAAGACAAAAGAATCCCTTCAACAGTGTCAAAGTGGTGAGTGGGGGCCAATCCAATATTGCCTCGATCTTCTCTTGATCAACATGTACTCCTTGGGCACTAATGACATGTCCCAAGTATAAAATTTCAGTCATCCCAAACTCACACTTGGATTCTTTTGCAAACCGAGCTTGTTGATCCAAAATTTTCAGCTCTATATCCAAGTGTTTTAGGTGCTCTTCCCAAGTCTTATTGTACACCAAAATGTCATCAAAGAATACTAGAACAACTTTCCTCCAGTGTCCACTAAAAACATGGTTCATGCATGACTGGAAAGTAGCTAGAGCATTGGTTAAACCAAAAGGCATTACCAAGAATTCAAAATGCCCACAATGAAAATGAAAAGTTGTTTTGTGCACATCTTCATCTCTTACCTTAATTTGGAGATAACCGAATCTCAAATCAATTTTGGAAAAATATACCGCTCCATGTAATTCCTCTAACAATTCATCGATCTTGGGTATTGTGTATCTGTTTTTGATAGTCTTCTTATTCAAAACACGGTAATCAATGCACATCCTCATTGTCCCATCCTTTCACCAAAATAACGGAAGAAGCAAAAGGGCTAGAACTAGGCCAGATATGCCATATCTTCAAAAACTCTTTAATTGCCTTCTCAATCTCCTCTTTGTAAACTCTAGGATGGCGGTAAGGAGTAATCATGCCAAGTTTAGAACCTGTTTCTAGCTCTATGATGTGTTGGAATCCTCTATCCAGTGGCAATTCCGATGGTAAATCAATGAATATTGTACTATATGCTCTGTCCAAAATAGATTGCATATCCACATGATAAGACCTATCATCAATACTAGAAGTGGAAATATTTACCAAACAATGGGTTGTCCATACTACTTGCCCCTTACGAGAAATCTCTCTCCATCTGCTTTGTTGTAATAGCCCTAGGTGCTCCATTGACCATACCATGAACTACAACCTCTCCTCCCTCAATTTGGTAATTTTAGGAATGCACACAATGCACTCCCAAAACCACATTGGTTTCTCATATGCCCACCATGTAGAAATCATCACAGACATTGTGTTTTCCAAGAGTAATTTCCAATCCCTTCACCCTCTTTGTGCATGGAATAGTAAAGCCATCTGCTACAGTCACATTAAACCCCTAGAAATCCTTTGTTTCCAAACCTCTTTGGGCTACCAAACTCTCATCAATAAAGTTGTGAGTTGCCCTATTATCAATCAAAATAGTTACCTTATGCCCATGTACTACTCCACAAACTTTGAAATGATGATATTTGGGAGCACCTGAAAGTGTAACAAGAGTACCATCTAGAGTCTTTTCTTCTTCTCTATTTTCAGCCATTGGTTCTTCCTCTTCTTTGTCCACTTCCGGTTCCTCTTCTTCCCTTTCATCATCTGATATCACCTCTATATAGTGCACCTGTCCTTTGGGAAGACATCTATGACCTGGTCCCCATGGATCTTTGCAAGTGAAAGACAATTGCTTCCTTCTAAGTTCATTTCTTGTTTCTATCTCCTTGCTGGTTTTAGGAAGCTCCTTTTGTTGAAAACCACCCTGTTAAAATGGTTGTTTTTGTTGCCCATAAGGTGTTGGTTTTGGCTATGTTGTAGGTTGTCCTATAGGCTGATATCTCCCTTTTGGGGCTGAAAAATCCAAATCCAAAGCCTTTTTTATGGCTCCTTGTAGAGTGGTAGGGCTGAAAGCTTTCACTAAACCCCTAAGAGATTCAGTTAAACCTTCCATGAACAAAACAACCAATTTTCTCTTTGTCACATCAGGTACCATCACAGAAAGCTTCTAAAATTCAGCTACATAGTCACTTACCGAATGTAGTTGTTTGAGTTGAGCTAATTCCCGGAAATGAATTTTTTGATCAACTCTGTCAAATCTCTCTATCAACCTGTCACTGAACTCGCCATATGAGTGGATGAGACTGTGTCCTTGTGTGATTAGCCCATGGTACCACCACTCATGTGCTATACCTTCCAGATGAAGGGTTGCAAATTTGATGGCTTCCTCTTCCATCATTGGCCTGAGTGATAAGAAGGTATCCAACTTTTGTATCCATGCACGAGTTGTATTCTTACTAGAGCCGTCAAAAGTAAAGAGTGACAACTTACCTAATGCTTGTTGCAAGTCTCTCTAATTAGTTTGTGATCTAGGATCAACTCTTGGTCCACTCCTACTTTTCTTCATATTAATGAAATTGGTGAGCGATATAGCCTCTTTAATCTCACCTCCACTATAGATGGTTGAATTTCCACCTCTGGAATTGTTTCCTCCCTACAAAGGAAGTCAGGCTGGAAGGGCCTAGCAATAGAACCAGAGACTGTCCTCCGAGTGTGGTGGTTATTGTTCACCCTTGAAGAACTTCCCTCGATGTTTGGATCCCTTTGCACATTCGTGCCCTACATAACTTGGATTAACTGACCCATCATATCAACTAACTTGTCATGTCCCTGAGCAAGCCTGTCAAAACATACATCTCTTGGGTCACTGTTACCCATGACTTTTGGTTGTTCTGTAGCTTTCTTTTTCTCCCTTTGTTGGTCCCTGACTTCTCTGCCACTACCCTGCATGAAGTTCAAAGCTGCAAATTTTTTTCTTTTCTTTTCTTTTCTTTTAGTTCTCTTCCACAAGCTGGGAGGAAATTCGCTTTGATAAATCTGGATATTTCTGCCAAAACCCTAGGACATCAGTATAAAAAATTGTCTTTTATGACAGCAACGACAATCTGATTTTTAATTTAAAAACAGCAAGCCTCAAGGTACCAAAACAAACTTTTATTTATTAATTTCAATCCACTATAACAAAAGAAATACCAGAGTGCCTGAATACAATTATTTTCTCACAATTGAAGATCTAAATGGAAAGATATATGGAAGAGAAGAGCATGCAAACTTTTGACTGAAATTTGTTGCCAGATACTGAAGCCCTAGCTATACTTGTTGTTTTCGATGACGAATCAAGCCTGAAAAGTGTGTCGTAACTAAACTGTTTGAACACTTATACCTTGATTGGTCACTGCAATCCTTGAATGGAATTGCCAAGCGTAGATATGAGGGATTCCATCCTCAGACCTATATGCAAATGAGGGATTTCGTCATTTATTGGTGATGCAGAAGCAAAAGCTACTTGCAGACAAAGAAGTAGTTGATAAATTTCCAAAATGATTAAACAATAAACCCAAAATCTACCTTTTATAACTTCCAAGGCCCTCTCCAAAGTGGGCACCCCCTTTTGGAATCACATGCATGTTCCATAAATAATAAAAAACAACTTTATTCTCCTCCATGTTGGCGCCCCTTCCTAAGAATAGGAATAAACAATATTAAATATGTTTTATCCACTCTCCATCCCAAAAATAAGATCCCAATACTCATGCAGCCCACTCTATCCTTGGCACCCCCATTATTTAATTATTATTCTAACTTTGGCGCCCAATAATAGAAGTTCATCATTCTATTATTATTATTTTTTTAACTTTTAGATTAAATATAATTTAAGTGTCATTTCTCCAATTAAAATGTAAAAATACTCTTAAACCCCTTAAATTAATTTATTTCCCTCTTTAATTTCCCCTTAGCCTACAGAAAACAATAAGAATAGGCTTTGGGTATCCAAAGTTACTTAATTCTGAAAAGGGGGCATTTCATTGTACTCTATAAATACCTAATCCAATTGAGTGTATGTCATATGTACAGTTGTGGTTATCTTTGTGTCTCTTTTATTGTTGTGATTGTGCTCGTATCAAAATATGCCAACAAAGAGCAAAGGGTAAACAGAATGTTGACATATGTGAAGGGCAGTAAAAAAAACAGACAAATGAACTCAAAAGCATTTCATTGCAGATCAATGATAAACCAGAGAAAAAAAATATAGTTAGAGAATGTTGGGTATATACCAGAGGCTCGGGGGTAATTTAGGGAGTTTATTGATGCATTTATGTTTAGATATCACAAATTGCCAATTTGGAAGGCAGACTCTTGAATTGTATCATGCTCTTGTTGATGCATTCACTTTTAATTATCACAATTTGGAAGTTAATCTCTTCAATTGAATAATGTAGCCCATGCAATGTAATTATATAAAGAAACAATCAAAATAAAAAAACAAAATAGAATTAAGCAGCTATCTATGCTAGGAGCTTAAATTATAATCCTTTCATCACTTATCTTGATGATGGATAACAGAGGGCGAGTCTTCGTACTTAAATCTCTTTCTACAGATTCCTCCAGAAGTTTTTTTCCCAAAAATTATGGACCCCGAAAGTTTAAAGTCTCTAAAACATTAATCTACATAAGAAAGTCTTTCATTTTCTAAATTCAGGTACATAAGCATGAAAAATACTTGTTTGAACGGAAAAACCCAGGAATGGTGAGATGGTAAAATGTAAAGTAAGAACTCACTTGACAAGTCCCACAACCCCAGAGTGGATGATGCAGAACTTTGCGCGTTCGGTAAAAGTTGCTGTGGAAAAGTTTGAGTTGTCTTTAATGGAGGCGGCTCTGATTATAATGTAATCGATAAATCCATCCATGCGGGATATCAAATTATCAGAATACCCCTCACTCAACTTTGACGCAGTCATTCTTTCCTTTAACAGCTCTATAGTTCTCAGTCTTCTGATACTCAATGCCTCTTTCAATTTCTCTTCTTCCCATTCACTAACCTCCTCCGCCCTTCGGCTGGTACTAACTCTTCCAGGAAACCTGGGGGTCCTTCCTTTATTTGAACCAATATCCTCTAACTGAAGCCTTCTCTTCTCACTCTCCGCCAAAATGGCATCTTCTTCTTCTTCTTCTTTTTGTAAAGTTCCCGACAGGAGCCTTGCATTTTGCCTTCTTAAAACCCCGCCTTTGTTATTTTCCGGATTTGAGTTATTTTCTTCAAATTTGTTTGCGAGGGGAGTCGCAGCCGGGGCTTGGTGAATTGCACTTCCTACTTGTAGTGCGCAAAATGTGTAGGGTTTCAAGGAAATAATGAAAGATTTTTTTCGTCTCAGATGAATGAGTGAATGGTCTTCTAATGATTTTGCGTAAAACGATAAAGAGGAAGTAGAAGGAGAAGAAGATGACGTGCAGAGGCTCCACTTCATTATCGATGCACCGCTTAATCAGTTTATCAATGCCGATATCCGCAGGTTTGAAATGGCGAAAGGGAGGTTACTGGTTCAACTCCCCTTAACTTCAAGATCATCTTAAAAAAAAAATTAGCTTATTCCCAACCACATCCAAAGATATTATAAGTCCGTGCATGTATTGTAAGTGTGATCGGGAACTGGTTTTACACTAACAATGCACTAATTAGCTCCTCCAAAGGCACCATACTATACCTTTCAGCTTAGTCAATTAATAATTTAGTAATGAACCAATCAAAAATCTATATTTTTATCAGTGTTCATATTTCTAATGTTGAAATTTTATTTTACACTTTTCTATATAAAAGTAAGATCCAAAAACAAATTTGTTTCATTTCTATTGGTTACTTTTTAATGAAATGACAAATTTTGAGTCTTATTCCAGTCAAAAAAAATTATAGAAAATGGCTTGAAATCAAGATAATAATTCTCGGAAACCGTTAGAGCGAAGGAAAAAATGCGGCTAGGGTTTAGAGTAGGCCGCACAGGCCTCCTTTCGGTCGTCCACGGTTACTTTTCCCTTCTCCTCTATCATGGCGAATACGCACACCCAAGGTTCTACTCCAGGCAAATCATTTCTGGATGCAACTGTTGGGCACAGTTCTCCAGGGGCTCAACATGTTTCACGTATGCCCTACATTGTGGATAAATCTGAGGACACTCCAGTGGTTCAACTCTCCATGCCCGAGGTAGCTTCCTCTATTTTTGTCCTCAAAGCTTATGCTCTTATATGTAGATTTAATGGGTTTTGGCCTCAGACAGAGGCTCTCCATAAATGGACTCATTCCACTTGAGCGAGTGCTTGTGAGATTCAACTATGTGCAAAAGGGTTTTTTATTGTCCAATTCTCTTCTCTTGTTGATTATCAATGAGTGCTTTCCGATGGCCCGTGGTTTTGGGGTAGGGTTGGCCTTTTTCTCACTATGTGGTTTGAGGATTTTGATCCTTCTACCACGGCAATCTCTAAAATGTCGAATTGGGTCCGCCTCCCTAATCTTCATGCCCCCTTTTGGCATCTTGTTGTTTGTGAAGTTATTGGTAACTCTCTTGGTCATTTCATTAAGGCGGATGATGAATGGTCCAAGCAAGGGTTATTCACATACACTCGTCTTTGCATTAAGGTGGACCTCAGCAAGGGGCTTCCTGATAAGTTGGAGATACTTCATGATGGTTTCAGATGGATTCAGCTTCTTGATTATGAGAACACAGCCTTCCGGTGTCGATTATGTCACCAAATTGGTCACCTGCGAGAGGTTTGTGTGCTCAATAAGTCTCAAAAAAAGAAAAAAAATGCCTGTTTCGCGGCCTAAAAGTTGGCAGCCATTCTCAGCGCCGAAAGTCAACACATGCTCTCCTCCCGAAAATTCTAAAAATATGAATGTTGAGATTCCCCCAGCTGACGATGGTACCAAGCGGTCACATGTCTCTAAGTCTTCTAGTTCTGACCCGAGTCTGGATAGCCCTCACCCAGTCCTCCGCTTGCATTGGCTCCTTCGTAGGCTCAATGGACTGTTGTCACAAAATATAAGGAGAAGAAGGGGTGCTTTATTGCTCCTGCCTCTCAAGGGTCCTTCGGTTCTCCTGGTCCTTATGTTCCTTATGTTCCTCCGAGTGGTTTTGTTTTTAATTGTTTGTAATTTCCTTGTTATTTCCTAGGCATGGCCTAGTGTGTTTGTGGCTTTGGGGCATGCTCTCATACTGCCCACATTTTTTGTTGAGAGAATCTTGTATCATGTTTCATTTAATATTATATAAGATCTTTTTCATAAAAAAAAAATTATAAATTTTTAATCTGAATCTTTTCAAGATGACATGTGTACTAGCATTTATTAACAAAAACACGTAAAAAGAAAGATGTGACATAATATCAACAATGTGATTTTAAAATTGATTTCACCTATTAAATTATTTATTATCTGCATTTATTAAATGTTGAAGTTGTCAACTAAATATTTAAATTTATCTTCTACTGAATTCTAGAATATATATTACGCCCTTTCATCTTATGTTTTGGTTCTTAGAGAAATCAAATTCCATCCAATTCGGTAAGTTGAGCTCTCTGTAACGTCTTGTACTCAACCATATTTGCTCACTAGCTCCAAGACTTTGCCTTTTCTTACAGCTCTTATCAATTATTATTAATTGAACAAGATAGACTTGGATTATAACAATCTAATTGGTGTTTTTCCCCCTTCCATTGGAAAATTGTCTCATAAACTTTCTCTATTGTCCTTAGCACAAAATAATATAGCAAGGAGCATACCTCAACAAATTGCCGATCTCACCTACTTGACATTGATAAACTTTGTTGGTAATGTATGGACCAACCCCATACCATCTGCAATAGGAAAGCTTCAAAACTCTGAGCGATTCTATTTAGGCCAAAACAAATTATAGGGTAACATACCCAGTGAAATTGGCGCCCTGAAAAGGCTAGCATTGCTTTCTCTCTCATTCAACTAACTCTCCAGACAAATTCTTGGAATTGTTGGTGATCTTCCTCGGGTACGTTCAACTTGATCATAACCAGTTAGATGGAAAGATATCAAGAAGTGTAGGTCTATGTCGGACATTGGAACTAGTTGACTTATCTCGTAATAATCTCACTGAAAACATACCACCAAAAGTTACAGGTCTACAAAATTTACAATTTTACTTCAATCTGTGTTGGAATCGCCACAAGGAGGGTTGTCAGGTGAAATTGGTAAAATGGCATCGGTTTAAGCAATAGATCTATGTGGAAATCAATTATCTAGTGAAATTCCACCTGGTGTTGGAACCTGTATTGCATTGGAATATCGCAACCTCTCTTATAACGTCGTTGAAGGCCAAATTAAAGAGTCAATTTCATACCCAAAAAAACTCCAAGAAATGGATCTCTCCTATAACAAATTGAGTGGTTCGATACCGATATCTTTGCAGAATCAAACAATACTACGATTTGATGTTTCATTCAATTCATTGACATGATAAATTCCTAAAGGAGGGGTGTTTACAACCCTCGATGCTTCGTCGTTCAGGGGAAACCCTATGCTATGTGGATAATGGATATTTCTTTTACCAGCATGTCCAAGTACAGGGCCATCTGGAATCTATTGGCACTTCAATAAATAGGTTAAATATGTAACTTATGTCATCTCTTTTCTAGTGGTATACAACTTGTATATTTCATTTTTGTATAGTTTGGTTGTGTTCGATTTGTCTATAAAGGAGTTTTAGATAATGGAACATAGATAGTTGTCAAAGTCTCTCAATTTGCAGAATGAAGCAACTCATAAAAGTTTCAACATTGAATGCCAAGTACTAGGTAAACCCTGTCTTTTTCTGCATACAAATAGATTTCCAGACGCCTGAAATAAACTAGTGCTAATCTGAAAAAAATAATGCATCTCAAGTACCATCCAATTGAGGCGGTCGGATCTATTGACATTCATGTCAGAACTTAATGAATATCTCACATTTCGTCCTTTTTCTATTCATAAATGTTGTTTTCCCTGCGGGTGTGTCTCAACCCAACACATGCATTACGTCATATAGATCTCGGGGCATATCAAAAAGATACGATGTTTCCAAAATTATGTTGAGATCTGGAGCTCTCTAATCAAATCTGGCCACCGTTGGGCTGAATTGTATTTTCAACCATTTAGTTTCTACCATTATGACAATTGATGTGGTCGTTTGCTTTTTGCTATTAATCCTTGTCACTAGTGTTGGCATTGGGGTGAGCGTTAAACCTCCTACGATGGACTGATAACCTAAATGAATGACATTTGGGCATTTTTTAACATTCCCTAATTGTTTACAATTGAAATTTAGAAAAATTTACAAATATCCTCCTTTATCAAACACAAAATTTAATGTTTTAAATCACATTGAAGAGAAGTCTTTATTTTTATTTACAAAGTGGTATTTCAAAATTCGATTTTTGTTGCAATTTATCTATGTTTTTGTGTATTCAAGATGGTAGCTTTTTTATAACAAACAGAGGCAACAATTACATGAGATGGCAACAAAAAAAATCTAAAATTAGAGCCATTGGCAGCTAATGATCAAATTACATTAGTAGAATCAATGACAAAACAAATCAAAATACCTTAGATTGCACAAACTATTATGTCAAGTGCCAAATAAAATGACTTTTCCACTTCGCTACACCACAAGTAACATAAACATGAAGACAATGAGGTTGCAAATACATATACATACAATTCAATTATTCTACAACATACAACTTTGTTGGAAGGAATTGACCGCTTTGCGGCTATTGTTTGCATAAATGAATGAACAATGTTTTTTTTTTTAAATTGAAGATGTTTCTATTAATAATACAAAAATACATGTTAATAGTGTTCTTGAGACCAAGTCGTTTATAGGAATCAAAGTTGTAATTGAAGTGTACACATCTACTTCAAGAGCTCTCATAACAATTTTGCATAAAATCGATCATCTTTTGATGTTGCATCTTTTGTTGAGGATCTTGACCAAATGATTTGTTGTTTTGAAGCATCTTTCTTCCTCAAAAAAAGATGGTAAGTTGTTTACTTTCAAATTGCCTTCATACTTGATGCAGATATCATTATATCTTATTCATTATAAAGGAATGATTCTCATAAAATAATGATCGTCCCATAATCATATCTTATTTCTTGCAATTTTAGAGATAAGTTGTTAGATAAAGACAAAGTGCACATCCAAATAAGAAGGTATAATGGAATGGAAGATTTTAATGAGTCCACAGGACTGGGCAATCTATAGCACCGAGGGTAGAATTAAAAACTAGCAATCACACGTGGGCAGTTTAATGGGAATGTCGATAGCTTCGATGTCATATTGGAGCAAAGGAGAGGTGTTGAAAAAGAAAAGGGAGATTTGAAAAACCATACTTTAACAATGACAATTGATGAAGAGATACAAGTCAATATTATTATACTTTTCTAATTTTATCAAACAAAACATAGTGGACATGTTTGAGGGAATCCCAAAATTTTGATATGGATTGGCCTTCTAGCAGTTATATTTTCCTCGATGAGTATGCGAAGGCAAGGATGTATGGTGGATGCAAAAAATATTGAAGACTGCAACACTAATAGATGTAATCAATAAAAGAGGTGATTTATTTATATTTTATGTGGAAGAGAGTGTAAATACGATAGTATTTATGAGATACAATTTTGTTGTTCTTGCATTACCTTGAATGATCAATTTCAAAGGAGGAATTTGGTCTTTATGTGTGAAGTGTTGAAGAATAGTATCAAATGCAATTTATTGTTATAGTCGTAAAGGACATGCAGTTGCTGTGGAAGAGGCTTGAAGTTATTGCACATGTTGGAGAGAATCTTGAAAAGTTGTTAGTGATTAGCCTTAAAGTTGTTACTTGAGTGTTTGAGGGAACACAAGTGATCCTCTTCTTTCTTCTGATAAGTCGCATATAGACCATGTGTCACTGTTACAAACTATTGGAAGGAAAAATAGGGTGCAAATAGTAGATCCTTAAGGCAACCAACTCTAGAGGTAGCTCTGCAAGTAAGTCGTAATTGTTCAATACTCCCAATGTCAACAATCACTATTTGCAATGTCAGACCTTGTGTTTTGTGGGTCCACTTTCACTTACCAATACCTTTTGGCCCTTACAAATAAGAATTTTTGCCTACATTTGATATTGAGAAACAATAAACAAATCATTCTTCTTAAATTGTTTAGAGTTGTCATTTTGGTGTGGGACCTTAAATTGTATGGCGAGTTGTTCCAAACTAATACCCTTTCCTTAGGATTTTGATCAGAGGATTACTTTGTCGATTTATTTGGCTACGGGAGAACACAACAAGCTTTGGGACTCATATTTCACCTTACATAAAATCACCAAAATCATTTGAGCCTACACCATTTAGAGGGGAAATCATTTGGGCTCAATGATAACCTTTTGGATATTATGAATAAGAATTTTTGCATGTAATTGATATTTAGGAATCATAAATAGATCTTTATTCTAAAATGGTTTAGAGTTCCCATCCTGACGTGGGATCTCAAATCCTACGATTTTTTTTAGAATAATGCCCTCTTCTTATAATGTTGGTTGGAGGAATGTTATGTTTGCTTCTATGATTACTCAAGAGCACAACAAGCTCTGGGGCTCATCTTCTGCCCCACATAATTTTACCAAATATTTCAAAGAAATAAGAGGAAACTTATTAGGGCATCCACCATCTAATGATGGAAAATTTGTTAGGAAAAAGGCTTGAGAATTTGCACCTTGGATTATATTTCCAATGAAGCCTCTCATGTGTGGCAAGAAGAGAACATAACACAAGTGAATTCAAAGATAACCAACCCAATAGATAATGCCCAACAACTTAAACCCTTCCTCCTCCATCTCTCAAAGACCACGTAAACAAAAAAATCCTCAATACAATACATTAATGCGTACACAAGGGTTGAATGGATACATCGATAGGGAGGAACAAAGGAGAAATATTGTAGGAGGAAGCAGGGTGATGAAGAAGGATATACATATATGAGAATTATAGGGAAGGGAAAGTAGGCAATCATCTTCTTTATTTCAAAAAGTCGCATATGAACCATGTGTCACTTGTATAAACTACTTGGAGAAAAGGGGCACAAGGCACAAATCCTTGAGGCAACATACTCTAGAAAAATCTTTTAAAGTAAGCCCTCGTCATGCAATACTCCCAGTACCTAAGCCAACTTATATGTTTATAACATTGTTATTACCAACATTTGAACATATGACTTGGCATTGTTTTTATTATTTTCTAGTTTCTTACAGGAACTCGCAACTTTGTTCACCTTCCTCTTGACTGAGCATTTTTCACGGGAACTTAAAATGCCACCAACTAATGATTTGTTACAAATTATTAGGATTATTGCAGTGATATTATTATAAGCATTGAGCCAATATAGAAAAAAAAAATGAAAATAAAAAATACTTCAAAACAAAAAACCATGGTATATGAAGAATAAATTTTGTCGCATATTGTAAGGGTCGCCATGAACTCCATAAATTTAAATATTATAATAAAATATAGGTCAGATACATAGGAATATATGGGACATTAACTCCCGACACACAAACAATCACAAAAATTGCTCATGAAAATGCCAAAGTAATATTTGTAAAATTGAATTTTCAATGTTACTCAATGAGTTAGAAAGAAAACATCTATACACATATTCATCACCCCAATGTTTTAAACAAGCATTATGTATATATATGTGTGTATATATGTATATGTGTGTGTGTATATGTATATATGTGTGTGTGTATGCACGTATATACATGTGTGTGTGTGTATATATATGTATGTGTGTGGTGCATGTGTGTGTGTGTGTATGTATGTATGTATGTATGTGTTTGTGTGTGTGTATTTTTTCCCAGTACTAATGAAAACCCAAAGCTCGTTATAGCACTAAGTGACATCCTTATAATGGAAAGACCATGAAACAAAGATGTCATTGTTGTCCAAAATTACACCCCATGTAATTTTGAACAACTTAATCAAATTTTGGACTTAGGCGGCTTTTGCTCAAAAGTCATGAAGCGTTAGAATGTAGTGTTCTATGGATTCTCCTAATCCGCAGAATGAGGAGGTTGTTTCTTAGGTCCTTTGCAGATGTCAAGGGTGGTCTCCCTCAAGTTTGAAGTGAAACAAAGCTCTGTGGTAATGATCGTGTCTGAGTAAGGTCAAAATTAAGCTAAGTACCAAACCTATGAGTCAAAGTTGGTAGCAAGAATTATTCTGCGACAGAGGTGGAAATATAGCATTTTACAGATTTCGATGATTTATGGATAACAAAGGAGCGTGTTCCCGGAATGGACATGTTGCGTAAGGCAGGGATGGATTTCAGTGGCATGGGTACAATAGTGACACTTCATGGGGTGGTAAGGTGAAAATATGCAATGCATAATGGAAGCGTTGGCGAACTCACAAGCCAATGAAGCAAGTTGAGAAACGACTAAGTATGAATATCGTGAAACACTATCTTGGTATTTCGCGGGTTTTCCTAACGTAGTATTCCACAAATTTCTAAGTCCATGGAACAAGTGAATTGAGCGAAGGAAAGAAAATCCTTTGCGGATTTGGGGTGAGTACAACAAAGAGCAGGATGTGTGAGAGGTTGAAGTCCGCAACAGTGTGACTTAGTGAGTGAGAAGTTCTGCAGGTGATATGTAAAGTTGTTATCTCAAGGGTTTCTAAGTTTGTGGGACATCTTAAGTTCAAAAGTTGTAGAAAATTATAAAAGCCGCAAGATGAATTCAAACATTCGTACTTGTTTTGTTTGAATCAACACCCAACCACTTCACCAACTCAAAATTAATGATAAACGATACTCATCCCTCAATCTACAAAAATTGATGGCATGCGGTAGAAGCGATGTCAGACACCAATTTTCCCATTCTACAAAAATTAATGATGCCTCTTCTCTCCCTCTTCTCCTTTTTTCCCTATAAGTATGGAACACATTCTTTTGAAAAAGGACCCTCCTTTGTTATAACGTCACCATGCCAAAATGGTAGTAGACTTCCCTTGAGTTTCAGACCTCAGATCTGAACTGTAATGCATTTTGTACTTTCTATCATTGTTCTAATCGATTGTGTATCCTTTAAGAAATGAAATATGTGTTTGTGGCTATTCTCTACCCTATACATGCGTTTATTGTGTTCTTTTCTCTCTGTTCACTCCTAGTATATTGTGCATCACATTTACAAATCTCTTCATTTTCATATGTTGTTAATGTATGGGATAGAGGTTTAGGGAGATCGTTGGTCCGTGGCACCTTTATCTACCCTTTCCTCTTACGTTGTGTTCCTTTCCCCCTCGTGGAGAGTGATCATTCCTTATTTTTGGTGCTACCACCACTTATTTTAGCTTACGTTTTACTTTTCACATATCTCTTATACTGTTGGATGTGTTAGTTTTAGATTAGTTATAGGAGTAGTGTTAGCATTAGGTTATAAAGGTAGAGGAGTTGACCTTCTCTGGAGGTTTGTCTCAAGATGCAAGTCCAACACTTGGATACAATCCTATGTTGGCCTAAACTTTTGGATTTTCCATGATCCAAACAAGGGTGTAATTCTAAGCACAAACAATCACCTCACAAGATAGTTGGCCTTGACGATGTGGCTAAAGACCAGTATGAAGATAATGTCACTTGCATGTACAAATATGGGTTTTCTAAAGACAACGTGAGTGGAGGGGCACCTCAGACATAGTAGGTCATCATCCATGCATGGCATGTCATCAAGTATAATTGAGGTAGTGCAGATCATTTCTAGTGCACACCCCATTGGGAGTGCCCAATCTCTTCACCCTCTCACCGCCTTGCACATTGTGATGTGTGTCACATAGCATGATCTTTTTCTCCCTCCCACTAGAGAATATGACATTACATCATGTATCTTTTCTAGGAGGTTTAAGTGGGTTAAATTTTCCAGATCGACATTCATGATTTCGATGAGGGGTCAAACACATTTTTAGGGAAAACGCAACGATCTATGGTGAAGGGGGAAATCCTCATGTTGATTACATGGCACACCACACCAAGTTTTATGTTTCCTCTTATATAGCTTGAGCTCCCTGCCATTACATCATGCCATGGTATTTGTTTCTTTCAAGATCACTTGGTCATTGCATTAGATTCATTGTGACCTTGTAAGTGTGTTCTCGTTACATCTATGGGTCACTTGAATGGATATTTTCCTTTAGCTCATGCTTCTACATAGGCCTATCACTTAGTGTTTTACTTCCCTTACAGGTATGATCTTGCATTTTTCATTATGAAGCTAACTTGGCCTCAAACATCATCCTTCACAATAATACTCTATCAGTGTCATCATTTATTGATACTTGCTTATAGGCATGATTACTTTTCAGATATATACATTACTCATGGCTTGGTTTTTCTTTCTAGTTTGGTGAATGCATGGTTGGTCGCACCTTCGATCAATATGACATTGTTTGTAAGTTTTCATGCCTCTATATTCCTTTCTTGGTATCACCTATCACTATGCTCAATGGAGGCTCTCATTTTAGGTCAAACATCTATGTTCTACATAACATTTGGCAGATTGTGGGTATTTTCCTTATATCTTACAAGATTGGCATCTTGATTGTTTGCTCTCCCATGGGTCTAGTGGTAAGTGAGTCATGAGAGAATCTCATCGTTTGTTAAATGAACATGTTTATTATTCAACATCTTATGAAACTTGTGATACACCTATTGGCTCGTAACTTTTATGGGTAGAGGTTTTTCTTTAGATTAATCTACCCAAATGCAGTCTAAGTTGCATCCTATAAGGAGCACCGTGTTGTAATCATATGACACAATAGACAAAGATTGAGCTAGTTTGATGCCTAAGCTTGTGATAAATTGAAATGGCACAATTTGAATATCTAATTGTGTACCAAGATAAGTATGGTAAAGTGGTGGGTATAAATTTCAAACATATGCGTGTAATGAAGATCAAAGAACCTGAGCTTAGTGTTAGAGTCTATTAGTCTTGCATAAGTTCCTCCACCGTTGCGTTGGCACATCATGCTTAAGAGAAACTAAGGCGCACTCACCCAAAGTTCGAGAGGTCTCCAAGTCCCATCAAGGTTAGCAAAGGTCGAGCAAATTGTTATTTTAGTGAATAGACTTGTATTCCTAGTTCATTAACATGTAACACAACCATGTATAGATCAAACACAATGCTCATATATTAATTGATGCACAATTACAAGTTCTATCCATCTAGTAGAAAAATCTAAGTACAAGTCATTCATGCATCACTCATCTAGCTCTCCCCGATTCATCACATAAAAACTACATACCCTTCTAGACCCCTCCATGGGTATTTATACTAGTGGGAACTTACCCTTCATTAGTCTTACAAGAGCTAATAATAGACCTCAAGTTTACAATTATAATTAATTAATACATTCAGATGGTGGATAAAATTAGCCACTCGCCACCTTAATCATGTTCTGCATGCTAATCTTCCTCACAAAACGTTGCTTATCCTTAGCCTTATCCAACCTTCTGTCAGCTTCATGCAAGTTTCAAGAACTGAATCTTTAGTTTATTTTTGAACTCATGTTTATCCTTATCCCCTGATGCTCTACATACCCTTTCCCCAATCTTGTCTTGTTTGCATAATCCTCTTTGTGGAGATTGTCTATCCCTGTGTGACTTTCGGTATCATTCTCATGAGCATACTTTCTATCCTTTTTACTGCGCAGTTATCTTTACGCACTCCCCTTCTCATATTCCATGCATTCCTCGTGAATGTACCATGTGCGCCTCTAAAGAATAATGGGTCGTGAAAAAAGAATATCAATTCCTTAAGGACTTAAAGAATATAGAATACAAAATTTGGTTCCAACATTACCCCGGACTAAATTGGTTGTTCGTCCTTCGGAAACATGTTATTGGGTTTCTTCGGAAATTTTTGGCACTTCTTACTTTAATCAATCTTCACGTGTTTCCTAGTTATTGACTGCTTCAAGAATTAGTTGATTTAGACTATCAAACTATAGCGCTATTTGGTTAAAAATGGCAGTGCCTTTTACCCCTTTTGTAATTGTCATGCGCATGTGAGAAATCTTCTGGTTAAGATCTTTTCTTGTTGCCTGAAGCTTTGTTTTAGCCTGTTCGGTGAGTTTTGTAGTTTTCTTAGTTTCTACTTCAACTTTTCCTTTGTCACATCAACCTCTTCGCTAACTTTCTCATACTCCTCCACGAGTGCATTTTATTAGCCTTATCGAGAGAGTCATCTTCCGTATGAACTTCCATCTCAGCTAACTTGTTAGCCATCTCCTCGGCTCGTACACTTATGATCCTTGGATGCCTATAAAGTATTTAAAGCAATTTATATTCCTTTTCTACCTTGTTTTCTAACAATCTAGCACTCTCCTCGCATTTCTCCAATTTTTTGGCGCAAACGACGCCTATATTTTCACTTTCTCCAACTTGTTTTGCTTTGTCTTTATCCTTCTCCATTTCCTTAATAACAGATTTACCAATTTCTCGAGCTTGTCTATTGTTTTGCCTAATATGATTGGATCATATTTTATAAGCTTAGTCTCATTGCATACTATTCACTTCTTCATGGTCTCTACATTCGACTTTGCGCACACATATTTTTCACGGAGACTTTTATTCTTCAAGTTGTAAGTTGTAGTGAGTATAATAGGATCTTCGTCCTTTTTGGGGATGCTCATAATGCTCTCACTCGAAAACTCGACTATGGGATATTCTATATAGACAACTAAGGATACTGATAGAGCCCTTTTTACGCACTTTGTTTCCATGGTATTCTTCAAACCTTCCCATTGGAACAATTCATGAACGACCTTCCCCTCTGAAATTGTTCACACATTGATTTCTTAGCCATATTTTATATATGGACGGGTATTATTCTCATGTTGTTCCAATTTCTTGCTCTTGAAGTGGTTATTACCCCTTTTCTTCCCCATTTCTTCTTCAATTATACGGCTCACTTCCTTAAGGTTATCTTCAGCCTCTTCCTGCATTGGTATGTGTCTTGATATATCTTGAGTGTTGGTTTTCGTGTGTTCTATGTTGGAAATATTGTCATTTATGTCTAAGGAATATTGATGTAAAATTGTTAGAAATATTGTCATTGATGTCAAACAAGAAAAAGTTAGTGCAATTCAAATTTTGCAAGTCGCACAATAGAGGAAACTATTTTGTAATGTTTCACGGGTTTTCAAAATTCACGTAACAAAAGGAATTCATTTTGTAGTGTCTTACAGATTTTTGGAGTGAGAACATCGTGGAACAAAGGAAGTGATCCATAGTGCTCCATGGGTGATGATAATTCTAAATATTTTTGTAACAAAGGGTTTGTTCTAGGAAAGTTGTTGAACAATGTGGAAGTCAAAGAAGGGCCGCAAAGGTCTAGGAAAGCCGCAAAACAAGGCAGAAGTCCAATAAGGGCCGCAAAGGTCTAGGAAAGCTGCAGAATAAGGTCGAAGTCAAAGAAGGGTCATTGAGGTCATGGAAATTCATGTAACAAGGTGAAAACAAAGCAGTCTATGGAGGTCAAGGAAAAAATATAATCAAATACTAGACTTTTGAAAAGGTTGACTCATGTATTGCATCCAAAATAATGTTTTTAAGTACGAACCTTGGGAAGAAATCACACCCTTTCAAGAGATCAAAATGGTATAAAAGGACATATAGTTGGAAAGATTTAAAGTGAGGAAGTGTGAATAAATGGCAAACTGTTGAAGAAGAAGGGAGTGCGACATAAAGAGATAAAGACATATTGTTATAAGTAAATGAATGAGAGATCATTAAGAGAAGATTTCTAACCCTGAGTGGAATGAAATAGAAATCATTAAAGAGTAGTGAGAGGGTGAAATGAACTAATATTCATTTGTTTATATTTCTTGAGTATGTAATGAAGTGTTGGTCATTGTTAAAGTAAAGTTATGAGTGAAGTGTGGAATGAATTAAAAGGCATATCTCTGAGATTAAAGATCATTTAGAAGGATGAATTATGAAGGTGGAATACAAAGAAGATCATTGTGAAGAAGTTCATGTTACTGTCATTCATTAAATAATATTATTTGGAGGTTGGTGCTTCCCAAGAAAATAATTTTGCATCTCTTGCTAAGTTGGTGCTTATCTACAAGGATTGGTGTCTCCAGTAGGTTTGTGCCTGTGAATTACAAGGATTGGTATCTCCAGTAGGTTTGTGCCTGCGAATTGTGGGGATTGGTGTCTCCAGTAGGTTGGTGCCTACAAATTATTGTAAGAAATATTTTTGTGACTGGATTTAGACAATAGATCCAAGAATTCTTTTCTTTGTGGTTCTTCTCTCAAAAGGGTTTCGACATAAATCTTATGCATAATTGTTGGATATTATGTAATTATTGTTATTGTGGATAATAAGTTTTTAAATAAGAAAAATATTATATTGTATTCATTCACCCCCCTCAGTATAAGTGTGTGTTCATCAATTAATGTCAAATCCTGTTCCTTTAAGAATAGTCTAACAACTAAAAGGTAGATCTTATAACCACACACGACATGTCAAGAAGGTTTCTCCTCAAATAGAGCTCCACTGTTTGATGGAACTAACTATGATTTTTAGAGCATAAAGATGTGTATTTATCTAATAGCTCTTGGTTTTGATATTTGGTAATCAGTTGAGATTGGTTATGCAACTCCATCATCTCTACCAATAAATCAGGCTGGAAAGAAGGTAAGTGAAAACAATGCAAAGTTATGAATGCAGTATTGTGTGGTTTTTCAGAATCAGAGTTTGCCAAAGTGATGCATTATAAACCAACAAAAGAAATATGGGAAAAACTCAAGAACATCTATGAAGGAGATGATAAAGTGGTGAAAGCTAAACTTCAAACTCATAGAAGTCAATTTGAGATTATGTGTTAGAGTGTGACATTAGGGTGTTGCTGACACCATGACATAACACTAACGTGACATAATTTACCCTAATGTGACCTAATTTGACCTAATGAAACCTAATTTGATACCATAATTTGACAATGCAACACAACATTATAATGTGACACCCTCATTTGATACCCTAATACAACACCCTAACATGACATTTCTAATGCAAAACACTAACATAACATCCTAATGTGACACCCTAACACGACATCGTAATGTGACACCCTAATTTGATTGTAATTTCCCCTAATTTTACCTAATTTATCTTAAATGGACATAATTTAACCAAATTTCCTCGAATTTGACATAATTTACCCTAATTTCCCCTAATTTGACTTAATGAAACCTAATTCAACACCTTAATTTGATAAATAACTTTGTGTGACACCCTAATGTGACATCCTCATTCGACACCCTAATGTGACAACCTAATGTAACATACTAGTGAGATACCCTAACACAAAATATTAATGTAAAACCCTAATGTGACACTCTAATTTGACCTAATTTCTCTTAATTAGACGTAATTTACCATACTTTCTCTTAATTGGACATTGTAAAGCGACACCTCAAAACCAATGAAAAAGACTTTGTGGGCCTCAAAAACACTTTTAACTCTTTTTCATTGTTTTTGGGGTAGTGTGAAGAATGTTTCGACCTTTTTTGGTATGTGTAATTTGTTGAACATGATTTTTTGGTCTTTGTCAAATTTACATATTTATGGTTTATTTTTGCCATGATTTGTTTCAGTTTTATAGGATTTTTTGTACATTTTTGTTGCAAAGTTTTGGGCCATTTTGGTGGGGGTTTGTTGCATATTTGTGTGCCATTTTGGCAAAAAAAATTGGTTTGAAGTTAAATGTCTAACAAAGGAAATCCATTGAAAGGAGGGAAACATGTCATCACCAAAGGAGAGAAGAAATTATTGACAAAAGGAGGGAGAAAAAACCATAGCTCCTCGAGGGGAATAAATGTTGTAGAATATCCTTTAGGGTGGGGTACTGATTCTCAAACATTTCTAAGGGGGCATACATTTGAATATGTAGATGATTATTCTTCGAATGAATAATAATAAATTGAGGATACACCTCACATGGAGAGGAATTTGTAGAGGAATACTCTTGAGTATGGAGAATAGAGATGGAGGTTATAATCAACATGACATCAACAATTGGAAGTAGATGGTGACTAATTAAACCTTATGCTTAGTTGTATCATTTGTTTTATGTGGTACAATATTTTTTCTTTTTCTTCTTAGTGTATGAATTATATTCATTACTTTTATTGCTTCTTATGATTAGCATATATTTTTGACAACACTAAAATATAAACCACATTTTTTTCTAAAATAACATTTAAACACACACATAGATAAACACACTAACTTAAGACTAAAAAATCATTTTCAAACACAAACGTCCCAAGGAACATCAATTATCTTGAAACATGTAAACATACCTCCAAGAAGTCACAAGTCTACGAATAATTCATACAGGAACACCATTAAGGAAGTGATTTTATCAGGGATATGATCCACTATTGAGATGACAACCCAATCTAATTGACCTTCCATTTTGAACTACCACATAATATTTTGGAGATATAACTGATATTATCATAAATACAAGTGCCCTTGATTCAAAGGAATATGGATTTCATAGTAAAATCATAATAATAAATATTTGCAATAGACCCATATAATCCCAATGTCCACAAAGTGAACTATGGCTAGGCTCTATTAAGAATTCTAACTTCTCCACATAAGTTAATTTTCACAGGATGGCATACTTCAACATACACGTCATCTAATCATCTTTGTGACTTTAAGATGTCATTTTAATCATTCATGTTAGGGTCTTAATGAAGGATATGAATTTAGAACCAGTGATTCTAAGCAAATAGGTTTATTCACATTCACATATTGATTCTAACATAAATTCATTATTAAGTTCAACTTCCTTAACAAGTTCATGTAGACAATAAATCATATTGGGAGAAATATAAGGAGTGGCCTACTACTATTCATTAACATCGAAACAAACATAAATTGTAAGGCTTAAGGGATATTTCATGGAATACATTGAAATTACATCATTTTTATCTTAAACAATGAATATTTGAATCCCATTTCAATAAAATATAATTGTAGTTAGAGCAATGTGGGTGGCCAAATCTACTCTTCCAACAATAGTTAGGGTTATAGTGTCCTAAGATCATAATGGTGCATTAAACATATATTCGAAGAAAAAAGTGGACAATAGTTTCCACCTAATACTATACAAATCACATACTTGGATCTAATTAATGAACTTACATCATTGCTCATGTATTTCCAAACATCAATTTACTCACACCCTACAAGAGTATCTTGAAAATTCAAAGTTTGGTCAACATGACTTAGTCACATTATGTTCAAACTAGCCCAAGTGGATACATGATGACCTTAGAAAAAGTTAATAAAACACCCAAATAGGGAATTTATCACTTCTAACCTATTCTCTTATATGTTGAGAATCCAAAGGAAACTGATATAACGGAAAATTAATAAACGATGCTCATTTTAGAGGCACATTTTTGAAGTAAGTTAGTGAAATTTAACAGGTTCGCACTTGATTAACATAATCCAAGGTAGCTCCAAAATGGGCATATAAAAAATGCTTTTAGAGGGAAACGTAATTTTCAATGTGGGAATAAAGAGGTTTAAGGTGATTTGAACCATTTTTTCAGCTAATAAGTGTTAAAAACAAGTCGATTCCAAAATAGTTTCGTAACGACAAACGATTGCCTCCTGCAACTAGCTCTTCAAAGTGTCTCTAAAACCCACTTTGAAAACACATCTAATGATTGATTACATGAAGTCTATTAACTGTGTAGATATATCCAAGTATCAAGGAAAACACTAGAGAGATAAAATTCTATAGTGGTAGGTTACAGACGCTTCTCGTATGTCAAATCCAGATAGGATTTGTAACACTTACAAGGGTTGTTTTTTCACCGTAGAGTTTCATTTTTCAAGAATTAATCTTTCATGATCTCAAGGCCTAAGAAAAAAATTTGTGGGTTATTGTGTTTTGGTTTATTGATAACAATTACATGTTTAATTTGGTTACAACTCTATTTATAGATGAGTTGTTTTCACAGTTAGATTAACTTAACACAAATACTATTTTAATAAGGTTTCAAATATGGTTTTATAGCACTATGTTGATTACACACTTTACTCTAAATTCAAAGTTTTGTTCTACTCAAATTAGAAGTGAAATTATGAAAGTAAGTTAGAAGGATAAATCCATATCTGATAACTCCCACCGAGGTGATAAGAAGTACTAGAGGTAAGATTTTGTTGTTATTACAACAAAAAAATAAATCCACTCACTATCAAGCTTGAAGGGAATTTTGTCAATATGATCTATTATGTCAATAGAAAAATGTCCCCCATTGTGCATACACATATATTAGACATTAGAAACTACAACAATTGACAAATATCTACTCTCAAAATGCTTTGATAGATACCCATACTGAATCAAAACACTTATTTTTTCCTCAGTTGGGAAGATGTTGGTAAAGGTTGTGGAGTTTGGCTTTATACCTACCATGAAATTTATTTGCATGCCTCTAAAATCCTTTCAATGACCCCATCTTACACATTTTCATAAATCAAGATTCCATGGGTATGTATTTCTTATGGCATTTTGTATAACAAAAGGAGTGCCTTGGGTGCGCATCCACATTTGATATACATGTCTGAGAGGGCATTCCAAACTACAAGATCAATAAACAGACACTTTTTTATTGTGATTTAATGCATGCCATTACCGAATTCAAAGCTTCTACCTTTGGAATAGGTAGGGAGAATGTTGAAGATATTTTTGAAGTTTAAATTTACACCTATTTGTTGCATTTGCTAAAACTTTCAAAGGTCGTATCAACAAACCCATTTTTGTGAATACCTTTCAATTACTACAAGACTTGAGATGCATTTCTACTAAATTTTTTGTCAAATAATTCATGTACCTTGGTACATTGCAAGCATATTATTACAGATTACTCCACTTGGTACCAACAATAATATCTATAGTTTTGACACACTACACCCCTGCCAATGCATTTGTTTAAGTTGTTAGGTATTTCTCAACAACTCATTATATTCATATCCTATAACCAATGCTTTCCAAGATGCTATATTTCTTTCAGGAATTATTCCAAACTACTCACATGCCTTATTTTCAAACTCTTATTATGGCACAAGATAAGAGGATACTTACAAAGGTTGTGAATTCTTCTTTACACTTGTGTAGGCACTAAATTTTGTTAACTTGTTTTCGTGTAATGCCAAGTTTGATTGTGTTTCCTTGTTAAAACAAATGCTCACATTTATAATCCAATCTCCTTATCTCTCTAGCTTTTCTACAACTTGATTTATCTTTACATTATGCTCTATAGTTAATTATAAGAATATTATTTAATCAAAGTATCATAAAACCTATGATATTCATGACACAAGTTTTAGTTTTGGTATTCATCTCTTTGGATTGAAAATGTACATAATGGTTGGGATATAAGGTTTGGTCTTGGCTAACTTGTATAGGGCACATAGCTGAGGTACACCACATCTCACTACTACCATGCTAGGTACACTTTATACTATACATTTATCCCATTATGTTGGTGTTAAGAGACATGAGGGAAACCCTAGGGGTTATTTATCTATTCACACTTACACAAGTGCCTATGAGAACTACATGAGGCTTAATCTCGTAATGAGGGCATGTAATGTAATACTTGGATTGGTTTAGCAACTAAGGGTCTGACCACCAAGGGTATTCCAACCTTACCACACACATGTTTTCTCCATTTGGTTGTCTAATGCTCTAATGAAGGGTTCAACAAGTTTATGGGGTTTCTACTTTGTTGCAAGTTATTATAGTCATCCCAAAGATGTGCAAATAAAAGTGAAATATAGTGAAGATAATTTCTAGATTATAAAAGAACATAGAAGTTTAAAATTTAGATAGTCAAAGGGTCCAAAACTGTACATATCCATGTCAAGATCATATAGTTTAGGTCTAGGTCATACATAAGTTATACGGTCACGCCCCTATTGATTCTTCAGTTCCTATACTTTTACTAATGCATATATAGTTTTAGATCATGCTATTTCACTACCCTAAACATCTTGATTCTCTTTTTCCTATCCTAAAAATATATGTTTATTTCCCAACTTGTGTATTTGAGCAAGTAATTATCGTTTATCAAAATTTTCAATCATTTCAAGTTGCTAATTATATCATAATAGTATACCTATTGCAAACCCTTACATCCTTTTTAGTTGTTGTAGTATAACATTTTAAAATCCAACTAGGGTGTAAACAACCTACCAATTGCATTTGTTTGAAGGTTCCAAAACCTAGCACATGTTACACACTTTACATACATTTAAACTAGAGCACTTGCAACTATAACATCCGACAAAAGTATCATCCCTTTACCATTCAAATATCCTCCTTTAACACAAGCTAAGAGTAAACTAGAAAAGGTGAATTGATCACGTAAACAGTTGTTAGTTGTATTTGGTGAAACATAGACAATGTTTTGTGGGGATGCCCATGAGCTATTTATGGATCCTAATATAGTGCAACTGGAGTTTGACAAATTCAGCTTTTCATTATGGTTTGATGGGTTCCCCTTCCTCTAGCACATGTAACCACCCCTACATTACTTCCTCTTCAATGTAATCTCTCAATCACCTAACCACCACCATTACTCCTCCACCAACTACCCCTGGGATTTCCAAATTAATTCACTTATTTTAATATAATTGTATATTATTTATTATTATTATTCTTATCATTTATATTTTTATTCAATATGAGGATATATATTTATATTTACTTTAGTAATATCATTAGCTTTTTATTCATTTAAATTATAGTCGATTAACTCGCAAATGAACACACAACAAAACGCCAATAATGGTGTTCAATAAGGCACTTACAATTTTGACTTATAGAAAATGTGCCCAAGTAGAGGTTTAAGATTTCTTTCCCATGACATGTATTTTTGTCACTTAACTCTGCTTATGCAATAATGGTATCATTATGAGCAATGAGTTAAAACTATCGAGGACAAAATTTACAATTATTAATGTACCAACTAATTCAAGAGGAAATTTCTCAAAATTGATATCAACGAGATGATAAGTAGGAGGGGAACTACATCTCAAATAAAAATTGGACAATAGTATCTACCTATTACCATACAAATCACATACTGTGATCTAATTACTGAACTTACATCATAGTTGATGTATAAGAGATAAGGGTATAGTCATAAATAAATTTTTAGAATAATTACAATTGACAACTTTAATTTTACAATCCATGATACTACATACTTATTGAGTAACTAGAGAGTAGTTTAGAACATGAGAGTATAGATATTTTATTCAATGAGTGTCTTTGAACATACTGATATCCAAAATAACTCCCATAGTTATTTGGACAACTTATATTTCCATTCTGGATATGAGGTTCTACATTGTAGGTTGCGCACACTTTAATTGTTCCCTTAGCACGTTTCCTTAATGCATGTTCCTTGCGCGCCCTTGCACACTCCTTTCCTATGCTTTCTATATTTTCCTTCTCCTTTCTTCTATTCTGTTCTATTTTCCCTCGTGCCCAATATCTATGCATTCGCCTTCTTCTTAGCATTTTATGTATCCTGCACGCACGACTTTGATTTTCTTCTTCATATTTGACTAATTCCTCTACACTTTCCTACACTCCTTTTCCTTCCTTTCCGCCACACATTGTTCTTTCAAATGCTTGTGCCCCACTTGCCAACTTGCCTTCTACAAGTATGCATTCATTTTTTTGTGCACGTTACTTTAGTGCACCCCCTCCTCTACCTTCCGCTTTCGAGTGTGCTCTCGCACCTTATTCTGTGCCAATATCTATGCCACGTGCTATCTGTCAAATGTTGAGTGTGCTACACAAAACCAATCAAAGCATGCCAACTAGGCACTCAATCCTGAAAAAAACTACTGTTTGACACATGGAAGAGGTGAGGAAACAGATGCATAGTTGGTCATCCTTTAGCCATTCTCAAAGCGCCATGTGTCATTGAGTGTCAGAGCGACTTGCAAACTTCAAATCATCATAACTTCTGCTACAGGGCTCAGAGTAGGGCATGGTTTATCTTATTTGATAGTTGTTAATGTGGGATATACCTAGATCATTCAAATTCAAATTTTAGTAGAATTTGGTAGGTGAGAAGCTGGAAAACATCATGTTAGAGCTCAAAATTGCACCCTGCCTCGAGTCATAAAAGACCTGAGATTTTGAGGCAACATGGGATTGTCTCTCAATTGTGGGACCTGCGAACTGAGACAAATCTCCAGAGAAGGCCAATTCCTGAACCTATCATAATGCTAACACTACTCCTAATACTAAAAGAAAATCCTAACCTAAACGTGCCAAGGGACTAGGGATAGAAGGAGATTCAAAAAAGGGGAAATCCTAAGCTAAGAGGGGCGGTGATATCACCATGGAAAAGGGTCGATCACTCTCCACAAAGATGAAGGAAGGAAGGAAAATGCGGGTGAGAGGGCGGAACAGACTCACCATAGAAAAGAACCACATAGATCTGGATTTTTTCGCACAAACAACACATGAAATGGATCCTGTAAGTAAGGAGAACACACATCATACCAAGAAATGCAAACAGAGAGGCAAAGAGAAATAAAACATAAAACTAGGGCTAAGAGATAGCCACAAAATCTGATTTTATTGCTTAAGGGATGCACAATTGTTTACATTCGTGGTAGAAGGTGGAAATACATTGCAGAGACCAAACTCAAGGTCTGAAACTCGTGGGAAATCGGCCACCATTTTGGCATGGTGTCATTACAACAAAGAGGGATCAATCCTTTTTAATGAGGATAGCTCTAAAATTTATAGAAGATGAAGGAGAGAAGAGAAGGAGAAAAGGAGGGAAACTTGAATTCAAATTTCCAACCACCAATAACAAGCTGTAAATGCTTTGAAAGATATGGGTGCTTCTGAGTATCTACTCCCACATACATTTTGCCTTGTTGGGCACCTATGTTGTATTCAATGTTGGTAGTTGTGCCACCTGGAACTGCACCTTTTGTGTGTTGGATAATTCTTCCACCTTTACACCTATCCATCCTCAATAAAATTAATAAGTCTAGTTTCCATTGTATAGAGGACGTTGAGACCTTTCCAACGATATAAGATTTGTAAAATTTAGATCATTAGATTGAAAGATATGGCGATTTTAGTCTCCCGTGGAAAAACTTCCATTTTCCTTTGATACACGACTTTCTCCTTTCATTCTTGTGCAGATTTTGACTTTCGTAGTTCTTCTTTGTGTGTCGCAGAATTATCCAAGCTTCCACAAAATTTAGTGTAATGTAACTTTTATCAAGGGTTTTTGCGGCTTTCGCAGATCCTACGTGACATGAGTCTGTGACGCGGTTTGTTTCCTTTTAACCCACGACTTTGCTAGCCCTTCTGATTTGACCCGTAGCTTCATCCAATGTTGCACATATTTCTATTATCTCCCACAGTTCCTTCTATCCATTGCTTTCTATTTTACATCTGTGGCTAGTCAAAAACCTCTGTGGATTTCTCCTGACTTCGACGGCTTTGTTCTTCTGGCCGTGGATCCTTTTGTTTCTCCCTTGAAGCCTCTGAAACTTCCCAAGCTTAATTTTATCAAGTTGTCTAATTTTTACAAGGGGCACAAAAATGGGCAACATGTCCCTCATACCATTAATACAAGATCTAATTGCTCCAACCACCTGATTTGATTGAGATCTTGCCTCCTTCCTTCTCCTACACGCCAAAACAAATATGGGGAAATACATTTGACAGATTTATTGGCAGATTTACAAGAATTCATTGCTGGTTGTCAGTGGTTGAATATTTGAATTAGGTTTTCCCTCCTTCTCCTCTTCTTCTGTCATTTATTTATCTATAAATAAAAGAGCATGGCTTGTTGTAAAGGGTTGGACATTTTGGATCCTCTAGTGTTTGCTAAGGATTTTTTATCTTTGTATTTTGAGTTGTAGACCTCTAGATCTAGTTCTTGTATGTGGACATCAGTCTCATACACTATCGTAATAGATTGTTCATATCTGGAAGCAATGGAAGCATTGTTTTGTGGCTATTCTTTACCTTAACATGTTTGTATTCTTCTTTCTTACCTTTCCCTTATATTGTGTGTTTGTTCTACTACTCTCATGTTCCTTACAACTCCATTATCTTATTATGTCTCATGGAATTGATTGTGTGACTGCATTTTGGTCTGTACTACGTGTGCCTAACCTCTTTGAATGCATTCCCTTTCACTTCTACTTGAAACAAATCGTGTTCATCCCATTTTTCTGGTGATATCACCTCCCTTAGATTAATTTTCCATTTTCATGCTCTTTTTCTATCCCTGGTCCCTTATCATCATTAGCTTAGGTTTTCATTTTAGCATTAAGAGTAGTACTCACAATAGAAATAAGTAGAGGAATCAACCTTCTCTGGAGGTCTATCTCAAGTGCACAATGTCCCACAACTTGGAGATAGTATCAGTATTGCCTCAACATCTCAATTCAACTAGATCTAAGATGGGTGTAAGTTTGAGCTCCAACAATTTCTGGCACGCTGAGTGGGACTAGCATTCAAAGCTTACATTTCATCATTGTTAAGTTCTGGTGTGTGAATTAATGATTTTCAACCTTTAGAGGCTTGTTTCAACACATCTTGCGACTCCCAACAGTTCTAGATCTACTATTTTTAGCAATTCTGAGCGCCTTTCATGAGAAGAGTGCATACAAGACAAAGCGTAGCACCTGAAGTGTCTTTTAAGTAACTCCAACTATATCCAAAGAGAACACATAGAAGAAGACCATGTGCATATTCCCATGCCTAGCGCGTCATGCAAAATCCACTCCTCCTAACAATAGACTTGCGTACCCTACCATGGTACTGCAACCACCTCCTCCTTTGAGGATTTTTACCAATTTCACTGGTAGAAGTCCTCTTATTCTGAATGTGCAACATGATATGCTAGCAGCCACGCTCAAGAGTATTCCATACTTTACTAGTGAGAATCAAGTCACCCTTGTTGAGAACATCCAGGATGTAGTAAACGTGTGTTTTTTCTATCTAATCACACATGATGATGTAGCAGGTAGGGTGATTGCAACATCATTTAAAGGGAAAGTGATTCAGTGGTACAAATGTTTGAGACCCACATCTATTGCCACTTGGGATGAGCTTGGTACAAATCTATGCAATTACTTTGAAGACAAGTCATATCACCTATCACTGATAGATCAACTGAATACAACAAAGAGGGTTCCCAATGAGCAAATGACTGATTTCATATCAAATTCTAGAAAACTTAGGATTAAATCCCTCAAGTGGTAAGGCCTATAGCCCAACATGCTTTATTGTACTATCTAAGGGCATTGAATAGTGACATTTTAGTCATGATTCAGTCCATGGGTAGTACAACCCTACATGCTGCTTATAATATTACAATAAGGGTAGAAAATAGTCTCATTCAGGCAGGAACGTTAGCCCTTAGACCGCCTATGCCCTTATTCCTAGAAATATATCAGGTGCCATAACCTTTTGTTGCTTCTGTTCCCGAGCAGAGCACGTAACTAGTTCCATCCACATCCTAATCTTCCGCGCTATGGAAAAAAGATGAGGAATTGAAAACCCTAATTAGAAAATTTTCTAATAAAGTCATATATTTAGAGAAGTAATAGGCGCAAGCCTTCAGAAATGGTTCTAATTAGGGGCATAACCAAAAAAATCAACCCTGGTAGAATTAGTATGCAAACTAGAGATATGGGCAGAACTAGTAAAATGATAGGTGGCATGCTAACGTGCATATGACCTTACAAGTAGTTCCTCCTACATAACCTCTTCCAGTGCCCAACACAAGTCAAACACTAGTTCTAGTTCATGACAACATGGCTCAAGAGTCTGAATGGTGATTTCCTTGCAGTATGCCTCATAGTTAGTATCATTGCACCAATTTCATACTTGTGCAGGCCTATATGATCCAAATTGCTTATGATTGTGAGCCTTCCACTAGGGCGAATGAAACAAAAAACCAAGAAAATCCAAAGGCCCCTTCTTGAGGCCAATATGATGTTCTTTGGCCTTGAGGACTTTTGTGCAATCAATTAAGCTATAGACAATCCTGAAAAACCTCACGCCCAAGTTGCTGATAACACAAGGTATAAGAAGAGAATGTTGGAATCAGGCGCACAACCTTCAGATTTTGTCACACAGGTCTATCTTCAAAAGTAAAGAGATGTAACTAAAGCATCTAATAGTAAAGGCACACAAGTTCCTGCACGTGAGGTTTTGTGTAATGCTCCTTCTGAAGTGGCGCAAGCCTCTCTGTTGGTAGTTCAAGCCTCCATGCAAGCTAAGGCTCCTGCCTCTACGCCTAAGAAATCAAGAAAGGATGTTATTGTCCCCCAAATGCACAAGTCAATGGACCTTCCATTCAATGAACCAAATGAAGATGACAAATGTGAATGTCATAATGTGGGATGCCCAGGCCATTCAATCTCAATGTGACTTGTTGCATGAAACTCTAGCCCAACTTCTGTGCGCTGATCCATCTTTCCAAAAAGCCACAAATTGCTATCAATATTTGTCAAGCATAGGAGAAACAAACAAGTAAGGTTGCCAAAACCCCACCTTTCTACATGTCCTTAATCATAGGCAAACACATTGCGTATAATTTTATGATTGACTCAGGTGCTAATATTTTTGTTATGCCTAAGAAAATTGTTTATGTTCTAGGCCTTAAGTACACCCCCTTTGTCTAAAGGAGTCCTGCAATTTGATCGCTTAACTTTTACCACTTTGGGAGTCAATGATCTTGAGTTAACCCTCCATACATGTCCAAGCCTCAATATAACTCAAGATGTGTCAATAATTGACCTACCTCTTTTGTTTGCCTTATGTCTACCAAGGGATTTTACTACTAAAGTGGGTAGTTACTTGTCTTTGGATTAGTCTCATATGTTATTAAGAAAAAGGTATGGTACCCGATTTACCATATAAGTTAAGCCAATATTTTCCTACCATGTTGAGTCATATGATCCATCTCCTCTCTGAGCCAACTTTCTGATCGAAGAAGGCCAAGAAAAAGTTTTCGAAGAGAAACCTATTCCTCCTCTTCTACCTAACCTAGTGCTATATGAGTAGGTGGAAAGTCACCAAAAATTCGATCCATATGCTGAAGAACTTGAAGCTTTTAAAACCGGGCTTGGTATTTACTGCATCCTTGAAGAAGAAGTTGTGTTGCCGCATGCGCTCAAGCAAAATAAAGAAAATTTTGGTCTGTGGAAGTTGTAATTTGATCATTCCAGAAGCAGGAATGACATGGGTGCATGTGTTGTTCTCATTTATACCAAGGATAAGAAGTTATTCTTTGTGTACAGTTTACAATTCACATGCTCCAACAATGTGGTAGAATATGAAGCATTGGTGCATGGTCTTCTTATTGCCGAGAAGAAAAGGATTAAGGCATTGTAGATCTTTGGGGATACAGATTTGGTTAGCCACCAAGTCACCAACAAGTGTGCAACAAAGAATAAGCTTCTCAAAGCTTATAAACATAGAGTTTTAGACCTCCTTGAAATCTTTGATGCTCTGAACCTACAGCTGGTGCTAAGGAATATGAATAAAGAAGCTGATCAGATGACTGCGCTTGGTTCACAATTTTCTCCTACAAAGGATTTTGTCAAGGGAAACGCACAACATGTTAAGATGGTAATCAGACCATCCATTCTAGACAACAATACTAGCTGGTAAGTTTTTGATAGTGACGTGCAAATTGTCCAATTCATTTAGAATGAAGCTCAATTCTCTTTAAGCATGCAAGTTGACTTGCATGACATCTATGGTGACCAAGTGATCCAACTAAAGATAAAAAAATTACCTAAAGGGCTGGTTACCATAAAACAAATATTCAACATTGATGATGAGTTCAAGGGTGAAGAAAAGTATATGCGCGCGGCGCACGAAGACTACTCCCTAGTCACTATTGCACGCAACAAGGAATTGTTGTTGAGTAAATCTTACGTGCATGATGAAAAGCAAGCCTTCATCTCTTTGTGTGAGAAATACAATGATATCTTCTCATGGGAGTATGAAGACATCAAAGGATTTGATCAAAGTTTTTCTCAACACTCCATTGACCTTTAACCTATCATCAAGCCCACTAGACAAAAATAGAGGCTCGTCAATCGAAGGATAGAGCCCCTCATGAGAAAAGAGTTATCTAAACTCATTGAGGTGAAAATAATATTTCCAATCAAATACTCCACTTGGGTCACAAATATGGTTCAAGTGCGTAAGAAGAATGGTGAAATCAAACTCTATTTCGATTTCAAAGATTTGAATAAGGCATCCCTAAAGGATCATTATTCTTTGCCTTTTATGGAATAGATTTTGTAGACTGTAGCTCACGCGCATAAATTTTCTATGTTAGATGTGTATCCTGGCTTCAATCAGATCCTAATCAAGGAAGATGATCAATTCAAAATGGCATTCACGACCAAATGGGGAACATATGCATATCAAAATATGTCTGTATACACCTAAAATCAGTATCCATGCCTTCTTTTACCCACATGCGCATATTTTTATTAATCATCCTCCTCATTTAATTAAATTCCCATCCAATCCTTATTAATTAATTAAGCAACATTAATTAATCAACCAACCATCCCATCCACATTAATCATTATTAATTAATAAATTCATATTACTTAATTAATCATTAAATCACTTTGCCCTAATCAAACTACTATTTAGGATGTTTTATCCTACATACAAATCACCTTGTTTTTCTAACTTTCATCCCATCTATTTTTATGCCTTAACCACCTTGGATTCATCCCCAAGTTACCTAATCCTGCTAATATGATTTAAAGCATTCAACCAACTCTTTAAAATTATCAAACCTCGCCTTAAAACAAAAATAAAGCTTGAAAGGGAAACTTGTCCCGTAGTCGGCGACGACCCAGCCTGGTCATCGTCGACCCTATAAAGTCAAGAGCTTTCCTTCCATTTCATCATGGAAAATCACAATCATAGACAAAAATTAGAGAATTGGAGTCCTCAACTCCAATCCTCCTTCGTGCATGAACACTTCTGGGCATCTACAGACATCCTAAACACTCTTCCCACATTCGTGCATCACTCACAATCATTGTTTGCAAGATCTCTCGTCATTATTATCTCTTTTCTATATTATTGATTGTATCTATATTTCATGTTTTGTTTCTAACATTTTATAGGTACAAAGTAGCCTCAGAAACACTCATCATCCTTCCCCAGAGTTCCATTTGCTTGCAGGTTCCCGTATCATATGATTATCCTTGGCCTTTCACTCTTCTGATACAGTCATTGTCGACTCATCCAAATCACCATCGACCTAGGTCCTCCATATCCAATAATCTTCTTAAATCCTCCTTTTCTGTATTCCATCTTGTTTCCTTGCCTTTGGTATTCTCCTACAGACCCTTTATAATATTTACAGGCCCTCATCAGCCTTTAGATTCTTTTAGACCTTATCAGTCTGCATATTTGATCAGAAGTTTTAAATCCATCCTCCAAGGTCACCGTTGACCTATCTGTGCATAGTCTAGGTCGCCGTCGACCCATTCCATGTATCTTTATCTTTGCAGTTATTGTCATTTAAGTAGCTTTAGATCAATTTCTGCCATTTTTTAGATTTAGTAATAGTTTTTTTTCTACATATTTTTTATTTTACATCTTTATATCTAACAAACGAGGGTTGACTTTAGAGTGGCCCATATATTATCAATTCTTGCAAGGAGGTTAACTCTTTTGAATTATCTCATCTTGATGGAGGCACGATATCAATCCATGTCAATGTGATCTATCTCAAACCATTCCATTAATTTTATTGCATCATTTTGTATATAGTAGAGTAGTTTCAATTCCTCCAAGTGTGCTGTGCACATATTGTCTTTCTTGTACATAGTTCTTTCTTCCTGCATGGTTCTTGCGTGTGCTCTTTTGTTTCTTCTAGGATGTCAATCATCTTCAAGCAGTTTTTCAGTAGTCTTACAGGATTAAGAACAAAGTTCAGAACATGTTTCAGGTGACTCAGGGTTAGTTTTTCAAAGTTACAAATTAGAGGTTCATATACACGTTGAATCCATGCTAAATGGATTCTCCAGACTACTGATCTCCTTCATCTAGCAGGAAGACGACCCCAAAATTTTCCAAACTATTATCTAAAATAATTCCCCTAGTTATTTGGACAACTAATATTTCCATTATGGCTTTGAGGTTCTACATTGCAGGTTGCACGCACTTTAATTGTTCTCTTGACACGTTTCCTTGGTTCCTGTTGCTTGAGCACCCTTCCGCGCTCATTTCCTACACTTTCCATCTTTTCCTTCTCCTTTCTTCTACACCGTTCCATTTTCCCTCACGCCAAATCTCTGTGTATTCACCTTCTTCCTAGTAGTCTATGCATCCTGTGTGCATGCCTTGGATTTTCTTCTTCATATCTGACTAAGCCCTATGTACTTTCCCACACTCCTTTTCCTTCCTTGTCACCACACATTGTTATTTCAAATGATTGGGCCCCACTTTCCTACTCACCTTCTGTAAGTATGCATCCATTCTACTGCATGCTTTACTTTAGCACACCCCCTCCTCTTCTGTTTTCCTTCCGCGCCTTCTGCTTTCGTGCACGCAATCTCGCCTTCTTCTGTGCCAATCTTTGTGCCATGTGGTATCTTTAAGAGTTTGAGTGTGCTGCACACAAGCAATCAAATCATGCCAACTGGGCACCAAATAATGGCAAAAAACTATTTCTTAACACGTGGCAGAGGCAAAAAAATAGATGCACAGTTGGTCGTCCTTCAACCATTCTCAGAGTGTCATGTGTCATTGCGATGTCAGAGCGACCTGCATACTTCAAATCATCAAAACTTCTGCTACAGGGCTCAAAGTAGGGTATGGTTTGTCTTATTTTATATTTGTTGATGTGGGCTATACTCCAGATCATTCAAATTCAAATTTCAGTGGGTTTTGGTAGGTGAGAAGATGAAAAATGTCCCTCACACCATTAATGCAGGATCTAATTGCTCCAACCACCTGATTTGATTGAGCTCTCACCTCCTTCCTTCTTCTACATGCCAAAATAGATATGGGGAAGTGCATTTGATAGATTTTTAGGTGGATTTACATGCATTCATTACTCCCTCCTCCTCTTCTTCTCTCATCTATTTATCTATAAATAAAAAAGCATGGATCATTGTAAAGGGTTAGACATTTTGGATCCTCTAGTGTTTGCTAAGGATTTTCTATCATTGTCTTTTGATTTTCAAGCCTCTATATCTGGTTCTTGCATGTGGACATCAACCTCATACACCATTGTAATAGATTGTGCATATCTAGGAGACATAAAAGCATTGTTTTGTGGCCATTCTTTTCCTTAACGAGTTTCTATTCTTCTTTCTTTCCTTTCCCTTATGTTGTGTGCTTGTTGTGTTACTCTCACATCCCTTGCAACTCCATTTTCTTATCGTGCCTCATGGAATTGATTGTGTGATTATGTTTTTGTCTGTGTTATGCATGTCTAGCCTCTCTTTATCCATTCCCTTTTACTTCATCTTGAAAGAGATCATGTTCATCCCACTTTTCTGGTGCTATCACATCCCTTAGATTAGTTTTCCATTTTCAAGTTCTCCTTCTATCCCTGGTCCCTTGGCATCATTAGCTTAGGTTTTCCTTTTAACATTGGGAGTAGTAGTTGCAGTAGAAATAGGTAGAGGAGCCGACCTTCACCAGAGGTCTGTCTTAAGCACGCAAGCTCCCATAACTTGGAAACAGTCCCATTTTTGCCTCAATGACTCAGTTCAACCTGATTTGAGACATGTACAATTTTGAGCTCCAACACATACACAAAAGAATTTGAAAAATATTTTATTGATATGACAATGAAGTTTTTATTTTAATACCATACCATAGATTAAACTTAAATGTCTTAAAAGTATATTATTATCATTCCTTTATCTCAAGTATAGATTGTGATGATTATTCTTATTTTGTCTCAAAACCTAGTACCATACAAATCATTCATTGGATTCCATGATACTGAATCTCTCCAAGGCTCTCACATTTTGCATACATGTCTAGCTGATCATTAGAAATACAACATAAGACAAAAATTAAATTTCTAATATTTCTTTGATGAGTTTCTATACCCTATTTCTAAGGTCCCATTCACACACAAGTTAGAAGGGTGTGACCTAGGTAAATGGTCCTCTTTGATTGCTAATATGAAAAGAGTAGATTGAATAACAATGTGATTTTTAGTGCTTTTATCATAATGACACAATGATAATATCGTTTTATGTCAATCTCAACCTCAAATCCCAACATTTGTAGAGAGGGAACATTAAATGAGGTGCTACACATTTTGATTGCTACACTTAACCCTCCTCCCATCCATCTTTACAAACTACTTCTGTTGCATTTTTTCAAGTCCTTCAAGCCCAAATTTCCAAGAATTCCCCTTTAGAGGGTGATAGATATCCATCAAAACCTCAATGGAAGGGAAATTCGTGTCTTTGTGACTCTTTTAAGATACCTGCTTGTGCACACCATAGATATTGTAACTAATGAGATAACATTTATTTAAGACATTTGTCAAATATATGTGGTACAAATCACAACACTAATAACTCAATTCATGGAAAGGAAAATGCATGGGGTTGTGAATTCAAAAATTTCATATAACAAGTAATGAATTACATAAATTATGTAAAATAACTTGAGTGTACTACTACATATGAATATCATGTGGAGGATAAATGTCAATAGGTACAACGACTATATCATGAGATAAAATAGAGTGTATGTCATATTCAAAATTAGAGAAGTAATATCATGTCTTATAGTAGCTGACATCACTTATAGTTATGTCACTTAGTTGTGCACAGTATATAGCCATGTAATAACCATAGGATCTCATTGTAAATGAATGAGCTTGAGGTTCATTTAGATAGAAATTCTATCAAATTAAATCATAGATTATCAACAATCCTGGCACAAGGTAGAAATTAGTGGTAAAATTATATGAAGAAAATGTGTTAGCTAGAACCACTTTCATAAGGTATGAGATAATTAAGGTTACTCTAATCCACATGTGAAGTGACCAATGCAAGCCACTAATCAATATTTTTATAGTGAATAGGATAATGATGTGTTCGAGCAAGAGTGAGGGCTTACGATGCGTGTTAACATGTTATACACCTCAAGATGAAGCTGTGTGTGATTTACACCACTCATGCCACTATGAATTAAGTGATAAACAACATCAGAAAGAGGGTGTATAATGATGATAGATATTTATATGTTATTTTTCACAATAGATAAGGTCTTGTAGATGACATGTGACTCATTAATGATATCTTGTAGTGTGGTCATATAGTATAGTCCTAAGTGGTATATTGTTAGATATATGAGAATGGTTCAAATGAATTTAATATTGTATTTATGTTTTTTAGAGAGGATTTTTTCCATCTGTAATGCGTATATTTCATTCATTATGGGAATATAGAGGAAAAAATAACAAATTAAAAAGTTTAGATAGACCTAACATGCAATAGGATTTGGTCCTAGACATTATATGTCACAATTGTAGAAAATTCTAGACTCTTTATAAGATAGAATATGGTTGGGAAGAATAACAATAAACAACATAATGTTTGTAAATTTTTTGAACCGACATTCATATAGTAAACACAACAAAACAAAGTGTCAAAAAACACATAAAACCTCACAAAACACATAAAAGTAATATGAAACCTTTGAAAAGAAGTTAGTAGGTGAAAATACACTCCCCATAATTATGCTAACGTCATTTCAACCTTCCTTTATGTAGGCTACGATTTGGAATATGTCTCAAATGGGGATTCCATAAGTAATACATTTGACCAAAAAAATATTATTTTAAATGTTTTTTGTGTGGATATCTATAGCCAATTTTAAAGTATAAGGCATTGTTTGTCACAAAAATTAAGGTTTATTAACAATGCACCCTTCTAATGCCCTTGCACCTTATACATTTATAATGCTCTTACACTTCATACACTTTACATGATAAAAATTAATAGTGAAAATTGATTTTTTTGTTAAATTTGTAACATTACAAAAAATCTTGATTTTTAGGGAATTTTTTTAAAAATTGCATCATATGCAGTTATTTAATAGGTTTCTTAGTCAAATTTACTAAAGACCTAAAATGGCTAAAAAATTTATGGTTGCAGTTGGTGATGTACATAATATTCCTCCTCCCTCCACCCCTACCCACATTTCTCTATATTACCTCTCTCTAGTCACCCAATTGTCTTTGCTATTGATCCCTCCGCTAATCTACATATCATACCTCTCTCTACTAGATGACACTAATATTGGAGTGTTATCCATCATCCTACATGTACTAGTGTAGACCTACCCCATATTTGTTACATGAGACCAAATCTTACACCTCTTGTTTTACTAAAAAACACGTATAAGAGATCTTGTTCTATCAATAAGAACAAGACTATATTTTTGGATACTTTTAGGAACATCTACCCCGATAGGAATGGAAGGTATATTAATATGTTTCAAATGAAAATTATATTTTAAATGTAAATTATATATTAAAATTCTCTTTTAATTGTAAGTTATTAATTTATCTAATATCATGGTTTATATTTACAAGCAGTGAAAGATGAAAAAATATTATGATGGAAACACTGCAAAAAAATCATTAGCAGGCTAGCCAAGAAGGTACGCAAAGAGTAATATTGTGATGTCTTCTATGTCAATTTCTCAAAGAAACACAAACTTTGGGTATTAAAGGAAATTTGATAAATGTATGGTCCATTGTTGGATGAGGGTAAGTTTTATTTAGTGAATAAAAATATTTGAATAATAATTAATTTGAGTGATTTTCTAAAGTTTTATTACATTATGTTTTATTTTATAACTTATTTTTTACTATACAAACATGGTTCAAAGCTATGTTGCTGAAAGCATCGACAAGAGAGATACTTTGAAAAGAAATTTAAAGATGTATTATGACCATGATGAGTGGAAAATAATTGGGAGGTAAATTTTGATGTTTGACTAAGTCATGTTTACTATTTTTTATAAATGTGGTTTATTTCATAATTAGTTTTAATTTTAAAAAATGTTGTGCCAACCAAGTTTGTATTTTAAATATTTACATGCTTGCAAGGTACAAACTTGATCCATGGTTTCGGTTGATTTACTATTGGGATAGTTTGGATTTAGTTCAACCAAACCAACAACAAGCTTCAAACGCCTGATTCGAACAAGAAAAAAAGGCCAAAAATCGCATTAGTCGTATGGGTTTCATTGGAGCATGGGCTCAATTTGTATGTATCATAGTTTAAATTAGTTTATATTAATAAGTATTCATGTTTTATTTTTTATTATAATATAAATTAATATTATATTTGTATTTTCCAACATGAGAGGACTATGGGTAGCCGACTGAGTCTTGGCATAAGGATTGTATTCGTACTTATGGATATGTTTATCTATAGAAGGAAATGGCCACTAAAGGAGTCCAACCATTTCATGTACACTATATAAATTTATTGTAAAATAGATTTTTAAATTTTTATCAGTTTTATCAATTTTATATGATTATTAAATAGTGGTTTATTTTTTTGATACATGGGACACACAATATCGTCCTTGAGAGTAAGTGGAAAAAACACATCAAGAAATGAATGGGAGCCATATCACTACTAGTTTTATCGTTCGGTGGATGCTTTAGGTAGTGGATCCAATGAGGATTTGGATGTTGGACAAGGCTGTCAAGGTTTTGATGATACTAAAGTTGAGAGTGATGTTACTCAAGAACATGAAAGGAATGAGATACATGGGAAAATGAAGACGAGGAACCTGATATCTAGTGTCGACATTGAATATTATGACTTTATATTGTGAATGAAGACCATAATGATGTATGGGGTCAATCATGACTATATAATGAATTTTTTATTATAATATTTTTATGACTTTTGATTAATTATTGAGTGTTTGATTATAGTGTTTAATATATTAGTATTTCCTTTAAAAATGTTTGTATTCAAAGATATCATATTTTTAAATTATGTTCCGATTCAATTTTCTAGTTGAAAATAAATTTCATTTTTCATGGATATCGTTAAAATTGACATTAACATAAAAAAATTATAACTAAAGTTGTATAGTATAATAATATAATTAAATAAACGAAGTAAAATAAAAATAAAAATTTAATATCATCATAATTACTAAAGTCATAAAACAAGTCAGACCTAAGTTACAATTGAAGCCATAAGTAAGTCCAAACCAAAGTCATACTTAATTCGTAATTGAAGTCACACTAAAGTGGCAATTGAAGTAACACTAAAGTCATAAATAATGATGGAATTAAGTCACAATTGCAGACCAACTAAATTCGTAATTAGTGTCATAATTTAAGTTGGACATAGTGTCACAATGTAAGTCACAACTAGTGTCGCATTTAAGTTAGATGTAGTGTCGTAATTTAAGTCAAGATTATGGTTGCAATTAAAGTTTGATTTAAGTCACACATAGTGTTGTTTTTTAATTCATACATCAGTTCGATGTAAGGACAAATTTAAAGATCCTTATTAAATCATGCATAAGTCAAACTAAAGTTGTGAATTAATTCATAAATAAAGTTACATTTCAAGTCACCCTAACATCCTAGTTAAATTCACCCTAACGTCGTGATTAAGATACATTTAAAGTTATATTTTTAGTCACAAAAATGTACCAATTTAAGTCACACTAACATCCTACTAATGTCACTTAAGGGTGATGTTAAGGTCGGACATTATGGTGACTTAAATTGGGACGTTAATGTGTCTTCATTGCAATTTTATAATTTATGTCATTTAAATTCATATTTTAAGTCATCATTAATTATTTTTCACAACTTTAAATTTGACTTTAGGTAGCTAGTTGGAATTTAAAAAATCATATTTGGTGACTTTAAAGTAAGTTAAAAGAGAATTACTAGCAGCATAAACTATGACTTATTTCATTCAAAATGTTGTAGTGTTTATAGAGTACATCTTAAGGGGGATGGTGGTGTATCTAATTTCCATACATTATTTTATGATTTAAGATGAACTTTTAATATTACTGTTATATAATATGTGGATAATTCACCCATTGGTGCACACTTATCCACATCTATTAATAGAGAAGAGTATCAATCATGTTATTGAAATGATTGACTTATGTTGTTAATAGTATTTTCTAAAATGTGATTTACATGCAACTACTCTCCAAACCCTAATCATAGCTTCTTAGCTTTTGTTTATAAAGCATAAAGCTAGTGTGTGTGGTAATTCATTAAGGAAGAGAGTTTCATTATAATATTTCTATTAGGAGGGCCATTATATTTCCCTTACATTTGAGATTCATATTATGGTATTCATTCTACCTTGATCATATATATGTTTATATTACTTTTATGTTTCACACGAATGCACACACAATTGTGGGTGATAGTCTTAAGGTTATTATGAAAATTCTACAACTTATTCAAAAAATTAATAACAACTTGTTGATCTCAATCTACTCAAAAAATGTACAACTACATCTAAAAAATGTTTAGTAGACGCATTTAATTTTTCAGTGAAGGATTTTTATGAGGAAGAATTTCAAGCTATGTTAGGGTTTCTATGAGATGCTACAACTGCCATCACTCGATGTTTGGACCTAATTGTATTTTCTTCTATGGGAAACATTTTTGCATTTGCTTACATTTATTAGGGTCTTTTAAGTAGCCTCTCCCTTGTGTATCATATTTAAATGGACTACCACTCACAAAGTCCAACTATTGGAATTGCAATAGATTATGATAACACCTTCAGGGAAGTAGGCAAGGAAATTTGTGCCAAAGGTTTTCCACGAAGTAACAATACTACCCCTGATATATTATTACATGTTTAGGAATTTAACTATGTATGTTAATGGCTTGAACAATTTTGTATGATTGGTTATTTAATTTGGAGGATTCCATTTGAAAGTGTGCTAAAATACTAGATTTAAATGACCTAGACCTAATAGGACATAAAGATGGAATTTGTACATAATATTGCCAAGGGATTATTTTTGTTTCTCTTTTCCAACCCTACAAATGCATCCATGATCTTGTAAATGTATTTAACCTGGTATGTCGAAAGTTCCATATTCGTTATGTCCCGTGGACATGCGAGTTTGTAGTTGTATGCCTAGATTTGGATCACCTGCAAGATGGTTTAGTTAATACAAAATATCCAAATCAATGTTAATTAAAACATAATGGGCTTATGTTGTCATTGTGAAGAGGACAATTCTGGTTCTTTCATTGAATAAAGTGGGTAAAACTCTTCCAGATCTAAATCTAAACCCACACAAAAGCACAGTTGGAAAATGTTAGTTGTTTTTGGTGGTTAGAGGACCTGTCTTAGTCAAATACATAACCCTTTTAAGGATATAAAAGACATTTTATTGATTAAAATGACAAAATAATAAATGGAAATGATAAATATACTTGACTCAAATCTCAGGACAATCGCAGTTGCGATTCAACAAAAATCTCACGGAGATCGTAAGCCAATCTCAGTTATGGTTCTTATCTGTGTTGAAATTTTCTAAAATAGTATTCAAATGAGTTGTATCTATCCTTTATGCTTCACTTTCACTTCTTCAAGACCTGCCAAAATGATATATGTGAAAAAGAGAGCAAGAAAATCAAGTATAACCTTAGTGCGCAACGAGTTAAGGGTTGGAATGATGGGTGTGAGTGGTGCTAAATAATGGGTTACATAATCAAAAATTCATCTACTTGATGTACATTATCCCCTTTCTTCAAGTTGGAACAACACAACAATCCAACCCATCTATCGACATTCATTTCTCTAATGATTCCTCCCAACAGGATTCTAAATTTGATACCACACCTTCGGTAGCCTAACCATTTATCTGCATGGCCACGTTTCCTAAGGACCATGTCATTTAGAATAATCCATATCTTGAAACCCATTCACCTACCTCTCATCAATTTAACCTTTATATACTGGTCACACCTTCATCACCCACTCCTCTACAAGCTTTTGGTCCTCCTTCTAGCCCCATTTATGACTTCCTATCTCATAGATCTCCCACAGTCTCTCAAGATTGTCGATCCACTCAATGTGTGGATCCTATTCCATATTCACCATTTATTAACAACACTACCCTTGCTTCATCAGATATTACCTCTAGAATGCCCTTTCACCTATCCCAATCTACCAACATCTACGCTCCTCATATATCTCAACAATCAAGAGATTCTATCCAATCTCAATCAACCCATCACATTTCTACACTCCAACATCACACAATCCCTCGACCAATCTATTCTTTACCACTCAATTGTGTTCCCTCTTATCCAATACTCCATTTTAACTTCAACATACCCCCAATATCATTTACCTTCCCATCTGTCTCCTTCTCATGTGGTGTCATTGTACCCCTACACTTCACACATTCACCATTCACATGAAGCTTTTATACCAATTTTTAATTATGCCCCCTTGGGGGAGTCTTATAGTTCAATGTTTGATAAATTGATGAAAACTCATCTAGTTCAATTACCTACCATCTGACCTGTTGTCAACTTACATCCTAAACCTGCTTGGTATTTTGGGGTCATTATTGTAAGTATCATTGTATTGTAGGTCACGACATCGAATAGTGTTGTTCTTTTAAGGACCCCATCCAACAACTTATAAATCAGGGGGAACTCCAAGTAGACAATCCTCCCTCATCCCTTGGTCAATCCCTTGACTTCCCGAAACAACCCTTTCTTAATTCACCACTGACGAATCAACTTCCATTTTTTACATCTTATACATCCAATCCTTGTGTAATCAATGTTGTGCATCAAACAATCTCGCCCTCACCCATTCCATCTATTTCATCATCTCTCCCTACTTTAAATGTTATTCCCACTCCTTGTTTGGAGCCTATCATATCCAAAATTATCACATCTTTATCAACTACTTGTCATATACCCACATTTTCCACATCCATGTCAACTTTGACTATACCCCCCACTTCGGTCATACCTCAATCCATCATATCAGATTCACTACCTATGTCTTCAACCATCCCATACATACCTACGGTTACTATATCACAGTCTCCTACACCTACGAAAAACACACAAATTATTACATCCACATCGCTTGTTTCCACTACTCCATTTATGAATACCCCAACACTTGTCTTGACACACATACCCACATATTTTCCTATGACTACATCATCCATTCCATCTCAATCCTTTGTAACCACTCCTTCTCTAACATCTGTAATCACTACCATACCCATCAAATCCTCTCAATTTATGAACATATCAATAATCCCCCTTGAAAAATTCATGAAGCAACCACATCTAATTGAAACAAACACCAAGGGGATTCATTCCCCCTTTACAAAATCAACCGTTCCTATACCAACCAACCCAAAACCTACACCACAATCTTTATATCCACCAGTTTAAATCCTTGCTAGCAAGCGAAGGTCCCTCAAGCGTCCTTCCATGAAATAAGATCCTACCTCTCTTCAACAAAATAATGTCACAAAACCCCTTTCAGAAACACCCTGATCCATTTTAAAGACAACTTCTTTATCTAATGCACTTCATGGCCACAAATCCAAGAAATCTAGTTCTCCTCTCAAACATCAATTATCTTCCAAGATGCCTATTTTACTCATTCAATCCACATCTACACCTAAACGCAAGTATACTGTCAAAACTCACAAGAGCTACCTTCCCCATGACACTTTGATTGGGTCTTATGAAAATATCTTTCAACATCTAACTCAAATATCTGCCATTGCATTTCCCCCAATAAATCTTTCAATCCACATAGACCAAATCCATCATCATTTGATCCTCATCACATTTGCACTTATCATCGTGCTTCAGGCAATGATATTGAGCAATGTAGGGCCTTTAAGACTATCGTCCATGATCTCATTGAGAAAGATTATTTCCTCATTCAAGGGGAGCATCCTCCTCCATCCACAACCAATCTAGTTCTTATTTATACACCCCCATTATCCAGGATTCTGAAGCCTCCTCCATCCATATCACCCCTAAGCTTCTCATCTCCACATGAAATTCCATCTAAGGACCATCTTCCCTTATATGTTGATGTTATTTTCCTTGCCAACTATCTCGATGGTCTCCAATCATCTTCAAACCAATCCTATCTAAATATTTCTCGACATCCATTAGCTCATCCACGTCCCTTTCATCAAGGATTTCTCTTCCCTAGTTCCTCCCATCTTATACCCGTGGCTCCCCTAGTATTGGGGGACTTCACTTTTGACACCACTTTACTTAATCCCATCCAATTCATCTTATCGAATCATAACTCCAACTATATCTTCATCATATTCCAAGTCCACTCTTGTGGCCATATTCGTCTCTCCTTTGAGAGACCATTTCATCCTCAACATATTCCAAGTCCACTCTTGTGGTCATATTTGTCTCTCCTTTAAGAGGCTATTTTATCCTCATCATATTATAAGTCCACTCTTGTGGCCATGTTCTTCTCTCCTTTGAGAGACAATTTCATCCTCATCATATTCTAAGTCCACTCTTGTGGCCATATTCATCTCTCCTTTGAGAGACCATTTCATCCTCATCACATTACTAAGTCCCCTCTTGTGGCTTTGGCTATGCTTTTACCCATCTTTTCATCACCCACCCGCCATTTTTCATCTACTTTTTATTTAAACATGTCATTGAATTCCTTTGACATCATTGATCCCTCATTTGAGGGGGAGCTTACCATCAATCTTTATCCTCATCCAACCCTTTTTGTTTTTGTCTCATGGTTTTCCAGTTCAAACCACTCAACAAAAAGGGGTAAAATGTAGACACCTAAAATTAGTATCTATGCCTTCTTTCACCTGTGTGCACATATTTTTATTAATCATCCTCCTCATTTAATTAAACACCCATTCAATCCTTATTAATTAATTAAACAACATTAATTAATTAATCATTTAATATTTTACATGCCCAACCATCCCATCAACATTAATCATTATTAATTAATTAATTCATATTAATTAATTAATCATTAAATCACTTTTCCCTAATCAACCTGTTATCCATATTTCGCCCCACGCCAAATATTGGATCAGCCACGACCCCACATAAGAGGAACCTGAGAAAACTCATTTAAATCCTGCAAATTGGTCGTAGAAGAACTCAACCATGGAGTGTCAGAGACCTAAATGAGCGTGAGCTCACCATGTAGCCCAAAGTCTAAAAGTAAGAGGGACAGTTGAAAAGTCCACATATCAGTGGAGGTCGACAAGTGTCAACTCGACGCTCCTCCAAAGGAAAACTTTGGGTTGGGTTTTTAAACAAGCGTTGTGCCTCCATGTGTTATATCAAGAGGGGCATATCTTTGGACTCAGGGCTCGAAATATTGCAAATATGATGCTGTTGGAAAGATCTCAGCCTCACCCACGTCATGGAGGTCTGAAACTTTAATTTTGAGGAGGTTAGGTGAAGAAAAATGGAGGAAACGTCTTAAGGTCTTCAATGTAGGATCCATCTATCTCAACAATCAGATCGGATTCGATCTATTTCCGTCGTTTCCTTTTCTTTCAAGGTGCCGAATCAAGGAATCATGCAGTAAAGACCGATTTGGGGCATATTTTATCAGAAGCATTAAAAACAGTGGTTGAGCTTCAATCCACTTTTCCCACTTCCCTCTCTCTTTCTTCTCTCCGATAAAATCTATAAACACAGGGGTAAGGCTCATTGTAAAGGGTTGTTCATTCTTCTTCCTTGCCCCCCCTATCTCTTCTCCAGGGTCGAATGTGGAGTTTAAGCCTCCTCCCTTGGCTTTCTAATGGCATTTTCCTGCCTCTTCCCATTAATTGTGTACTGTGTGAACTCCTGGAGCAATAAAATCTGTTTCGTGATGCGGTTTGTCCATCCTTTGCTCATTTTGTTGTCTCTTCTCGCATCTCACCATTACAGGGTATACTATGCATTTCTTTGATGTCCATTGTAGGGTTTGGGAGCTGTGTTTAAGGGGTTTGAAATGGTGTTTTGTGTGAAATTTATCCTTGGTCTGTGATGCATATGTTCATCCTCTCCATTGCTCACCTCTCTCCATTTCAGGCAATTGGGTTTGTTATCAACAGTTCCCTTTTCTTGGTGCTATCACCTCTGTAGTATAGGATTTATTTATTTTCATGCTCTCTCTCTCCTTGGTCCCTTGGAATTGTTAGATTAGGAGTTGATAGTCACATTTCCTTCCTTAGAAGTAGTTTAGTGCTAGGATTAGGAAGAGGAACCAGCCTTCTCTAAAGGATCATTCCCATTTGCAAGTCCCATAGCTTGGGGAATGATCCAATGTTATGAAAATCACACCAAATGACCCTGCCTTAGAAAAGTAGATCCATAAATCATTTGGGGGTGCTGTGATTTTGCACTAACACAACCTACTATTTAGGATGCTTTTATCCTACATACAAATCACCCTACTTTTCTAATTTTCATCCCATCTATTTTTATGCCCAAAACACCTTGGATTCATCCCTAAGTTACCTAATCCTGCCAATATGATGTAAAGCATTTGACCAACTCTTTAAAATCATCAAACCCTTCCTTAAAATAAAAATCAAGCTTGAAAGGGAAACTTGTCCCGTAGTCGGTGACGACCCAACCTAGTCGCAGTCGACCTTATAAAGCCAAGATCTTTCCTTCCATTTTATCATGGGAAATCACAACCACACACAAAAATAAGATAATCATATCCTACAACTCTGATCCTCCTTCATGCATGAACACTTCTGGGCATCTACAGACATCCTAAATAGTCTTCCCACGTCTGTGTATCACTCATAATCATTATTTGTAAGATCTCTCTTCATTATTATCTCTTTTCTATATTATTGATCGTATCTATATTGTATGTTATTTTTCTAAAATTTTACAGGTATAAAGTAGCCTCAGAAACACTCAACAACCTTCCCCATAGTTCCATTTTCTTGTAGGTTCACATTCTCATTTGCTTATCCTTGACCTTCAACTCTTCTGATACAGTTGTTGTTGACTCAGCCAAATCACCGTCGACCTAGGTCCTCGATATCCAATAACCTTCTTAAATCCTCCTTTTGTGTATTCTATCTTGTTTCCTTACCTTTGGTCTTCTCCTATAGACCCCTTTATAATATTTATAGGCCCTCATCAACCTTAAGATTGCTTTATGACCTTTTTAGTCTGCATATTTCATCAGCAGTTTCATATCCATCCTCCTAGGTCACCGTTGACCTGCCTGTGCATAGTTTGGGTCATCGTTGACCCAAACCAAGTAACTTTATCTTTGTATTTATCATCATATAAGTACATTTAGATATGTTTATGCCATTTTTAGATTCAATAATAGTTTTGTTTCTGCATGTTTTTTATTTTAAAACTTTCTATCTAACAAACGGGCATTGACATCCACCGAGGAAGTTCACACTTCTCAGATCTGCTTAGTTAGGTAGCTCCCGTCCCTATCTACCGAATCCAATCTATTTCAGTTTTACAGATCTTGTTGTGGTAGAGATCCATCAACTTGGTGCCCATAGATCCACATCCACATCCGAGGTAATCTAAACCCTATATCCTTTTGGAGTTCTTAGTTTCTTTAGTAGCTAATGCTTTACCCCCATTAGGAACAAGAAATTTAGACAATAATGCCATTTAGTTTGTCAAATGCAGGTTCAACATTTTAGTGCGCCATGGAAATTTCCTGTAAAGGATACATTAATGAGTTCATCCTAGTCAACCTCGACGATATAACTGTCTTCTAAAAGTAGAGCGCGGATCACATGGCGCATCTGGAGAAAGTATTTGAGAGATGTAGAGAGTTTTGGGTGTCTCTTAACCCAAAGAAGTGTAATTTTGTTGTGGTTTAGGGCAAGCTTTTGGGCCACGTGGTCTCAAAGGATGTCATTGCACTTGATCTTGAGTGTGTTTCAGCCATCCTGACTCTTTCCCTGCCAGTGCATAACAAAGCCTTACAATCCTTTCTCGACAAAATCAACTTTGTTAGGAGATTCATTCCTAAATTTGTGGGATTGGTAAGGCCCATCATCCTCATGCTGAAGAAGGACACAACCTTCAAGTGGACAATAGAAGGAAAAGAAAGCTTCAAAAAAATAAAGTAAGAAATTGTTTACGTGCCAACAATCATCAACCTGGACTACTTAAAGGATTTCATCCTTTATGCTTATGGAGATGATACAAGTATTGCTATTATCCTGACACAAGAAAATGAACAAGGATGGGAGAAGCTGATGGATTTCTTAAGTTATAAATTAAAGGATTATGAGTTGAACTATAGTCACACAAAGAAATAGGTCTACACCATCATGATCGTGCTCAAGAATTTCAAGAGTATGCTCTCCAAAAATCATGTTAAGGTGTTAATTTTGCACTCTATTGTGAGATACTTCATCATGGGAGTAGAAATCAGTGAGAAAAGAGCAAGGTGGGTGACCAAGATAGTTGAATATGATGTGACTATCAAGGTAGTGCACTCTGCAAACAAATTTTTGAGGACGTGCAAGATGAACGTGAGATTCATTATTTCTACATGAAAATATCCCACATGCCAAACCTAAACAAAATGAAGATACTTCAGTGCGCAGCTAGATGGAAGTAATGGTAACATTACTTTATTTTAGCACATACCCTCCTAGGATGAACAAAGCTAAGGGGCAACATCTAAGGCTGCAGTTTATTCTATATGCGATGATAAATGGAATCCTCTTTAAAAAGAATCTTGATGGCTTGTTGCTACGGTGTATTAATGATGTGAAAATTGAAAAAGTGTTAGCATAATTTCATGATGGATTCTCTGGTGGAAACTTCTCTGCCAAGACTGCAAAAATGAAAATTATAATGGTAGGATTATTTTAGCCTACCCTATTTTCGGATGTGCACAAGTGTGTCATGAAATTCAAAGAATACGCTTTCTTTACAGGAAAGAAGAAATTGGCAGCGCTTCCCCTCCTACCAATCCAATCAGTTTAGGATTTTACGTAATGGGGTCTTGACTTCATAGGCATGATCAATCCTCCTTCGAGCGCTAAACATAAATGGGTGTTGACAGCTACGGATTACTTCACCAGATGGACATAAGCTGTTGCGCTCAAGGAATCAACTGAGTTAGTCATCCTCAACTTTCTCAAATGTATTGTAACAAGATTTGGCATCCCTTATACAATTATTTTTGATAATGTAAAAGCCTTCCTTAGTACTAAAATCAATGGTTGGTCTCTTAGTCTTGGTATATACTTGAAGACCTAATCTGATTATTACCCTCAAGGTAATGGCTTGGCACAATTAACAAATAAGAACCTGATCAGGATTATGTACCAGACAATGAATATTAACCAAAGACAGTGGCATACAAAGGTCTCGTGCACGCTTTGGAAAGATATAATCACAATGAATAAGGAAATAATAACTTCACCTTATAAGTTTTTCTATGGAAAAGAGGCTACATTGAATTTTTCCCTTGAGTTGAATTCATTAGCACTCTCCCAGCAACTAGAGTTTGAAGGCACAGACCAGAGAGAAATCAGAATGGTAGAGTTGGTTGAACCTTAAGAATCAAGTAGTGCTGCCATGATCAAGCTAGAAGAACATCAAAAATCAACAAAGAAGTGGTTTAATAGAAAGTCTAGGCCTCAAGCTTTCAATGTTGGGAACTTGGTCCTAAAATGGGATGCTGACATAGCTAAACCACAACACCATTCAAATTTTGATGCACTTTATAGTGACCAATATATTATTAGTTCTTGAAAAGAGGCTACACTTCCTTTGTCACTTGAGTTGAATTCATTTGCACTTACCCAACAACTAGAATTTGAAGGCGTAGACCAGAGAGAAATCAAAATGATAGATCTAGTTGAACTTGAAGAATCAAATAATTCTACCATGATCAAGCTAAAACAACATCAACAATAAACAAAGAAGTGGTTTGACAAAAATACTAGGCCTCAAGATTTCAAAGTTGGGTACTTAGTCCTAAAATAGGATGTTGAAAGAGCCAAACTAGGGTGCCATTCAAATTTGGATGCACTTTAGAGTGGCCCATATATTATCAGTTCTTGCAATGAGGCTAACTCTTTTGATTTATCTCATCTTGATGGAGGCACGATATCAATACTAGTCAATGTGATCTAACTCAAACCATTCCATTAAGTTTGCTTCATCATTTTGTATATATTAGAGCAGTTTCAATTCCTCCAAGTACACTACACACATATTGTCTTATTTGTATATAATTATTTCTTCCTACGTGGTTCTTGCATGTGCTATTTTGTTTCTTCTAGGATGTCAATCATCTTCTAGCATTTTTCAGTATTCTTGCAGGATTCAAAACAAAGTTCAGAACATGCTTCAGGTGACTTAGGGGTAGTTTTTCAGAGTTGCAGATCAGATGTTCATATACACTCCAACTCCATGCTAAATAGATGCTCCAGACTACTAATCTCCTTCATCTAGTAAACAGATGGCCCCAAAATTTTCCAAACTATTATCTAAAATAACTCCCATAGTTATTTGGACAACTTATATTTCCATTTTGGCATTGAGGTTCTACATCCTAGGTTGGGTGCAATTTAATTGTTCTCTTGACACGTTTCCTTAGTTCTTGTTCCTCGAGTGCCCTTCCGTGCTCCTTTCTTACACTTTCCATATTTTCCTTCTCCTTTTTTCTATTTCGTTCCATTTTCGCTTGCGCCAAATGTCTACGTATTCACCTTCTTCCCAACAGTCTATGCATCCTGCGTGTATGCCTTGGATTTGCTTCTTCATATTTGACTAAGCCCTGTGTACTTTCCCACATTCCTTTTCCTTCCTTATCACCGCACATTGTTCTTTCAAATTCTTGCGCCCTACTTTCCTACTTACCTTCTGAAAGTATGCATCCATTCTATTGCGCGCTTTACTTTAGCACACCCCCTCCTCTTTTTTCCTTCCAGGCCTTCCGCTTTCATGCATGCCCTCTTTCCTTCTTTTGTGCCAATGTCTACGCCATGTGGTATCTGTCGGACTTTGAGTGTGCTGCACGTAACCAATCAAATCGTGCTAACTAGGCATCAAAAATTGGAAAAAAACTATGTCTTAACACGTGGTAGAGGTGAAAAAATAGATGCATAGTTGGTCCTCCCAAAACCATTCTCAGAGGGCCACGTGTCATTGCGATGTCAGAGCAACCTACAGACTTCAAATCATCATAATTTTTGCTATAGGGCTTAGAGTAGGGTGTGGTTTGTCTTATTTGATAGTTGCTAATGTGGGATATACTCTAGATCATTCAAATTCAAATTTCGGTAGGTTTTGGTAGGTGAGAAGATGAAAAATGTCCCTCACACCATTAATGCAGGATCTAATTTCTCCAACCACCTGATTTGATTGAGATCTCACCTCCTTCCTTCTTCTACACACCAAAATAGATATCGAGAAGTGCATTTGATAGATTTGCAGGTGGATTTACATGCATTCATTACTGGTTGTTGGTGGTTGAAGATTCGAATCATATTTTCCCTCCTTCTCCTCTTCTTCTCTCATCTATTTATCTATAAATAAAAGAGCATGGATCATTGTAAAGGGTTAGACATTTTGGATCCTCAAGTGTTTGCTAAGGATTTTCTATCTTTTTATTTTGAGTTTCAAGCCTCTATATCTGGTTCTTGCATGTGGACATCGAACTCATGCACCATTGTAATAGATTGTGCATATCTAGGAGACATAAAAGCATTATTTTGTGGCCATTCTTTCCCTTAATGTGTTTATATTATTCTTTCTTTCCTTTCCCTTATATTGTGTGCTTGTTGTGCTACTCTCACATCCCTTGAAACTCCATTTTCTTATTTTGCCTCATGGAATTGATTATGTGACTGTGTTTTGTTCTATGTTATGCATGTCTAGCCTCTCTTTATACATTTCCTTTTACTTCCTCTTGAAACAGATTGTGTTCATCCCACTTTTCTAGTAATATCACCCCCCTTAGATTATACTTCCATTTTCAAGTTCTCCTTCTATCCCTGGTCCCTTGGCATCATTAGCTTAGGTTTTCCTTTTAACATTGGGAGTAGTAGTCGCAGTAGAAATAGGTAGAGGAGACAGCCTTCTCCAGAGGTCTATCTCAAGTGTGCAAGGTCCCATAACTTGGAGACAGTCCCATTGTTGCCTCAATGACTCAGTTCAACCTGATTTGAGATGGGTGTAATTTTGAGCTGTAACACATACACAAAGGAATTTGAAAAAGATTTTATTGATATGATAATGAAGTTGTTATTTTCACACCATACCATAGATTAAACTTAAATTTCTTAAAAGTATATTATTATCATTCCTTTATTTCATGTATAGATTGTGATGATTATTCTTACTTTGTCTCAAAACCTAGTACCATTCAAATCATTCATTAGATTCCATGACACCGAATCTCTCCAAGGCTCTCACAGTTTTCATACATGTCTAACTGATAATTAGAAATACAACATAAGACAAAAATTAACTTTCTAATATTTCTTTGATGAGTTTCTATACCCTATTTCTAAGGTCTCATTCACACACAATTTAGAAGTGTGTGACCTAGGTAAATGGTCCTATTTGATTGCTAATATGACAAGAGTAGATTGAATAACAATGTGATTTTTAGTGCTTTATCATAATGACACAATGATAATGTCGTTTAATGTCAATCTCAACCTCAAATCCCAACATTTGTAGAGAGGGAACATTAAATGAGGTGCTACACATTTTGATTACTACACTTAACCCTCCTCCCATCCATCTTCACAAACTACGTCTGTTGCATTTTTTCAAGTCCTTCAAGCCCAAATTTCCAATAATTCCCCTTTAGAGGGTGATAGATATCCATCAAAACCTCAATGAAAGGGAAATTTGTGTCTTTGTGACTCTTTTAAGATACCTTCTTATGCACACCATAGATATTATAACTAATGCGACAACATTTATTTAAGACATTTGTCAATTATATGTGGTACAAATCACAACACTAATAACTTAATTCATGGAAATGAAAATGCATGGGGTTTTCAAGTCAAAAATTTCATATAACAAGTAATGAATTACATAAATTATGTAAAATAACTTGAGTGTACTACTACATATGAATATCATGTGGAGGATAAATGTCAATAGGTGCAACAACTATATCATGAGATAAAATAGAGTGTATGTCATATTCAAAATTAGAGAAGTAATATCATGTCTTATAGTAGCTGACATCACTTATAGTTGTGTCAATTAGTTGTGCAAAATATATAGCCATGTAATAACCACATGATCTCATTGTAAATGAATGAGCTTGAGGTTCATCCAGATAGAAATTCTATCAAATTAAATCATAGATTATCAACAATCCTGGCAGAAGGTAGAAATTAGTGGTAAAAACTGTTGGCTTGAAAATCTGTCGCTTGGGCAGATTTATGGATAAACGAGCCAACAGTGTGCAGGGCATAGCCCCTTCTTTGAGTCAACAAAGCGAAACTGGTTTATTGCTATTCTACCCGCAAGAATCTGTGCAAGTCTCAAAATATTCTGCCTTCGGGGGTTTGGGATCTCATCCCAATAGTGGTGTTTCCAACTGCGAAAAGAAAGGAATGAAAGAGAAGATGAAGGAAGATCAGGTCCGAAGGGAGAAAAGAAATGAATTCCAAAGCAGAAAGGTCAGAGGGTTTATGTTTTGGGATTGGTAGTAAACAGAGCCAAACCTACTTGCATAAATGAATAAAGCAATTCTGATGAATAAATAAAAAAAAAGTAGAGATAGATTCAACAGAATAAACACATAGATCTGACATAAGAAAGATCAGATGTTCATAACACACATATTTAGCACAAAGTCTTAATATTTGCATTAATATCTTCTTCTGTTACAAGAAGTGCAAAGCCTTTTCTTCTCACTTCTATTTTTCATCTGAAAGATATCCACCCCTTGAATACAACAAGTATTCAAGTATATATAGGAGGAGAGAAGAAAATAAGACAAAAGCAAACAAACCACCTATTTACAAAAATATCTTACAATAGATTACAAAGTCATTTGTTGACTTTTGACAACTTTTCTGGATGATGTCATCATTTGTGTCAACATGACTTAGATATTTTACAAAGAGAAAGATGAGAAGAAAGAAACTATTCGTCGTCATCCCGTGGCTGGAAGGGGGTATCCTTCTTTTGCTACTCGGGCGACGAGATGTGGAACTGGGCACAGTACTCCATGAACTTGCTGATCATGGGTTGAAGTTGATCCTCGGAAGGATCCTTGTGTCTATCGCTGATAGCTTTGTAGGTCTCCCGCTCGTCTATGAGCCTTTCCAAGAGTTTGGAATAATCATTCTCTACCTCTATCAGGTACCCGATGAAGTCACAACACGCCAACAGGTTATTGATGGATTCGGCGTCAAACGCAACTTCTGGCCCCAGTTCCTGTGAAACGGTCTCCTTGAATTCCAATTTAACACATGTGATAAATCTGTCACGTATTTCTTAAGTAAAGAAATATGAAAAACATCATGCATTTGAGACAAAGCAGGAGGTAATGCTAGACGATAAGCTACAGGGTTGATTATTTCAATAATTTCAAAAGGTCCCACGTAACATGGTGACAACTTGGCAGCCTTGCCAAAAGTTATGGAGCTCTTTTTCGGCTTCACGCGAAGAAAGACCTTCTCTCCAAGTTTATAATGCCTGTCAACCCGCTTCAAGTCTGCATAGCTCTTCTGCCTATTGGCAGCCTCCTTTAGATGTTCCCGAATCATTTTGATTTGCTGTTCCATTTCCATAAGGATTTTTGGCCCAATTACCTCTCTGTCCTCAACGCTGTCCCAGCTGACAGGGGTTCTGCATTTTCTTCCATACAATGCTTCAAAGGGCACCATTTTTAAAGAGGCATGATAGGTGTTATTGTAAGAAAATTCTACCAACGGAAGGTATTCCTCCCATTTATACTGCTGGTCCATGCAATACATCCTTAGCATGTCCTCTAAAACTTGATTAACTCTCTCAGTCTGTCCATCCGTTTCTGGATGATATGCAGAACTGAAGTTTAATTTAGTTCCCAAGGCTGCATTAAGCGTTTGCCAAAACCTTGATGTCATCCTCAGATCCCTGTCCAATATGATTAATTCCGGTATTCCATGCAATCTGAAGATTTCATGCACAAATCTTCTTGCTAAAACTGGTGCATCGTCCTTCAAATTACCAGCGATGAAGTGTGCCACTTTGGTCAATTTGTCGACTACAACCAAGATAATGTCATGTTTATTTCTTGACATAGGCAATCCTTGAACGAAATCCATTGTTATCACTTGCCATTTATACTGCGGAATGCTGTGGGGATACAATAATCCAGCAGGGTGCATATGTTCTGCTTTAACACACTGACATTCCAAGCAGTGTGTTACAAACTCTACCACATCCTTTTTCATTCCCTTCCAAAAATATTGCTGCTTAAGATCAGTGAGCATTTTTGTAATGCCCGGGTGTCCAAAAAAAGGTGAATTATGGAATTTAGTTAACAATTTCCCTCTTAAGTCATTTTCCACAGGTACATATACCCTGTTTTCGAACCTCAGAACTCCTTCGTTATCAAAACGAAATCCTTTATACCTGATGTTCTGCGGTTCTGCAGCAAGTGCTGATTTGACTTGCTGGAAATAAGGATCTGATTCCAAGGCATCTTTTACCTCATCCTTAAACTGAGTTCTTAACGTTATAAGAGCAGAGATATGCTTCCTTCGACTCAGAGCATCTGCAAATCTATTTTCCTTGCCCTTAATGTAGCTTATATCAAAATTATACTGAGACAGAAATTCTAACCATCTTCGCTGCCTTGCATTCAGATTTGGCTGAGTGAAAATATACTTCAGCCCCAGATGGTCTGTTTTTAATTCAAAGGGCTTGCCAAGAAGGTAATGCCTCCATATTTGAAGCGCATGAACAATGACAGCGAGCTCAAGATCATGTGGAGCATAGTTCTATTCATGTAACTTAAGCTTTCTGCTTTCATAAGCGATAACATGGTTATTCTGTAACAGAATACCTCCAAGGCCTTCTCCTGAGGCGTCCGTTACAACCATAAAATCTCCATTTGGATCAGGTACAGTCAAAATAGGTGCTGTAGTTAACTGTTCCTTTAACTTTTTAAAGGTAGATTCACATTTGTCTGTCCAGACAAATTTCTTTTCTTTCTTTTGCAACGAAGTGATTGGGGCAGCAATTTTTGAAAAGTCCTTCACGAAATTTCTATAATATCCAGCCAAGCCCATTAAGCTCCTCACTTCGTGCACGTTCTTAGGCGCAGACCACTCAGTTATAGCTGTGATCTTTGAAGGGTCAACAGCTATCCCATTTTTACTTATAACATGTCCCAAATAATGCACCTCTGCATCATAAAAGGAACATTTGGACAGTTTGCCATACAACTTACTCTTTCTTAAGATTTCCAGCACTATCCTGAGATGTTCTTGGTGCTCTTCGACATTTTTAGAGTATATGAGAATGTCGTCTAAGAATACAAGCACAAACTTGTCTAAGTATTCTTGAAAAATGTTATTCATTAGATTCATGAAGGCGGCAGGTGCATTAGTCAGCCCAAAAGGCAACACCGTGAACTCATAATGCCCATACCTCGTTCTAAAAGCTGTTTTATGAATATCTTCCTCTTTTATTCTCAGCTGATGGTACCCTGATCGCAGATCTATTTTTGAATAGACTGATGCTCCTCGCATCTGATCAAACAGATCATCGATTCTTGGAAGTGGGTATCGATTTTTAATGGTTGCTTTGTTCAGCATTCTGTAATCAATGCACAACCTCAAGGTGCCATCCTTTTTCTTTACGAAAATTACCGGCGCTCCCCAAGGTGAGATGCTCGGTTTGATCAGCCCCTTAGTTAGAAGTTCTTGCAACTGAGCCTTCAGTTCTACCAGCTCAATGGTAGTCATTCTATAAGGTGCCTTAGATATGGGTTCCGTTCCTGGTTTGATTTCTATAGCGAAGTCAAACTCACGTTTGGGCGGAAGACCCGGTAATTCCTCCGGAAATACATCAAGAAAATCCCTCAACAATGGATATCTTTCCATGAAATCATTATCTTCCTCTTCATTTTCTGTCATTTTTACTGCATACAAAGTGCAGCCTCTATTTTTAGCCCTCTTAAGTTGCATAGCCGTCAGTTTCCTAACTGCAACTTCCCGCTTTACACCTTGAATTATTGTTGCTTTCTGCAGGTCATCAAGGCAACTGATTTGTTTTTCATAACAGTCAACCTTTGCCTTATGTTCAGCCAACCAGTTAACTCCAATTATGATATCATATGATCCTAGAGGAGTGACATACAAGTCAACTTCGGTGGAGAAACCAGGCAGGTCAAGAATTGCCCCAAAAAGGCACATTTCAACTGTATGGACAACATTATTCCCATAATGCACTGTCCATGTTTTATCCATTCTCGCAGCCTTTCTTTTTAATTTCATAGCAAGTTCAGCAGAAATAAAACATTCTGTAGCTCCAGTATCAAAAAGTACAACTACAGGTTTACCGAATAACTTACCCGTAACTTCTATGGGCGTCACTTGCTTTTCAGCTTGTCTGTTAGCCACTGCAGCATGTATCTTATGCTGCTGTCCACGAACATCCTTCTTTAGAGGACAGTGATTCGCATAGTGGTCCTTTCCATAGTTGAAGCATCCTCCAACTGGCCCTTTTCTAGGTTCAAATTTATTACCAACCTTAAAGTTATCGTTCTGGCTTCCATAGGACTTCTGTCCAATGCCATTAACTTTTGTAAAGATGTTCCACATGCTATTTATAGGTCTGTTCATCACAGGTTTCTTGTTGTTATCCACAACAATTTTGTTTTTCACACCAAACCTTTTCCAAGGTCCCCTTTTTGGTGCAAGAGACGAAGAAGGATTTGGAATCTTCTTCCTTATCTCTTCCCTGTGAGCAAATATTGCTCTCAATTTCTGTTCCTGTCTGATTGCCTTTTCGACAACTCCATCTATGGTGGTTGGGCCATGAACATCCACTTCGCCACCAATGATGGGATTCAGTCCCATTATGAATTTTCGTATTCTGAACTTCTTGTCGGCTTGGTACTCGCGGCACATACTTAAGGAGTTTAGTAAACCCTTCCCAGTATTCCATTACCGACAGCCTTCCTTGCGACCAGTTCTGAAATTCAGTCATTTTCCTATCAAAATAGAGTTGAGGACAGCCATCGTTGCCTAAAATAACCCTTAAATTGATCCCAAGTTATGTTTGATTCGACAATATTCAACTCAACCTTGCGGTTGTCCCACTATGATGATGCTTCATGAGAAAGCTGATATGCTCCCCATATCACTTTAGTCTCTTCGGAGAAGTTTCTTATTGCAAAGTATTTCTCCATTTCACTGAGCCAGTTCTCAGCTCCGTCCCCAAGAGTTGTTCCATCAAACTTTGGAGGACTTATTCTCTTTATATCATTTGTAAGTTCAGCTGCTAATCTTACCCTTTTATTTTCAGGGGGATTAGGAGCAATTACATTATTATCATCAACACCCGGATTCCCTCCATTGATGTTGTCCATAAGAGGCGACTGATCATTTATTTCAGCTTCATTCCCCTCCTCTTCATTGCCCATTGACTGTTGTTCTAGTACAGTCAAATGATCCCTCGTTTCAAGTAGGGCAGCAAGGATTTCATCCAGCTTTTGGGCAGTTGCTGCTTCTCCACCCTGCAACGGGTTATTCGCAGCATTCCCTTTTGTCCTGACCATTTTCTGTTCAATAAGAAAATGTAAACTTTATTAATATCGTGGACTCATTAGGTCCAAGAGCTGCAACCTTCAGCTCTGATACAAAGATGTAACATCCCCATTTAAAAACACCAGAACAAGGGAAATTTTTTTTTGTATATAACGTTCTCTGTTATGAATTATAAAATTCAAACACACGTTCAAGTTTTAATAATTGTTCTCTGCCCAAACAACACAGTTTGGATCATACAATTTTTTTTAAACGAATGTTCCCTGTTCGCATATTTACAATATGGAACACACATTCAATGCCATTCAATCTTATAACAGATTCTACATGCTGCTGTAAATGACTCGATGAACTGCCGATCTTCCATTTTCATGGCTCGGAGTTTCAACGATCCTTCATTTCATGACTCGGCAACAACCGATCCTTCATGTTCATGACTCGGCAACAACCGATCCTTCATGTTTGTTTATGCATAGTATATTATATATACCTGTTCTCATAACCTTCCCCGGTTATCGAAGTGATCCATTTAAGAAGCCTATCTGAATATCTGTTACTGATATTCATCTGACATCCTGCATCTTAAATTAAGTGATAAGGACAACGCAACCAGCAATTGCGATACTTTGGCCAAAGATTTTCACATGCTTTGCATGATCATATTCCTGGATGTGATACACATCTACGGAATACGTCCTTCACTTCACTTCACCTGTTATCTAGAATGGTCTTTCCTGGTTCCTACCAGTCCTCAACGTTTAAGTTCAGTTTTAAACTTTCAGTTCCAGCTAGTAATATGAACGGGTATAGGAAGGCACTCCAGGTAACTAAAGATACGCAGACATACGGTGTCGTTACCCCACGACTCCGTGTGTCTACTTATCTTTAGCATTCCGGAGTCACTCCGTATACCAGATCATACCCTATCCCCCCTGCTAAGATCTACACATTCAGCCTATGTATTCTAAATGTTTTAATTCGGGAGGGCATTGCTATATGTCAGCTGCAACATTGTGTCGTCATGAAGACCCCGTCTTCATGAAGACACCTTGCTGTAGCTGGCGTATGCCAATGTCCTGCAGAATCCACCCATCGAGAATACACATCCTGCTCAAGTGACTTAGCCACGAGTTAATAATTAAAAACAACTTTCAGCATTCGTGCTGATCTCTTGATCCTCGTTTCCGTTGCAGTTGTATATAACTAAGAGGGACTAAACCGTCCATTAGTTTGCTATGTATCTTCTCCTTCGTATCGAAGGGCTACATTTCCTTACTTGGTTTATTTCTTAATCATTGGATTAAGCAGTCCGTACCGACGGACGTGATAAGTTTAACCTATTAAACTTCGCCAAGATGTTTCCAACTGCAACTAATTTCAGAATATTAACTTATTAGACGTCATTCAAACGAGGTCTAAACTTCGAGAAATGAATTCATTTGTTCTCCTTAACGTTATATAGTTAAGGTCCATTAGTTATGGATATATATATCCTATACCCTTTATTCTGAATTTTATCAACGGGATCATTAATGGAGTTCGAAAACGAAGTTCGATTACTCCGAATTTGAATTGATATTCCTTAGCTCCTAAGCTAATCCTGAATACCTTCTGATTATGAAATCATATTCTTTTTAATCCTTTTAATGTCAATTAAAAATTCATCTTTACCCAAGTATGAACTAATTGCATTATTCAACTTAAAAGTTGCATTTAAGTAAGAATAGATATCAGTTTCATTTCAACATCCATCCAAGGATAATGAAACAATTCCAAATCAAGAAAGAACCTCATATTTCCAATTTAAACAACAATATCAAACTGATATAATTATTGAAAATATCACACTCGTAATTGTATTCAATATTTCAAGTCATAATCTGTACAGTTGCCAATCCAGCTGATTGGGTATAGTTTATACAAAGCATCCATACAACTCATGGACAGAAGAATATATTTTCTTCTTTTTACAATTCCTCGAAGAGGAATAAAAGCAACAATTACAATTTATTTTACATCTAATCAAAAGCATCAGAAAACAGCCAAGTCTTCATTCTAATCAAATTCCATCTGCAAAATGAATTGCACGGGTCAGTTCAATGAACTGAGCATATTAAGCACTTATCCTTAAAATAGGGTGCTTCAACTAACTGTTTCAATAAAAGAACCCTGCTTTTATGAAACGACAGTTAAACATCAATCACGAAATAGGCACAGAAGAAAGATGAGCATAACAACTGAACTATCAAAACTATCATCACAATCAGCCAAGGGACTGCTGTCCCGTTCCCACATAATCCTTGCAAGTATCAATTTACAATATTTGTAAAGTTAGGAATACAAGTAGCTTGCTGCCTATAGCATCCAGTTATCCTTTCCACGCCTTTCATTAATAGCAAATGCAAAGGATGAAACTAACTGAAATATAAATCCATTACTTTCCTTTCCGTTCATGAAGCATATTAAATTTAAAGCATTCAAGTACAGACAAGAAAGCGAACAGCAATGCATATAGTTGCTCCCATCTAAGCACTATAAAATTCATTATTCACGAATTCCAGATTTCCAACTAAATGAAAGAAGAAAAGATCACTTTTCCAAGTCATTCATTCATATCTCTATTTCCTTCCACATAACTGTCCTAACAGTGAAACCCAAACGAAAGTCAATTCAAGATAACAGTTCAGAGTGAAACTTACAAAATCCATTCGGAATTCACTTTCCGGCAGCAAGAATAATTTCATATAAAAACAGCTTTAAAATGAAATCAAGAAGAATTCATCATCCATATCCATATTTCTTTTGAATCAGACTCATATAAAGATCCGAAACAGATTAGTACAACATTAGGTACAACCAAGGTCAAACAATATATGGTTGCATACCATATATTTGCCATAATAAAGGATACCATATTTCTTTCACTGTATGCTAAACAGACAAACAGTACTTAAATCATGTAGTCAATGAATCGCATGATTACTTAATCCTATGAACGTATCCCGTTCAAAACAACATATTACCCATTGCTGTTACCTACAGCAATTTGAATATTCACATTGACTATGAATTTCACCACGTCAGAACAGCAACAGAAGACGAATTCATTTCCCTTTAATTTCACTATGAAACACCATTTTGTTCAAAACGAAATCAAACACCTAACCCGTGTTCATCTCAAACAAGACAGCTCATTATAAGGATAACAGAACAGTCGTTCTTATCGAAAAACAAACTCTCATAGCCTGTACCGTTCAATCCAATACCACAAACAACTCATATTCAACTGTCAATACCTCTATAAAAACAAACCCGAACCAGGTGTTAATTATATGAGCTCGGTACAGCCAGAGCAGACTCGGAAGACAAGTTAGATCCCAAATTTTCCATTAATTCAAAATAGAAATCCAAGTCAAGTTTGCATTCACAAAACAGTTCCAAACAGAAGGGTAAACCTCAAATATAAGACGCAATGAAATCAATTTTTCCTTTGCAGTATCAAGAAATTTAATCATTCTTTGCACAGAATACAATCAAGTTGTAATTGTATCAACAGTCCGTATAGGAAGACCAAACAGCATTATAACACAAAGTGAAACCACCTTATTCTTTCAACAAGGAGAAACGAAATCCATAGATAACTTAAGAAGGAAAAACAGTTATCTTTTTCCTATTTCACGAATACCCAACACGTATTCGTTTAGTTTCTACTCCTGAAAAGGTACAACAATGATAATATTGCTTAAACTTCCTTTAGTTCGAGCTCAATTACTCAAAGTAAACCCGAATGCCACTTCCATCCAAAATCCAAAACAGTACAAGAAGAAGGATCTACTTTCTTAAAGAAAATTTCAATAAGAACTACTTCATCAACTATTATTCCCTTCCTTCCAGTTCGTTAGCAACAAACGATTGTTCAATAGTGAAAACAACTCATAATAAGTGTACAGTCACAAGATATTTACGGTGAATTTCCCATTACTGTCAAACGTCCAGCACACAGGAAGATACATCATTTGAGAATTACAAGACAATAAAACTCAGCAGTCAAGACAATATTTCCTTATTGTTTCCAAAATGACAGCAAGATTCAATGAAACCCAATTCATAGAAATATACACGGCTGTATCTCCACTTCTCTCTTTTTGTTTACATGCAAGGACAGTTCCCCATATAACAGCAAGAAAAGATTACACTTAAAGAAACAATTTCACTATAAGGAGCGATTGCACAGCCTATTCCAATTTCGAATAACACGAACAGTGAAAGGAATATCCATTTCAAACCATTTATACAGTCAACAACCAATACTGTAAATCATTTCCAACATGATTCGAGCAAAAACAAATCAAGGCAGAGCAACCAGAAGCAAATCTTCTTATCATTTTCCAAAGAAAAGAAGCAAGAACCAACAAAATCCATTTCCAAATCAACTCAACAGCAATCATGAAATCCCAACCCAAGAGCAGGGTTGTTTTAATGAAACATTTAATCAAAGCAAAGATTTTTAAAGAGAAGGGCTTAACATGCCTGAAATCTCTTTTCCAGAGCTCGAAGAAAACCTTATTTGCCACGTTTTTCTTCCACAACGACAACACAAAATTCCCAGCACTCCTTTCTTCTTCAGGCTTAGCAACAGCCTCAAAACTCCAAGAAAAATGTCAAATGCTAAGAGCTGGTTCGACTGAACCAGACCAAAGAAACCAAATGCAGAGCAACTTCGGCCAAACCAAATCGAAACAATGAAAGATCAAATTCCCTCATACTGTTTCCAAGGCGAGCTGGTCGCGAGGACCGAAACAATTAATGCAATTAAGGCTCACCCCTTCTTCCTTACTTTCCACGCCACCGCCACTTGGGTTGGCGAGTTCTAAATTTCAAATTTCCCAAGCAAAACTGAACTTGGCTCTATTTCTAAATGGATGCCTCTAATTCCTTACCTGCCCCGCCAAAACTGGCGCTGTCCACGTAGGGACAGTTTATTAAATGCCAATGAATGCCCTTTCCATCCTTATCCCTTTCCTCCCAAGGGTCTGCGTACCCCTTAGTTTAGGATTAGTTTAGGTTGCATAAATTATTCGACCTAGGTCTTAGTTCAACCTTAGGTTTATTTTCCCTTTTTTTTTTTTGTAATTTAAAAATCCACTTAGGATAGTAGTGTAGGATGTATGTTAGGCCTTAGGGTTAGTTTAGGTTTAATTCGCACTAACCACTAACACTAACAACTTCCATCCAGCCTCCTTACTAACATTCGCGTTAACGCAGAGCAGGACGTTACGTCCTTCGGATTACGTGCCAAGGTCACCCGTGTCCAGGCGTTTCTCGCCTCACGAGGTCCCAAGTTCGACAGTACAGGGTTCAAGAATCGAACCCCTGTCGTTGGCATCTACGTGCTAGCTGTTCACACCTGCAATCAGGCGCTGCACGCTCATAACAATTTCAGTCCGGTTCAAGTGTGAATTACATAGAAAACACAAGAGGACCTCAGCATACTTGAATCAATGGAATTGATTCAGGGTATGCTGTCAATCAGCAACAAGAGCAAGCAAGTATACGACAATCTGTCGTCACATCAGCAAACACACAAGTACAATATTTGCTGTCCCATGCGATAAATCACAGTATGCAAGAATCCAAATTAGCAACACATTCTCTTAAGATCAAAACATATCTTAACATGTTTGCTTTCATTCCAGCAGCTATAACAGTATGTAAAACATTCACCAAGTTAACATACAAAATCAGAGTGTTAGTTCAGAATGAGAAAATTGCCTCTACGAGCCCACATTCGTCAAAACAAGTGAAAATGGAAAAAGTCAGGGTATGAGCACGAAATCACTTTACTCGGTCTCTATTGCCTTCTTAATTCAGAAAAAATTCCAAAGGTTAAGGAATAAGGTTGAAATAATGTAAAAATGACTCACAAATGGTCTCGAGTTCAAATAGCTCATCGAGCTCACATAAGTGTACGGTGTGACTTGGTTTTCATTTAGAGGGATGAGTCTTTCATGACTCAGCAAGCCATTTTGAGGTGTTCCTGGTTAAGAATAAGTCATAGTGAGTTGAGCTCGCGAGCAAGACTGGCTTGAGTTGTTGAGTTATGGGGAAGATTTTGGTGGGATGTCACTTGACCAAATCAAAGACTGAGTCATGTAAAAGGCAGAAGGAACTTAGAACATTGAGCAATGTTGACTGAGTTCTTTCATAGATCAGTGAGCCATGCATATGGTTGAACATCGCAGGTGTAACCTTGGCCTATCCATCATGAATCAAATACGAGCCATTTGCGGAAAGTGGCCCAAGTCGTGAACAATGGAAAGATAACATAATGAGTTCATGTGGCTTGACACATAAAATAAATGGCATTCGAATGAGCTTAGCAATGGTTGCAAGTGGTGAGCAGAAGAAAATGACACGATTGCGTAGCCATGGCAAGATGAGTTCATCAGGGTCTCACTTGAGTCGGTTTATAAGGTACTCGAGTGAGTCAGTACTATGTAGGTTCTCGAGCTCGGAACATGGCTCATAAATCCTAACAAGGGATATCAGACTCAGTCACAGGGACAAACAAATAATGGCTTGGAAATCACATTGGAGAGTAAACAAAAATGGCTCGCAGTGTCAACATAGCAGGTTTGAATAGCTCGTGAGGAGCTTAGTATTTGTGGGAGCTAGGTGATGAGCATGACTAGATGTGGGAGCTTGCGAAGTCATATTGAAGATCATCATGTAATTTTAGAAGGACTGTAGGAATGTTAATAGGGTTGAGAGATCGTGTGGTAAGAGCATATGTGAGATGCTTGTAAAATCATGTAACAGATCGAGAATATTGCAAGAGGAGGTTCAAGATCGTAAGAGTTAGTTAAACATTGGATATTGACCATTATAGTTAGAAAGCGAAGTGGTATAAGGGAGCTTACTGATTCTGAAAGGGAGTCGTAGTGAAAATGTGAGCCACTTGGCTTTGCCGAATTGATGGGTGTTAGGGTCGACACTAAAGACTAGCTTGGTCAGCAGAGGCAGAACATGAAAGGCTTGAACTCGGTGGTTGAAAGAGCTTGCAGGAAGAACAAATTTATCGATGTATTTTTGGAGTTCGGGGGGTTTGTTTCAGGGATAGCCATTTTGGGATTTTGGAGATATTTGGTTCAAAACTCGCCCCAAATGAGTTGACGAAATGAGAGCCCAACTTCTGAACTTTGAAGTCCGAAATTCAAACTTCGGATTTCAGAGTCGGCTGACTTCGGGATTCTTAGGGGAAGGGACCCCATAACCGAGCAGGGTCCAATGATTGAGAGTGGTTTAGCTGTTTTTGGAATCTTTGGTAGAAACTTTTTTGCTCATAAATTAAATGAAAACTGACATAAATATGTTCAATTTTTCCTGAGTTATTGTGAAATTTATTATGTATTGTTATTTCAATATTGAAGTGTAAATATATGACATTCTCACCAAATAAAGATCACATCTGCAAATTAATACATTACATATTAATATCAAGAGGTTATTTCAACATCAACTACTGGTGCCATTTAAGTTTTTTAAGGCTCCAACATGTACAATGTTAAACAATTATTTGTGCAGTAATAAATATATTTGCTTTCAATACTAAATTCACTTGCTTACATCATATTATATTTTTATGTACATACATCTATCTTAGTAACAAATTTAAAAGGCTCATCAAAGTCCAACTATTTATATTGATTTTGACAAATTCAAATCCATATCTACAATTTATTCATCCAAAATCTCCCAACCTCCAATGTCATCTTCTATATTAAATGCAAGCACCTGCAAACAAGAAAAGTGTTGTAAGGCTCACTATTTACAAAAAAAATCACAATTAATGAAGGATTGAACAAGATTTCAAAAATATAATTAATAATTTCACAATCAAAGTGATGTATTTCCCACTCCATCTCCACTTAACTCTCTCACCCAATAGAATTTGAGTGCATGGATCAACTAAAGATGTCAAATATAACAAATAAATTGTTTTATTTACTTTACCAATCCATGTCAAACTCCCTCAGCCAATAGAAATGAAGCACACGGATCAAACATGGATCCAAATTTCTCACTAAAATCTATAAATAGTAGAGTTGAGTCGAATACTTCTTTCCCATTCAAAAAAATATTTCATGTTGATTTACATTTTGCTGTGCAAAAACTAAAACTTACTTGTTGCTGCTGACAGTTTACATCTTCTTGCTGTGCAAAGGCTGCTAACTAGCCAGGGGCAATCTCTTCCATGCTGTGCAAAAGCTGCTAACTAGCCAAGTGCAATATCTTCCATTTCCTATTTATTTACATCTTGGTAATCTTGTTCAATCCTTCATTAATTATATTGTATAGAAGTTTATATTGTATAGATAGATTACCATTAAAATTGTTATGAACAATAATGGCTGATTTAAATAGTTTACAAGCAGCTCATTATTATTCGTAACAATTTTAATGATAAAATCACTAAATATACAGTGAATCCTATGTTTTTTCAATTGATCATCTGTCATTATTCATAACCTGCTCTTTCATGGAAATAAAATATTTACTGCAGTTCTGTTAAAAATATACTGCAGTTTTGCTAGAAATTTACTGTAAGTTTTGCTTCAAATATACATGCATTTAAATAGTGTAACGGTGAAACTGTAATTTCAAGCCATTATTGGATTGGCAGAAGCATTTCAGAAAACTTGAAACTATAATTTCTGGCCATTATTGGATTAAATTAAGCTGTCCAAACTTTAAAGCAAAGGATTTGAGCTGTGAAAACATGCAAATGATGGACGTATTTTCAAAAACCCTATATTAAGTATCAGTTTTGATGCAGAAACAAAATCATTTTGCTCTCTAGACAAGATATTTCTGAACATAAAACATCTATCGTGTTAAAAACATAAATATGTGAAATTTTAACTTTTTCATACATAATGTGACATGTGGAAAATAACATATACAAAATGTGAAAAAATGTAACATTTGAACTAGTGACCGATAACTGTCCAATTTTAGAACCACTTGTTATCAATTTAATGCTTTATAAATGCTTATTTGTTTGGTAAATGGTGCACATTAAATATTGTCAGCTGTAATCAATGTCACATATCACTGATCACATGGGAATGCATTTATTTCTGCCAGGTGTTTAATTGTGTTTAATTGTGTGGCAGAACTACTTGTGTTGGGACAGGTGATCAGCACGTGTTGGGGCAGATTTCATAATGGCTCGTGCAAAGCAGCCTGCCAACAGACCAGTTAGAAAAACGAGGAGTAAGCTGCAGAGGGGGGTGAAGTTCACAAATATCTCTTCTGATGAGGATAACATAGTCGACAAACAACCTCAAAAAACCACCACAGCGAATCCAAGGAAGAATCAGTCAAGAGCCAAAGCACAAAATTTTGCCTTCATCAATGCAGCGAATATACATAAGAAAAGAACAGCTTCCAATAAAATGAGGCATCCGCCAAAAGGCAAAGAATTTTCTTTTCATGAGAATATCACAGCTGCCCAAGATCCTGAAATCAACCTTACTAATCCAACTGTGGAAGTAACTGGAAGTACTGCTATAACAAAGAAAGTATACATAAGAGGGCAATGGACAGAAGCTGACATGAAAGCAGCCTTAAGGGACGTGGAAGAAAATGGAATGTCCACGCGGCAAGCAGCAACTAAGTGGGGAATCCCTAGTACAAATGTGACTGATTGGTTGTATGGAAAAAGAACCAGTAAGAGGAAGGGACCTCCAACTGTTTTAACAGATGAAGAAGAGAAAGAAATTGTTACCTGGTGCCAAGATATGGCTGAACTTGGCCATGGTCTTGAAGTCATTCACCTAAAGGCCTATGTAGCGCACATGTGCCAATGCAGACCAAACCCATTCAAAGATGGCCTGCCAGGAAAGTCATGGTGGTATGGTTTTCGAAGACGTCATCCTGACTTGACAATAAGAACTGCAGAAGGCCTTGACCGAGATAGAGCAGTCATGTTAAGGCCAAGAATTGTTGCTGCTTTTTATGATAACTTGCAAAAAATGTATGCTGCAAATCAGTATGGGCCAGACAAAATATGGAACTGTGATGAAACTGGTGTTCAAGCAGGCAGGAATTGTGGCATGCGTGTCATTGCTAAGTTGGGATGTAGAAGTGTTCCACATATTATGTCAAAAAGTAGGGAATGGATTACCATATTATGTTGTGTTAATGCAGCAGGACAAAGCATTCCTGGATTTTATCTTTTCAAAGCAAAGAGACAACTGAAGAACTATATAGCTGGATGTGAACCTGGAGCATGCATGGCAGCCCAACCACATGCTTGGATGACAAAAGAGTTGTTTATGAATTGGTTACATCATTTTGCAAGATCAGTTCCAGGTGGGGTTTCACCAAAAAATAGGCATCTTCTCATATTTGATGGTCATGGCAGCCATGTAGCTTTAGGCACAATCCAAGAGGCTAGAAATTTAGGCATTGACCTTCTGACTCTACCAGCACATACTAGCCATAAGCTTCAACCATTAGATGTTAGTGTGTTCTCTCCATTCAAGAACTACTTTAAAACAGTCAGGTCTAGATGGATGGCAAGGAACCCAGGTCTTGAAATAAGGAGGACAGAATTGGCAAAACTTGGCAGTCAAGCTTTCCAACTTGCACTTACACCTGAAAATATCAAGGCAGGTTTTCGAAGGACAGGTATATGGCCACTAGATCAAAATGCTCTTTCCAATGATATGAGGCCAAGTGAGGCCTTTGATGTTGAAGAAGATGAGGTGGCAGCTGTTGAAAACATATTGAGGATGGCGGGAGTGGAAGATGCAGATGTGCAACGTTGTTTAGAAGAACTTGCAAAAAATGTGGTAGGTAATGAGGAAAACCAAAAAACAAGGGAAGAGCATGTTGAGTCTACATGTTTTGGCATGCCTTCAGATTTTCACCTTAGTTCAGCAACTCATGTGAGCCAAACACAAGAAGCTACAGATATTGATGATAGCATGAGCTTACCAACACAATTCAGTGCACCTGAATGGATTAAAGAAGGGGCTGCTAACCTGGGCATGCAAATTGATTTCAACAATGAGGAAGTTTCAACTTCTATGCCATCTCCTCCCTCACCTCTTCCAAGCGAGGTGGTGCACTATTATGCTAACACATCGGAGTGGGGAGATCATGATGCAAATGGTTTAGATACAGGAAATTTTGAAGCTGATGACTTTTTAGCCAGTCAAGAGAACCAAGAGGTGATCTGCAACCAAGATGGGAACAACCAAGCATATAAACCAGTAAGCAAATTCTTAAAACTGCCAATTGAGAAGGTTCACACCCATGTACGGCTAAATGACGATGCAATTAGAATTGGAAGGCAATCTCAAATACTTACCTCTGATGACTACTTGCATTTACTTCAAGAACAAGAGACAAGAAAAAAAGAAATTGAAGATTTGAAGGCAAGGAAAAGGGAGCAGGCAAATGAAAGGAAAGCACAAAGGTTAATAGAAAAAGAAAAGAAGGGGCAACTTAAAATTGAAAGAGAACTGAAAAGGCAGAAAAAGGAAGAGGCACAGTTACAACGAAAAAAGGAGAATGAGTTGAAAAAGGAGCAGGCCAAAATCTCCAAAGAGCATGATAAACGGATGAAGGAATGGCAACAACGACAAAAGGATTCTGACCGACAAAATAGGCGATTGAGTAGTCCCTCAAATCCCCTACCTGATCAACATCATATTTTGTTGAGCATGTATAACACATTCATGCCTGCTTTTTCTTCCATTTTTAATAACCAATCTAGCTGCCCATCTTCTCCTACAAGCAATGTTACAAATTCTGGAATTTTAGATCAAGCGTTGTTTAGTCAGACTGGCCAACTTTCAGAAGCTAATGCAAATGTTCAGGGTACACCTCCTACCATGCTACCTACTGCAATTCAATCTGTGAATGCTACCACATCAGAGAATCACAACGAAGTGCAACCTCCACCATTTCCAGGATTTTGGCCAAACTATTAAGTGAAAAGTTGTACAAATTTTGGTTTACATAACCTTCTTAGTAAGCATTAGTAAATTTTGTCGAGCAGGCTGAAGTAGATATTGATAAATGTTATATATGTTCGAATGCCTTAGCAGCAGGCTGAAGTAGATATTGATAAATGTTATATATGTAATCGAATGCCTTAGCAGCAGGCTGAAGTAGATATTGATAAATGTTATATATGTAATCGAATGCCTTAGCAGCAGGCTGAAGTAGATATTGATAAATGTTATATATGTAATCGAATGCCTTAGCAGCAGGCTGAAGTAGATGTTGATAAATGTTATATATGTAATCGAATGCCTTAGCAGCAGGCTGAAGTAGATATTGATAAATGTTATATATGTAAAACTTTTGGAACCCATCTTTACTGTAATTTTCTGGAGTAATGTATCTAATATTTTGAAATGGAAAACAATATGCTGTAATGGTATGTCAAAGAACTCGAGTTTATGCCATTCAATCTAACAATTGCACATAATATCAATAGGGGAAGGGACCCCATAACCGAGCACTCTAAGTTTGAGGGTGTGTATAGACATGTAAGTGCCTGATTAAGCCTTCGAAAAACCATCAATCGGATAGACAAGGAATTTAAAAACATAAATATGTGAAATTTATAACTTGTTCATACCTAATGTGCATTGTGCATTGTGAAATTTGCAGAAGTGATCTTTATTTGGTGAGAATGTCATATATTTACACTTCAATATTGAAATAACAATACATAATAAATTTCACAATAACTCAGGAAAAATTGAACATATTTATGTCACTTTTCATTTAATTTATGAGCAAAAAAGTTTCTACCAAAGGTTCCAAAAACAGCTAAAACACTCTCAATCATTGGACCCTGCTCGGTTATGGGGTCCCTTCCCCTATATCATTACCATATCTAAAATAATTTTCCATTTCAATATGTTACATACAATATTCCAGAATATTACAGCAAAGAAAGGTTCCAAAAACAGCTAAAACACTCTCAATCATTGGACCCTGCTCATTATGGGGTCCCTTCCCCTATATCATTACCATATCTAAAATATTGTTTTCCATTTCAATATGTTAAATACAATATTCCAGAATATTACACAAAGAAAACTTCTCGCTGTAATTTTATGAAATATTGTATCTAAAATATTGAATTCGGAATTGTGTTTATTATGGCATGTTTTGTGAAGTTCAGAGATTCTAAAAATATTAGTAATTTCTTTATTTGATATTAACATCTCATTCAATCTCAATTCTTTAAAATAGATCATTGCCTTAGCAAGGTCACAGTCGACCTTACCTGCTTGAATGGAACTTTAATTCTGCGAAGGCGATGCATGGACATGTTAGTGCAGTGGGAATGCCGTCACTTTGCAATTGTTACTTTAGAAACCCATGAAACTCCTATCGAAGACGTGAAACATGTGCAGCTGCAAGGGAAAGACATTTTTGGTTCATGTGAGTGAGACAAAAATACAAATTTATTCAGTAGCAACTTACAAAATTCCTGCAGACAAATTAGTGTCAACAAATTAAAATTTCTTGTTGATAATTTTAAGAAAAGTATTGTCAAATTCCCAAAATATATGTGTTTAAAAACACATTTTTGCATTGTGTTTTTTTACCGAGATACAGTTTGTGCCTGTCTATTTTAATGATGCCTCCATGAGAGCCACCAGAGATGCTGCTGAGCTCGTTGGGGTGCAGAGTTTATATGTTTAAGAGATGCTGCTACACTGAATCGGGGAAAACGCAAGCAAACCGGTCCAATCTGCAGGCCGTAGTCTCTGATGACTCAATCAAAAGATGCGTTTATGACTGTTTTAGAAAATGAAGGAGCACAGATTGACCAGCATCCTGCAAACAACCTTCACACAATCAGTCTTAAAAAAATGATGGTCACCATTCATATTTCCACAGCAAGATTGAAGACATGAAAATAATGAGAATACAGTAAGGGCAAATAAACATTCTTGCGCACAAACCTGATTATATTGTATCTTGTTCATGTCCAAGGCAGTCTTTCACAATAAGGCAGGACCTATAGATACAAAAACCCAAACAAATCATAGGTCATGCTGGTAGATAATTTTAATTCTGGCTATGGAGTTAACAATTGCCCCAAATAGTTTAAAAACCTCCACTTCTTACATTTAACTCTGGATGTTGAACTCATGAGCAGCCGCAACATTCTTAACCCTATAAAGGGTTTGCTTAGGGCCAGAGGAGTGGCAATCAGAATTAACTCTGCTATAATTTTGCCCTCGACCTGTAGTGGTGCTCCAGCTGATGCTTATTACTGTCATTTTTAGCTTCCCACTGGCCACGAATGACTCTGGTAACTGTAAAATTCTGCCCATTGCGAGGTGGATCAAACACCAATGGCAAATAGTTGTCTGTGTCACATTCAAGCCTGGCATTTCGAAAGTGATCTTCTAGAAGACGTCGGCCCTATGAAATAAACCCAGAACATTATGAAACCCTAGAACAATCTTTATGTGAATGATTGTTACATACAAATCTATAAGAAGATAATGGCAAACAATTTGTTGCCAAAACCCTATAAAATAACTTGCAGAGAAAGAACACAACGCACCTGGAGTCTGGCATATGTGATTTCGCAAATCTTTTTGGAATTAAATATAGCCCATTGGTGCATGTGGAATTCTCTGTACAGCTTCCATGTAGCTTTGGCAGAAGTAAAATTTACAAATGCATAGCCCAGATTACATCTATTTCTGCAATCCACAACAAGCAACCATAACTGTTTGTTACCAATTCTAAAACAGCAGACAATGGAAGGTGATAGATAGCCTGATGCGTAACATACTTGAAATCAATAGGAAAATACACGAAGTCGTATTCTGAGAATGGTTCATTCGCCTCCATGATATTTTGATTGTACTATGTGCAGTGACTGTCTAGAATATTCAGAAACATATCCAGACTGCAAAAAAATACAATATCATGGGCACCATAAGCATAAACCGCTGAAACACCGTTCCAAAATCCAAGACAAAAAAACAATAGATGGCATGTTTTTCCGACATTCCTGGTAACAGGGAATGACACGATGAAAACAAAATAAAATGGGGCACTTACTCGTATTTATTGGGAATATTTTTTATCATGACGGTTGTTCTGGCCTGTGCGCTGTTCGATAGTGCTTCGCCCTCATCAAAAGCAAATTGGGAACTGTTTTCACCCGTGATTTCATCGAATGTTCTTGCGCCGCCACTGGGAGCGTGGCCTCCAACGCACATAACCCTTCCACTGTCTTGGCCATACCCCAAGCCTGTCTGAATCTGAGATGTGTTGCTGTAGTTGTTGGTTACACCTGCCCGTGAAATTAATCGGAAATTTTAATCTAAGGACGTAACAAAGCATCGAAGCAAACGCGCATTATTTTAGTCTGAATGCAATACTTACCAGCTTGGTGGGTGCAAAATTGATCGACGTTGTTCCATCTGAAATTGTCTATAATCTGTCTGTGACGAGGAGGACGATGGTGTACAGGAGTAGCAGGGCCTCTCAAAGCTCGTCTACCCAGATGACTGAACTGGATCTTCACTCGCTTAGATCCAATTTCCTGCTCGTCCAGGGCCTCTTTGGCTTCATACGCCTCCCTCACGTCGAAGAACTCCACGAACTTCACTTGGTTGTTTAATGGAGGCGAGTGTCTTACGGCCTGATCTCTGCAAGCGGCGGTGCGCATGGCGGAGGCGAGCTCTAGAACCACCCGTTACCACCATCTTCTTCCACCATTCCAGGCGCCATCTTCTCCTTGCAACATGGATAACTACGCATTCAACCACTTCTGCCACACCATTAAGCACCTGGCGAGAATGAATGCATTCCCATGTGATCGGCGATAGGTGACATTGATCACAGCTGCCAATATTTACTGCGCACCATATCCCAACGAAATAAGCATTTATAAAGCATTAAATTGATAACAAGTGGTTCTAAAATTGGACAGTTATCGGTCACTAGTTCAAATGTTACATTTTTTCACATTATGTATATGTTATTTTCCACAATGCACATTAGGTATGAACAAGTTATAAATTTCACATATTTATGTTTTTAAATTCTTCGTCTATTCGATTGATGGTTTTTCGAAGGCTTAATCGGGCACTTATACGTCTATATACACCCTCAAACTTAGAGTGCTCGGTTATGGGGTCCCTTAAAGGGAGGGCTTGCCAACTCGGAGGGAAACGATGAGGTGTCGATGTGCTCAGGCGGTGAGGAAAATTCAAGAAGCTTGTCCAACGTAAAACCAAAACCTGCCGAGCAAAACCGTTGAAGCCTCATGGAAAGTAGGCAGCCCGCTAAAAGTATGTGCTAACCAATGTGAAGAGGGTGGCGAAAAGTATTAGGAGCTCGTTCAAACTATAGTGGGAGACGCCAAACAAATACGTGGAAAATATAATGTAGTAACCCTACCAATGAAATGAGGGTGCGTGGAGGATTAAAGCGGTGACCAATAATAACACAGCAGGTGGAGTATATTCAAAGAGCTCGCTAGGAGTAATGCAAGTGGACAACTAGCCTACCAGATCAGTGAGCTAGCTGGCGAGCCATGTATTGAGCTAGAACACTAAAACCCTTCAAATGTAAATTCAGACCCACAGGGTCCCACCATAGACCAAGTTATTTTTGTTAGGATTATACTAGTTGTACAGATAAACAAACATGCAATGAATAATGCAGAAAACACAAAATAGAAAAGAATGCAATAAAAAAGATACATAGATTTAACGTGGTTCACCCAAAATGGGCTACGTCCACCAGAAATAGCCAATCCTTTTATTCAGTTCAGCCAAACTCTCTCTCAGAATACCACCACTGATTCAATGAGCCTCATACATAACAACCCTTTAAAGATATTATGGTTTTTATCATTTTGGGGAAACATAGAAAACCACCTATTATATCCCTTACAATACCTGTCACTATCAAGATCCACAACCAACAATCTTCCACTTGGAGACTGATTTCTGTAACTCCACCACTACAACTCCTGCTTGGAATTTTCTTCTTGGCTTGTTTCTTCCACTTTAAGATCAATCTTGAAGATCCACATAAGTTGAATGAAAATCCAACTTCTTCTTTGTCATTGGCTTAGTAAACATATCAGTAGGATTATCATCTGTTTGAATCTTCACTAACTCAAGATGCCCATCCTCCAACACTTGTTGTATGAAGTGATATCTTAGCTGAATGTGTTTGGTTCTTGAATGGAAGGCCATGTTCTTTTCCAAGTGAATTGCACTTTGACTATCACTATGTAACTTACAATCCCCTTGTTCCTTACTTAAATCCTCCATGAACCTTCTCATCCATAGCATTTCCTTACTTGCCTTAGTCGGTACACCATATTCTGCCTTTGTAGTAGATAGGGCAACTACCTTCTACAACTTTGAGATCCAACTCACTGCCGCACCACCAACTGTAAACACGTATCCAGTAGTGCTCCTCCTGCTATCCACATCTCTTGCCATATTTGAATCCAAAAATCCATGTAAAGTATAATCTGACCCTCCGAAGCACAAGTGCCTACTACTGGTCCCTCTCAAGTACTTGAGAATCCACTGGACTACCTTCCAGTGTGCTTTACCCAGATTTGCCATATACCTGCTAACAACTCCCACTGCTTGGGCAATGTATGGCTTAGTATAAACCATGGCATACATGAGGCTCCCAACTACTGAAGAATAAGGAATCCATGCCATATAATATTTTTCCTCTTGTGTTGTTGGGCATTGCTCTTTACTTAATCTAAAATGCCCAACCAATGGTGTACTAATTGATTTCACATTTTGCATCTGAAACCTCTATAACACCTTTTCTACATAGTCCTCCTGAGACAACACCAATTTCTTATTTTTCCTGTCCCTCTTGATTTCCATACTGAGGATTTTCTTTGATGCACCCAAATCCTTCATTGCAAATGTTTGTGCAAGCTTTTCCTTAAGCTTTGTAATTTCCTGCATATTAGACCCTGCTACAAGCATATCGTCTACATATAACAAAAGAATAATATAGCTCCCACTATCCAACCATTTAAAGTACACATAATGATATGATTGACATCTAGTAAAACCATGATCATGCATAAAACTGTCAAAATTTAGATACCATTGTTGGGGATCTTGATTGAGCCCGTATAGGCTTTTCTTAAACCTACAAACCAAGTTCTCCTTACCCTTCACCTCATATCAAAGTGGTTGCTGCATATAAATCTCCTCCTCCAAGTCACCATGGCGCCGTCTTGACATCAAGTTGTTCTAAGTGTAAATCTTCAACAATAACTGAACTTAATATAGTACGAATGGAAGACATCTTTACAACATGAGAGAAAATTTCATCAAAATTGACACCTTTCTTTTGTTCATACCCCTTCACTACAAGCCTTGCTTTGTACCTTTTCCATCCACCTTCTTCTTCTTTCACACGGTAGACCCATTTGTTTTGTAGTACTCTCTTTCCAACCGGAAATTTGACTAGATCCCATGTTTGGTTCTTCTCCAGGGATTCTATCTCCTCATTCATGCCACACTCTCACTCCTTAGAGGACTCCACCTACATTGCCTCATCAAAGCTCTCTGGCTCACCACTATCTGTTAGTAACAAATAATACAAAGCAAGGGAAAATATTTTTGGAGGTCTACTAATACGTTGTGACCTTCTTACCAAAGATGGGGGAGTCACGGGATCATTATTTTCTTACTGCTCATTTTCTTGAATTTCTGATAGAGGTGCCGATGCCGACACTAGCTGTCATGCTCGGCCTACAGAACTGTCAACCTCGGTACCTGTAGGTGGATATTTTTCACCCGAGAGTTCATTTTTAGGAGCTATATCCTCAACCAATTCTTCCTTGGGCTTTTTTTCATCCCTGTAAATGATCCTTGTACATTCTATTTTCACGCCAAACAACATCACGACTCCTAATTATATTAGATTCATCTAAATCCCGAAACCAAAATCCATAATCACCGTTGGAGCCATAGCATATGAATGTACAATGTTTGGATTTTGAATCCAATTTCTTTATTAACATGCATAAAATGCCTCTGAACCAAATACTCTTAAAAATGAAAAGTCTACCTCTTTCTCGATCCAGGATTCTTTGGGAATTCCTCCATCTAGTGCACTCGAAGGCCCACGGTTGATTAAGTACACAGTAGTATCTACGACCTCTACCCAAAACTGAAGAGGTAGCCTCATGTGCAATCTCATTGATCGTGCACTGTCCATTATTGTTTTATTCATCCTCTTACTAACACCATTTTGTTGTTGAGTCCTGGGAACTATTTTCTCTCTACGAATCTCGTTCAAGGAATAATAATCATCAAATTTCTTATTGCAATACTCACCACCATTATCATATCTCAAACATTTCAATTTAAAACCACATTATTCTCACCAAGTGTTTTCCATTTCTTAAATGTATCAAAGACATCAAACTTACGCTTAATGCAATATACCAATACCTTCCTTGTGGCATCATCTATGAATGTGACATAGTACAGAGAACCACCATGAGACGCAACAAGGGCCAGCCCCCACAAATCTATATGAACTAGCTCCAACCTTTTCTCTTTCTTGGTATTCCCTGCCTTAAGAAATTTAACTCTTTTTTGTTTCCGAAAAATGCAATGCTCACAAAACTCAAAGTCCAACCTTGATTTTTGTAAGTTATCATGGTAATTACCTTTCATGATGTTGTAACTGCAGAAATGAAGATAAATATGTTAAGACACATCTTTTGATCTTAGAGGAATGTGTTGCTGATCTGGACCCTTGTTTGCTGTAACTTGATACTTGGGACAGAAGTTATTATTGCTTGTGTGATTGCTAATGAGACAACAGACTTGTCGTATGCTTGATGAACTCTATTCGCTGATTGACAGCATGCCTTGAATCAATTCCATTGATCCAAGGTATGTTGTGGCCTTCTTATGATCGCTTTGTCGATTTACTTTTAAACCAGACTGAAGGTTGATATAAATGTTGCAGCACCTGATTTCAGGTATGAATATCTGGTACGTAGATGCCAATGAAAAAGGTTCGATTCTCGAACCACACACCGTTGTAACGCTAGACAAGCGTAAGACGATAAGGGCCTGGATGCAAGTGGCACAGGTATGTGGAACTTAGGACGAAATGTCCTGCTTAATGTTGAATATGACTGTCAGGCGGAAAGACTTGATATGGAAACTAGTTAATTAAATATTAGGGGATTAAACCCTAACCTACCCCTAAGTTTTATCTTATACCCTAACTACTATCCTATATGGATTTTAGATTTCATAAGGGAGAAAATAGATATAAATTCCATTAACCTATGAACTAGGCGAATGACCTAGATATGGACTATTAAAATCCTAGACTAATCCTAACCTAAGGAAGGGGACGCATAGACCCATGTGGATGGAAAGGATAAGGGGGGAAGGTAGGAAATTTAATGGGACAGTAAATGAAGCCCTTACATGTACAGCGCCAAGTTTGGCGGGAACAAAGAAAAGTTGGAGGCGTCCAACTAGCTTAGAAACTAAATGGAATTTATATGCAAATTTGAAATTTGGAAACTCACCAACCCGAGTCGGCGGTGGCGTGAGGAATGAGGAAAGGCAGTGCATTCAATGCATTAATTATCTTGGTCTTAGCGACCAGCTCGCCTTGGAAAGAGGATAGAGGAAAAAGGAAAATTGTTTGTTGCTGTGTGCATTTGGATTTTAGTTGCTCTGCATTTTGTTTCTCCATGGTTCTGTCGAACCAGCTGTGTTTTGATTATTATCTCTGTTCTTTGGAAAAACAAAGGCTATTCTTGAGCCTGTGGAAGTTAGTGACTGGTTGGAAAGCCTGGCCGAGGACGTCGTGGAGAGAAACAACTCCAGTGGGCACGGTTTTCTTCGAGCCACAAGAAAAATTAACAGGCATGTTAAGCCCTTCTCCTTAAACCACTTGCTTTTGCTTAATAGTCTCATTAAAACAACCCTGCTCTTATGATGGGGGTTTTGGTTATTTGATTTGGCTGTTACGTTGAGATGATTTCGAGTTGAGTCATTTTCTTTTGCTGTACGCGGCTTGAGCATTCTTTGCATAATGATTAAGTTGAATACATTGTCCTTGCTGTGTGGTTCGTTTCGGCAGTGTTGGGTATTCGCTTTATTACCATTTTGGGTTGTGCTAATAAATACATTAGCTAAATGAATATCACTTCTGAGTTCTGAGCATTCTTGTGAAAATGAAAAGATGAGATGATTTGTATGTCTGGTTGAACTGTCCTTAAAAGAATGAACACGACTTGGGTATTCTCGGGTGTTTGAAGAAAATGATTGTTCTTCTTATTGAAATCATTAATGAATTATGTTTTCTCTTTGCTGCTTCGAAATCTGAAGGTAATGGGAAAGAGGATTTTATTGTGCATTTTGGATGCGGTTTGATCTTCTAGTCTGAACTGTCATCATGAAAACGAACATGGCTTAGTGTTTCTGTGCAAATGAATGAAACAAATGAGATTTGGCTTGCTGTTGAGATTGTTTTGACTGTACCTTGCTTGCGCATCTATTACCCTATGCGGGTTTGCATTGATAAAGGCATTGTTATGCGAATATTGTATTTCTGAGTTCAGTGTGTGGAAACGTTTGGGAAAAACAAAGTTGTGGTGATATTAATAGACTATTATGCGAGTTATAATTCCTTGATGATATTTTTTTTTTATTTGCATAAAACACGGGTTCCCTGGGACAGTAAGGTTATTGTAGCATCTTACTTTGCTGTACTAATTTGATATGGTATTCTGCCTGCTGGTTCTTTTGGTACTAATGTTTATAGACCAGTTGCAATGAACTCTGGTCAACTTTTTGGAAAGGTAATAGTAGTTTTCAATTACTGAATATACTACTCTGAATGAATTATACTATTGGAGTATGTCTGCTCTAAATAAGAGGTATTTGGATAGACAGTAGAAGAGGTGATATGATCTTGCTCCCTTATATTCGATTATTGATTTTCGTTTATTTCTCTTTGGACTGTTATCATTGATTGATATCACGTTTGGATTAAAACTTCTAGTACAGCTATGAGGAAAAGAAAGAGAGTGTGAATGGATAATTTGAATTAATGATCATTTTTCTCTCATACAGTTGGAAATCTATAATTGTTATGGAACGAATTTCGTACTGCTTGGGTTAAGCATTGGTATTTAATTGTTGTTTGCTTGTTCTCTTCAGCGTTTGATTGCTTGAAATCAGATGAGTTGTATGAAGGAAGGGACAATAATTCGGTTTAGATTTTAGTTAAGATCTATCTTTTGAATTCACAACTATTGTAAGAGAATGGAATTGATAGCATTTATGTTAGAACAACAGTTGCATAGTTGTGTTTTTAGTTCTTACAGATGTTTGTAATCTGGAACTGTTGAAGGAAATTACTTCTTGTAATAATTATTTGGGAAAGAGGGCAGTAATCCTTTGTCTGATTAGGAGGGTTATTGGATGATTGAGTTGATATGCTGTTCATCCTTTTTGGTATTTAATTCTTGAATGATGTTCATATTAACGTTTCATAAAAGCAGGGTTCTTTTATTGAGACAGTTAATTAAAAGCACCTCATTTTAAAGACAAGTGCTTAATATGCTCAGTTCAATGAACTGACCCGTGCAAGTAATTTTGCAGATGAAACTTGAGTATAAATGAAGACATGGTTGTTTTCCGATACTTCTTTGATTAACTGAAGATGGATTGTATTGATAGCTATTACTCCTCCACGAGGAAATGAGAAAGGAAGAAGTTACATTCTTCTATCTTTATGAGTTGTAATGTTGTTTGATATAAACAAAGTCCAGTCGTTTGGACTGGCAAATGTATAGATTGTAAATCTGATGGATGAATACAAGTAAAAGTGTGATATTTTCAATAACTGTATCAGTTTGATATTGTTGAATAAGTTTGAGAATATAACATTATTCCTTGACTTGGAATTATTCAAATGTTAATGGATGAATTTAAAAGGAAATAACATCTATTCTTTACCTGAATGCAACTTTTACGTTGAAATGTGCAATTAGTTCATACTTGGGTTAAGATGAATTTTGAATTGACATTAAAAAGATTTAGATAAACATGAAATCCTAATTGGAAGGTATTCGGGATTAGTTTGAAAGCTAAGGGATATCAAATAACTTAGGGGCAGCCAAACCTTGTATTCGGACTCCGTTAATAGCCTCGAATGTTTAAATTCAGAAAATAAAGATATGGGAAATCATATCTATTGTTAACAGACCTTAACTAAGTAAGGTTAAGGAGGATAAATGAATAAATTCATTTAGAATTAGACCTCATTTAAATGACGTCTAATAAGATGGAATTCTGAATTTGTTTACAGTTGTGGAAAACTTGGTTAAGTTTAATAGGTTAAACTTATTAAGTTTATCGATAATGGACTGATTAGTCCAAAGATTAAGAAAGGAACCAAGAAGTGAATATGCAACCCTTCGGTATGAAGGAGGAGATGCGTATTAAGCTAGAAGACGGATTAAGTCTCTCTTAGCTACATACAACTGTAACAAGAACAAGGATAAAGGATCAGCATGGCTGCTGAAAGTTGATCTTAAATACTAAGATTATAACCAAATCACAATTGAGCTGGATGTGTACCCTCGATGAGAGGATTCCGTAGGACATTGACATACGCCAGCTACAATATGGTGTCTTCGTGAAGGCGGGGCCTTCATGACGACACAATGTTATAGCTGACATATTACAATGCCCTTCCGAATTAAATCATCAAGTTTACATAAGCTGGATAATAAGTTCTTGGCTGGGGATAGAAATGTGATCACGTATACGGAGTGACTCCGGAGGACTAAAGGTAACTAGACACACGGAGTCATCTAGGAATGACACCGTATGTCTGCGTATCTTTAGTTACCATGAGTAACTTCCTATACTCGTTCATATTGCTAGTTGAGGTTAGAGTTTGACCTTAAATGGAAGGACTGGTAGAGACCAGGAAAGACCATTCTAGATAACAGACGAAGTGAGGTGAAGGACGTATTCCATTGGTGTGTATCACATCTAGGAATATGATCATGCAAAGCATGTGAAAATCTTTGGCCAAAGTATCGCAAGTGCTGGTTGCGTTGTCCTAATCACCTAGTTTAAGATGCAGGATGTCAGATGAATATCAGTAACAGATATTCAGATAGGCTTCTTAAATGGATCACTTCGATAACCGGAAACGGTAAAAGAACCCTGTATATTCATTATACTATGCATGAATTAACATGAAGGATCGGTAAGTCGCCGAGTCATGAAATGAGAGATCGCTGAAACTCCGAGCCATAAAGTGGGAGGTCGGTAGTTCTTCGAGTCATTTACAGCAGCATATGGTATCTGTTATATGATTGAATGGCACTGAATGTGTGTTCCATATTGCAAATATGTGAACAGAGAACATTAGTTTTAAAAGGAAATTGTGTGATCCAAACTGCATTAATTGGACAGAGAACAATTATTAAAACTTGAACGTGTGTTTGAATTATATAATTCATAACAGGGAACGTTGTATATAAATAAAAAAAAAATTCCCTTGTTCTAGTATCTTAAAATGGGGATGTTACATCTTGGTATCAGAGCTGAAGGTTGCAGCTCTTGGACCTAATGAGTCCACAATTTAATAAGGTTTACATTTTCTTATTGAACAGAAAATGGTCAGAACAAGAAGAAATGCTGCGAACAACCCGTTACCGGGTGGAGAAGCAGCTACTGCTCAAAAGCTGGATGAAATCCTTGCTGCCCTACTAGACACGAGAGATCGTTTGACTGTTTTGGAACAACAGTCAATGGGCAATGAAGAGGAGGAAGAAGAAGCTGATATAAATGATCAGCCACCTCCTGTGGACAACACCAATGGAGGGAATCCGGGTGTTGATAATAGTAATGTGAATGCTCCTAATCATCCTGAAAATAAAAGGGCAAGATTAGTAGCTGAACTTACAAATGACATAAAGAGAATAAGTCCTCCAAAGTTTGATGGAACAACCCTTGGGGACGGAGCTGAGAATTGGCTCAGTGAAATGGAGAAGTACTTTGCAATAAGAAACTTCTCCGAGGAGACCAAAGTGATATGGGGAGCATATCAGCTTTCTCATGAAGCATCATCATGGTGGGACAACCGTAAGGTTGAGTTGAATATTGTCGAATCAGACATAACTTGGGATCAATTTAAGGGTTACTTTAGGCAACGGTGGCTGCCTCAACTCTATTTTGATAGGAAAATGACTGAATTTCAGAACTGGTCGCAAGGAAGGCTGACGGTGACAGAATACTGGGAAGGGTTTACTAAACTCCTTAAGTATGTGCCGCAGTACCAAGCTGACGAGAAGTTCAGAATACGAAAGTTCATAATGGGACTAAATCCCATCATTGGTGGCGAAGTGGATGTCCACGGTCCAACCACCATGGAAGGAGTTGTCGAAAAGGCAATAAGACAGGAACAGAAATTGAGAGCAATTTCTGCTCATAGGGAAGAGATAAGGAAGAAGATTCCCAATTCTTCTTCATCTCTCACACCCAAAAGGGGGCCTTGGAAAAGGTTTGGTGTGAAAAACAAAATTGTTGTAGATAACAACAAGAAATCTGTAATGAACAAACCTGTAAATAGTGTGCGGAACAGCTTCGCAAAAGTTAGTGGCAATGGACAAAAGTCCTATGGGAGCCAGAATGATAACTTCAAAGCTGGTAACAAATTTGAGCCTAGGAAAGGGCCAGTTGGAGGATGCTTCAACTGTGGAAAGGACCATTACGCGAGTCACTGTCCTCTGAAAAAGGATGATCGCGATCAGCAGCATAGGATACACGCTGCGGTGGCTAACAGACAAGCTGAAAAGCAAGTTACGCCTATAGAAGTTCCGGGTAAGTTATTCGGTACACCTGTAGTCATACTTTTTGATACTGGAGCCACTGAATGCTTTATTTCTACTAAACTTGCAATGAAATTAAAAAGAAAGGCTGAACGAATGGATAAGACATGGACAGTGCATTATGGGAATAATGTTGTCCATACAGTCGAAATGTGCCTTTTTGGGGCAATTCTTGACTTGCCCAGTTTCTCCACCGAAGTTGACCTGTATGTCACTCCTTTAGGATCATATGATATCATTATTGGAGTTAACTGGTTGGCAGAACATAAGGCAAAGGTCGACTGTTATGAAAAACAAATTTGTTGTTTTGACGACCTGCAGAAAGCAGCAGTCATTCAAGGTGTAAAGCGTGAAGTTGCAGTTAGGAAACTAACAGCTATGCAACTAAAAAGGGCTAAAAATAGAGGCTGCACCTTGTATGCAGTAAAAATGACAGAAAATGCTGAGGAGGATAATGATTTCATGGAAAGATATCCATTATTAAGGGATTTCAGTGATGTATTTCCGGAGGAATTACCAGGTCTTCCACCCAAACGAGAGTTTGACTTTGCAATAGAAATCAAGCCAGGAACTGAACCCATATCTAAGGCACCTTATAGAATGACCACCCTCGAGTTGGTAGAGCTAAAGGCTCAATTACAGGAACTTTTGACTAAGGGGCTGATAAGACCAAGCGTCTCACCATGGGGAGCACCGGTAATTTTTGTAAAGAAAAAGGATGGCACATTGAGACTGTGCATTGATTATAGAATGTTGAACAAGGCAACTATTAAGAATCGATACCCACTTCCTAGGATTGATGATCTGTTCGACCAGATGCGTGGAGCATCAGTCTATTCAAAAATAGATCTTCGATCTGGGTATCATCAGCTGAGAATAAAGGAAGAAGATATTCATAAAACAACTTTTAGAACAAGGTACGGGCATTATGAATTCACGGTGTTACCTTTTGGGTTGACAAATGCACCTGCCGCCTTCATGAATCTGATGAACAATATTTTTCAAGAATACCTAGACAAGTTTGTGCTTGTATTCTTAGACGACATTCTTATATACTCTAAAAATGTCGAAGAGCACCAAGAACATTTAAGGGTAGTGCTGGAAGTTTTAAGAAAGAGGAAGTTGTATGGTAAACTGTCTAAATGTTCCTTTTATGATGCAGAGGTGCATTATTTGGGACACGTTATAAGCAAGAACGGAATAGCTGTAGACCCTTCAAAGATCACAGCTATAACCGAGTGGCCTGCGCCTAAGAACGTGCATGAAGTAAGAAGCTTCATGGGCTTGGCAGGATATTATAGAAAGTTCGTTAAGGATTTTTCAAAAATTGCTGCCCCAATCACTTCACTGCAAAAGAAGGATAAGAAATTTGTCTGGACTGACAAATGTGAATCTGCCTTTAAAAATTTAAAGGAACAGTTAACTACAGCACCTATTTTAACTGTACCAGATCCAAATGGAAATTTTATGGTTGTAACGGATGCATCGGGAGAAGGCCTTGGAGGTATTCTGTTACAGAATGACCATGTTATAGCTTATGAAAGCAGAAAGCTTAAGTTACATGAACAGAATTATGCTCCACATGACCTAGAGCTCGCTGCCATTGTACATGCACTTCAAATGTGGAGGCATTACCTTTTAGGCAAACCTTTTGAGTTAAAAACTGACCATCTGGGGTTGAAGTATATTTTTACTCAGCCAAATTTGAATGCAAGACAACGAAGATGGTTAGAATTTCTGTCTCAGTATGATTTTGATATAAGCTACATCAAAGGCAAGGAAAATAGAGTGGCAGATGCTCTGAGTCGAAGGAAGCACATCTCTGCTCTTATAACGTTAAGAACTCAGTTTAAGGATGAGGTGAAAGATGCCTTGGAATCAGATCCTTATTTCCAGCAAGTTAAAACAGCACTTGCTGCAGATCCAAAGGATGTGAGGTATAAAGGATTTCGCTTTGATAGCGAAGGAATTCTGAGGTTCGAAAACAGGGTCTATATACCCTTGGCAAATGATTTAAGAAGGAAATTGTTAACTGAATTTCATAATTCACCTTTTTCTGGACACCCTGGCATTACGAAAATGCTTGCTGATCTTAAGAAGCAATACTTCTGGAAGGGAATGAAAAAGGATGTGGTGGAATTTGTAACACACTGCTTGGAATGTCAGCGTGTTAAGGTGGAACATATGCATCCCGCTGGATTATTGTATCCCCACAGCGTTCCACAGTACAAATGGCAAGTGATAACGATGGATTTCATTCAAGGATTGCCTATGTCAAGGAATAAGCATGATATCATCCTGGTTGTCGTCGACAAATTAACCAAAGTGGCACACTTCATTGCTGGTAATTTGAAAGACGATGCACCAGTGTTAGCAAGAAGATTTGTACATGAAATTTTTAGATTGCATGGAATACCCGAATTGATCATATCGGACAGAGATCCGAGGATGACATCAAGGTTTTGGCAAACGCTTAATGTGGCCTTGGGAACTAAATTAAACTTCAGCTCTGCATATCATCCGGAGACGGATGGACAGACCGAGAGAGTCAATCAAGTTTTAGAGGACATGTTAAGAATGTATTGCATGGACCAGCAGTATAAATGGGAGGAATACCTTCCGCTGGTTGAATTTGCCTACAATAATACATACCACGCCTCTTTAAAAATGGTGCCCTTTGAAGCATTGTATGGAAGAAAATGCAGAACCCCTGTTAGCTGGGACAGCGTAGAGGACAGAGAGGTAATTGGGCCAGAAATCCTCAAGGAAATGGAACAACAAATCAAAATGATTCGGGAACATCTAAAGGAGGCTGCCAATAGGCAAAAGAGTTATGCAGACTTAAAGCGGGTTGATAGGAATTATAAACTTGGTGAGAAGGTCTTTCTTCGGGTTAAGCCGAAAAAGAGCTCAATAACTTTTGGCAAGGCTGCCAAGTTGTCACCACGTTACGTGGGACCTTTTGAAATTGTTGAAATAATCAACCCTGTAGCTTATCGTCTAGCATTACCTCCTGCTTTATCACAAATGCATGATGTTTTTCATATTTCTTTGCTTAAGAAATACGTAACAGATTTATCACATGTGCTGAATTGGAATTCCTTGCAGGTCCAAGACCCAGGAATAATCATGATTAAGCCCATTCGAGTGCTGGGAACTCACCAGTTGTGCTTAAGAAATCGCGAAGTGAATCAATGTAAGGTCCAGTGGGACCAGTTTAGCGAAGAAAGTGCAACTTGGGAAAATCTCGAAGAAATGAGATCTGCTTTTCCATACTTGTTTGATCGAAATTGAAATTCGAAAAACTGATAATTCTACCAAATTTAGACAATTATTGGTCTATTTTACAGTTATCTTAAAACATTGTTTTAAAGAGTGAATCTGTTTTTGGTATGAACTTATGAATGGAAGGACAATAACTGAATTTTGTCCTAGAAACTCCTTGAATTGGTTAATTTGATCATCGGGACGATGATTCTTTAAGAAGGGAGGAATGTAACGCCTTGATTTTTGTAAGTTATCATGGTAATTACCTTTCATGATGTTGTAACTACAGAAATGAAGATAAATATGTTAAGACACATCTTTTGATCTTAGAGGAATGTGTTGCTGATCTGGACCCTTGTTTGCTGTAACTTGATACTTGGGACAGAAGTTATTATTGCTTGTGTGATTGCTAATGAGACAACAGACTTGTCGTATGCTTGATGAACTCTATTCGCTGATTGACACACACCTTGAATCAATTCCATTGATCCAAGGTATGTTGTGGCCTTCTTATGATCGCTTTGTCGATTTACTTTTAAACCAGACTGAAGGTTGATATAAATGTTGCAGCACCTGATTTCAGGTATGAATATCTGGTACGTAGATGCCAATGAAAAAGGTTCGATTCTCGAACCACACACCGTTGTAACGCTAGACAGCGTAAGACGATAAGGGCCTGGATGCAAGTGGCACAGGTATGTGGAACTTAGGACGAAATGTCCTGCTTAATGTTGAATATGACTGTCAGGCGGAAAGACTTGATATGGAAACTAGTTAATTAAATATTAGGGGATTAAACCCTAACCTACCCCTAAGTTTTATCTTATACCCTAACTACTATCCTATATGGATTTTAGATTTCATAAGGGAGAAAATAGATATAAATTCCATTAACCTATGAACTAGGCGAATGACCTAGATATGGACTATTAAAATCCTAGACTAATCCTAACCTAAGGAAGGGGACGCATAGACCCATGTGGATGGAAAGGATAAGGGGGGGGGGGGAAGGTAGGAAATTTAATGGGACAGTAAATGAAGCCCTTACATGTACAGCGCCAAGTTTGGCGGGAACAAAGAAAAGTTGGAGGCGTCCAACTAGCTTAGAAACTAAATGGAATTTATATGCAAATTTGAAATTTGGAAACTCACCAACCCGAGTCGGCGGTGGCGTGAGGAATGAGGAAAGGCAGTGCATTCAATGCATTAATTATCTTGGTCTTAGCGACCAGCTCACCTTGGAAAGAGGATAGAGGAAAAAGGAAAATTGTTTGTTGCTGTGTGCATTTGGATTTTAGTTGCTCTGCATTTTGTTTCTCCATGGTTCTGTCGAACCAGCTGTGTTTTGATTATTATCTCTGTTCTTTGGAAAAACAAAGGCTATTCTTGAGCCTGTGGAAGTTAGTGACTGGTTGGAAAGCCTGGCCGAGGACGTCGTGGAGAGAAACAACTCCAGTGGGCGCGGTTTTCTTCGAGCCACAAGAAAAATTAACAGGCATGTTAAGCCCTTCTCCTTAAACCGCTTGCTTTTGCTTAATAGTCTCATTAAAACAACCCTGCTCTTATGATGGGGGTTTTGGTTATTTGATTTGGCTGTTACGTTGAGATGATTTCGAGTTGAGTCATTTTCTTTTGCTGTACACGGCTTGAGCATTCTTTGCATAATGATTAAGTTGAATACACTGTCCTTGCTGTGTGGTTCGTTTCGGCAGTGTTGGGTATTCGCTTTATTACCATTTTGGGTTGTGCTAATAAATACATTAGCTAAATGAATATCACTTCTGAGTTCTGAGCATTCTTGTGAAAATGAAAAGATGAGATGATTTGTATGTCTGGTTGAACTGTCCTTAAAAGAATGAACACGACTTGGGTATTCTCGGGTGTTTGAAGAAAATGATTGTTCTTCTTATTGAAATCATTAATGAATTATGTTTTCTCTTTGCTGCTTCGAAATCTGAAGGTAATGGGAAAGAGGATTTTATTGTGCATTTTGGATGCGGTTTGATCTTCTAGTCTGAACTGTCATCATGAAAATGAACATGGCTTAGTGTTTCTGTGCAAATGAATGAAACAAATGAGATTTGGCTTGCTGTTGAGATTGTTTTGACTGTACCTTGCTTGCGCATCTATTACCCTATGCGGGTTTGCATTGATAAAGGCATTGTTATGTGAATATTGTATTTCTGAGTTCAGTGTGTGGAAACGTTTGGGAAAAACAAAGTTGTGGTGATATTAATAGACTATTATGCGAGTTATAATTCCTTGATGTATTTTTTTATTTGCATAAAACACGGGTTCCCTGGGACAGTAAGGTTATTGTAGCATCTTACTTTGCTGTACTAATTTGATATGGTATTCTGCCTGTTGGTTCTTTTGGTACTAATGTTTATAGACCAGTTGCAATGAACTCTGGTCAACTTTTTGGAAAGGTAATAGTAGTTTTCAATTACTGAATATACTACTCTGAATGAATTATACTATTGGAGTATGTCTGCTCTAAATAAGAGGTATTTGGATAGACAGTAGAAGAGGTGATATGATCTTGCTCCCTTATATTCGATTATTGATTTTCGTTTATTTCTCTTTGGACTGTTATCATTGATTGATATCACGTTTGGATTAAAACTTCTAGTACAGCTATGAGGAAAAGAAAGAGAGTGTGAATGGATAATTTGAATTAATGATCATTTTTCTCTCATACAGTTGGAAATCTATAATTGTTATGGAACGAATTTCGTACTGCTTGGGTTAAGCATTTGTATTTAATTGTTGTTTGCTTGTTCTCTTCAGCGTTTGATTGCTTGAAATCAGATGAGTTGTATGAAGGAAGGGACAATAATTCGGTTTAGATTTTAGTTAAGATCTATCTTTTGAATTCACAACTATTGTAAGAGAATGGAATTGATAGCATTTATGTTAGAACAACAGTTGCATAGTTGTGTTTTTAGTTCTTACAGATGTTTGTAATCTGGAACTGTTGAAGGAAATTACTTCTTGTAATAATTATTTGGGAAAGAGGGCAGTAATCCTTTGTCTGATTAGGAGGGTTATTGGATGATTGAGTTGATATGTTGTTCATCCTTTTTGGTATTTAATTCTTGAATGATGTTCATATTAACGTTTCATAAAAGCAGGGTTCTTTTATTGAGACAGTTAATTAAAAGCACCTCATTTTAAAGACAAGTGCTTAATATGCTCAGTTCAATGAACTGACCCGTGCAAGTAATTTTGCAGATGAAACTTGAGTATAAATGAAGACATGGTTGTTTTCTGATACTTCTTTGATTAACTGAAGATGGATTGTATTGATAGCTATTACTCCTCCACGAGGAAATGAGAAAGGAAGAAGTTACATTCTTCTATCTTTATGAGTTGTAATGTTGTTTGATATAAACAAAGTCCAGTCGTTTGGACTGGAAAATGTATAGATTGTAAATCTGATGGATGAATACAAGTAAAAGTGTGATATTTTCAATAACTGTATCAGTTTGATATTGTTGAATAAGTTTGAGAATATAACATTATTCCTTGACTTGGAATTATTCAAATGTTAATGGATGAATTTAAAAGGAAATAACATCTATTCTTTACCTGAATGCAACTTTTACGTTGAAATGTGCAATTAGTTCATACTTGGGTTAAGATGAATTTTGAATTGACATTAAAAAGATTTAGATAAACATGAAATCCTAATTGGAAGGTATTCGGGATTAGTTTGAAAGCTAAGGGATATCAAATAACTTAGGGGCAGCCGAACCTTGTATTCGGACTCCGTTAATAGCCTCGAATGTTTAAATTCAGAAAATAAAGATATGGGAAATCATATCTATTGTTAACAGACCTTAACTAAGTAAGGTTAAGGAGGATAAATGAATAAATTCATTTAGAATTAGACCTCGTTTAAATGACGTCTAATAAGATGGAATTCTGAATTTGTTTACAGTTGTGGAAAACTTGGTTAAGTTTAATAGGTTAAACTTATTAAGTTTATCGATAATGGACTGATTAGTCCAAAGATTAAGAAAGGAACCAAGAAGTGAATATGCAACCCTTCGGTATGAAGGAGGAGATGCGTATTAAGCTAGAAGACGGATTAAGTCTCTCTTAGCTACATACAACTGTAACAAGAACAAGGATAAAGGATCAGCATGGCTGCTGAAAGTTGATCTTAAATACTAAGATTATAACCAAATCACAATTGAGCTGGATGTGTACCCTCGATGAGAGGATTCCGTAGGACATTGACATACGCCAGCTACAATATGGTGTCTTCGTGAAGGTGGGGCCTTCATGACGACACAATGTTATAGCTGACATATTACAATGCCCTCCCGAATTAAATCATCAAGTTTACATAAGCTGGATACTAAGTTCTTGGCTGGGGATAGGAATGTGATCACGTATACGGAGTGACTCCGGAGGACTAAAGGTAACTAGACACACGGAGTCGTCTAGGAACGACACCGTATGTCTGCGTATCTTTAGTTACCATGAGTAACTTCCTATACTCGTTCATATTGCTAGTTGGGGTTAGAGTTTGACCTTAAATGGAAGGACTGGTAGAGACCAGGAAAGACCATTCTAGATAACAGACGAAGTGAGGTGAAGGACGTATTCCATTGGTGTGTATCACATCTAGGAATATGATCATGCAAAGCATGTGAAAATCTTTGGCCAAAGTATCGCAAGTGCTGGTTGCGTTGTCCTAATCACCTAGTTTAAGATGCAGGATGTCAGATGAATATCAGTAACAGATATTCAGATAGGCTTCTTAAATGGATCACTTCGATAACCGGAAACGGTAAAAGAACCCTGTATATTCATTATACTATGCATGAATTAACATGAAGGATCGGTAAGTCGCCGAGTCATGAAATGAGAGATCGCTGAAACTCCAAGCCATAAAGTGGGAGGTCGGTAGTTCTTCGAGTCATTTACAGCAGCATATGGTATCTGTTATATGATTGAATGGCACTGAATGTGTGTTCCATATTGCAAATATGTGAACAGAGAACATTAGTTTTAAAAGGAAATTGTGTGATCCAAACTGCATTAATTGGACAGAGAACAATTATAAAATGGGGATGTCACACATTATGCCACATGTTGGCATCCTCATCTGGAGTAGACAATATGGTAGAATAATTAGATATACAAGTAGACAAATAAAGAGTTCCTACTTTCTTACCCCGTGCCACTACTAGGGCACCCTTGGAAACCTTCCAAGAATCTGAAGTGAATGTGACCGTGCAACCTTCACCACCTAGATGTCTTATAGAGATGATATTTCTCCAGAGGTTAGGTACATGCCTCACGTCTCTCAATATCCATGTATTTCCATTCTGTAATTTCAGGTGTACATTACCCTTCTCGATAGTGTTGCACGACTCATCATCACCCAAATAAACTTGTCAAAAATTTCCCTGGACATACTCTTAAAAATAACTCTTATCAGGGGTTGCATGGAAAGAGGCTCCTAAATCTATTACCCAAGATTCTACTTTAGTATCAAAAGAAAGTATAAGAGCATCCTGAACAATATTACCTGTCGGATTTTCCTCTTTAATACCTCTAGGTTGGTTTTCTTTGTTTCCTTTGAACTAACAATCCTTTTTAGCATGTCCTCTCTTTCCACAGTTCCAGCAAGTAATGCCTCTACTCCTAGATTTGGATCTGCCCATATTTTATTTAGATCTCCCATGAGCCTTACTCTTTGATTTCTCTTTGCTCCTCCCTCTAATCTCCATATTCAACGCATTTCCACAAGAAGAATTTTCTCCTATACTTTTCTTATGCATTTCCTCATTTAAAATGACACTGACTACATCTTCAAATATAAGAGAAGTAGATGATGTATTACTAACTACCATTACTATGTTGTCCCAAATTTTTGGCAAAGAACATAGGAATAATAATGCTTTAACCTCCTCATCAAATGGGATATTAACTGGCTCTATTGATTTACAATAGTGTGGAAATCATTAAGATGGTTAGATACAGATCCAGCTTCTTGCATTTGTATATTAAAAAATATTTTCATCAAATAAAATTTATTGGATGCACTAGGTGTTTCATATAAATTAGCTAGGGTTTTCATCAAATCTACTTTACTCTTTGCATTTGAGATATTTGAAGCTACAGACGATGCCAGACTCAATCGAATCACACTGAGAGCCTTCCTGTCTAGAACCTTCCACTCCTCATCAGACATGATTGATGGTTTCGCTTCTTCACCTCCCAATGGTAGGTATAGATCCTTTTGATACAGGTAATCTTCCACATGCATTTTCCATAGCTGTTAATTTCAGCCGTCAAATTTCCCAACTCAGAACTTATTATCCTCTGCCATTGCTGCTTCTCCCACTCGAACATAAATCCTTGTGTGAGTATACTACCAACAAATAAATCTCAAACGTGCTCTAATACCAATTGTTAGGATTATACCAGTTGTACAGATAAACAAGCATGTAATCAATAATACTGAAAACGTAAAGCAGAAAAAATGCAATTAAAAAGAGACACATATTTAATGTGGTTCACCCAAAATAGGTTACGTCCACCAGAAACAACCAATCCTTTTATTCAATCCAGCCAAAATCTCTCTCATAGTACCACCACAGATTCAATGAGCCTCATACATAACAACCCTTTAAAGATATTAGGGTTTTTTTTTATCATTTTGGGGAAACATAGAAAACTACCCGTTAAATCCCTTACAACCCTCGTTGCTATCAGGGTCCACAACCAATAGTTTTCCCGTGAGAATTTTAAAATATTATTTTAATTAAAAAAGAGAAATTCAAATTTTTGAGTTTATGAAGCATAAAAGGTGAAGTTTTTCTCAGGTACAATAATGATGTAATCATGGATGGAGGCCATACTCTGCCACAATTTTTTCTATTTTTTAGTTCTTCCTTCTTTCTCTCTCATAGCTTAGTAGTGCTATAAGATGTAAAAGGGAAGAAAAATAAAAAAGTTAGACAATTTTTCCAACCTTCCCCTCTCTTCACAAGCTGAGCTGTTGTGATAGAGGCTTTCAAGCCTTCCTTCTGAAAGTTGTAATGGTAATTTCTGCCTCTTCTTATTGTAATGATGTATTGTGAAAGTGCTTGGAATAATCAAATTATGTTTTGTGGCTAATTATCTATCCTTGCATCATTTTGGTTACTTTCATTTTTCCTCTCTCATGTCTGCAAGTATACTGTGCAACTTTGATTTCCATTGCAAGTTTCGAGTGTTGTTGTGCTTATTTGGGAATGAAGTATTGTATGTAGTTGGGTTTGTGATGCATGATCATCCTTCCCATGTTCATCCTTCTTCATTGGAAGACCAATAATTTGTCTAGCAAATCCCTTTCTTGGTGCATCATCACTTCTAGTATAGGTTTTATTTCATGCAATATCTCTCCTTAATCCCCTAGAAATGTTAGTATAGGTCTAGCTAGCTATTTTTCTTACATTAGGAGTAGTGTAGTGCTTAGTTTAGGAAGAGGAAACCAGCCTTCTCCGGAGGTTCAGCTCAAGTCCGCAAGTCCCAAAACTTAAGAGGTGATCCCATTTTACCTAATCAACACCGAATGTCTCATTCACACTCAGGCCATTCAGGGGGTGCAGTGATTTAGTGATAACAATTTTTGGAACACCTAGTGGGACCACAAGAGTCAAAGTTTTCAAAGGTGTGTGAATTTGTATTCACATTATTTCATTAAGTTGTTGTGCTCTTAGTGAAACTTCAATCTTAGGAGGTATACTCAAACACAACTGGTGACTCGATCTAGTTAGTAACCCACTCTCTAAGTTACAAAATTTATTTTTCCCACACATTTCCATCCTTTTTCTTCCACATCTTTCCATTTTTCTCCTATTCATGAAGTTGTGCAATTATGGCTTCGTTCCCACAATGGAATTCTCACTTACAGTAACAAAAATGCTTTCCATCTTCAGGCTATTATAATCCACCTCCAGATAAATTTATGATGAATATCAATTTGAGCATGCATGCACACATGAGCAAGATACATATCAATTTGGTCATCCACCAAAATTTGGAGATGTTGAAGAATAATGGTATGAAGATTCTGGAGGCTATCATACACCTAAAGAATATTTATTACATAGAAAAGTTCGGGAGTTGGAGTATAACATGGTGCAAATAAGGATTAAGGAAATGAAAAATGCAGTCCAAATTGGTTTCAAAATTCCATACCCCTGGATTGGCTTTATACCATGTGAGTTTAACCCTCAACAAAAGCTTCAATTCATAATAAAAATGATGACTCAATTTGGAGAATGGATCAAGAAGAGAGATACTTATGAACCTAATGCTAGACAAACATATCAATGGGAAATACCTGTATTACCACCTCACAACCTCTTCCCATGCCTCCATCCATGTGATTTCATCCTAAACCTTAATTCCCAAGATTTTCACCTACTGCCCATATTGTGAATCCCACTTCTTCATCTCCTATTTTTCCATCCCATCATGAATCTTCTGATCCTTCTTCTTCTAAAAGTCCTTCTTTTCTACCAAGGCCATCAAGACAAAAAGGTACACCTCTTCCACCATCTCAAACAATGAAGGAACTAGTTGACTCCAACCCACCCTTCCTTCTACATTCAGAATCCATTTTGGGGAACTAGACTTATGATATTAGAGAAGAAGAGGAAGATATGGTTAAGGAGACTAGAAAAGAGAAGCTTGCAAATAATATGAAGGAGTGGGATGAAAAACTTAACATCAAGTGAATTCCACTCTTGACAAAACATTCTTAAGAAGTTAAGGCTTAAGAACATGTGGTAATAAATATTTTGTAGCAGAATCAAAGCCAAAGATGAAGGATGATGACCAATAGTCTATGTGTTCAGAATGCAATGCACATGTTAGCACTATGTTTATGAAGATTGTTGATTCATCACATATTGAAAAGTCCACTAAAGAAGAGAAAGAGTTGGCTTTAAATCCACAAGAAGAGAGGCATGTGCAAATAAATGAAGCAAAAATTTCCAAAGTGCAAGGTATTTCAACTGAATGCAGTGATCCTAGTTGCCCTGCATGTCAAGAACTTGCAACATTTCTAGAAGGTTGCACTGAATTTATAGTACCCTCATCCAATGCTGCAACTGGTCATAAAGAGATTCTTGCCATAAATAAAATCAAGGTGGACTCAGAGGTTTCAAGTGTAAAACAAGCAATGCAACAAATTCCAAATCCTTCTTTTTCTTCATATTTTTAAATTTATGATTTTGGAGATGAATTTGAGCCCTCTAATTTCATGTTTGAAGATGAATAAGGTCATGATGAACAAATTGTAAATCTGGAGAACACCGTGGGAGAATAAGTTAAAATTTTGACACAATTGGGTGATGAAGAAGCTAATTATCTGTTAGATTTAGAGGAGTGTTTCGATGGATATGATGCTTTGGAACTTGACGATTTTGCTATTCCATCACCTCTTTTCCAATACAAAGGGCCTGTTGCTTTGGAGAAAAATATTGGATAGCAACCTATTTCTCATAGCCATATTCTTCTGCCAAGATTGGAGGAATTGAATCTTCCATATGAATCATTGAACGAAGATAAAACTGAACACACGAGAGAAGCTAGGATATATTCAGAAGCTTTGAACAGATATAGTATCATGGAGAGCTTCCTGTTTTCAATTATGGAACCTAGTTTGGTTAATGAACCTATGATGGAGGAAAGTATTCTTGGAGATATTATTTCCCCTAATAGTTCTCAAAAGCAACAAATGAAGGATTTTGACTTTGCATGTTCCATGTTAGACGATGAGATTAAATGTAAATCAATTTTGTCTTCAATTAGGAAGTGAAAAAATCCTAGGTGAGCAACACATTCCAGACACTTGCAACAATTTTCTAGTATTTTCATTAGAGAGTGCAATAAGCCCAAAGGAGCTACATGATGTGAAGGAACTCTTTGTTGTCAAGGGAGAAAAATGGAAATGAATAGGTTACATCACTTTAATACCATTCATCCAGGTGGAAGATCAATTGTTTGTAAATGGGAAAAAAGAGGGAAATCAAATCATGGACAACCATCTTTTTCAAGGATGTCTTCAGGTATACTTTCTTGTTAAAGTTGAAGCTCGAAGTAGCATGGGCATATTCAAAGGGTTAGACCATGTCCCATAAGGTATTTGGCTTCATTGGAGCCAAAAGAGAAGCCACAAACAGTCAGATTCACTTCGAAATGTGAGGATGAGTTTCAAAACCCCAAGGATCAGTTACCAATGCCTCTACAAAACAAATGCAGTAGCAACTAAAAGAGGCTATTCTATTTATATTTTCAATTGATGCCTTGGTGAACCAAGTGGATAATTGAGTTTGTTTCAATTTTTCACTCTCAGTCTCAGCCATGTCCAATATCAAATCATTTGCATGGACCACCCATTATGAGGAAAGGAAGCTCTTTTACACAACCGGTTCCAAGGTTCATTTACCTCACCTATGCATCCAGTTAGTATAGAGTAGGATTAGGTTTCTTTTCAGCGGAATAAGTGCCTGACACACTCTGCATGTTTCATTTGAAGCATGTATAGTTTTTAGTTTTGTGTGTGTTGTGTTTCACCTTTTCTCTTGCATAATGTGTCAAAGGTGAAGTGTTCAGAAGAAGGAAATATTCAAGTCCATGATGTCCAAAACCAACAAGTGTTTTACTCCAAATTTTGTAGTGTGCTATGTATGCCAAGCAATTATCAGATTCAGTGTACATCCTACTTAACATTACAAGAAATTCTAAGATCAACAGTGCTTGAGGGGATTTTGGGAACCATCATGGAGAATCAAATCAATTTCCGGATACTAAAAATTACTCCATGCCCAATGGATATATAAGGCTACTGGACTAGTGCTTAGCAGACGAGCATCCCCGAGAGGTCACCAAAAATGTTATTCCAATTTTGTCCCTTGAGGAAAAATTGGACAATGGGAGCCAATTGTACACTGGGACCAGAAAAGTCTTCATGAAACATTCCGGGGCATTTCAGGTAAAATTTTGTGTTTATGGAACATTTATGATATTCAGGCAGGTTTGGGATCATCTTGAACTTTTATTTTCTTTTTTGAGTTTTGGAGGCTCATGGTTTGTTCGGAATGAGAAAATTGCCTCCGCGAGCCCACATTCGTCAAAAAAGTGAAAATAGAAAAATTTAGGGTATGAGCTATAAAGCACACTACTCAGTCTCTATGGCCTTCTTAATTCAAAAAAAAATCCAAAGGTTAAGGAATAAGGTTGAAAGAACAAAGGGTATCGAGTTCAAAAAGATCACCAAGATTCTCGGCAAGCTCACATAAGTGTATGGTGTGACTCGGTTTGCATTTAGAGGGCCGAGTCTTTCATGACTTGGTGATCCATTTTGAGGTGTTCCTGATTGGGAATAAGTAACAAAAAGTTGAGCTCACGAGCAAGACTGGCTCGAGTTGTCGAGTTGTGGGGGAAGAGCTCGGTGGGATGTCACTTGGCTGAGCTATGCTCGGAGGAATCAAAGCTTGAGCCATGCAAAAGGGAGAAGGTACTTAGAACATCAAGCAATGTTGACCGAGTTCTTTCATGGCTCGGTGAGCCATGTATATGGTTGAACATCACAGGTGTAAGCTCCGCCTATCCATCATGAATAAAGGACGAGCCATTTGCCGAAAGTGGCCCAAGTCATGAGCAATGGAAAGATATCATAATGAGCTCATTTGGATTGGCCAATGAAAGAAACAAGATCTAAATGAGCTTGGAAATAGTTGTAAGTGGCGAGTGGAAGAAAGCAACTCAATTGTGTAGCCATGGTGAGATGAGTTTTTCTGGGTCTCACGTGAGTCGGTTTGTAAGGTACTTGAGTGAGTGAGTGCTATGTAGGTTCTCAAGCTTGGAACATGGCTCATCAAGCCTGGAAAGGGATATCAGACTCGGCCATGGGGACAAACAAATAATGGGCTTGGCAATCACATTGGAGAGTAAATATGAATGGCTTGCAATGTCAACATAACTGGTTTGAATAGCTCATAAGGAGATTAGTGTTTGTGGGAGCTAGGTGATGAGCATGACTAGATGGCTCAGCTGGTGGGAGCTTGCAAAGTCATATTGAAGCTCGTCATGTCATTGGAGGAAATCAAGCCCAAGGCTATAGGAACGTTACCAAATGAACCCCCTGAACTCGAAAAATACATCGATGACTTCGTTTTTCCTGCAAGCCCTTTCAAACGCTGAGTTTGAGCCTTTCATGTTCTACCTCCACCGACCGAGGTAGTCTTCAATGTCAACACTAATACCCATAAACTTAGATAATTCAAGCATCTCAAATTTGAACTATAACTCCCTTTCAGAATTGGAGAGCTCGCTTATACCAGTTCAATTTCCAACTGCAATGATCGAGCTCCAATGCGTAACTCACTCTTACGAGCTTGAGCCTTCTCTTTTGATCTGCTCGATATGTTTGCATGATTTTGTAAGCATCTCACCTATGCACTTACCACATGATCTCTCAACCAACAATTAGTCATAAGTTCACCATTGTGACAGTTGAGGATAGTTCGACCCCTTATTTTGCATCTTTAATTTTTAGGATTTGATTTCTTTTTAAAGGTTTTATAGGAGGATATTTGTGTGCAGGTTTATAGGTACCTCAGTGATCCAAGTGTGAAAAATAGGTAACCAAATGCGAACAAGTTTGAAACCCTAGCAACAGTATAGGAACCGGGTTCTAACCTTTTCTACAGACTCCAGTGCCCCCACAGAGGTCTTGGGTACATGCGGGCACCCCTATCCTTTCCCAGGTGCCCGTGTCGAGGCATTGCGAGCATCTCTACATTTTTCTGAGCCTGATTACGATGGTCTATTATCCTATTCCATCACATTATCCAGTCTAGAATGACTTTGCGATAAGTGAAATTAAGGTAATTTCCCTATCTCTTGCATTTTCTTTCATATAAAGATCAAATAAATTTCCAAGCACTTATATTTCATTATATATCAAGTAGAGAATATATTCGCATTCATATTTTTAATAAAATATACGAATTTTATTAAATCATTTTGGTGAACCCGTAGCTTAGAACCACTTGCTCTAGGATCCACTAATACCCTAATGGATAAGGATAACTCTTCTCCTCCTACAAAAATCATGCCTCATGTGAGAATTAATCCTATATATGATGAAGAAACCATAACTGAAATTAGTGCTCTTTATCACAACACTATTACTCCATATAATACTCAAAGGAAATTTTTAGCTAATGAATGTAATGTGTCTACTATCTTTGATCATTCTACAATTAGCATTTTTTATGATTCGACAAGATTTTCTGGTTATAGACCTTGTTCTTTAGTCAACCGTACTCCACCTTCTATTTCTACTAAGACTTTAGATGATGCTATTATCAATTTTATGTTGAATCTTGATGATAGTGATTTAGCTAAAAAACAAGATGAAAATAAACATGTACATGATGTTGTTTCTCATACTAGTCAGGAAAATTTTATAGCTGCATCTCATACTCCTTGCATTTATGAACATATTTCTAATAATGAATTCTATACTAGTTCTCCTCTGCATTCATTATATGTTTATGATATGCTTAATGAAATCTTGGCATCTTAATCGTTAGCTGGTATTGATGATATACATATTAGTAGTGATTCTACTTCTTTGCATACTGCTAAATGTGAATTTTCTACTTCACTTTCATCATCTTCTGAGATTATCTATAGTAACATACATGATTCATCTCCTTCTATTACTTCATCTCCTAATAATGCCTCTGATGCTAGTCCTACTACTTCTACTGACACTCTGTGTTCTTCACCATCCATTATTTCTTCAACAACTATATCTAGTGTTCCCTTAGCATCAGATTCTTTTGCTTCTTCTCTTGACATCCCTATGATCACTCATAAGGGAAAGCTTCAACCACTCCATACATCATTCACATGAAATCTTATCACTCATGCATGTTTTTGACCAATTACAATCTCGGGTTCAATCTCTCATGCTTGAAAGCAAAGACTATTATGCTTTTATCGATAACAATTCTGTACATGGCAACCCTATTACGAAAAAAATTTACAATTTAGCATTCCCTAAGGATTTCATTATGCCTACATTTTCATGCTTTAATGGTACTGGAAATCCATATTTACATCTCAAACATTATCGTCTAACTATGGCTTCTTATTCTAATGATCGATTATTTCTCGAAGATTTTTGACATAGTCTTACTGATGACACTCTCCAATGGTACACACATTTACCCTTTGGATCTATTAATACCTATTGTGACATGGAAGAGGCCTTCCTGTAATGTTTTATACTTAACAACGGCCCTAGAGTCACATATGATTGTTTACCTAGCTTACATCAAGGCAAGACATAGCCCATTATTGATTACATTTTACGTTTTCATGCTTGCATACATCAGCTAGTTTTTCATCCCATTGACTTAGAAAAGCAATATCTTTTTTCATGGCTTGATTCTTGCTTTAAAAAAAATGCTTGCAATATGCCACATGTGAATCATTAACACTCTTATGATATAAGGTCATCGATCTAGAAAAATATCTCATTGCTGCACATGTCATAGATCCTCCTCCTAGTTCTCCTCCTACTCCACCATCTATCTCTTCTCCTCTTCCATATTTTGAGCATCCTCCTAGTTCTCCTTCTCCCCCATCTTGAAAGCAAGCTAAATCTTATCCATTTCATAAGCATTCTTCATCTCCTCCACCACATTAGGCTCCACCTCAGACTTCTACATCTCCTTCATGGGAGCCATTGCACTTTTCTCATCACACTAGACCTCATGATGTGCTGTGTTCCTTGCTTAAAAAGCATTTGATTGGCTTACCTTCTAGTCAACATCATGCACCTCATCACTTGTAACAACATCGTGATAGACCTTATTGCAACTATCATCATATCAATGGCCCTTGCAACAATGAATGTTGTGCCCTTCATGATAGATTACAACAATTAGAAGATAAGGGTGTCATTTTCTTCGGCTCTCGATCTCGTGAGCATTCTATGTCTCCACTTCCACGCAAGTGGTTTGTTACTCCAATTGATTTATCTACTTCATCTAGTTATAAGGTCTTTTTTAATCCACCGTGGCACCATCTCATCTGCTACGCCATGTTCCCACTACACATTGGATGCCTAAGCCTTCGACATCTGTGCTTCCCACTACTACCTCACCCATCATCGACACCATCTCATCTGACATTTAGTTCATTTTATATACTCATGCTGCTTATGATCCACATGCTTCTACCGCTCCATGCCCGCTTGGTGTTTGGTAGGTGATTATCTCACCTCACCCCCTTGATGACACACTCGTATGCTTATAGTTCTTACATGACTATTGAAGGATATCTTACAATCAGAACATAACACCATATCTTACACTACATGCTTCATTGATCTATCTATATAGCATACACTATTGAATCAATTCCCGATGATGTACTCTTACTTTATGGTCCATTCTTGACTATTGAGGGGTCATATATAAATGAACCACATCATCTACACACTAGGGGGAATTGCTATTATCCTTCCCCCCTCTCCATCATAATAACATGTGCTTAAGTACAATTCTATGACCCTCTCCTTCACATACTCCTCTACATCACCATACTGTATCATTCATCACATCCCTATTCAAACACACAATGTAATTTTACATCATTACAATATACATTTCATACATATACTATAATTTTGCATTATCACATGATGTAATCACATTATACATTCCATACACTACCTATTATCACATACACCATCTCCATCGCTTATCTATTTATAATCAATCTACACACCATTATCCATCAGTAAACATTTGTAATGAAAATCAAACCATCAAATACAACACATCACATATCAATACAAAAATTCAACACAATACAATAGCGATAATCATCCATCTCTATATATCACCAAAACATCATAGTTACATAGTACAATTGCTGGGTGAAGCTCCCCCATACATCATTACACCATTATATATCATATCTCATCATCACTATCACTATCTACAACTGTGGGAGATCTAAAACTAGAAACTTCACCGCTCAATCGACACCGCTGATCGCAACCCCTATATCTCTCTACATGACGACACAATAATGTAACCTCAGTCAACTACTCCGGAAACTGACCATGTAGCTCCACTAACCTCGCAAATACAACCTTTGCTACAAGACCTCCACCCGTAGCTTCTCTAGCTCTCAATGTCTCCTCTCATGCCTCATCCCTCTCACTCAGTAACACGATGCATGTCACCACCGCTAGTGCCACTAGATCGAATAAATGAGCATGCTCACCCATAATGGCATCCACCTGCTCTAGAATACTTCCATCTATCCATCTATGAGTACATTGGTGGGCACAATCCGCATCAATGTGCGGATAGATGTGTCCATAATCAACAAACAATATGCATCCCTTGCATCCATGGATCAACACATTTGAAAACAACAAAAATAAATCAACCAAATAACAAATCACAAGTATCACTATAACAAATACTCACGCTCTGCTATCACTACTGCCACACTATTGGGGGCATGTCCTTTCCCCTCTGCTCCTCCCATCGGTGGTGCTCCACCATATCCAACAAGAATGGAAACAAAAATAACCACCAATGTGACGCCCACCATGTAAATTATGCCTCCGTACACCCGCATCATCCACATCTACTGGCTCTATCACCACATCCTCCTCATCTTCTCCAGGGGGTACTAGCTGCGCTCATGTGGGCCCTGGTATAGCTCCATCCCTCCTCAGTGCCCTAATGGTCCTCACCCATATATATGGCTCTAGGGGCACATATTGGGCCATACCAAACTATCGTGAAACAAGCTCTACTTGGAATATCTCATTCACCCTTGGAACCGATCCTCTAGTCACATATTCTTCTGAATACATTGTAGCTCTAATGCATCCTCTGTAGTCTCAGTATGGCCTCCATATTAGGGAATTTGACCCCATACAATGTACCATTGCTTTGTAGGTATATGTATCCACCTTCCTAGTATGAACACCTACCCATCTCCCAGATAATATATATGGCGTCACCCACTCTACACGTGGTCCACCAATCAACCCCAATATCACAATATGCTCATAAGACCATACATGTAACAATTTGGTAGCTCTAATCCCACCCCCATTCTCTTTCTTCATAAATATGTATAGATCTTTGTACAAATGGTCCAATACACATCATGCCCAATCATATCTCATCCCATCCTCCTCTATATGATAGAAAATGTCATGCATCTTATACAAGATGCCTACACCACCACCCTCCACTGCAATCGACGAAGCAATCACAACAGTAATGAACTTCCGTAATCACTAAACCGTTGACCTCAGTATAGTATATAGACTAATGTGGACCTCAGTATGAACTCTGGTCCTCATAAAATACCACCTATCAGCCCTCATCTGTCTCTGAGCATCATCTATAGCCATCACATGAACCCTCTCACTAATAATAAGCAAGCACAATATGTGATATACGTCATCCAAATTCATGGTCATCTTTCCTGTAGGAAACCAAAATGTGCAAGTATGTTCACACCATCTCTCACATAATGCGGTGATCATCGGCATATCATGGGGCACATCCCCCATCCTCACTATGTGTCATAGGCTGACATGGTCTAATACATCACACTCATCATTAGACAAACCTAATCCTAACAATGTGCTCAAATGACAGCCACCACAGAAATCTTGTGAATGAATATACCTCTGCACACCACAAAATGACAACAAACAACACATTAACATCTCATATACATGAAAATACACCTGCATATAACATCAACAACAATGAGAGACATAAATTTTCACATTTACAACACTATGGGCTCAACCCAAGTGTTCTAGGTCACCATCACCTAGGAACATGATTTGGGAGCCTGGTAGCAGGACACTAGTGCCCATGCCTGGGTGATACTGTCCCAAATTTCATTAGTGCCTTCAACATTCTTTCCTAAGTCAAAAACACCAAGAAAATTAGAAAAACAAAATTCACAAAAATATACGAAAAATGACTAATTTCAATACATTTTTTGAAAAATTCCACACTTACTAGTTCAGTTGTCATACTTGAAGCCACAACTGCCGCCACCATCTCAAATTGACTCAATCATGGTGCTCTCACTTGAGGCATATTCACACACAGAGCTCAAAAATCACACTTGTGCGATAATTAAATGAGTTACCTATTCACTTTTTCATGTTACTATTTACAGTAACTTTCAATTACCTACCACACTATCATCATTATTTACACCTATCCTCCAAACTAATCAACATCGCATGTTTTCAATCATATCCAGAGCAACCCTACTCTGATTCCTATCTTGTTTGCATCATTCTCTTCATAATTCCAACTACTATCGTATCGTACACATTCCAAAAACACTATACTCCTCCTTAACATTTTTTCAACTCGATATACACATACTTTCATGATACCTATCATACATTCACTATCACATAGTTTACATGCTTACTTTTGACTCAGTGTTAATTTTCATCATCACTCCCCATTCGCCAAAAGGGGACATACAATCGATGCATCCTATAACTCCCTTCACACCATTATGTGATCATTATACATTTCTAACTCTCTTATTATTGAAAAGTTGCTCACACATTACGTGATATTTCACACCACTTTTTAGAAATTCCCCTCAATGACCTTATTTGGGGGCACCAAGAAAAAAATCTCTCTATGAGAAATCAATCAATCAATCACATACATTCGAATCTCAACAACACAAATATTTTACTATTTGAAATCACATTGATCGATTGACACAACACAACATATTTATCCTCCCAGATGACCTAGCTTGGGAGTTATTTCACTACTTTCCCAGATGACCTAACATGGAAAGTTATTCTCCATTTTATACTGCTTCAAGATAACCTAACATGGAATCCATCTCATACACACTGTAGCGACACCCTTGGAATGGGGGTAATGAGACGTCACTACCTTTCCTATATTACTCATATATGGGTTATTCACGTTTGATCGAAATAAATCAAAATGGATCAAAATGAACAAAATCTAGTCTTTTTCGGTCTACAACGGCTAGACCTTTTAAGGATGTAGTTAAAGTTGGAGGGTAAAACTAAACCTCTCTCCTTACACTCTTCCTTTAGCGGCAGGATGCCCAAATCCTCAATTTTTCACACACACAAATTAGGGTTGGGAACTGATCAGTCCTTATCCCAACACATCTCCATCAACAAAAATTTCGAAATCTCCAATAAGTCAATATCGAAATCATAAATATCGCATATTTCTCCTCATAATGTTCCCACGTCTCTCGTTACGCCGCATGGATTGACACACTTATCCATGGTTCACCACGCTATATGTTCTCATTATGCACATACTTCTACAACACGGGCTTCTCCGGACCTCTTTCATATATGTTCCTTACTTCCTTTACACTACTTGAATTTCATTCAAATAGAATAAAGGGGGAAAATGTAGACACAAAATCACGCACTTACTACTATTTTCTATACTGCCAAGTATGTTGTTTTATATATGGATCTTTTGTAAGAAAAATATTCACTGATGGCTTACTGTCTAGTCTGTCTGTTTGTCTTGCTTGTTTATATTGTTTTATCTTTCACACTTGTCACTCATACACCTAGTTTTGGTCAGATCACAGGGATCCTTGTCAGTCATTCTCCACTCATTTTTTGTCATTTATCTCTGGAAACTAGCACCCAGGACTGGACACTAGTGCCCAGGAACTTCTGCCCATCCTAGGCACACATTTCCTCTTTATGTTTGATCTTATTTTTGACACTTGAGGTCAGATGTTTTAGTTTTCCCCCACTCATTTCCCAAGGTAATAGATGGAATTTCGGGTCATTAGTGTTGAAATTCAAGCAAGATATCCCTATATAAACACAACATACATACCATTATAATGGTGGGAAGTTTCTAACAAGGGCTATCTATCTACATATCAAAAGGATTTTTTCGTGGGATTATTAATTTTCATACAGACTACATAGGAAGGGGAGTTCATTCTATTCCATCCACACATTTGTATTTTATCTAACTACTGCTTGTTATCTTGGCGTTATTGGCACTGGGATGACTTAAGATCACTATTGCACACACAAGCACATAGGACCACATTGGATTTGAGATGTAGTGCAACGCTCATTCGTAAGTTCACCATTGTGACAGTTGAGGACAATATGAACCCTCATTTTGTATCTTTATGTTTAGGATTTGATGTCTTTTTGAGGGTTTTCCACAAGGATATTTGTGTGCAGGTTTACAGGTACCTCAGGGATCCAAGTGCGACATATAAGAGACAAAAGGAAATTAAGTGTGAAACCCTAACGATAATATCGGAACCGAGTTCTGACCTTTTCTACGGACTCCAACACCCCCATGGAGGTCTTGGGCACCCCACGAATACCCCTATCCTTGCCCAGGCGCATGTGTCCAAGCATTGCAAGCATCTTTGCATTTTTCTGAGCCTGATTGTGATGATGTGTGCTCATGTTCCATCACATTATGTAGATCAGGATCAATTTAGGATAAGGGAAATTAAGGTATGTGCCCTATCTCTTACATTTTCTTTCATATAAAGATCAAATAAATTTCCAAGCACTTATATTTCATTGTATATCAATTATAATAGATATTTGCATTCAAATTTTAATGAAATTTATGGATTTTTTTTAAATCACCAATATTATGATATGGAATAGGTTGTGATAGAGGAATATGCATGACAGTGATGGGGTCTATACATAAAAACTTGAATGGGTTAGGATCCACAACAATAGTATATTCATACCCATCATGTAAGAATTTTACAAAATAGTGGATTGTAGATGGAACAACATGCATTGAATGAATCTAATGTTTTCCCAAGTAAGAAATTGAATTGGAATGTAACATCAATAATAAAGAATACAGTACGAACAATCTTAGGCCCAAATTATAGAGGTAGGGTGATAATGCCCATGTATGCACGAGTAGTGGAATCATAGCCATGAATGACTTGAGAGGATTTATTAATTAGATTGTCAGTAATGCCTATTTTCCTGAGGAGGGAGAGAGCACATAGATTTATAAAAGATCCATTTTCAATGAGTACACGCTTAATACAGATGGCGCCAATAGTAGTAGTGATAAGAAAAGGTGCAAATGGATCGTAAGTAGTAGAGGGATGGGTATCCTCATCACTAAAATATATAACATGTGGTAGATTTTGAAGTGATTGAATGAGGCGAGTAAAAAACAATAGGTGAATTATTGCTTTCAATGTGGATGGAATGAAGGGAAACTTCTAATTCATGACAAAAATCTGGTGCACTACATAAGAGATCTTAAAGAGATTTTTTGGCTGGTGTATTCTTAAGCTTCTCAATGATGTCATAACCCTTAGAGGTGGTGGGAGGAACTGTAGAAGTAATAGGTTGTGGGACATAGACATGTGGAGCTATAGGAGGTCGAGTGTGGCGGGTGGTGGCAAGATTGATGGATGGATCATACATTAGATTAAAGAAGCGAGGAGGATGTTGAATATGAACTTGCATAAAATCAGTAGCACTAGTAGCTATGCCAGAAACCTTGGTTAGAGTTAAATAAGGATATGAAGATTGATCCATGAATTTAGAAGAAGGAGAAATATTTTTATACATTCTCAAAAGGTAGGGTTTGAATTGTGGGGTTCACCAAATGATTTAATTTTATTTTGAATTAAATCTAATATTACAGAGTCATTACTGAATCAAATAATGTATAAATGTTGAAATGTAGAAATGACACAAGCAAGCTAAGATGTGATATTTGAACCCCTAAGAAAAGAAGAAGAAGAGAGGACTTAGCTGATTTTCGCTTGATCCGGAACCGATCTGGAAAACGAAAAGTGTTTGAACATGCTGAGAAGAGTATTGTAAATTCTTAATATAAATTTTAAAATTTAGGAATGAGGCTGGACAGGGGCTTCCATGTAGGAAAAGGGACACCTAGGTGCTGAAGATTACTTCCTGGTGCCTGTGACTGCGTAAATGGTCAGAATCTAGTTTTTACTGTGTCACAAGATCATCATTATTTCTTGTTGATCACATGATATTCGTTCCTTGAATGCCGAAGGTATATGTAACTTGGAAAATAAGAGTTCACCTACACAAGTCCACAAACCACATCAAACCTAGTAATAAAGATGCAAAATGGGGAGTTAGAATGATCCCGAAGGTCACCCCAAGAGTGAACTTACGACTGAGTACAACACTACATCTCATAATCCATGTAGTTCTTGTGTGTGTAGAAATTATGTGATGCCCTTGTGCAAGTTACACTTGATAGCGGGCTGCAGCTAAAATGTAGTGATGTAGTAGAATGTGTGAATGGAATAGAATGAACTTCCCTTGAATGGATGTTTTTGAGTGTTTTAGGTTCCTTAGATGTAAGCCTAGGTGATGATAATATTGCTTAATGCTTGCTCCTTGATTTTGAACACATAATTATGTATTTATATGATTCCCTTGTTTGAATTTCATAATTGAAAACCGAAAGGCCGAACCTTAAGTGAAAAATATGCCCAAAAGATAAAAGAGACCCAAAAACAATGAGTAAGGTGAGAAAGGGTCAGGGGCACCCAAAGGGGACACGGGCACCTGAGTGCTTCTATCCTAGATGGGCACTAGTGTCTGAAGATAAATCGATAAAATTATGACTGGGATGTAGGGTGTGTAAGACCAAATAAAAAACAAGAAACAAAGAAAATATGCCTAAGATAGTTTTCAATCACTAGTTTTCTTTCTTAGGAATCATGTAAATACTAGTATGCTTTTAGGACCTAGAAATGTACCCAAGTGTGTGATTTTGTACACACAATTGTTATGTTACAACACACACACCTAATATATACACAACGGAGAATTATAAATGCGGAAAAAATCACTTCGTGGAGATATGACATCATATGAATAGCTTACAAAGTAATACACATCACATAGATAACACCACAAGCTTGCGAGAAATGATAAGACATGGCATTGAAATCGTTAGCTATGTTAATAATGGAGAGGCCCGGGCTATGCTAACATGTCAACCTAAGAGATTTGCACCCCAAATCCTACTTCTAAATTTGGGAAAGATTTTAGTGTGGATAATGCTTTGTTAAGAATGTTTTTCTCACAATTTTCTTAGAATTGTTATCCATTTGGGATTATTTACAACACACACATAGTATGTGAGTGAGAGAGTGGGGGTGCAAGTATGCATATTTATGTGGAATGAAACCCAATCACATGGATATGCCATTGTATGAATAACTTATAAATTAATGAGTATCATATTGTAATGCCCCATTTTACGACATTAAAAAAATACCCTTTTAAAACTACTAAAATTTGGTCTAATTATTATTTTTTAACTAACTTATTATAGCCCAATGCAATAATAAATCACACTCTTACATGAATGATATTTATTCATTCCCTTAAAATAAAAGGGGGTACTTTATTTAAATTAACCCAAAAGTGATTTAAGGCACCCATTTAATTTATAACCTTATGTTATTTTATTTAAATACCCCAAAAGAAATAAAATACCCACCTAATTTAACTAAGCTACTTTATTTTAAAAAAATCTCTCCCTATGGTCACCCACCAATTTATTTATCCCCATTTAAATAAAGTTTTCCCACACCCATATTTTAATTTCCCTAAACACCTAACCCATCTTTCACCCCCACAAGTTAATTAATTACTTATCCCACCCATGTCATGTTGTAGGGATTGATAGGATCTCTTAGATCTTTTAAATCATGGCCCTAGATCTTAGGGATTTACAAAAAACCCTAATCCTCATCTTTTTGATTCCTTATTTCGTTCATTTTGTTTTATTTGCCCCCCTTTTGATTTTTTTTCTCTTCCTCTCATTTGTGCAAGTTGAATGAGGAGAGCCATAGAAGATTTGTGCAGGGTTTGTGGAGAGGCCATGAGGGCATATGGAATCTTGTATTTTTTTGTTCTTCTTTGTGTGCAAGTTTTGCCAATGCATTCACGGGTCTCCTTTTTTATATTATTTATATTTGAGATTTAATGTGCTCCATTAGGGTTCTATTATTTTCCTAATTTGTTTATAGATTTCAAGAGATGAACCTTTGATTTGAAGTAGTATGATATATATATTAGGAAAGAACGGTTCAACAAAGTTTGCAGGGGGCTCAAAGATCATGGACATGCCTGTGGAAGGTGACCACAACCCATGTAAGCAAGGGCAATTTAGTGGTGAACATACTTTTTTATAAATATTTTATTTCTGTTACAATACCGACCTGCGGTCGGATTTGAAACACATTATTTTTTTATATAAATAAAATTGAACTTATATATATACACCCTTGCAATATCTCAGCCTAATAAACATTACAGAGATATATTTTTCTTTAAAAATAAAAGAAATAAGTATAAGGATATGTACATATATAAATATAAAATGTATATCATAACAATCAAATTCCTGAGAATATATTATTTTTCCATAGTAGTAATCAAATCTAATTCACAACTTTGAACAAACATATTAAGAAAGAACTTCTCTAACACACACACACAAACAAAACCAACTCATACATTGCAATGAAGTGCAATAGCTTCAAATTGGAGAGTAGTTTTCAATTATTCACTTCAAATTTTAAAAGAGGGATTTTCAAATCACACACACACACACACACACACACACACACACACACACACACACACACACACACACACACACACACACACACACACACACACATCCCTTTTTAAAACAAAACCAACTCATACATTGCAATGAAGTGCAATAGCTTCAAATTGGAGAGTAGTTTGCAATTATTCACTTCAAATTTTAAAAGAGGGATTTTCAAATCAATGAAATGTATATGTATTCTTTTAAAGTTTAATCTCAATGTAATAGATTTTAATTCAACATTTTAAGTAAGAAACTAAGCAATATGTCAAAATAAATTTCTAATGCATTCCATTGCTTGATGTAACTAATTTTTTTCTAAACTCCTTTCCTTCACCAAGAGAGACACATCAAAACTCTTTCTCCCAACATATAGATTTAAAAATACCCTTCAAAAAGGGAAGAAAACTTAACTAAAATTCACCCTTAATAACCCAAAGTGAAACTAATGGAGATGCCTTCCTTTCTCTTATCACAACAAGAATACCAAGATAATAGTAACAAAGTAAGTGAGCACAATCATTCATTTAAATCCATCAAAACTTCCTTTCACTATACATAATAAAGCAATTTTCCATCCATAACTCAATTTTTTTTATATGTTCTTACAAGAATAAAGCCTACACATAACTTCAATATACAATATTTACAAAACATAAACAAGGGAAAGGATAAAAGTTTCTTCCAACATAGAAGGATGAATGATGCAACCTAGAATTTACCATAAATAACCTAGGTGCATTGGCACATCACTCAGCCTAAACTAAGCGCTCACCCAAAGTGCACAAAGGTACCAGGCCCCTCTTTAGGGTTGCTTGTGCAGGATGTTAGCAAGATGAAGAGTTGATGCATTCAGATCCATAATTGGTATAAACATTCTATAGAGCATATTCTAGATCTGGATCTAAGGAGTAATAGATTTAAGTAATATCCATAATGAATTCTAAAATGTAAGATCTAGTTATATTCATTTTTAACACCTTGAATCAGTCAATACACTCCATTATATTAAACACAGAAAATACATAGAAGATTCTTACAATATTCAGTATCATAAACTGATGCGCGCATCAGATCTGACAACATAACTTCACAATAACTCATATCCAGTCCTCTCTATACTACGCAGATCACTACATATTTATAAGGGTGGGGACTTTCCCTTCACCGCCTACATAATTCCCAAAATAGGTCACATGCTAAAAATAGCCATGTTCCTTTAAAATAATAGACACACATGCAAGTGTGCTAATAATAGATCTCTTCTGGTTAACTGGCAGTAATAATTCTATTATTAACTCAAACCCATGCAAAGCGCTTAGTAGACGCTCTTCCAAATAATAGCTTATGCGTGTCGTGCAAGTCTTTATCTGGTTTGTGTGCTCTGCACGCTATCTCCAAAAATAGCCCGTAATCATGAAAATGGCTAAGTCCCAAATCTATCCTTGTCTTTCACATCGCAGTTTCCTTCCCTATCCTTCTATGCCTTTGACTGCACCCTCTTTACCCACATGTGAACCTTCTGTGTGCACCTTCTGCTTAGTATCATACTTTGTCACTCAACATTACCCCACACAAAACTGCATTATTTCCCCAACAATGATTGCCTCTTGATAATCAAGAATAAGGAATGGAAAGAAATGAAATAATTGATGTACAAAGAATGAACTCTCACTCTGCAACATATCTCAATTAGAACAATTAATTCTATATATTATTCTTTTATCTCAACTTCCAAAGTCTGTCATTTGGTTAATGTTGCTTCAATATAGATAGTTATAAATTACTCCTTATTTTCCAAAGTAATGTGGAGCCTCATTATATTCACCTGTGACCATCTCTCTTGATCATTCAATTTGGTCACTAATATGCAGCTGCCTGTACCCTGGGTTTCCTCAATTTTTCAAATCCATTTCACCCAGACCCTTGATAATCTAACTCCTTCAGTAGCAGGATTGTTCTTTATCTATCGTTCACTATCCAGATACTCTTGTGCCCTTTAATCATGTTATTATTGAAACAATGTGTCATCCTTACCCTTCGTCCAATGAAATAGAAAATTCTTCATTCTATGCTCATCAACCACTTACAAAGGATCAGATTTTCTAAAATACGGGAGGTCGTTAACTAGTATAATCCTCACAACTTTCTCTAGCATCATCATAAACTAGCATGTCCTCTATTGTGCATTGTTTTTCTTCATACTCAACAACACCCAATTCATTTTTACCCATGTGTTGGTTATAATCACTTATCTTGAACTATGCATGTGTGAATCCCATTCTTGTCCCACTATCAGACCTTCTATTGCAGAAACTACTCTCGGGAGGAATTTCAACTTCTGCCTCCACTTTCTTCTTTCCTTTGGCTCCTGCGGTAGGTGCTTTCTTTGGTGTCATCTATCAAATTGTAACTTTCTATCCTCTGTAGTGTGTAAATGTTTTCCTTCTATCTTCTATAACGAGAAAGTCCAAACCCTAGCTTGAATGCACATGCCCTAGTTGAAATCATGTGCCCTAGCTCTTTTGCAATGCTCTATTTCACTCAAACCCTTCACCAATGGGGACGTAAGCTTCTTCTGTGCACAAATTTTCTCTCCACGTTTGGTTTCACACTCTTCACACCTCAATACTCATTTCTCATCTCGTTTCACACTTAGCTCATTCAAATTCTTGCGATCACAATGGTAAAAATGAACTCGCATCACGTCCTTATATAGATTTTCAAAAAATTGGTGCATTTATTGCTCCTTCACCTACCAACATATCCTCTCATTAATTGACCATTTTCACAATTTCCACACGGTACATCTTTGCACCTCAGCTATAACCTTCTAGTGTGCCTTCCTACCTTCTAGATACAGACTTCTCTTCAACGCACTTCCATGCACCTAAGTACCTCACCATTGTGCCTTCTCTTGGTAGTCTCCACAACCACTGCTTACCTCACGTTATATTGTTCCTTCATTTATCTCCATCTATGGTCCTTATTTGGAAGCAATATTCTTTCCACCAACTCTCCAAACTTGAATAACACCTATAGCAGTTTGTTCCTTTATGTGTACCCATTTTTCAATAACCACCCCACACAAATGGTATGTGTATTCCTCTGCACATAAAAATACTACAAATGGTAATTAGCTTCTGGCGCGCAAACGTGCTTATTTCACAAAACACCAACTAAATTGACAAAGCATAGCAACAAAGAAGGAAATACATTAAAGGAATACATAATTGAAAACCTAATCTAAATGGCAACACTTCCTTATTACAAACACCAAGAAGACTTATTTATAGTAGGGCTTCAGCCTACTCCCGTTGAAGTAACCGGGTAACCGTATTCCATCAAGCGTTTCTAACTGACAAGATCATGTTTCAAGTATGTAAGTGATAACATATGGTCCTAACCAATGTACTTTAAGTTTTCTGAGATGGCACAGAAACTTAGAATCATAAAGAAGCACCATCTGTCCTATCTCAAGCTTTTTGTCCCTAATGTGCCTATCATGCCATGCTTTCTTCCTGGATTTTTCTTTCTTCTGACTCCAACATGCTATTTCTCGTCGCTCATCCAGCTTAATCAATTTTCAATTCATTCTTCTAATGCTTGTTCATCAGCTAGACCTCCATGTGTGCAATACGCAAAGAAGGTAACATGAATTCCATAGGAAGAATTGATTCTGTGCCAAACACCAATTGAAAGGGTGTGGCCTTGTTTAACCATCTTATATGTTGTTCTATATGCCCAAAGCATGGAAGAAACTTTATCATCCCAATATTTTCTTCCAACATCACAATTTTTTGTCAATGTCTGGCTCAAAATCTTGTTGAAAGCCTCAACAGTCCCATTTTCCTAAGGATGATATGGTGTAGTCTTATGGTGTGCAATCATGAACTCATCCAATAGAATTCTTGATTGTCTCATTCAAAAAATGTGTGCCCCTATCACTAGTCAAACTCAATGGGCATCCATACCTTGTAATAATATTTTCCCATAGAAACTTGGCTATTGTAGCTATTGTATAATCCTTTGTAGGTGTTGCTTTCTGCCCACCTTGTCAGATAATCTATGCAAGTGATGATATAGCATGATCCAGTCCTATGCATGGCTAGTGAAATAGGACCCACAAAATCTATAGCCCATTTCTCAAACATGGTTCTGCACTAGGAATAGGTCTTAAAGGCATTTCATCTCTTTGTCCTGGTTTTCCAAGGCACTGACAGTGATCACAGGCCTTGCAATACACCTTACAATCTTTATACAAGGTCTCCCACCATAATCCAACAAGTAGAATCTTGCACGCAGTGGTGTCACCTGTATAGTGCCCACCTGCAATACCACCATGAGCCTCTTCCATGATATCTATGCACTCATGTTCCAGTACACATCGAGCGCAATACTTCATCTCGGCCTAACTTGTACAGGTCACCGCTAATCAACATAAACGGTGCCGTGCAAATGGAAAGTTGTTTCTTCTCTAAGGATTTCATTCCTTCTGGTGCCATACCTGTATGTAGAAAGACAACAATGTCCTCTAATTCTGATGGCATGCATTGTAACCTGGTATAACTGTGCATCAGGCATGGTATCTTTCAATGGCATGCACATCTTCTCCTGACTGTATTCTGGATAAATGGTCTAGTCCAGAATTACTTTTCCCTGGTTTTACCACAACTGTAAAATCAAATTCTTGGAATAAGAGTACCCATCGAGCATATGTGCCCCTGTAAAATGGGCTTGTTTACCAAATACTTCAATGCCATGTGATCGGTATAGAATACAAATGGTGTTGCTAGTAGGTACTATCTAAATTTATGTAGCACATAGATCATTGACAAAGCTTCGCACTCTGTAGTTGTATAATTCTGCTCTGCATGAGTCAACTTTCTACTAGAAAAATAGATAGGATGATCTATAATACCTTCTCCAGGCTGAGCCAACACCTGCCAATGGTCATGTCAGAAGCATCCACATGTACATGAAATGGTTGGTCCCATGAGGGAAAGCATAGAATAGGTGTTATAGTAAGTTTCTCCTTCAATGTCTCAAATGCACACTTGCTGTGCGGTTCCCCCCAATAGAATGTCCCTTTTCCTTTTAGTAACTCCTCCAAGGGTGTGGCAACCTTAGCATACCCTTTAATAAATTTTCTATAATACCCAGTGTGACCTAAGAATCCACACACCTCACTTTGACTAGTAGGCTCTTCTAGGCTGATAATGACTGCAACCTTAGCTGGATCAACCAACAAACCTTCCTTGCAGATGATGTGCCCTAATAATGTGCCAAATGGTGTAGCAAATACACATTTCTTGATGTTCAAAGAGATGCTTAAATTCGACATCTTTCAAACATTAAGCGTAAATTGTCACAATGATCCTTAACAAGTCCATACACCATCCAGTCATCTAAATAAACCTGCAAGAAGTTATGAATAAAATCCTTGAATGCTTGGACAACTATGCGTGAAAGAATACAACAGGCACATTTTTCAGACCAAAAGGCATCACAGTATAGGAAAAACTTCCCCATTCAGTGGTAAAAGTAGTCTTTTCCTGATCCTCCTGTGCAATCCTAACCTAATGATACCTAGAGAATCCATCTATAAAGGAATAGATCTCGTGCCCTGCAACACCTTCTAATATTTCCTCTGTGAATGGCATAGGGAAGGGATCAGTCACACATGCAGCATTCAGCTCCCTGTAGTCCACACAGATCCTAATATGACCATCTTTCTTTATACTGATCACCATTGGGCTAACCCATTTTGATTCGTCCAGGGGCTTGATGATTCCAGACTTCAACATTTTGTCAATTTCTTCCTTGACCTTTTCATGCAAGTTGGGGTTCATCCTGTAGGGTCTCTTCCTGACCAGCGTGCACCTTCCTTAAGCTTTATCTTCATTTCTCCTAATGATTCATGCATGCCTTTTAGTTCATGGTATCCCCTAGGAAATAATTCCTGATAATCTTGTAGTAACTCAATGATTTTTGCCACTTCAGAGTCAAACCAATAATCCCCAATTATGGCCTCCTTAGGCTCAACATCCGATCCAATATTCACTTTCTTTGTTTTCATAGGTTCATGATAGGCGTGTGTGGTCTTATCTGCACTGTCCAAAACCTCACACCTACCTATTGAATGATCTACATCCAAATTTTCTACTTCTTCATCATCCACTAAGTAGACCATCTTTCCTTTTTACTTTCTCAAGGAAAGCACACTTAAGTAGTGTGACATCTGTCTCTGTTTCTTCAGCAAAATGTGCTCCTGAGTCATTTCCATCAAATAACTCTTAAATGAGTTCTTCCACCTTGGCACTATCTCCCATAGTTAAGTGCTTTATAACCCTTAATGCCTCTTCTACTAGAGGTTTAGTAGAGAAGTAGTCAAAAGTCTAGATCATTCCTGCAATCAAATCCTGCCAATTTCCAGTCTCTCTATGGAGTTCCACATATACATACCAAGCACGCACACAACCTTGTAAAGTGGAATAAAATTTGTGCACCTAGAGTGAAGGTGGTAAAGCTTTCCTACCCCTCTATCCAGAGTCTCTCACACTACTGAACGTGGTGCTTAACAGGTTGATTACCATGATAAGTGCAGATTTGAGTAGGTGCATTGCTCTGGAAAACCGAGTAGAAAGAGAAATCCTGATTTCATTCCATCCTACAAGATTATCCCTGTGAACCACCCACCAGTGCGTTGCTGTCCCACGCAGGGTATATGCTAGCATATTCATCTCTCCAACTAGTCTATCCACTGTTCCTCCATGGTGCGCATAAAATACCATAGGATCTCCTTCTCCAGTGTATCGAGGTACCGAGTTGTTACCTATTCTCTGATACAACGAGGTCTACTATTTCTGCATGTAAATGTGCTTCTTACTTCGCGCCCTACCAACTCATAAGTACCATGAGCCCAATTATCACAAGCAATACTTGTAGTATCACTAATAGACTATGCATCTTCCCACTGAAGGATTCCTTCTTTAGATGGCTCGAGCACTTCTGGGTCCTAGATTGCGCACGTACATAAATCCTATTCAGATCTTCCTCACTCAAAGGCTCAACATAGGGCGCATATTTTCCATCAGTTAAAGGGATAATAACCCTTTCCTCCTTGTTCTCAAAACTAATATAACCCTTGTTGAACCAAAGATCAACATTATTTGCATAACACCAAGGGCACCCAAGTAGAGCTGGGAAGCTGTCTGCTTCTGCAAGTGCCAAAACCTCAAAGTCCCTGTGAACTTGGCCCCTTGTATAGTAATGGATGCATCTTTTAAAACTCCAATAGGGGTGGCCTTGGTTTCGATTAGCCATAAACAACACATTAGAAGATGGTTGTAATGGGGGTCTCCCCATCTGTACCCATGCATCTAAAGTAAGAACATTGACTTCCGTGCCTGTATCAATCAATATATTACTCAAAATCCATCCATCCACAACAACATTCAGAGTGATTTCCTTGTCATAGTCTAAGCTATGGGGGGAAGATTTTCATGCAGAATCTGTCGTCCAGTCTCAATACTTGTGTGTAGAGTGTTTCCCTTTAGCCAATTCCCTAACAATGGAATGATATTCTCCTGGTGCAAACATTTTGCACACCTCCTTCAAGTCATCAATATCATATTGGACCATCTCTGCTGCTTTCTTTTTCTCCATCTTCCTGTGATTGCTCCTTTAAACACTATATTTCACCCTGAAGATTTCTGAGTACCTCCATGGTTTCCTGATAAACCTCCTTCTGATGGACAGGATCTAGGTACCATGCATGTAGAACCTCCTCCTTAGTGATGGTAGGCTTCTGCTGCAACACTTCTTTGGTGCGCCTGCTTCAGCGCAGGTAGTGATCTTTACAGGAAATACCTCAGATTTCTGAGTTCCAACTTGGGCATCCACTGATTTTCCACAGCGCGTTGTATCCTAACCATCCCTGGGCCTTTGTTTTCTTGTTTATGTTGCTTACTAAGATGCTCATATAGGTTCTAGAGCATTCCTCATAGCTATGATTCTTTCCACAGAAAGAACATGTAATATTCTGAGGACATTTATGCCTGTAGTGGTCAGGAGATTCACATGTATAACATGTTCCGTGAGGAAACTCGCCTCATCCACCACCATGGCCTTGGCCTCCGAATCCACCATGGTATCCTCGACCTCTGCCACGACCTCCTTTAAAATGTCCCTTCATTTTGATCATAACGTGCTTGATTGTGATCCCGATCCTGATGCTCATTCTTACCTTTAGAGTTATCTGATACTCTTGTCTATCGTACACCAATATCTATAACATCATGGATCTGACCAATCAGCTGATAGTCTTCTGTATCATGAGTCATGGACTATGCAAATTTTACAATAGCAGGATACATTCTTCCTTATTGTGCATTGCAATAATGGGCAAGTGGCTAGCATCATGGTTCAAATGACATATCTCACAGTCTAGTAATAATGAACGTACTGATCTGTAGGGACAACTATCCTTGGTGTGCCCTTCCACTTCACAATCTGTACACCAAATCCCTGTGCACATCTCATGTGCTGAATTTTCCGATAGTTTCTCTAACTACTTTCCATAGCTGTAATTTGTGCTTCCAAGAATGGGCTCACCCCAGTGTCTATACTCCTGACTACCTCAACATAAAGCTTCTTCAAGTGCTTTGCGTGGATCAATGTATGTCTTATGTGATAGTTCCCTTCTAAAAGGTGTAATCAGACCTCCAACGAACCATTGTGCATGTTGGCTTGCATGAATATCATAAGAAAGCTTAGATAAAAGGGTTTTGAAATGGGCATCATACTCCCTGACACTCTCAGTAGTGCCTTGCTTAATATCCTTGAGCGCGCTTATACTCTTCTGCTCAAACTCAAGGATGTGAAAATCTTTAAGGAAATCATATTTTAATGCTGCATAGTCTACGCAAGTCTGATCAGGGTCAAACTTTTGTACCAGCTGTGTGTGCATCCTTGTAACGTAGTGGCAAATTGACTTGCCCTGTGCTCAGAAGTCATGATCCCTTTTGCATGCCATAGTATTTCACACATGTGCACAGTGTTCAACAACATCTTCTATGCCCCTATATTCTGGAAGATGAAGAGACATCTCCATGTAAATATTCTGGGGTTGGTGCGGACCTTGCCCACCTGATCCAGAACCTCATGTGTTTCCTCTACCTCTAGAACCACCAGATCCACAGAACTAGAACCACCTATACCTCTGATCCTCCACCTGTAGCCAGAAACGGACTAGAAGATGTACTTCCCTGTGTCCCAACAGTAGTACTGAACTGAACCCCTACAGTCTGTGAAGTGTTACCACTCCCAGAAGTGAGTCCAAAATTCTGTGCGCTTGAATTCTGTGTAGATGATGCACCTAAAAGGTACCTCCAAACAAAAATGAAGACATTTTCCCTGCCATCGATGTACTTCTATGTGACTTACTCCTACTCTCCCACTACCTAAATTAGCTTGCTGACTACTTATCGTACTAGATACTAGGAAAACCAAGTGCAAGGGCTAGGTTGCCTAGGTAGATTCAGATGCACTCTTGTGGCCCAGGTCATCTCTACGTGCTTCCATGTGAGGCCGAGGGGGGTTCCTTGTCATGCTTTCCCAAATGAGGGAGTTCTCTGATGCTCTGAGCTCCATGCCTTCTACGTGAGCTCCAAATCCTTCACGAGCCATATCTCTCCTCAACGCCATTGCACTCTACAACATCCTGTTGCTTCTCTATCTCCCTCTCACATGCCTCATTATACTTAAGCCACCTTTCTTCTCTCTACCTTTCTGTCGCTAGGTTTCCATCTTTCACCAAACCTGCTCCTGCCCCCACATGTGGTGGGGTTTAGTTAGCCATCGAGTTTTTCTTTCCAAGTTCAAGGTCACCATCAAGATTTTGATCACCAGTGGAATGCCTTGCAAGTAAGTTCCCCTGGGATATCATAAAAAATGGAATTCCGCTACCTCTGGGCAAGAATAAGTGGAAATTGAGTACTCTAGAATATAATTGTTCAGAACACCATGAAACCAAGTATCCACATGCGTGTCCAAATCAGATCAGCATCATAAAGGGCCTGAAATTCTTCCTGCATCCAGACAAGTGTGTGATACCTCCAATCCCTTTTAGATGCATAAGCAACCAGCCACTCATATAGTTCTATCAGAAAAATAGTGAAGAAGATCTCATACAAATTGTCATATAGATTCTGTTCCACCCATGCACGTGCATTAAACTCAGATCCGGTGTTGAACCTCCATGCGTATTCTTCTTCTAGATCTTGTATCCACTCCTCAACACTTGCTAGGGTCAACTGTATGTCTTCATCGTGAACCATCCTGAAAACAACTGAAAAAGAGGTCCCGACAATGGAACCAATGATGCAGCCTAGAATTTACCAGAAATAACCCAGGCAGTGCTGACACATCACTCAGCCTAGACTGAGTGCTCACCCGAAGCGCGCAAAGGTACCAGGCCCCTCTTTAGGGTTACTTGTGTAGGATGTTAGCAAGATGAAGAGTTGATGCATTCAGATCCATAAATAGTATAAACATTCTACAGAGCATATTCCAGATCTAAATCTAAAGAGTAATGGATTAAATAATAGCCATAATGAATTCAACCATGCAAGATCTAGTTATATCATGTTTAACACCTTGAATCAGTCAATACACTCCATTATATTAAACACAATAAATACACAGAAGCTTCTTACAATAAGTAGTACCATAAGCTCATGTGCGCATCAGATCTGGCAGCATAACTTCACAATAGCTCATATTCAGTCCTCTCTATACTATGCAGATCACTACATATTTATAAGGGTGGGGACTTTCCCTTCACCACTTACATAATTCCCAAAATAGGTCACATGCTAAAAATAGCCATGCACCTTTACAATAATAGACACACATGCAAGTGTGCTAATAATAGATCTCTTCTAGTTAACTGACAGTAATAATTCTATTATTAACTCGAACCCATACAAAGCGCTTAGTAGACGCTCTTCCAAAAATAGCCTATGCGTGTTGTGCAAGTCTTTATTTAGTTTGTGTGCTCTACACGCTATCTCCAAAAATAGCCCGTAATCCTGAAAATGGCTAAGTCTCAAATTTTTCCTTGTCTTTCGCGTGCATTTCCTTTCCTATTCTTCCGTGCCTTTGAATGTGCCCTATTTCCACATGCGAACCTTATGTGTGCCTTCTGCTAAGTATCATACTTTGTCTTCTCAACAATGAATATTTAATATAACTATGTTCCCTTACAACAAGAATACCAATCTACTCCAATATGGAGGAACCAAGATTTTCAAAACAACCAACTTTCCTCTCAAGAAGAGATTCAAGCATCACTAACTCTTCCAATAAACATGAGTATTCCCACAACTTTTAAAAAAAAAAAAGTTTCAACAACAAGCTCCATATCAAGAATAGGAGACATTATATCAAGTAGACTTCCAACTTACAAAATACCAACATTCCTTCACAAGAAGATGACTCAACACAACCCTACAAATACAAAAATATACATAGTTTTATCCCAAGGATAGGAACTCTTTACAATGGACTTTACATCATTTACAAAGCCAAATAAATTTCAAGTGAAGAAACCTCCCAAAAATTGGGAATAACATAACAAATTCTTCAATCTTCTTCAACAATCTTCAAGTTCAAATTCACATGCTTTCCATTCCATGGGGTCTTCAAAACACAAGGAGATAGGCCCAGTTTCCAACCAACCTATTGACATCATCACATGCCATCTCCAAAGTTTGGAGGACATGATAGCCTCCCTCCAAGTCCATGGGAGAGAGAGCAAACAATCCTTGGGTATGCACAAATAGGTAGGAAGATGAACAAGCAACCATAACACAAAAAAACAACTTTTAACACACAAAACACCAAAAAACAACCACCAAACATAAGGGGAGAAAACTCCATGTTCTCCCACCAATGGGGAAGAGTGGATGAGAAATCTAAGTATGCCAAAGGTGTGATCCAACCATAAGAAACACAAAAATACTCCATAAACTCTCATTATCCCTCCATGCAAACACACCCTCCTTATTTCTCCTCACAAGCACCAAAATTCCTCCTTGGGAGGATTTTCAAACCTCATTGAGTTTCCTTTCCAAGGATGGGGAAATAGGTTCAAACTATATGAACAACCTTCCCCACCTCAAATTATATGAGGGGGCAAATATTAAGAATGCCGACATGGCTTTTCCATCAAGCCATGTGGTAAGATAAAAATTCCCTCCCTCTTCCCCTACTCCAAAATCCACCAATCCACATGATGGATGGAGAAAATCAAATAAACAAACAAAGTCATAACCATACAACAACACTCAAAACACATAGTTACATACAACATCCATTTTATTCTTCAAATTCATGCAATAAAACAAAAGGAGTTACAAGAATCCTACCTCAAAATGCTCTCCAAGTCTCTAAGCTATCCAATCCACTCCAAAGCCAAAGCTCCAAGCTTAACTCCCAAATCCAAGAATGTATAAATGACAAGTCCCAAAATTCCTTTGCGTCCTACATAAGGATGTATAAGATGAGAAGCAAATAAATATCCTCTCAAATGAGAGGGTGACATGTGTCACCCCTCTCTTTTCCCAACCCAAAATTCTAAAAATTCAAAAGAGAGTAAAAGAAAATTATTTTAAGAGCAAAACCCCAAAATTCCCATAATTGCTAATATGTCAAACAACATCCAACTTTTTAGAAACACACTACCCAACCATTCTTACAAGAATATTGACTTATGAGAGGTCAAATGAAAGAGAAAACTCCCATTTGACCAATAAATGAAGCCCCCTACCTATAGGTAGGGTCTAAGAGCTCTTTTACATGAAAAGAGAACCCCCAAAGATGAGAGGGATCCCAAAAATTGCCCCTTTTAGCCCAATTTCGGGTTTGACACAAGAATGAAGGTTGCGGGGCCCACCCAAGTGGTGTGTAGGTGACCACAACCTCCTAAAACAAAATTAATTAATCTAATAAACTTCTAATACAAGTGGGGACCATTAAGTCTCCCAAACTAGTTTACAAAAAACTAATAAAACACAATTACAAATTTTGGAGTCACCCATGGTGCCCCTATACAACATGCAACAACGAATTAATGCTACATACAATAAACACAGTGAGGAATCTTCCCAATCAGTCGCTTGTGCATTTTGAGTTGTTGCCCTGAAACCCACGTTCTCATGTGCTTTATAATCTGCACACTCATTGCAAACATTAAACATACTTGCCCAATATAAATATAAATCCGATAAATAATGACAATAAATACTCATGGTTAGCTTGCAATTAACGCAATAATAAATATCAACCCATAATGTTCATATATTATCAACGTGCATCCATAATTAAGCAAGATGTGAGCTCCAACTACAATGATCATGATAATATGCTATATCCAAAATACACCAATGCTATCAAAATATGAATGATGACACAAATCCATTATAGGTCAAATAAGATCAACTTTATCATGTACTGCTGAAAACCAAATCATGTGCTGAAATAAAACTATGGTAATCATCACTACTAAATTGGCACATCGCGCCCTAACCATCACATGAGTCATCAAAATATCCAAATGAAATCACATAATATCCGGATAGAACTATAAACCATGTCCAAAATCTACTAGAAGTAGTGAGTCAGCTAGAAACTATGGTAAGCAAAAAGGGTGGGCACTACACATATAGATATACTATTCCTAAACCTTATGCTAGATAATCTAATACATGTCATTGATCCTCTCCACATTACATCAATCATTCTTGGTAATCTTGGTCAGAAAAGTAAACGGTACTCTGAGCATCATAAAAAAGCTTAATTGTAGGAATCGACTAACCACTAAGGACATATCTGCAAATACTAAGCATACTTTAAAATTACATATTATAATCAACTTGTTTTAAGGGGAAGAGAGGGATTTTCATTCTGTCACAAATCCACTCCATGGACATCAAATTAGACATAAGATCTGGCAAATAAAAAAAATTCATGGTCAAATGCGCTGTAAACACTAAAGTTGTATAGATCCACGCGTATGTTATCTTCTTTACAATAAAGTTTATTTCTAGTTTGTCGCTTAGCTTCATCCCATGAATCCATGATATCATATATCTTACAATGTGCAAAATAAATCACAAGGAACGTTTAACAATATAGACTTTCATTCAACCCATTTTTTTTTGGTGTATGGCAACCAACAAATACAACCATTAGCGACCAACTGTTTGACAAAATGTCCAGAATGACAAAGCAAAACACCGCGTGTTTGCTATTTTCTACAAAACACCAAATAATTGAGAAAAAAGCTTACACAAGCACGGAAAAATAAAAAAATTCTCTAGATTAAACGTTTTGCATAAAAAACGCACACGGAGTCGTAGTTTGCAAACTAAACGGTAGAAGTTGATACCCCAAACATATTAGTTCTACGCAGGGAGATGTGCATTTTCGAGAAGAAACCTGCTAGAAAAGCACGACTTAGGAGCTTCAAACTTTTTTGGACAAGCCCTCTATGGGTTCAAACCCCATGTATTTTTGTGGTTTGTGGTATACACACACCACAAATATGTGTGTATACCACAAACCCAAAAAAAATTCCAAGACATCCAAAAATTAATTGACCCACAAATCCCATGTCAACATTAAATGGATCACTTCTAAAAATTAAAATGTAGGTTTTACACAATTTCAAAAAATTCACATTTTTATTTGTTAAATATCCACATTATTGAACTTTCGTTGTGGAAAAATCACATTTTCTCACGTTTTGAAAAATATTTCCACTACTTCATAAAAGTAAGAATTAAAATTGTGAAATATCCACATGATTCAAATTTTGTTTTGAATAAATTATAATTTCTTCTCTTATTTTGCTATTCCATCACCTCTTTTCCAATACAAAGGCCCTGTTGCTTTGGAGGAAAATATTGGAGAGCAACATATTTCTCATAGCCATATTCTTCTGCCAAGATTGGAGGAATTGAATCTTCCATATGACTCATTGAACGAAGAGAAAAATGAACACATAAGAGAAGCTAGGATATATTCAAAAGCTTTGAACAAATATAGTATCATGGAGAGCTTCCTGCTTTCAATTATGGAACCTAGTTTGGTTAATGAACCTATGATAGAGGAAAGTATTCTTGGAGATATTATTGCCCCTAATAGTTCTCAAAAGCAACAAATGAAGGATTTTGAATTTGCATGTTCCATGTTAGACAAGGAGATTAAAAATGCAGATCAGTTTTGTCTTCAATTGGGAAGCAAAAAAATCCTAGGTGAGCAACACATTTCAGACACTTGCAACAATTTTCGAGTACTTTCATTAGAGATTGCAATAAGCCCAGAGGAGCTACATGATGCGAAGGAACTCCTTGTTGTTAAGGGTGAAAAATGGAATGAATAGGGCATCACTTTAATACCATTCATTTAGGTGGAAGATCAATTGTTTGTAAATGGGAAAAAGAGGGAAATCAAATCATGGATAACCATCTTTTTCAAGGATGTCTTCAAGTATACTTTCTTGTTAAAGTTGAATCTCAGAGTAGCATGAATATTAAAAGGGTTCAACTATGTCCCATAAGGTATTTGGCTTCATTGAAGCCAGAAGAGAAGCCACAACCAGTTAGATTCACTTCGGAATGCGAGGATGAGTTTCAAAGCCCCAAGGATCAGTTACAATGTCTCTACAAAACAAAAGCAGTGCAACTAAAAGAGGCACAATTTATCTTTTCAATTGATGCCTTGGTGAACCAAGTGGAGAATTGGGTTTGTTTCAATTTTTCACTCCCCGTCTCAGCCATGTCCATTATCAAGTCATTTGCATGACCGCCCATTGTGAGGAAAGGAAGCTATTTTACACAACTAGTTCCAGGGTTCGTTTACCTCACTTGTGCATCTAGTTAGCATAGAGTAGGATTAGGTTTCTTTTCAGTAGAATAAGTACTTGACACACTCTACATGTTTCATTTTGAGCATGTATAGTTTTCAGTTTTGTGTGTGTTGTGTTTCACCTTTGCTCTTGCATAATGTGTCAAAGGTGAAGTGTTCAGAAGAAGGAAATATTCAAGTCCATGATGTCCAAAAATAGCAAGTGCTTTACTCCAAATTTTGTAGTGCGTTATGTATGCCAAACAATTATAAGATTCAGTGTACATCCTACTTAACATTACAAGAAGGTCTGGGATCAACAATGATTGAGGGGATTTCGGGATCCATCATGGAGAATCAAATCAATTTCAGGATACCAAAAATTATTCCATGCCCAATGGATATGTAAGGCTGCTGGAATAGTGCTTAGAAAACGAGCATCCCCAAGAGGTCACCAAAAATGTTATCCAATTTTGTCCCTTGAGGTCAAATTGGACAACGGGAGCCAATTGTACACTGGGACCAGAAAAAGTCTTCATGAAACATTCCGGGAAATTTTAGGTAAAATTTTGTGTTTATGGAACATTTACGATATTCAAGCAGGTTTGGGATCATCTTGAACTTTTATTTTCTTTTTTGGGTTTTGGAGGCTTATGGTTTGTTAGAAATGAGAAAATTGCCTCCGCGAGCCCACATTCGTCAAAAAAGTGAAAATAGAAAAAGTCAGGGTATGACCTCTAAAGCACACTACTCGGTCTCTATGGCCTTCTTAATTCAAAAAAAAATTCAAAGGTTAAGGAATAAGGTTGAAAGAATGAAAAAATGACTCACAAAGGGTATCGAGTTCAAAAAGCTCATCGAGATTCTCGGCAAGCTCACATAAGTGTATGGTGTGACTCGGTTTGCATTTAGAGGGTCGAGTCTTTCATGACTTGGTGAGCCATTTTGAAGTGTTCCTGATTGGGAATAAGTAACAAAAAGTTGAGCTCACGAGCAATACTGGCTCGAGTTGTTGAGTTGTGGGGAAGAGCTTGGTGGGATGTCACTTGGCCGAGCTATGCTCGGAGGAATCAAAGCTTGAGCCATGCAAAAGGGAGAAGGTACTTAGAACATCAAGCAATGTTGACCGGGTTTTTTCATGGCTCGGTGAGCCATGTATATGGTTGAACATCACAGGTGTAAGCTCGGCCTATCCATCATGAATCAAGGACAAGCCATTTGCGAAAAGTGGCCCAAGTCATGAGCAATGGAAAGATAACATAATGAGCTCATGTGGCTTGGCCAATGAAAGAAACAAGATCCAAATGAGCTTGGAAATGGTTGTAAGTGGTGAGTGGAAGAAAAAAACTCAATTGTCTAGCCATGGCGAGATGATTTTGTCAGGGTCTCACATGAGTCGGTTTGTAAGGTACTCGAGTGAGTGAGTGCTATGTAGGTTCTCAAGCTTGGAACATGGCTCATCAAGCTTGGAAAGGGATATCAAACTCAGCCACGGGGATAAACAAATAATGGCTTGGCAATCACATTGGAGAGTAAACACGAATGGCACGTAATGTCAACCTAGCAGGTTTGAATAGCTCAAGAGGAGATTAGTGTTCGTGGGAGCTAGGTGATGAGCATGACTAGATGGCTCAGTCGGTGGGAGCTTGCAAAGTCATATTCAAGCTCGTCATGTCATCGCAGAAATCAAGCCCAGGGCTTTAGGAACGTTAGCAAACGAACCCCTCTAACTCCAAAAATACATCGATGACTTCGTTCTACCTGCAAGCCATTTCAAACGCCGAGTTTGAGCCTTTCATGTTCTACCTCCACTGACTGAGGTAGTTTTTAGTGTCGACCCTGATACCCATACACTTGGATAATTCAAGAGTCTCACATTTGCACTACAAGTCCCTTTCGGAATCGAAGAGCTCGCTTATACCAGTTCAATTTCCAACTGCAAGGGTCGAGCTCTAATGCGTAACTCACTCTTACGAACTTGAGCCTCCTCTTGTGATCTGCTCGATATGTTGCATGTTTTTGTAAGCATCTCACCTATGCACTTACCACATGATCTCTCAACCAACAATTAGTCATAAGTTCACCATTGTGACAGTTGAGGACAGTTCGACCCCTTATTTTGCATCTTTATTTTTTAGGATTTGATTTCTTTTTAAAGGTTTTACAGGAGGATATTTGTGTGCAGGTTTATAGGTACCTTAGCGATACAAGTGCGAACAATAGGTAAGCAAATGCGAACAAGTGTGAAACCCTAGTGACAGTATAGGAATCGGGTTCTGACCTTTTCTGCAGACTCTAATGCCCCCACAAAGGTCTTGGGTACATGCGGGCGCCCTTATCCTTTCCCAGGTGCCCGTGTTGAGGCATTGCAAGCATATTTGCATTTTTCTGAGCCCAATTGCGATGGTCTATTATCCTATTCCATCACATTATCCAGTCTAGAATCACTTTGGGATAAGTGAAATTAAGGTAATTTCCCTATCTCTTGCATTTTCTTTCATATAAAGATCAAATAAATTTCCAAGCACTTATATTTCATTATATATCAATTAGAGAATATATTTGCATTCATATTTTTAATAAAATATATGGATTTTATTAAATCATTTTGGTGAACCCGTAGCTTAGAACCACTTGCTTTAGGATCCACTAATACCCTAATGGATAAGGATAACTCTTCTCCTCCTAGGACAATCATGCTTCATGTGAGAATTAATCCTATTTATGATGAAGAAACCATAATTGAAATTAGCGCTCTATATCGCAACACTATTATTCCATATAATACTCAAAGGAAATTTTTAGCGAATGAATGTAATGTGCCTACTATCTTTGATCATTCTACAATTAGCATTTTTTATGATTCGGCAAGCTTTTCTGGTTATAGACCTTCTTATTTAGTCAACTGCACTCCACCTTCTTCTATTTCTACTAATACTTTAGATGATGTTATTATCAATTTTATCTTGAATCTTGATGATAGTGATTTAGCTAAAAAAAAAGATGAAAATAAACATGTACATGATGTTGTTTCTCATACTAGTCAGGACGATTTTATAGCTGCATTTCATACTCCTTGTATTTATAAACATATTTCTAATAATGAATTCCATACTAGTTCTCCTCTGCCTTCATTATATGTTTATGATACGCTTAATGAAATCTTGGCATTTGAATCTTTGGTTGGTATTGATGATACACATATTAGTAATGATTCTACTTCTTTGCATACTGCTGAATGTGAATTTTCTACTTCACTTTCATCATATTTTGAGATTATCTATAGTAGCATACATGATTCATCTCCTTCTATTACTTCATCTCCTAATAATGCTTTTGATACTAGTCCTACTACTTCTACTGACACTTTGTGTTCTTCACCATCCATTACTTCTTCAACACCTATATCTTTTGCTTCTTCTCTTGACATCCCTATGATCACTCATCAGGGAAAGCTTCGATCACTCCATACATCATTCACATGACATCTTATCACTCATGCATGTTTTTGACCAATTACAATCTCGGGTTCAATTTCTCATGCTTGAAAGCAAAGACTATTATGCTTTTATCGATAACAATTCTTTACATGGAAACCCTATTATGAAAAATATTTACAATTTAGCATTCCCTAAGGATTTCATTATGCCTACATTTTCATGCTTTAATGGTACTGGAAATCCATATTTACACCTCAAAAATTATCGTCTAGCTATGGCTTCTTATTCTAATGATCGATTATTTCTCAAAGATTTTCGACATAGTCTTACTGATGACACTCTCCAATGGTACACACATTTACCCTTTGGATCTGTTAGTACCTATTGTGACATGGAAGATGCCTTCCTGTAATGCTTTAAACTTAAGAACGGCCCTAGAGTCACATATGATTGTTGACCTAGCTTACATCAAGGAAAGACATAGCCCATTATTGATTACATTTTACGTTTTCATGCTTGCATACATCAGCTAGTTTTTCAGCCCATTGACTTAGAAAAGCAATTCATCTTTTTTTGTGGCTTGATTCTTGCTTTAAAAAAAATGCTTGCAATATGCCACATGTGAATCATTAACACTCTTATGATATAAGGTCATTGATCTAGAACAATATCTCATTGCTGCACATGTCATAGATCCTCCTCCTAGTTCTCCTCCTACTCCACCATCTATCTCTTATCCTCTTCCATATTTTGAGCATCCTCCTAGGTCTCCTCCTCCACATTGAAAGCAAGCTCAATCTTATCCATTGCATAAGAATTCTTCATCTCCTCCACCACATCATGCTCCACCTCAAACTTCTACATCTCCTTTATGGGAGTCATTACACTTTCTCATCACACTAGACCTCATGATGTGTTGCGTTCCTTGCTTAAAAAGCATTTGATTGGCTTACCTTATAATCAACATCATCCACCTCATCACTTGTAACAACATCATGATAGACCTTATTGTAACTATCATCATATAAATGGCCCTTGCAACAATGACTGTTGTGCCCTTCATGATAGATTACAACAATTAGAAGATAAGGGTGTCATTTTCTTTGGATCTCTCTCTCATGAGCGTTCTATGTCTCCACTTCCATGCAAGTGTTCTATTACTCCAATTGATTTATCTCCTTCATCTAGTTATAAGGTCTTTTTTTATCCACTGTGGCACCATCTCATCTGCTACGCCATGTTCCCACTACACATTGGATGCCTAAGCCTTCGACATCTACACTTCCCACTACTGCATCACCCATCATCGACACCATCTCATCTGGCATTTAGTTCAGTTTATATACTCATGCTGCTTACAATCCACATGCTTCTACCACTCCACGCCCGCTTGGTGTTTAGTAGGTGATTAGGTCACCTCACCACTCGATGACGCATGCCTATACTCATAGTTCTTACATGACTATTGAGGGATATCTTACAGTAAGAACCTAACACCATATCTTACACTACATGCTTCATTGATCTATCTATATAGCGTACACTATTGAATCACTTCCCGATGATGTACTCTTGCTTTATGGTTTATTCTTGACTGTTGAGGGGTCATATATAAATGAACCACATCATCTACACACTAGGGGCATCACTATTATCCTTCCCCCCTCTCCATCATAATAACATGTGCTTAAGTACAATTCTATGACCCTCTCATTCACATACTCCTCTACATCACCATACCGTATCATTCATCACATCCCTATTCAAACACACAATGTAATTTTGCATCATTACACTATACATTTCATGCATATACTATAATTTTGCATTATCAATTGATGCAATCACATTATACATTCCATGCACTACCTATTATCACATACATTATCTCCATCACGTATCTATTTATAATCAATCTACACATCATTATCCATCAGTCAACATTTGTAATGAAAATTAAACCATCAAATACAACACATCACATATCAATACAAAAAGTCAACACAATACAATAGCGATAATCATCCATCTCTATATATCACCAAAAAATCATAGTTACATAGTATAATCACTGGGGGAAGCTCCCCCATAGATCACTACACCATTATATATCATATCTCGTCATCACTATCACTATCTACAACTGCGGGAGATCTAAAACTAGAAACTTCACCGCTCAATCGACACCGCTGATCACAACCCCTATATATCTCTACATGGCGACACAATAATGTTACCTCAGTCAACTGCTCCGTAAATTGACCGTGTAGCTCCACTAACCTCACAAATACATCCTTTGCTATGGGAATTCCACCCACATCTTCTCTAGCTCTTAATGTCTCCTCTCATGCCTCATCCCTCTCACTCAGTGACACGATGCATGTCACCACTGCTAGTGCCACTGGATCGAATAGATGAGCATGCTCACCCATAATGGAATCCACCTGCTCTAGAATACTACCATATATCCATATATGAGTACATTGGTGGGTACAATCCGCATCAATGTGCAGATAGATGTGTCCACAATCAACGAACAATATGCATCCCTTGCATCCATAGATCAACACATTTGAAAACAAAAAAAATAAATCAACCAAATAACAAATCACAAGTATCACTATAACAAATACTCACGCTCTGCTATCACTACTGCCACACTATCGGGGGCATGTCCTTTCCCTTCTGCTCCTCCCACCGGTGGTGCTCCACCATATCCAAAAAGAATGGAAACAAAAATAACCACCAATGTGATGCACCCACCATGTAAATTATGCCTTCGTACACCCCACATCATCCACATCTACTGGCTCTATCATGACATCTTCCTTGTATTCCCCAGGGGGTACTAGTTGTGCTCATGTGGGCCCTGGTATAGCTCCATCCCTCCTCAGTGACCTATGGTCCTCACCCATATATATGGCTATTGGGGCACATCTTGGGCCATACCAAACTATCGTGAAACAAGCTCTACTTGGAATATCTCATTCACCCTTGGAACCGATCCTCTAGTCACATATTCTTCCGAATACATTGTAGCTGTAATGCATCCTCTGTAGTCTCAGTATGGCCTCCATATTAGGGAATATGACCCCATACAATCTAACATTGCTTTATAGGTATATGTATCCACCTTCCTAGTATGAACACTTACCCATCTCCCAGATAATATATATGGCCTCGCCCACTCTGCACGTGGTCCACCAATCAACTCCAATTTCGCAATATGCTCATAGGACCACACATGTAACAATTTGGTAGCTCTAATCCCACCCCCATTCTCTTTCTTCATAAACATGTATAGATCTCTGTATAAATGGTCCAATACACATCATGCCCAAGCATATCTCGTCCCATCCTCCTCTATATGACAGAAAATGTCATGCATCTTATACAAGATGCCTACACCACCACCCTCCGTTACAACCGACGAAACAATCACAACAGTAATGAACTTCCACAATCACTGAACCGTTGACCTCAGTATAGTATCTAGACTAATGTGGACCTCAGTATGAACTCTGGTCCCCATAAAATACCACCTAGTAGCCCTCATCTGTCTCTGAGAATCATCTATAGCCATCACATGAACCCTCTCACTAATAATAAGTAAGCACAATATGCGATACACGTCCTCCAAATTCACGGTCATCTTTCTCGTAGGAAACCAAAATGTGCAAGTATGTTCACACCATCTCTCGCATAATGCGGTGATCATCGGCATATCATGGGGCACATCCCCCATCCTCACTATGTGTCGTAGGATGACATGGTCTAATACATCCCACTCATCATTAGACAAACCTAATCCTAACAATGTGCTCAAATGATAGCCACCACATAAATCTTGTGAATGAATATGCCTTTGCACACCAGAAAATGACAACAAACAACACATTAACATCTCATAAATATGAAAATACACCTGCATCTAACACCAACAACAACGAGAGACATCAATTTTCACATTTACAACACTATGGGCTCAACCCAAGTGTTCTAGGTCACCATCACCTAAGAACATGATTTGGGAGCCCGGAAGCAAGACATTAGTGCCCATGCCTGGGCAATACTGTCCCCAATTTCATTAGTGCCTTCAACATTCTTTCCGAAGTCAAAAACAATGAGAAACTTAGAAAAACAAAATTCACAAAAATATACGAAAAACGACTAATTTCAATACAATTTTTGAAAAATTCCACACTTACTAGTTTAGTTGTCGTACTTGAAGCCATAACTGCCGCCACCATCTCAAATTGACTCAATTACAATGCTCTCACTTGAGGCATATTCACACATAGAGCTCAAAAATCACACTCGTGTGATAATTAAATGAGTTACCTATTCACTTTTTCATGTTACTATTTACAGTAACTTTTGATTACTTACCACACTATCATCATTATTTACACCTATCCTATCCAAACTAATCAACATCGCATGGTTTCAATCATATCCAAAGAAACCCTACTCTGATTCCTATCTTATTTGCGTCATTCTATTCATAATTCCAACTACTATTGTATCGTACACATTCCAAAAACACTATATTCCTCCTTGACATTTTTTCAACTTGATATACGCATACTTTCATGATACCTATCATACATTCACTATCACATAATTTAGATGCTTACTTTTGATTTAGTGTTAATTTTCATCATCACTCTCCCTTTTTCCATAAGGGGAGGCATACAATCAGAGGTATCCCATAACTCCACTTCACATCATTACGTGATCATTATACATTGTCTAATTCACTTATTACCAAAAAATTTGGTCACACATCAAACGTGACATCTCACACCACTTTCTAGGGATTCCCCCTCAATGACATAATATGTGTGAAACAAGCGCAAAATCTCTCCATGAGTAACCAATCAATTAATCACATGCATTCGAATTCTCAACAACACAAATACCTCATACCATGTTTGAAATCACATTAATCAATTGACACAACACAACGTATTTATCCTCCCATATGACCTAACTTGGGAGTTACATAACGCTACTTTCCCAGATGATCTAACATGGGAAGTTATTCTACATTTTATACTGACTTACAAGATTACCTAACATGAAATCCATCTCATATACATTGTGGCGATACCCTTGGAGTGGGGGAAATGAGACATCATTACCTTTCCTATGCTATTCCAATTTGGCTTATTCACTGTTTCATCAAAATAAAGAAAAATGGATCCAAATAAATAAAATTCAATTCTTTATTCCATCTACAGCAGCTAGACCTTTTGAGGATGTAGTTAAATTTGGAGAGTAAAACTACACCTCTTTCCCTACACTCTTCATTTGGCAGCAGGACGTCCAAATCCTCAATTTTTCACAAACATAAAATCAGGGTTAGGAATTTATCAGTCCCTTATCCCGACACATCACCATCAGTGATGAAATTAAAATCTTCAATCACTCAATATCTTAATAATCAATATCACTTAGTGATCCTCACAATGGTCCCATTTCCCTTGTTACGTCCACATGGACTGACACACCGATCTATGGTTTGCATCACACTATATGTTCTTATTCTGTGTGTACTTCTACAACATGGGTTTCTTCTGGAATTCTTTCATAGGTATGTTCCTTACTTCATTTACACTACTTGAATTTCATTCAAATAGCATAAAAGGGGGCAAATGTAGACACAAAATCACGCACTTACTACTATTTACTATACTGCACAAAGTATGTTGTTTTGTATATGGATCTTTTGCATAAGAAAAGTATTCACTAATGAGCCCATTCCCTAGTCCATCCGCTTGTCTATGCTTAGTTTTTATTTCTTTTATCTTTCACACTTATCACTCATACACCAATTTTTGGTTAGAGCACAAGTAACACTGTCATTCAGTCTCCACTCATTTGTTGTCATTTGCCTCTGGACACTAGCGCTCAGGACTGGACACAAGCACTCAGTCACTCATGTCCATTGTAGGTACTTTTTCCCTCTTTATGTTTGATGTTCTTTCTAACATTTGAGGTCTATCTTTTTAATTTTCCCACTTATATACTGAGGTATTAATTATCATGTCATCTCATTAGTGTCGAAATTCAAGCAAGATATCCCTATATAAATGCAACATACATACCATAATAAAGGTGGGAAAAATCTATCAAGGGCTATCTATCTACATATAAAAGGGACTAAATCTTGGGCTTATTACTTTGCATACACACTACATAGGAAGGAAATTTCATTCTATTCCATCCACACATTTACATTTTATCTAGTTATTTCCTACTATCTTGGAGTCAATGGTGCGAGGGCAACCTAGAATCACTATTGCACATACAAGAACATAGAACTACATTGGGTTTGAGATGTAGTGCAACGATCGTTCGTAAGTTCATCATTGTGCTAGTTGAGGACAATCTGAACCCTCATTTTGTATCTTTATTGTTAGGATTTGATGTCTTTTTGAGGGTTTTCTAGGAGGATATTTATGTGCAGGTTTACAGGTATTTGAGGGATTCAAGTGCGACATATAAGAGACCAAAGGAAATTAAGTGTGAAACCCTAATGATAATATTGGAACCAATTTATGACCTTTTCTATGGACTCCAACACCCCCACAGAGGTCTTGGGCACCCACGAATACCCCTATCCTTGCCCAAGCGCATGTGTCCAGGAATTACAAGCATCTTTGCATTTTTCTGAGCCTGATTGTGATGATGTGTGCTCTTGTTCCATCACATTATTCTGACCAGGATCAATTTAGGATAAGAGAAATTAAGGTATGTGCCCTATCTCTTGCATTTTCTTTCATATAAAGATCAAATAAATTTCCAAGCACTTATATTTCATTTTATATCAATTATAATAGATATTTGCATTCAAATTTTAATGAAATATATAGATTTTTTTTAAATCACCAATATTATGACATGGAATAGTTTGTGATAGAGGAATATGCATGACAGTGATGGGGTCTATACAGAAAAACTTGAATGGGTCAGGATCCACAACAATAGTATATTCATAGCCATCATGTAAGAATTTTACAAAATAGTGGATTGTAGATGGAACAACATGCATTACATGAATCTAATGTTTTCCAAGTAAGAAATTGAATTGGAATGTAACATCAATAATAAAGAATACAGTAGGAACAATCTTAGGCCCAAATTATAGAGGTAGGGTGAAAGTGCCCATGTATGCACGAGTAGTGGAATCATAGCCATGAATGACTTGAGAGGATTTATTAATTAGATTGTTAGTAATGCCTATTTTCCTGAGTAGGGAGAGAGCACATAGATTTATAAAAGATACATTTTCAATGAGTACACGCTTAATAAAGATGGCACCAATAGTAGTAGTGATAAGAAAAGGTGCAAATGGATCGTAAGTAGTAGAGGGAGGGGTATCCTCATCACTAAAATATATAACATGTGGTAGATTTTTAAGTGATTGAATGAGGCGAGTAAAAAAAACAGGTGAATTATTGCTTTCAATGTGGATGGAATGAAGGGAAAGTTCTAATTCATGACAAACATATGGTGCACTACATAAGAGATCTTAAAGATATTTTTTGCTGGTGTATTATTGAGCTTCTCAATGATGTTATAACCCTTAGAGGTGGTGGGAGGAACCGAAGAAGTAATAGGTGGTGGGATAGAGACATGTGGAGTTGTAGGAGGTCGAGTGTGGCGGGTGGCGGTGACATTGATGGATGGATCATACATTAGATTAAAGAAGCGAGGAGGATGTTGAATATGAACTTACATAAAATTAGTAGCACTAGTAGCTATGCCAGAAACCTTGGTTAGAGTTAAATAAGGATATGAAGATTGATCCATGAATTTAGAAGAAGGAGAAATATTTTGATACATTCTCAAAAGGTAGGGTTTGAATTATGGGGTTCACCAAATGATTTAATTTAATTTGAATTAAATCTAATATTACAGAGTCATTACTGAACCAAATGATGTATAAATGCTGAAATATAGAAATGACACAAGCAAGCTAAGATGTGATATTTGAACCCCTAAGAGAAGAAGAAGAGAGGACTTAGCTGATTTTCGCTTGATCTGGAACTGATCTGGAGAGGGAAAAGTGTTGAACATGCTGAGAAGAGTGTCGTAAATTCTTAATATAAATTTTGAAATTTAGGAATGAGGCCGGACAGGGGCGCCCATGTAGGATAGGGACACCTAGGCGCTGAAGACTACTTCCTGACGCTTATGACTACGTAAATGGTCAGAATCTAGTTTTTACTGTGTCACAAGATCATCATTGTTTCTTCTTGTTGATCACATGAGATTCATTCCTTGAATGCCGAAGGTATATGTAACTTGGAAAAGAAGAGTTCACCTACACAAGTCCACAAACCACATCAAACCTAGTAATAAAGATGCAAAATGGGGAGTCGGAATGACCCCGACGGTCACCCCAAGAGTGAACTTACGACTGAGTACTGCACTACATCTCATAATCCATGTAGTTCTTGTGTGTGTAGAAATTATGCACTAGGATTCCCTTGTGAAAGTTACACTTGATAGCGGGCTGTAGCTAAAATGTAGTAATGTAGTAGAATTTGTGAATGGAATAGAATGAACTTCCCTTGAATGGATGTTTTTGAGTGCTTTAGGTTCCTTAGATGCAAGCTTAGGTGATGATAATATTGCTTAATGCTTGGTCCTTGATTTTGAACACATAATTATGTATTTATATGATTCCCTTGTTTGAATTTCATAATTGAAAACCAAAAGTCTGAACCTTAAGTGAAAAATATGCCCAAAAGATAAAAGAGACCCAAAAACAATAAGTAAGGTGAGAAAGGGTTAGGGGCACCCAGAGGGGACATGGGCACCTGGGTGCTTCTATCCTAGATGGGCACTAGTGTTTGAAGATAAATCAATAAAATTATGACTGGGATGTAGGGATTGTAAGACCAAATAGAAAACAAGAAACAAATAAATATGCCTAAGATAGTTGTCAATCACTAGTTTTCTTTCTTAGGAATCATGTAAATACTAGTATGCTTTTAGGACCTAGAAATGTACCCAAGTGTGTGATTTTGTACACACAATTGTTATGTTATAACACACGCACCCAATATACACAATGTGAGAATTATAAACGCGGACAAAATCACTTCGTGGAGATATGACATCATATGAATAGCTTACAAAGTAATACACATCACATAGATAACACCACAAGCTTGCGAGAAACGATAAGACATGGCACTGAAATCGTCAGCTATGTTAATAATGGAGAGGGGGGTATGCTAGCATCTCAACCTAAGAGATTTGCACCCCAAATCCTACTTCTAAATTTGGGAAAGATTTTAGTGTAGATAATGCTTTGTTAAGAACGTTTTTCTCACAATTTTCTTAGAATTGTTATCCGTTTGGGATTATTTACAACACACACATAGTATGTGAGTGAGAGAGTGGGGGGGGGGGGGGGGGCGAGTATGCATATTTATGTGGAATGAAACCCAAACACAGGGATATTCCATTGTACGAATAACTTGTAAATTAATGAGTATCATATTGTAATGTCCCATTTTATGATATTAAAAAAATACCCTTTTAAAACTACTAAAAGTTGGTCTAATTATTATTTTTTAACTAACTTATTATAGCCCAATGCAATAATAAATCACACTCTTACATGAATGATATTTATTCATTCCCTTAAAATAAAAGGGGGTACTTTATTTAAATTAACCCTAAAGTGATTTAAGGCACCCATTTAATTTATAACCTTATGTTATTTTATTTAAATACCCCAAAAGAAATAAAATACCCACATAATTTAACTAAGCTACTTTATTTAAAAAAAATCTCTCCCTATGGTCACCCACCAATTTATTTATCCCCATTTAAATAAAGTTTTCCCACACCCATATTTTAATTTCCCTAAACACGTAACCCATCTTTCACCCCCACAAATTAATTAATTACTTATCCCACCCATGTCATGTTGTAGGGATTGATAGGATCTCTTAGATATTTTGAATCATGGCCCTAGATCTTAGGGATTTACGAAAAACCCTAATCCTCATCTTTTTGATTCCTTATTTTGTTCATTTTGTTTTATTTGCCTCCCTTTTGATTTTTTTTCTCTTCCTCTCATTTGTGCAGGTTGAATGAGGAGAGCCATGGAAGATTTGTGCAGGGTTTGTGGAGAGGCCATGGGGGCATATGGAATCTTGTATTTTTTTGTTCTTCTTTGTGTGCAGGTTTTGCCAATGCATTCACGGGTCTCCTTTTTTTATATTATTTATATTTGAGATTTAATGTGCTCCATTAGGGTTCTATATATATATATATATATATATATATATATATATATATTAGGAAAGAACGGTTCAACAAAGTTTGTAGGGGGCTCAAAGATCATGGACCTGCCTGTGGAAGGCGGCTACAACACATGTAAGCAAGGGCGGTTTAGTGGTGAACATACTTTTTCATAAATATTTTTTTTCTGTTACAATGCCGACCTGTGGCTGGATATGAAACACAACATTTTTTTTATATAAATAAAATCGAACTTATATATATATATATATATATATATATATATATATATATATATATATATATATATATATATATATATATATATAGACACACACACACACACACACACACACATACACCCTTGCAATATCTCAGCCTAATAAAATTACAGAGATATATATTTCTTTAAAAATTAAAGAAAATAAGTATAAGGATATATACTAAAATGTATATTTATAAAATTCTTAAAACACTCTTGATCATAACAATCAAATTCCTGAGAATATATTATTTTTTGCATAGTATTAATTAAATCTAATTCACAACTTTGAACAAACATATTAAGAAAGAACTTCTCTATAACATATTAGAATTAAATCTAACTCTTCATCCACACACACACACACACACACACACACACACACACACACACACACACACACACACACACACATTCTTCCCTTTTTAAAACAAAACCAACTCATAAATTGCAATGAAGTGCAATAGCTTCAAATTGGAGAGTAGTTTTCAATTATTCACTTCAAATTTTAAAAGAGGGATTTTCAAATCAATGAAATGTATATGTATTCTTTTAAAGTTTCAGAAGCGATGTAATATATTTTAATTCAACATTTAAAGTAAGAAACTAAGAAATATGTCAAAATAAATTTCTAATGCATTCCATTACTCGATGTAACTAATTTTCTTCTAAACCCCATTCCTTCACCAAGAGAGACACATCAAAACTCTTTCTCCCAATATATAGATTTAAAAATACCCTTCAAAAAGGGAAGAAACCTTAACTAAAATTCACTCTTAATAACCCAAAGTGAAACTAATGGAGATGCCTTCCTTTCTCTTATCACAACAAGAAGACCAAGATAATATTAACAAAGTAAGTGAGCACAATCATTCATTTAAATCCATCAAAACTTCTTTTCACTATACATAATAAAGCAATTTTCCATCCATAACTCAATTTTTTTTATATGTTATTACAAGAATAAAGCCTACACATAACTTCACTATACAATATTTACAAAACATAAACAAGGGAAAGGATAAAAGTTTCTTCCAACATAGAAGGATGAATGATTCAACCTAGAATTTACCAGAAATAACCTAGGCACATTGGCACATCAACAATCCTAGACTGAACGTTCACCTAAATCATGCAAAGGTACCAGGACCCTCTTTAGGGTTGCTTGTGCAAGATGTTAGAAAGATTAAGATTTGATGCATTCAGATCCATAAATAGTATAAACATTCAAGCAAAGAATATTCCAGATCTATATCTAAAGAGTAATGGATTTAAACGATATCCATAATGAAGTCAACCATGCAATAACTAGTTATGATCATATCTAACACCTTGAATCAGTCAATACACTCCATTATATTAAACATAGTAAATACAAAAAAACTTCTTACAATATTCAGTATTATAAACTTATGCATGCATTAGATCTAGCATCATAACTTCACAATATCTCATTACTCACTCTCTTAACCTACATAGATTACTACATATTTATAAGGGTGGGGAATTTCCCTTCACCGCTTACATAATTCCCCAAGTAGGTTGCATGTTATAAATAGCCATGCACCTTTACAATAATAGACACACATGCAAGTGCGCTAATATTAGATCTCTTCTGGTCAACTATCAGTAGTAATTATATTATTAACTCGAACCCATGCAAAGTGCTTAATAGCCCATAAACATGAAAATGGCTAAGTCCCAAATATGCCCTTTTCTTTCATTCGTGTGTTTCCTTCCCTATCCTTTTGCTCCTTTGAACTTTCTTTGTTCCTGTGCGTGAACCTTCTTTGTGCCTTCTTCTAAGTGTCATAATTTGTCTTCTCAACATTACCCCACACTAAACTACATTGTCTCCCTGACAATGGTTGACTCTTGATACTTTACAGAATAAAGAATGGGAATGAAAGGAAATTAAAGAATTATTGTACAAAGAATGAACTTTCACCCTGCAACATCCTTTGTTTCAACTGGAAGAATTAACTCTGGATATTCTTCTTTAATTTCAGCCTCTAAACTTTTCCAATCACTTAGCATGGCTTCTACCTTTTCTAGAATATCTGATGCAATAGAATATAACTCCTCTTACGTAATATCTTCCTTCTTGTTCTGTAATACTATAACAATGTTGGACATTGCAGTCACCCTTCCTTCCAGAAGATCCATCTTCTACGATATAAGCTTTCCAATTTCATCCAGCCTTTCTTTATGTGGTTCTTGGGCTGCTGCAAGGGCCTCACACTTTTTCTTTACTAATGCCAATCATTACTGTGTGCCCCAAATGTCTCATATTTCATCGGCCTTCAGGAATTCATTGTCTTCTACCATGGTCCCAATCCTGATTGTCGCCTCTATGAGAAACTACTTCTTGGAGATGCACAAATATTTAACTTCCTGCCTCTTCTTTCTTTAGCTCTTCCTATAAATTCTACGAGCAAGGTGCTTTCTTTGGTGTCATTTGAAAATCTCACATTTCTAACTACTCGATGGCCCTGTGCTCTCTTTGCTTCCTGCTCAGGGTCATTTGATAGCTGAGCAAGTCTGAATCAATCCTATCTTGCAAGCACCAAATGCCCTAATTGAAGGTACGCACATAATGCCATAGCTCTTTTGCAATGGGTACGCTTCACTGGGTACCCTTGGAATCCAAGTGTGGACGCAAGCTTCCTTCAAGACATGATAACCTATCTCCTCTACCATGTCTGGTTTGACACTCTCCGCACCTCAATACTCTTTGCTTAACTCATTCACACTTAGCTTGTTCCAATTATTGTGATCACAACGGTAAAAATGAACTCGCATCATGCCCTTATATAGATTTTCTTTAATATTTGCTGCATTTAGTTGCTCCTTAATAGTACCAACAATCCTCTCATCTACATTGACCGTTGTGCACAACCTCTGTGCGATACATCTTCGCACCTTAGGCTATTACCTTCTAGTGCGCCTATCCTACATCATGTCATAACAGACTGGACTTTAGCATAGTTCCATGTGCCTAATTTTGTGGTGCACTTCATGCCTTCTTCTTGACAGTATCCAGGACCGCTGTCTACACATCACATCAAAATTAGGCTCATCTATGTGAATCTCCATGCTATGGACCTTATTTGGAAGCAATCTTCTTTCCTTTCAACGCATAATAGCCATGTCTGGGTCCATCAACACCCATAGCAGTACAACTCCTTGATGTGCCTACCTATATTTTGGAATCACCACCCCACAAAAATGGTATGTACTTGTCTTCCTGCATCATAAAAATACTACAAGATTGGTAATTAGCATACTCCACACTTTCAAACTCTTTGTTATTTCACAAAACATCTTGTTTTGTTTCTCTTGCCCACTCCCTCTTCTTCACTAAATTGACAAAACATAACGACAAAGAAGGGAATTCATCCACATCCTTTGCATAGTATGAGAACCTAATCTGGGTGGCAACTCTCTGCAGACTTCTTACAACCTCTTCATTCAGACTTCAAATTTCTCCTAGGGTTTCTCAACTGCCTACTTTCTATGGAGAGTAGTTGTGGTAACCATCTTCCATACTAATTGTGGATTCTAACGTGCCTTGTTTTCTTTTTATTTAACACCCTATGAAATGAGTGCTCTCCATTGGATTTCTAACCAATGTACTTTAAGTTCTTCCTAGATTGCGTACCTAACGTGGGGTACTTACAAGCTTAGTATCCATCTATGTCCTATGGGTTAAGCCTCTATGTCCCTAATGTCCCTCTCAAGCCATGCTTTTTGCTTGGCATGTTACTTGCTTCCCTTGACTCCATCGTACCTATATAGGTCGTCGCTCATGGGATTTAGAGCTGGTATGTTCAATTCCTTTTTCTAATACTTGTTCATCAGCTAGACCTCCAGCACGTGCAATACGCAAAGAGGGGTAACATGAATTCCATAGGAAGAAATGCTTCTGTGCCAAACTAGGCTTAAGCTGAAAGGGTATACGAGCACTTGTTCAAAGTCTTCCCCAATATGTCAAGACTATAGGCTTCAATGTTTATAATGTCAAAAATGAGCCTCTCCAACATATGCAGTCCATCCTGAAAATTTTTACATAAATGTCTGGCCTCAGAGTATGGTAGTCACAGTCTCACCTTGTCTACAATAAAATTTAGGCAGCGCGTATTATGTAAAACTTATGGACTGATGCAATCATGAAGTCAGTGCATTATGAAGGTATACGGTAGATTTGCACCATGGGCTCAAAAAATGTGTGCCCCTATCACTTGTATACTAAATCAATGTGCATGCATAAGTGTTGGTACACCACAAATTGTCCCATAGGAACCTGGGTATCCCAGCCACTAATGGTAACTCCTTTGTAGGTGCTACTTATGTCCACTCCTGTTAGATAAACTATGTAAGTGATGATATAGCATGATCCAGTCCTACGCACAGCTGGTGAAATAGGACCCACAAAAAATATAGCCCATTTCTCATAAAAGTTATGCACTAGGAATAGGTTGTAAAGGCATTTCATCTCTTTGTCCTAGTTTGCCAAGGCACTGACAGTGATCGTAGGCCTTGCAATATGCCTTACAATCCTTATACAGGGTCTCCCACCATAATTCAATGAGTAGAATCTTGAGCGCAATGGCATCATCTACATAGTGCCCACCTTCAATACCACCATGAGCCTCTTCCGTAATATTTGTGCACCTCATGTTCGCAGTACACATCGATGCAATACTTCATAATGTATCCTAACTTGTACAGGTCACCCCTAATCAACATAAAAGATGCGATGTGAATGGCAAGTTGTTTCTTCTCTAGTGATTCCATTCCTTCTGGTCACCATACTTGTACCAGAAAGACAACAATGTCCTCTAACTCTGATGGCGTACATTGTAACCGGTATAATTGTGCATCCTGTGGCACTTTGTATATCTTCAATTTTTACGTGTCTCTCATGACTGTTTTCTAGATAGGTCATGGTCTGGTCCAGAATTGCCTTTTTCCCTCATGGTTTTACCATCAAGGTGGATGTAAAATCAAATTCTTGGAATAAGAGTACCCATCGGCATATGCACCACTGGTAAAATGGGCTTGTTTACCAAATACTTCAATGTCATTTGATTACTATAAAATATAAATGGTGTTGCTAGACCAAAAAGGTACAGTATCTGAATTTATGTAGTACATAGATCAATGGACAAAGCTTGTTTTCTCTGTAGTTGTATAATTCAAACCTAATGTATGAGTCAACTTTCTACTATCAAAACATATAGGATGATCTATAATACCTTCTCTAGGTTGAGCCAACACCGCGCCAATGGCGTAGTACCAGAAGTGTCCACATGTCACATGCAGCATTCAATTGGTCCCACGAGGGAAAGCGTAGAATAGGTGACCAGTAAGTTTCTCCTTCAATGTCTCGAATGTGGCTGACCCATTTTGACCCCTAGTAGAATGCCCCTTTTCCTTTTAGTAACTCCTCAAAGGGTGCAAAACCTTAGCATACCCTTTAATAAATTTTCTATAATACCCAGTGTGACCTCTTAACCACGCACCTCACTTTGACTGGTAGGCTCATTTCTAGGCTAATAATTACTGCAACCTTAGTTGGATCAGCCAAAAAACCTTCCTTGCAGATGATGTGCCCTAACAATGTGCCAAAAGGTGTAGCAAATACACATTTCTTGATGTTCAAAGAGATGCTTAACTGTCGACATCTTTAAAACATTAAGCATAAATTGTCATGATGATCCTTAACAAGTCCATACACCGTCTAGTCATCTAAATAAACTTGCAAGAAGTTATGAATAAAATCCTTGAATGTTTAGAAAACTATGCACAACAATACAACATGTGCATTTTTCAGACCAAAAGGCATCACAATATAGGCCAAACTTTCCCATTCAGTTTCTTTAGCAAAGCGCACTCCTGAGTTATTTCCATCAAATAACTCTTGAATGAGTTCTTCCACCTTTGCACTATCTCTCATAGTTAAGTGCTTTATAACCCTTAATGCCTCTTCTATTGGAGGTTTAGTAGAGAAATACTCAAAAGTATGGATCATTCCTGCAATCAAATCCTGCCAATTTCTAGCCTCTCTATGGAGTTCCACATATACATACCAAGCATGTGCACAACCTTGTAAAGTGGAATAAAATTTGTGCACCCAGAGTGAAGGTGGTAAAGCTTCCTTCCCCTCTGTCCAGAGTCTCTTACACAGCTGAACGTGGTGTTGAACATGTTGATTACCATGATAAGTGCAGATTTGAATAGGTGCATTGCTCTTATAAAACCGAGTAGAAAGAGCAATCTTGATTTCATTCCATCGTACAAGATTATCCATGTGAACCACCCACCAACGCGTTACTATCCCGCGTAAGGTATATGATAGCATATTTCGTCTCTCCAACTGGTCTATCCACTATTCCTTCATGGCGCACAAAAATATTGCAGGATCTCCTTCTCCAATGTATCGAGGTACTGAGTTGTTACCTATTCTCTTGCTATAAAAAGGTCTACTATTCCGCGTAAATGTGCTTCTTACTTCACGCCCTACCAACTCATAAGTACCATGAGCCCAATTATCACAAGTAATACTTGTAGTATCGCCAATAGACTATAAATCTTCCCACTAAAGGATTCCTTATTTAGATGGCTCAAGCACTTTTGGGTCCTGGATTGCACATACATAAATCCTATTCAGATCTTCCTCACTCAAAGGCTCAACATAGGGCACAAATTTTCCATCTATTAAAGGGATACTAACCCTTTCCTCCTTGTTCTCAAAGCTGATATAACCCTTGTTGAACCAAAGATCAACATTATTTGCATAACACCAAGGGTGCCTAAGTAGAACTGGGAAGTTGTCTGCTTCTGCAAGTGCCAAAATCTCAAAGTCCCCTATGAACTTGGCCCCTTGTATAGTAATGGATGCATCTTTTAAAACTCCAATAGGGGTGGCCTTGGTTTGATTAGCCATAAATAAACACATTAGAAGATGGCTGTAATGGGGGTCTCCTCATCTGTACCCATGTATCTAAAGTAAGTACATTGACTTCCATGCATGTATCAATCAATATATTGCTCAAAAGCCATCCATCCACAACAACATTCAGAGTGATTTCCTTGTCATAGTCTAAGCTATGGGGGGGGTAATATTTGCATGTAGGATCTACCGTCCAGTCTCAATACTTACACGGAGTGTTTCCCTTTAGCCAATTCCCTAACAATGGAATGATATTCTCCTGGCGCAACATTTTGCACACATTCTTCAAGTCATCAATATCAGATTGAACCATCTCTGTTGCTTTCTTTTGCTCCATCTTCCATGATTTCTCCTTTAAACACTGCATTTCACCTTGAATATTTCTGAGTACCTCCATGGTTTCCTAATAAACCTCCTTCTGATGGACAGGATCTGGGTACCATGCATGTAGAACCTCCTCCTTAGTGATGGTAGGCTTCTACTGTAACACTTCTTTGGCGTGCGCTGCTTTATGCTTGGGTAGTGAACTTTACAGGAAATACCTCAGATTTTGGTTCCAACTTGGGCATCCACTGATTTTCCACAGCGCGTTGTATCTTAACCATCCTTGGGCCTTTGTTTTCTTGTTTATGCTACTTACTAAGATGATCATATAAGTCTAGGAATTCCTCATAACTATGATTCTTTCCACAGAAAGAACATGTAATATTCTGAGGACATTCACCTGTAGTGGTCAGGAGATCCACATGTTTAACATGTTCCACAAGGGAACTTGCCTCATCCACCACCACGGCCTCGGCCTCTCCGAATCCACCATGGTATCCTCGACCTCTGCCATGACCTCCTTCAAAATGTCCTTCATTCTGATCATAATGCACTTGATTGTGATCCCGATCCTGATGCTCACCCTTACCCTTAGATTTATCTGATACTCATCGTCTATCGTACACCAATATCTATAACATCATGGATTTGACCAATTAGCTGAAAGTCTTGTGTATCGTGAGTCGTGGACATGCAAATTTTACAATAGCAAGAGATGTTCTTCCTTATTGCGCATTGCAATAATGGGAAGTGGCTAACATCATGGTTCAAATGACATATCTCATAGTCTAGCAGTAATGAACACATAGATATATAGGGATAACTGTCCTTGGTGTGACCTTCCACTTCACAATCTGTACACCAAATCCCCATGCGCATCTCATGTGCTGAATTCATCGATAGTTTCTCCAACAGCTTCACCATAACCACAATTTGTGCTTCCAAAAATGGGCTTACCCCAGTGTCTATACTTCTGACTGCCTCAGCGAGCAAAGCTTCTTCAAGTGCTTTGCACGAATCAGTGTATGTCTTATGTGACAAAACCCTTCTAAAAGGTGTGATCAGACCTCCAACGAACCATTGTGCATGCTGGTTTGCGTGAATATCATAAGAAAGCTTAGATAAAATCATTTTGAAATGACATCATACTCCCTAACACTCTCAGTAGTGCCTTGCTTAATATCCTTGAGCGTGCTTATACTCTTTTGCTTGAACTTAGGGATGTGAAACTCTTTAAGGAAAACATATTTTAATGCTGCATAGTCTACGCAAGATTGATCATGGTCAAACTTACTGTACCAACTGTGTGCATGCATCCTTGTAATGTAGTGACAAATTGACTTGCCCTACGCTCAGAAGTCATGATACCTTTTGCACGCCATAGTATTTCACACATGTGCACATGTTCAACAACATCTTCTATGCCCCTATATTTTGGAAGACAAAGAGACATCTCCATGTAAATATTCTAGGGTTGGTGCAGACCTTGCCCACCTGATCCAGAACCTCTTGTGTTTCCTCTACCTCTAGAACCACTAGATCCACTAGAACTAGAACCACCTATACCTTCTGATCCTCCACCTGTAGCCAGAAGTGGACTAAATGGATGTACTTCCCTGTGTCCCAACAGTAGTACTGAACTAAACCCCTACATGGTGTGTGAAGTGTTACCACTCCTAGAAGTGAGTCCAAAATTCTGTGTGCTTGAATTCTGTGCAGATGATGCACCTGAAAAGGTACCTCCAAACAACAACGAAGATACATTTTCCTTGCCATCGATGTACTTGCTATGTGACTTACTCCTGCTCTCCCACTGCCTAAATTAGCTTGCTGACTATTTATCATACTAGATACTAGAAAACCAAGTGCAAGGGCTAGGTTGCCAGGTAGATTCAGATGCGTGCCTGCGGCCTAGGTTGTCTCTACTAGCGCTTCCATGTGAGGCTGAGGGGGTTTCCCTGTCATGCTTTCCCAAATGGGGGAGTTCTTGATGCTCTAGCTCCATGCCTTCTGTGTGAGCTCTAAATCCTTTCACGAGCCATATCTCTTCTCAATGCCATTCACTCTACAACATCCCGCTGCTTCTCTATCTCCCTCTCACACGCCTCATTATACTCAAGCCACCTTTCTTCTCTCTTCCTTTCTGCCGCTAGGTCTACCATCTTTCACCAAACATGCTCCTGCCCCCGCGCGTGGTGGGGTTTAGTTAGCCATAGGTTTACTTTCCAAGTTCAGGGTCACCATTAATATTTTGATCACCAGTGGAATGCCTTGCAAGTAAGTTCCCTGGGATATCGTAAAAAATGGAATTCCACTACCTCTGGGCAAGAATAAGTGGAAATTGAGTACTCCAGAATATAATTGTTCAAAACACCATGAAACCAAGTATCCATAGTGTGTGTCCAAATTAGATCAGCATCATAAAGGGTCTGAAATTCTTCCTGTGTCCAGACAACGGTGCGATACCTCCAATCCCTTTTAGACGCATAAGCAACTAGCCACTTGTATAGTTAAATAAAAAAAATAGCGAAGAAGATCTCATACAAACTGTCATACAGATTCTATTCCACCCATGCGTGTGCGTTAAACTCAGATCCGGTGCTGAACCTCCGTGTGTACTCTTCTTCTAGATCTTGTATCCACTCCTCAACACTTGCTAGGGTCAACCGATATGTCTTCATTGTGAACCATCCAAAAAACAACTGAAAAAAAGGTCTCGACAACGGAACCGATGATGCAGCCTAAAATTTACCAGAAATAACCCAAAAGTGTTGACACATCACTCAGCCTAGGGTGAGCATTCACCTGAAGTGCGCAAAGGTACCAGGGCCCTCTTTAGGGTTGCTTGTGTAGGATGTTAGCAAGATGAAGAGTTAATGCATTCAGATCCATAAATAGTATAACATTCTATAGAGCATATTCCAGATCTAAATTCTAAAGAGTAATGGATTCAAACAATAGCCATAATGAATTCAACCATGCAAGATCTAGATCATGTTTAACACCTTGAATCAATCAATACACTCCATTATATTAAACACAGTAAATACACAGAAGCTCCTTACAATATGTAGTACCATAAGTTTGTGCGCGCATCAGATCTGCCATCATAACTTCACAATAGCTCATATTCAGTCCTCTCCATACTATGCACATCACTACATATTTATAAGGGTGGGGAATTTCCCTTCACCGCTTACATAATTCTAAAAATAGGCTGTATGCTAAAAATAGCCATGTGCCTTTACAATAATAAACACACATGCAAGTGCACTAATAATAGATCTCTTTTGGTTAACTGACAGTAATAATTCTATTATTAACTCGAACCCATACAAAGCGCTTAGTAGATGCTCTTCTAAAAATAGCCTATGCGTGTCGTGCACGTCTTTATCCAGTTTGTGTGCTCTGCACACTATCTCCAAAAATAGCTCGTAATCCTGAAAATGGTTAAGTCCAGAATTTTTCATTGTCTTTCGCGCGCGTTTCCTTTGATATTCTTCCGTGCCTTTGAACATGCCCTATTTCCACATGCGAAACTTATGTGTGCCTTTTGCTAAGTATCATACTTTGTCTTCTCAACAATGAAGATTTAATATAACTATGTTCCCTTACAACAAGAATACCAATCTACTCCACTATGGAGGAACCAAGATTTTCAAAACAACCAACTTTCCTCTCAAGAAGAGATTCAAACATCACTAACTCTTCCAATAAACATGAGTATTCCCACAACTTTTTTTTAAAAACAAGTTTCAACAACAAGCTCCATATCAAGAATAGGAGACATTATATCAAGTAAAATTCCAACTTACAAAATACCAACATTCCTTCACAAGAAGATGACTCAACACAACCCTACAAACACAAAAATATACATAGTTTTATCCCAAGGAAAAGAACTCTTTACAATGGACATTACATCATTTACAAAGCCAAATAAATTTCAAGTGAAGAAACCTCCCAAAATTTGGGAATAACATAACAAATTCTTCAATCTTCTCCAACAATCTTCAAGTTCAAATTCACATTCTTTCCATTCCATGGGGTCTTCAAAACACAAGGAGATAGGCCTTGTTTCCAACCAACCTATTGACATCATCACATGCCATCTCCAAAGTTTGAAGGACATGATAGCCTCCCTCCAAGTCTATGGGAGAGAGAGCAAGCAATCCTTGGGTATGCACAAGTAGGTAGGAAGATGAACAAGCAACCATAACACAAAAATTAACTTTTAACACACAAAACACCAAAAAATAATCACCAAACATAAGGGGAGAAAACTCCATGTTTTTCCCACCAATGGGGAAGAGTGGATGAGAAATCTAAGTATGCCAAAGGTGTGATCTAACCATAGGAAACACACAAAAATACTCCATAAACCCTCATTATCCCTCCATGCAAACACACCCTCCTTATTTCTCCTCCAAAGCACCAAAATTCCTCTTTGGGAGGATTTTCAAACCTCATTGAGTTTCCTTTCCAAGGACAGGGAAACTGGTTCAAACTATATGAACAACCTTCCCCACCTCAAATCATATGAAGGGGCAAATATAAAGAATGCCAACATGGCTTTTCCATCAAGCCATGTGGTAAGACGGAAATTCCCTCCCTCTTCCCCCACACTACTCCAAAATCCACCAATCCATATGATGGATGGAGAAAAACAAATAAACAAACAAAGTCATAACCATACAACAACACTCAAAACACATAGTTACATACAACCTCTATTTTATTCTTCAAATTCATGCAATAAAACAAAAGGAGTTACAAGAATCCTACCTCAAAATGCTCTCTAAGTCTCTAAGCTATCAAATCCACTCCAAAGCCAAAGCTCCAAGCTTAACTCCCAAATCCAAGAATGTATAAATGATAAGTCCCAAAATCCCTTTTCCTCCTCCATGAGGATGTATAAGATGAGAAGCAAAGAAATATTCTCTCAAATGAGAGGGTGACATGTGTCACCCCTCTCTTTTCCCAACCCAAGATTCTAAAAATTCAAAAGAGAGTAAAAGAAAATTATTTTAAGAGCAAAACCCCAAAATTCCCATAATTGCTAATATGTCAAACAACATCCAACTTTTTAGAAACACACTACCCAACCATTCTTACAAGAATATTGACTTATGAGAGGTCAAATGAAAGAGAAAACTCCCATTTGACCAAGAAATGAAGTCCCCAACCTATAGGTAGGGTCTAAGAGCTCTTTTACATGAAAAGAGAACTCCCAAAGATGAGAGGGGTCCCAAAAATTGCCCTTTTTAGCCCAATTTCGGGTTTGACACAAGAATGTAGGTTGTGGGGCCCACCCAAGGGGTGTGCATGTGACCACAACCTCCCAAAACAAAATTAATTAATCTAATAAACTTCTAATACAAGTGGGGACCATTAAGTCCCTCAAACTAGTTTACAAAAAACTAATAAAACACAATTACAAATTTTGGAGTCACCCATGTTGCCCCTATACAACATGCAACAACCAATTAATGCTACATACAACAAACACAGTTAGGACTCTTCCCAATCAGTTGCTTGTGCATTTTGAGTTGCTGCCCTGAAACCCACGTTCTCATGTGCTTTGTAATCTGCACACTCATTGCAAACATTAAACATACTTGCCCAATATAAATATAAATCCAATAAATAATGACAATAAATACTCATGGTTAGCTTGCTATCAACGCAATAATAAATATCAACCCATAATGTTCATATATTATCAACGTGCATCCATAATTAAGCAAGATGTGAGCTCCAACTACAATGATCATGATAATATGCTATATCCAAAATACACCAATGCTATCAAAATATGAATGATGACACAAATCCACTATAGGTCAAATAAGATCAACTTTATCATGTACTGTTGAAAACCAAATCATGTGCTGAAATAAAACTATGGTAATCATCACTACTAAATTGGCATATCGCGCCCTAACCATCACATGAGTCATCAAAATATCCAAATAAAATCACATAATATCCAGATAGAACTATAAACCATGTCCAATATCTACTAGAAATAGTGAGTCAACAAGAAACTATGGTAAGCAAAAAGGATGGGCACTACACATATAGATATACTATTCCTAAACCTTATGCTAGATAATCTAATACATGTCATTGATCCTCTCCACATTACATCAATCATTCTTGGTAATCTTGGTCAGAAAAGTAAACGGTACTATGAGCATCATAACAAAGCTTAATTGTAGGAATCGACTAACCACTAAGGACATATCTGCAAATACCGTTCTCCCTAACTGTCACGCATGTTCGCCGCTGACATCATATTGATATTTTGCCAAAATAATTATAAAAACGTATTGCAGCGCAGTGGTTGGGCATGACGCATATGTTTTTGGAGGTCACGAGTTCAATACACGCTAACTTGCGTGATGGTTAGGCTCCGCCTGCAAATACTAAGCATACTTTAAAATTACATATTATAAACAATTTGTTTTAAGGGGAAGAGAAGGATTTTCATTCTGTCACAAATCCACTCCATGGACATCAAATTAGACATAGATCTGGCAAATAAAAAAAATTCATGGTCAAATGCGCTGTAAACACTAAAATTGTATAGATCCACGCGTATGTTATCTTCCTCACAATAAAGTTTATTTCTAGGTTGTCGCTTAGCTTCATCCCATGAATTCATGACAACAACAAAGGATATCATATATCTTACAATGTGCAAAATAAATCACAAAGCACGTTTAACAATATAGACTTTCATTCAACCCATTTTTTTTGGTGTATGGCAACCAACAAATACAACCATCTAGCGACCAACTGTTTGACAAAATGTCCAGAATGACAAAGCAAAACACCACGTGTTTGCTATTTTCTACAAACACCAAATATTTGGGAAAAAAGCTTACACAAGCACGGAAAAATAAAAAAATTCTCTACGTATTAGTTCTACGCAGGGAGATGTGCATTTTCGAGAAGAAACCTGCTAGAAAAGCACGACTTAGGAGCTTCAAACATTTTTGGACAAGCCCTCTATTCGTGGATAGCATCAAACTATTTGGCATAATGTGTGAATCAGACAGTGCACTTTAACGCATTTTGTTGAAACTTTGGTTTCTATTTACAGTGTTTGCTAGGCCCGCCACGAATTCTACGTGAAAGAGTAAATTTACTACTTTGTAAGATGTTAACAAGGTGACACTCATTATAGTCTTCCTCAACGATTCTTCATTTGGATTTCTAGAAAAATGCGGAAGAGAATCCATGAAATAATTAATCTAAACCCACTCTAAGTAACCATCTATTGATATTAAAATTTAAAGAAAATATCCTTTACAAAGTGCTACTACATTTAGAGCATTGTTATTACAAGACTTACACACCTGATCCAGCACTTCCAGGAGAAAGTTACGAAGCACGACCTGCATTTACGAAGCATTCTTTTGATTACCAAATTCACTGTATCCATATCGATGGTTCTCATCACTCCAATGATTTCGTCCCAGTTTATTTCTTCACCATTGATTGAAACAGTGCAGGCAGATCCCGACTGTAAATAAACACCTATAGGCATACTAATAACTAATATTTACCTTTGTTTGAAACCTTTGCATATGAAATGATGAAAACAGATTATTGGTGTATAGATGTTCCGCCACAAAACAAAAACTTGTGTTTGCCCAACACACATCGTTGGCCTATCAACATGCCATTGTGAAGTTGTTAATTTTTTTTTTTTTTTTTGTGTGTGTGTGTGTGTGGGGTGAATGTTTTGTTTTAAAGATGGGCAAGACAAAATGAAATTTGTCGTTGTATGTTTATGCTACCAGAGGTTTATTCTAAAAGAACTCTATTCAGTCCACTATTTGTATGGTAACTGTGTTGTACATGCTACGAAAATAATATTTGCCTATACCATAAAATTCGTGTGACTAAGCTGGCAACAAAATCGCATGCCCCCCATGATGACCCGCATACTATACATGCCACTCATTTGTGGGGTGGGACCCGCCACTGTGAGTTGTCGAATTTTTGTGGTATACATATTATATGTGAATGAAAAGGATGTTTGACATGTAGCAGGTTGTAGTTGGATTGGTGGGCATGTGTGCTTGCGACCAAGAGGTCATGGGTTCAAACCCTATGTATTTTTGTGGTTTGTGTGTATATACACGTGTGTGTGTATACCACAAACCCAAAAAAAATTCCAAGACATCCAAAAATTAATTGACCCACAAATCCCATGTCAACATTAAACGGATCACTTCTAAAAAATAAAATGTAGGTTTTACACAATTTCATAAAATTCACATTTTTATTTGTTAAATATCCACATTATTGAACTTTCATTGTGGAAAAATCACATTTTCTCACGTTTTGAAAAATATTTCCACTACCTAAAAGTGAGATTTAAAATTGTGAAATATCCACATGATTCAAATTTTGTTTTGAATAAATTATAATTTCTTCTCTTATTTTGAAAAAATATAGATCTTTGAAAATAGAATTATGGATATTGTGTACCACAACCCAAATATAAGTCTACTCACATGACTTTTTCACACAATTTGTAAGGGTTAATTTTTTTTTTATATCCATAGTAACACTTATAAATAAAAATTGTGAAAATTCTACACTTAAATTTTATTAGTTGTATATTTTTGAAAAAATTGTAAATTATATATTTAGTAATAATAAAACATAGACTAAATTCTAGTTGTGAATATTATAAACAACTAAATTTTAATTTTAATAATAAATATTACTTGAGGTAGGTTTACTTATCCATAATATTATTCATAAAACACAAAATATTCTATAAATAACATGAATTATCAACAAAAATACATTTTATTTATAAATACAATACATATATTCCACAATTTCATAATAGTAAACTTATACTTGTGAATTGTTTATATTAAGTTTTTATCATGGATAATTCACTTTTTTCATTGTGGTTTGAAAAAAAAAGATTTTTGAACAAATATTTATCGATTCTTTAAATACAAAATAATATACAGTAAATATGATACAAACAAAACTCAAAAAAAAATCTACACCACTAAAACATTCATTTTGTATTATCAAAAAAATATATAAAATACCTACATTGTGGATTTTTTTAAAGTTCTAATAGAATTTATAAAAATTCTACACTACTTATTAGTAATATATTATCTAAAAATTTAAAATGTTAATAATTTACACTAACAAAGTAAAGTAATACTTAATTGTGGGTAATCTACAATATATATTTTTAATACTTTACTAAAGAATTAAATTATAATTTTCTTTATATCCATGTCTCAAAACCATTCAAATTATAGAAAATTTATATTAATATTAGTAATAATTATTAGTGCAAGCTTTACATTCCCCTATTAATAATTGTGGATTATCCACACTATCCGAAAATAATAAAAATAATTAATATTTTATATTTAATAATTAGAACCTAAACTCACCTCAATGTCTATATATAATTCCTCATACAAATAAGACCATATAACTAAATTGTATTAAAAATATATATATTTTGAAAATATTGTGTGATATCCACAATATTATTTCATGCAAGCATTAAAGAATAAAATGTTGTTTAATGAGTATTATAATCAAAATAACCCATTTTACATTATGTTTCCCAGCCATTTTTTACGCCGAAGGTGTTCCCCTTATGGTAAAGGACCTCCGGACGTTTCTGCAACAATGTTAAATTTGACGATTATATGGTCGTCTGGCCGTCTGGATGTTTTTCGCTTACTGGTTAGGTTTTTTGTAGTGTACAGACTTATGTATAACAAGTTGCTGTAGATTAGAGTTCCGTCGATAATAGGCTAGGTTGTGGATTTGAACAAGGCGTGATCTAAGTCATAGGAAATCCTAGTGCTGTCGTAGGTAATATTTGGATAGAGATTGGCCATGAAGGGAGAGCCCTGAGCAGCAAGGAATTCGAGAACATAATTCATATCGTTTTTCACCTTCTCAGCAAATGGTATAATAATGTTCGTGCCTGTGTGGGTTGTGGAGACCTTGATTTTATTCTGTAGATTAAAATTTCTGAAGTGTCATCTGTATGTTGTTCATTGCGCCAACCAAAAATCGGCCCATATCCGTCTTTCCGAAGACTTTTTTTCCCACAACGATGTATTTGATATTGGTGGTAGGGTAGGCTTTAATATTGTCATTCACCCACTTTATTGCTTCGTTTGGGTTAGAAGATATGGTCTGGAAGTCTTTGTCAAACCAATTAGAAAAGAGTTTGGGTGTTAGAAATATAACGCTCCCACTAATGATGAGACTCTCATGTAAACAACTAGTGTGTTAGGTTGAATGCACCAGTGATTTATATCAATCACACGCAAAAGTGTTAAACATTTGGTATGTTCTAATAGTCAACAATGAACACACCGACTGTTGGTTATTCCAATGATGAGGGTATTAGATTGCATGAACTTCTGTAAAGCCCGGGGTTACAAAATATATCCACAATTATTGATGAGCATAGAACATTATAGAAAAACTTGGACCAAGCCCCCCAATATAAAGAAAATGTTTTGGATAGTAAAATATTAGCATAACATTTGATGTTGCTAAGAGTTGGATATAGAGAATTGAACAAGAAATGATTAAGAATCTTCCAATCTAGTAATGATGTGACCAAACAAACATGGTTTTGTAAACAAAAAGTCCATGGATAGCAAACTTGTAGAAAGAACATTGTAGTGGTAGTTCGATTAGCAATATAACTGCAAGAGCTCGAGGAGCAAATAAGAGGAGAATATGAATGTCTATTTTTATATTGAATCGAATTAGAGAAAACAATGACAATAAATAGAATTTTCCATTGGTTGGAAATATAGAGACATTCTCTTATCGATTGGGAATAAATTTGATGAACACGGGCATTTATTTTTCTTTCCTCTTCTTAACTCTTGGGTTCGAATTTTGCTACTGATTGGAGGAGAAGACGAGCGTATGAAATTTCAGGGCATATTTTTAGGGTTGGTAAGAAAAAGTATGGGGTATTTTCAAGGGATATTTTGTGGTTTAATTTTATTCTAACTTGGTCTCAATTCAGAGATTTGATATTTTTATGCAGCACTGAGATGCAAAGATTGGATTTTTATTTATTTATGGCTAGAAGGGATATCTGGAAAAACAATTCACACAGCTACAACAGCTGTTAGATGAGAGAAATCCCGAGTTTTTTGTTGTGGTGGTTTCTCTCTTCTTTGAGGATGTAGAAAAAAACATCAATCATTTGTCCAAAACATTGTATATTTTCTATCCAACATTTTTTGTTTGGTTTGTTGTTTCCATTTTCAAGGATTTGTGTCAGTCGAATTTATGTCCAAGCCTGTTGGGTCTTGTTTGTTTTTGTTGGTAAAATTAATTAAGTTTTCTGGGTCTATAGAGATGCTAATCAATTTTTTCTATCTGATTTTTTTGTGGTTTTTGTATTTTTATAAATTTATTTTTGGATTCCTCTAGTTCTAAAGTTTGTAATGATTTGGGTCAGTCAAATTAATCTCCAATTATTTTGGGTCTTCGAGATGTTAATCACTTCAGGGGAAAATGGTTGTGTTATGATTATTACTCTTTCTTATGTAGAGATCAACATCCAACTGACTTCAAGAAGGCCGATGCCCATGTCCACCAATTCAAGGGAAGTATCTCGAGGTAATTGTCACATAAATTTTGGATTTGGAATCTGAAACTTGCTGTATGCTAAATTGCTTATGGCATGCTTTTTGTATGTTAATAGAAGACTTAAATTACATAGAGATATTGGTGTTCTCTTTTCCCATATTATAGATGTCATTTTTTTTTCAAGGTGGGTTGTATTAAACTCTCTTTATGGATTTGGATCTTTTAAAACCATGATCACTTAGATTTCTTCTTCAATCATTGTTGAAGTTTTAATTAGGCCATTTTAGAAACCAATACACTTCAAAGCTGGGTAGATTCCTATGACTACTAACTTCCAGTGCCCTCTATCACAAGCCAATTTATGGGACCTCTGAAAATCCTGACCTCTGTAACAAAAATTTCAGAGGTACTAATTATGGGGAACACTGGGAGAAATGAATGGGCCATGGTTATTGCAGAAATCATGAATATCAGTATGGACAACTTTTTTTACAAGGCACGTCCTCTTCAAAAAGGTGAAAAAAAATGCAGGAAAAAGGTGAGAGAGAATGGTAATGCTTCATGGTTATGTTCGAGTTACAACAGACAAGTTCAAAACTATGATTATAGATATGCACTGAGGATCGATCTAAAAGACCCAACAGGAGAACTTCAATCAGTTACAGCTTTTGATGAGACACTTGAGTTAATCATGGGTGTTGCAGCTAGCAACCTCCATATATTGTTTATAGATGAAGATGTGACCAGTGAAATTATAAGTAATGTCATCAGAAACGAATACTGCTTCACACTTTCACTGAAAAAAGAGACATATTGCGGAAACAATAGATTGAAATGTGTCATCCTTAGTTCAAAGAAAGTGGAAAATAGTGCAACTCCTCCATAACCTTTACACAAGAAAAGTGTTGTTGAACATGACATAAGCACACAAGAAACATGTCACATGCTGCAAAAATTGCCACTTGTTATGTGCAGTCATCCATTTGTATCATTAAATGTTGGAAAAAAAATTCTGAGACGTGTCGTTAAAAGTGACACCGATGCACAATAAACAACCACTTTCGTGGATGCATATAAAGTTCATCCAAAAACCATGGAACACTGCTATGTACCTTAGGATATGATAATATAATATATATGGGTTGATGGAGATGCCGACATGTGGCACACATCCCCTTAGTTATATGTATGGGTTCACATGGGATATGATATTATAATGTATATGGGTTGATGGAGATGCCAACATGTGGCACACATCCCCTTAGTTATATGGGCTCACATAGGAATTAATCATATTGGGTAATGGGTTCGCCTACATTGGGATTAGGTGTTACCCATCCTATTTAAAGGATGTGAGTATAATTATGAGGAGGTCATGGATGTATGAGTTGAGTCTTTTACTTGGTAGAGGTATATTGGAGGTGTCCCCCACGAAGTGGATTCCCATCTTGGGAGATTGTGGAGTTACTCCTTCCTTAAGGAGCATTGTATGGTGTTGCCCTACCTTAAGGGTATTATTCTGAATATATTCCATATTAGGGCATCTTAGCCCCCCATATCTCTTGTGTTTTATTATCTTCTGTAATTTATTGATTTATTATATGCAAGGTTCTTATCAAGTGGTATCAGAGCAGTGATTCGGGCAATTTGTGGGATGAAACCCTAATGTTGGTGATTCATCTATATCTGTAGATTGAATTAGAATTTTTTATATTTTTTTTGTGGGGAGTGGATACATAGTTCAAGTGATCTTCCCTCAAAATTTCATAATCTTTGGAGCTGTTTTGCAAAAGTTGTGTCCGTTTTAAGGTTAAAACCCTAATTCTACAGTTTCATCTATATCTTCTGAATAATGACGAATTAGGAAATAAATGTTTTTGGGTTGGTGGTAATATATTCAAAGGTAATACCAATGAAATTTCAGAATTTTTGGATCTATTTTGTCAGAATTATTTAATTTTTATTTGTTTTCATTATTTTACTCCACAGGCCGCAATTTGAGGAATTTTCCTAAATTTTTTACATTTTCAGAAACCTCTCAAAAATTAAATTGGGGTTTGTTTTCTGTGATTTCTAATTTTTGGCTGAAATTTAGCCGAAATGGTTAGAATAATTTTTGATAAAAAGGGTATATTCCAAAATCCCTAGTTTTGTGGATCATGGGGATGGTAGCTTTTTTTGGAGATGGAAGGATTGATGTTAGAGAATGGTGGAACAAATTTAGGGATAAATTCTCTAAACCATCTTATATTTGGTTATTCAAGTTGTGGATTAGTGGCCTTGCACAGATTTGGTTTTCTGAGTTAGAAAAGGAAAAGTCTAATTGGTCTTTGGAGGAACTGGAACAAGTTTTCATGGACAGATGGGCAACAAAAGAAGAAGAAGATGAAGCAGAAGAAGAAGAAGAAGAAGAAGAAGAAGAAGAAGAAGAAGAAGAAGAAGAAGAAGAAGAAGAAAAAGAAGAAGAAGAAGAAGAAGAAGCAAAAGTATAAGCAACATCAAAAGAAGAAGAAGAAGAAGAAGAAGATGTTGATGATAAAGTTGCTACACAGGATAGTGCATCTCCAAGGAAGGAAGCTTCAATATTTCAATTTGAAGGGTGTATTCAAAGGAAAAAGGTAATTGTTTCCATAAACCCTAGCAGAAAATATAAATTCATCAATATGGATGTAGCTCAAAATCTACATGTACAAGCAAAACATATTAAGGAAGCTCAAGTGGATGGTAAGCATATTCAAGTTTTTGAAGATTTAAAGCTCTCTATGGATAAATATGTTTTACATTCAGATTTTTATGCTTTAGATATGGATGGTATGGATATTTTTCTTGGATATATTTGGTTAGAGAGATTGGAAACAATTAATTTGAATGTGCAAAAGAAATTCATGAAATTATGGTACAAGAGAAAGAAAATTACATTGCAAGATATCACACTCAACAAAGAAAAAAGTAATGTAAAATTAGATCATGAAGATGAACTTGAAGATGGTGACAAAGGGAATAAGGATGAATCAGAAGGAGAGGATGAAAAACATGATGAAAAATTCAAAAATAATTTCTCTACTCAAGAGAAAAAAGAAATAACAAACAAGTTGGAAGAGGAAAAAGAGGAAAAGATTGATAAGGTTGAGCATATTAAGGCTGATCCATATAGACACCCCCATCATCATGAGAGGAAACAATCGCGGAGACATACTAGGACACATGAGGTCAGCAATCTATATGGATATACAAGGAATTGGAGGAGTAATAATTTTGGCTATACATGGAATCAATGGAACAATAATTGTATGAAATGGAATCACAGGAATAATCATTATGGATATGCATGGATGCCGAGGAGGAACACATATGGACCACGATGGAATCATATGAGCACAATGGAATATAGAATTAGGTTTGGAGTAGCATCACCCACTAGGATTTCATATGGGTGGTTGGATGATCAAGCATGGCGACAAGTGTGCAATAATTTAAAGCACACTCATTATATGGTTTCTTATGTTTCAGGGACAAAACATGTCAAAGAGGGAGGCAATGCTATGTACCTTGGGATATGGTAATATTATATATATATATATATATATATAATATATATGGGTTGATGGAGATGCTGACATGTGGCACACATCCCCTTAGTTATATGTATGGGTTCACATGGGATATAATATTATAATGTATATGGGTTGATGGAGATGCTGACATGTGGCACACATCCCCTTAGTTAATTATATGGGCTCACATAGGAATTAATTATATTGGGTAATGGGTCAGCCTACATTGGGATTAGGTGTTACCCATCCTATTTAAAGGATGTGAGTATCATTATGAGGAGGTCATGGTATGTATGAGTTGATTCTTCTACTTGGTAGAGGTATATTGGAGGTGTCCCCCTTGAAGTGGATTCCCATCTTGGGAGATTGTGGAGTTACTCCTTCCTTAAGGAGCATTGTATGGTGTTGCCCTACCTTAAGGGTATTATTCTGCATATATTGATATTAGGGCATCTTGGCCCCCCATATCTCTTGTGTTTTATTATCTTCTGCAATTTATTGATTTATTATATGCAAGGTTCTTATCAAACACCTACAACTTAATCAATGATTACTCGAGATTGGAGCTACAACAAGAAAGGTACCACTTCTATAAATGGAAACAAGTGACTTGACATAAGAAATTGTTATGGATATATCTGGAGATTTATGGATGTTGCCACAGACCAAGTATACCAGCCAATATAAGATTAATTTTTAATGAATGAAGAATTTAGAGTCATAGAAACAATTCCATGAGGCATTGAAGAAGCATAACCGATTGGGGTAGTAATACATATGTTTAGAGACATTAATGATGTGGTTTTTATAATCATGATGGTTTTAATCAAATCTCGCCTCTTCCATCACTTATAGATGAAGTTCTTGAAGGGTGGGAGATCATATTACACCTTTTCTTGTTTGTAAGTTAAGCTTTTATTATACTTTAATCCGTTGATATAATGTCTATATTCCTCAAATTTATTCTATTGTTGTCTTGAGTGCCATAGAGAAATTATATGTTTGTAATTTCGATTGACGATGCCTTATGACTTTATCCATCAATTTGTATATTTTTCAAGTGAAAGTGTCTTTTTATTAAATTCCAAAAGAAAACATCAAAAGAGATTTTTAAAAGGCCTTAAGAAAACATTATTCTAATTAAGCATAATTAGAAACTGGTTAATTAAAGTCAATTAATACAATCAACCACAAAATATTTTCAACCAAAAAATTGACCAAAAATCATATAAAGCTCCTCAGGAAACAAGAGTAAACACAAAGTAATCATTAAGTAAAATAAGCAATTAGAGAAAACAGAGGTAATGGGGATCATTCATCTTGCCTCCCTAGTTGTCACCACCATTAGGATCCATTGTATCAAGGATTGATCCCTACCAATAATTATTCTTAGATTATTATTTGTCTTCTTGCTCCTACTCTTTAGCAAGGGAAATACAAAGGGATAGCCAAGGGAACTTTCCTTGCAAGAGTGTCTCCCACCCACTAGAATCATGAACTACATGACCAACACCACCACCTTCATTGCTACGATTTTAAGGTAGTCATTGAAAATAAGGTGCGAAATTGCAATTAGAAGTGTCATGATGCCAATAAGCCATATACACACAACTTTCTCAAGGAAATCACTAACGAAAGGAATCATGTAGCACTTGATTTATAACACGCAAACACTTGCGTAATGATACAAAAGAAATTAAAGTTACTCCACTTGGAGTGAAACTTTATTGATATGAACTTAAATTTGGAGTATGACATTAAGGATAATTAACACTTTGTTTATGAAGGAAGAATTACATCCATGATTAAAATTGTATTGTTTTGCTCTTTCCATATCTTTTTGAAAAAAACTTTTAAGCAAATATATATACTAAATTTATATTGTTTTTTAGTTTGTATTAATGTCATTTGTTATTGAATGATCCTACTCATTTGGAGAACAATTGCACTAACGATATTACGTACACAGAATCCATTCCTGTATTAAGAAGAAATTCCACCACTTAATCTTGAAATATATTTAATATAATTATATAGATATTAGGGAATTTAGTCACTTCCAGTCTTACTATATTCTCTCTACAAAAATTGGTTAAGTTATGATAGATTATTTATGAACCAAACAAGTTAACAAAATCGGACTCTTTCTGAACTAAATAACTACTTAAACCATAGACCAACACCCTCTTGATGGTAATGCAAATTTTGTTACCATGATTTTTGAAAAGCTATTTTTTTTCTTGGTATTCCCTTTTCCTTCCAGGTGTCACTTGCGGAGCTTTGGTAGTATGTGGTTCAATGGGTGGCCAAAACGTTGTAATACTAGATTACCAAGCCCTTGTCATTAGCTGGGAAATTCCAAATTTGTTTCAAAGTCCTCAGAGCCACCCATGTCTACTACTCTTCTTATTAGGTGCCTTCTAAAGCTTTAATTCAGAAATTAGAGAAGTTTCTCAAAGAATTTATTTCTTTGGGCCAATGCCTCCTCTGGCAAAGGGTTTCACAAAGTTGCATGGGAGACCTGCTGCCTTCCCCAAGAATCTAGGGGGATGGGTATTATTGATATATTGCAACAAGGCTAGGAACTCTGTGTGAAATGGATAATTCGATGCATTGAAGGTTAAGAAGCATGGGAAGTTCTTCTACACCATGGCATTGAGGAGGGCTCCCCTTATGACTTCCCTACCTGGAAAGGTCTAGGGTTTTCCAATCTTCTTATTGCTCTCGTTCCTATCAAAGTTGTTGGAACCTTTGTGCTTAAAATTATTTGGAAGGCATGGGAATGCGTTAAGTTTTGGCTTCAATGGAAAGGAAACGATTTCTGCAATGGCCTCTCCATCAATCAACAATCCTTGTGGTGGTTACCTATTATTCAAGTCCAGGATCGGTGTCTTACAAAATTCCCTGGAATTCCTATTCTCAAGCTTTTCAAACATAGAATTCATTCCATTCAAGAATTGTATTGTAAACACAAATTCCCGGTATCCTTAGACTGAGTTCAAATCTCGATATAAACTCACCACCCATGATCATGTTAGTATCACCGAAATGGTTAATTCAGTCCCCGATCATATGCTGCATAATATTTTTTTACATCCCTCCCATCCTTGTTGGACGGAGTAAAGTGGTTTGTAAACACCTCATTTCGGAATTATTCGACCAGTAAGGGTTGTCATTAGCTCTCACCACATTTTCCCATGGTTGAAAAACTCAACACTAGGTGGGGGCTTCAATCTTCTCCTTCCTATTGGAGAAGGAGATTCAACATTGTATGGTTTGCCTGTGTGGAGCCTAAAATTGTACATTTTTTGTGGTGTATTTTACATCAAGTTCTTCTGATAGGGTCTCGATTGGTTAAAATTGGTGTTCTGGCCCCCAAATGTCCATTTTTTGGCCACTCAGAAACCTTAATGCACTTTTTCTAGTTTTTCTCCAAAGCCCAGCAAGCTTGGAATTGGATTCATTATTTTTCCTTCCCCCTCGGGCCAAAATGTTTCACCTTGCATCATATTCTTTTAGGAGATAGCCCCAAATTATCTCACATATTCTCCCATATTTGGCATGCTTTCAAAGGGGATTTGTTTTGGCTATGGAATGGAATGTTTTTCTCTGTGCTAATATTGAAGTTGATCAACAATTTTCAGTGTATAATAAATTGATGGTTATGTCCAATGTGCTTTTGCATATTCAAGTTCAGGGCAACAACACTACCACTCATGGTATGGATTTCACATACTATTTGTACGAATTGGGGTAAAAAGTTTGAAATGTAGAGAGAACCTTTCCTTCTTGACATGGTTCATCTATATTTCTACACTTAAAAAATCAATCACACCCATTATCAACATTAACTACAGAAGGAATAACTATCCCTCTAAAACAAATAACATATACCGTTCGATATTCACATTGCATTGTACATATGCGATTGCTAGTCAGTAGTCACATTTAGGTCAGAGCTCTCGCGCTGTGCATTAATTTTTTTTGGAACCTCCACCTACACCATTGAATTAGTTGCAAGCAAATTTAATGTTTTGAATCTTGAACGCATACTCAACCAATATTTATAACTAGAAAAGGATAGAGCCCTGAAATAAATAACTGGTTGGGATATACATAGACATTGATAAGGAACTAATCTTGGTCCTAAGCATGACCCATTGAAATAACCCCCCATATTTTAAAGAGGTCTTTGTAACTATTTTTATTAAGTTAATCTTTAATTTATTTTATCAATTCCTACGTACTTACATGTGTTTTCGTGGATGCTTAACTAGGCATATTACTAGTGTTTCTTGTGGTTTTAAAATCTGCTCTTATATCACCCACTTGAATTTTGGAAATATCTCGTATCGTGTTTTATTTAAATAATGACAATATATATTTTGAGATGTCAAAAATTTTCATGTTTCCATTTAATACAACTTTAAAGCATCTTAAAATGGATTGCATGATACGTGAATTTTTTTACATAATCTAATGTTGCTCTACAATATTTACTTTTAAAAATTATTTTGTTAATAAATATATATATTAGATATATTACGCCAAAGGCGTTCCCCCTATGGTAAAGGTTCTATTATGATACTCAGCGATGTTAAATTTGATTATGTTATACCTGACGTTTTTCTCACGTGAGTTCATTTGGACTGCTGTTTACACGTAGGTGTCACTTTTGCAGGACAATTTTTGATTGTAGGAGTCAAACGTTCTCCATTTGTAGACCAAGTAGAACATAGCGACGGCGCTCTGAATGCGAATCGCTCAGCATACATTAAGGACCTAAAACCACCCGCATGTCCCACTTAGAGAAATTGATCCTGTAACTAGTCCAGTTCATACGTTCTAGGTTATTAAAAGCATCTCGAACACATAAATATAGTGAGCCAAATCCAAACTACCAGCCCTTCAGTGAATGCATTAATCTCTAAATATTCCGATCTGCAAACTTCTATCTGTGAAGGTTAGACCATTATCACTTGTGCCAAGTAGCCGAATTTGATAGACCTGCATGAAGAGCTTCCCAATATGTCGCTAGGTCTGTTTCCACATCACAATATATGGTCTTAAAACGCCTAATTTACCTCTTTTAAACCACTCACAAATCGATACCTGTCTCTATGCAAACCTGTCGTAGATATAGATTGCCCCATTTACCCCTACAATTGTATGGAGCTCAAGATTGTACTGATCTCTATATGGAAATGTATTTAAGTTGATACTCTACACATTGATTCCCATACCACTAATCCTTTACTCTTATAACATATGCCAGAATTCTTCTTGAACTTAACGACTTTTAAAACCTACCTGATCAGTAGTTATTGATGTTTTGGAAGAAGTGGAAGCCAGCAAATAACATGGTTTCAGCCATTGGAGCTTTTCAAAGCTTTTCAGGCCTTGGATGCCGACGGAGATGGTAGAATATCGTGGGTTCAGCTTTAGATCATAAAGCTACTGAATTGTCGTGGATGGCGAAGATGTAGGGGAAAATGAGTTGAGAGATGTTTTTTTGGAAAACAATTGGACTCGGACTGAGACATATGCATTGATTTGGAGGAATTCATACGACTAATTAACACTGAAGAATTTGGATTCAGAAGATGCAGATTTAGACAATGGTAGCGGCAAATTCAGAATGTTTGAGGGCAGGGAAGGTGGAGGCGGCATTACTCCTGTGGGACTGCAACCGTATGATGTGCCGACTTGGTTTAGCGGATGTTGATATCCCTTCTATTATCTCACTCTTGATCACTACACTTTCATTATTTCCCAAGTCGATCAAGATGGGGATGGAGTAGTAAACCTCGAAGAATTCAAGCGCGTGATGATGGCTGCCTATTGAGTGAGTTATTTCAATTTGAAAACATTTGTAAATTAAATGTATATATGATTTTTCCATGCAATTTCCATAATCTTAGACAACACCAAACCGGGAGGCCTTATACAATTATCTTGCAAAGAATTTAATGTTGTTTCTACGTTGCCCTCATCTGTCACATCACAACAAAGATATTAATTACTACCGAATAAAATTTAAAAAATATGCAAACCTACTAGAATGGTCTTCTATTATCATTTCCCCTCAAATAAAAATTTCTAAGAGATTTACAGTGAATTTATTAAGTACTCACAAGCTTATTGAATTCCATGTTCATATTTGTTGGACAAAAGATAGGATCACTTCAAAAAGGCCTTTCTCTTGTGGCGTATTACTTATTTTAAGATAAATTAAATTAGTTTCCTTTGAAAGAATCGAGGGTTCATCAGTTAATCAATGAATTAGACAAAAGACTAAGTTAAATGGATGGATAAGTTGAAAATGTATATAGTTTGCCAAGCAAGTAAATTGTTATGTCATTGAGAAAACAAACTCCAAAGACATGCAATCCACATTGCCTCAAGGAATAAGTGGAGATGCATACTTCTGTAATAAGAAATGGGAAACACTAGAAATGGCTCAGAAATGGATTCAAAATGAGAAACAAGGGTTCTAGGGTTTTATAAATTGTGCCACCATTTTTATACATATAAAAGAATTATTGAATTTTCATGTGGAGTAGATGTTATAAAACAAAATTACAAATCATTTTAACTTTCTACACGTACAAAGATATATCATATTCAGATTCAGATTCATAATTCAGTGATAACAAACAAAGAAACAATATTCAACAAACATCCATATCAACAGAGAGCTCAGCTCGATCAGATCAAAAGACAAAGTCACAAAATTAATTGCCACCAGAAGTTGAAATTGTTACTTGCTATTGTATAAGCCTTAAATGCAGAGAGTTGAAGTTTCAGTTTCAAGGTAGAGTAAATGTTAGAGCTACGATAGTGTTGTTTGTAGGGTATTCAGTTTCTCTTGATCTCAAATCACTGGACCCATCTTCTGTCTTACTTTAAGATCTTCTGGTAGATTTTATCATTGATCTCAAATCAGATTGCATCCGAAAGTCCTGATCCATCCATTTTATTTTTACTTAGCACATGGTGGTGAGAGTGCAAGCCCTTAATGTGGTGTGTGGTGGATCTAGGTTTCTACGACTGAGCTAAATTTGAGTGGCCATTAAAACGTTTTTCATCGTTATTAAATTTGACGTTTGTTTGCCTGTATTTTTCTGTGTGATGCTGCCACACGCAGACCCTTCTTCATTCACAAGCTCCGAATTTAGATTTTGAAGTTCTTAATGTTCAAGAGTTGTTATAGGATGAACAAAACTATGCAACAAGATGCAGAAGAAAACCTTCGTTCTCTTGGGTTCCAAGGAATGTCAAAGTGCATTGATACGTTTGTTAGCACTAGAGTTTGCAGACACAATTTCGTTCGATTGGGGTTTGATACCTACACCAAGCGTTGTAGTTTTGTATTTCACGAATAAATAAGAGGGAAATAATCCCCTATAGGATTGTTGGTAGTGAAAATATTTGATTCAAAGGGGGATGAATGGACTACATTTTGGTCGATTAATGCTCTGTCAAACTCCAACAGGGGAAGGAGTATTCTCTGTAGGGAGTTTCTACTGGGTTAGTGTAACCATTAAACTCAAAAACCGATGGATAATAATGTGAACAGTGTAGCCGCACTAAATGTGGAAAACAGGACATGGAGTATTAGTAGCACACACAGAGGCCTCTTAATCCTAAATCTGAACCATACTGCCATGATTGTATATCTGATTGGAACTTGACAGGGTATGACGGGAATAATGGTTTTGGTGTACACCAGATATCTGCGCTTGTGGAAGTTGGATGAAAATAATAATTCATGGGCAGAGGCAAAGCCATTTCCTGAAATTCCATGTAATCATTTTAACACTAACACCCAGGTTGAGAGCCCTTCTTACTGTGTCTACACTATCATGGCGTGGAGGATCAAAGAGGGGCATAAGACCAACAAATTGCCAGGGTCCTCCTGGACTTTCCTTCCTGCCATCGGGCACCTCCTGGAAAAAATTTAAGCCAAGTTGAAAACATGTAGAGACATGGCTAATATTAAAATAGAACTGAACCCCAAAACACAAAGTTGACCTGATATACACCTTCAAGAGAATAACGCGTCACATATATACAATGCTAGCAGAAAATGCACCGTTTGAAAATGTCCCACATTATTTTTTGTGTCTACGAGATGGGTTGCTTTACCAAAAAAGATGCGGACTCCTGTAGCTATAACCACAGCTTCCAGTTCACCTTGCTTGCGAGTTGAACTTGAGTAAACCCCATCACCAGGATTCTTGGTCACTGGCAATGACTCTCTAGTTAGTGCAGACTGTCATCATACGAGACTCGTGTTAATCCAAATTTTGTTAAAGCCTCAATCAATTTATATGCCATGAAAACAAAATACAACATATAACCTGATCAATCTTCAAAGGGTCTCCTTCGAGAAGTCTACAATCTGTAGGAACAATATCTCCAAGTTTAATGCTAATTATGTCTCCAGGAACCAGACAGGCAACATCTTCTTCACTCCACCACCCATCTCTTAGAACTTGAAATGAAAACATGGATTCTAGAGCAGCCTTAGATAGGGAAACGAGAACTTATAAAACAAAAATTAGTGCATTTGGAGCTAGGACCTTTTCTTTTGGAGCCAACCGGGCCATTAGTGGAGTTGATGACAAGCAGTGTTATGATACCAAAAAAATCTTGCCAATCAGGAGGCTTCCCCTGCAAACCATCCATGCAATGAGACTCATAAAACTTGAGCAAAAACTTCAAATTACAAGCCACACATACAATTGCAATGTTTAAACAAATGCGAAAAAAAAAACTTCAAACTTACTCCTCCATTTGCCAATGTAATGGCCATAACTGTTGCAGCTTCCATGACCCATGATAAAGGATTCCACATAAAGCCCAAAAATCCTACTACACTATTCAACAAACAAAACCCTTCTACCTCCACTAAGATTGATAATTCAAGGAACGACTGGCATAGGAAAATCATTTCTGATAAATAAAATCCGGAATTCATTCACAGCATCAACCACATCTCCCTCACCTCTACTTGTACTCGCCCCTACCGGTGTTTCAACATTCAACATCTCCGCATCCACAATCCATGCAGCCATGCGTATTCCAATCAAAGAACTAAAACCCCTTGAAGGTAGTGCATTATCATCTTTTCAAGAGTCACTGAAACATATAGAATATGTTCTTATTGATGAAATGAGTTTCATCGGGCCAAAGTTGCTAAGAAAAATTGATAGTAGGCTCCACAAAGCTTTCCACACTCAAGAACATCTGAATTTGGGAACAGATTAGTCAACCTCCTCGGTGACCTCAGCCAATTACAGCCGGTTTTGGACAATCCTCTTTATGTAAGTAATTCCTACGAAGCAACCCTTTGGAAGGGATTTCAGTGTTCCATTACATTGCAAACAATATTTTGGCAACAAAGAACAACCAATGCATAGGTTTCATTCTGGAATTTACTGCTCCACATGCAAGATTCAACCCCTCTAATTGAGGATTGGAAACTCCTAATGTCTCGCACAGACACACACCTAACTCAGCAGGAGCTCAACATTTTTAAAGACTTGTAAATATATATGTACGAATTTCTAACAAATTTGAAATGTAGAGATAACACCTTTAAATTTAATGCTTCATATATATTCCTACAATTACAAAATCAATTACACCCCTTATCGATATCAACTACAAAAATAATAACTATCCCTCTAAATCAAATAACATATACTGTTCGGCGTTCACATCTCATGAAACACATGCGATTGCTAGTTTTGTATTTGCTGATAGAGTTTAAAAAGAGGATATAGTAAATAGTAGTAATGATTAGATTTGAAAAATATATTTTATATTAAGTCCCATAAACTTATTAATTTCATCCCAAATGCTGAAAATCCCGAGTTTTTATATTTTTACGTTGTTTTCCGTAATTTTGAACTCCCCACCATGTAATTGTTTTTAAAATTATCTTCCAGTAAATTCTAAACTTCGAAGAGCCCGCATTCATACTTTAGATGCAAATTCTTTATCATTTGAATATGGAATATTATGTAATATTTATTGTTATAATTAATATTTATAAATAAATATCTATTGATTTAGTTTGGAGTGTATATGCATATATTAATATTTATTGTTAATATAAATGATTGATGGTCTTTTAAAATAATCTATTGAATAATGTTTTATTTATGAGTGAAAGAATTCAAATAAAGTGAGGGATATGATAGTGTATGTGGATTGAGATGAAGAAGAAAAATATTAATCCAAATACAATGTTACAACCAACACTCATATTTAATTTATAAAAATTCAAAGATTAGAAAACTTCAAAAATTGCACAATATAATCACAATTTTTACAATTCGACATAACTATGTAATTTTGTGAAAGAACTAATTTTTATAAACATTCATGAAATTGTCAATTATTATAATAATGTGCATACAGGCTTGATATATATATATATATATATATATATATATATATATATATATATATATATATATATATATATATATATATATATATATATGAGGTTTTTTTCGTTCCAATCTTTCGAACAGACCAGTAGAGATTAATCATCGTCAAATTCATTGATCTTGTATTTATTTACAAAACTAGGTTTGCTAATTTGCTGAGTGGTTACACAATTGGCATTGATTTTATTCATGGGTTGCTCAAAAAATTTGAGGATTATATTTTTGGTTATTCCATAAAATAAATAAAATATCTTCTATTGTCTATTCCCTTAATGTTTGTTCATAATATTTCTAAGTTTTTTATTCTTTATACAAATTAGTAATTTGTTATAATGTAACATTTCATTTTTTATTTATTCTGATCCTATCTTACAAAAGTAAATAAATTTAGGTAATTACCTGATAAAGATATGCATCAATCATATTCTTTCCATTGAGTCCTTCCAATGTTTATTATTATTAGTTATTTCATTTTTTTATTAGTTCTACTTATTTTAACCTTAGTCCTATTCAAAAGTTTAAGTCATATACGACTTATTTGAAATTAAATAGGATTAAAAACTTCTTCGTTCGCTATATATAACAAAATTATATTTTAAAATATTTGTATTAAAAATTTTAAAAATAGTTTTTTTATATTCACGTGCAATATTTTGTAAAGATTAACAACCATAATACTAATTTTTAAAATATTTACAATTATTTTATAATATTTTCTAATATCCAAAATAGTTATAAATTTAAAATTGTGTAATAACAACCTTTTTATTATTAAAGTACATGTCCCAATTTTAAAATTGTGGGTGAACCGCATTTTAAAAGATTGTGAAATTCTTACAGTTTTTTATAATTGTAGATATGTAACAATATCAAAATTGTGAGAACTGCCACAAATAACAATTTGTGATTTTTTCACTATTCTATTAATTGTGGATTTTACCACAATTTTTTGTCACATTTAAGATTTTCACAAAAAAAATGTGGGTGGAGTCCACAAAATTGGATTCACAATTTTGAATAAGATATCCACAAGTAAATTGTAGAAAATTTGTGGACAAAGTACCCATTTTCTTGTAGTGGTCCCACCTGTGCACATGTGGCATGTATGGCATCATCGGTGGACCACTTTTGCTCGACTAAATTTTGAGAGGCTACTAGGGTGACATTTATGAGCTTAATACATATTTTTCTTTCCTGAAACTGCTTTACTCCTCCTATACGATACATTACAATATCACGTATGTTCGCAGTTAACTTTAAAATGGAAATTTTCAATTTCAACTCCTGAAAATATGCACGACGCAAGGGTAAGTAGTTGAGTTTGTTCTTGGTAGGTCACGGGTTCAATTTCGGTTGACCCCATCCCCAACTTGCATGACGATGGATATACACAAATGATATAGTTGTATTTATTATTACAATGTCATATATTATAGCTAGAAATATATGCTTGAATCAGAAGGTGTGAATGGTGCATGGAGTTTTGAGGAAGGCAAAGATGAAGATGTTGCAAGGAGTGGAAAAAATTCACTTGGCGATGGAACACATCGTGGATGATGAAAATACATACAACTATCAAAAAGTATATTAATAATAATTATCACGATCATAATTACCAATGACTGCTAGAATGCATGAGAAAAAACACAATTTGAGGAGTCATTAGTAAATATGTGGAAGCACACAACGGATTTTTGAAGCAATTAAATCTAATATTGGTCTGAATTACAATGCCTTCACTAGATCTATACACATGAAAGTTCAAATGACCAAGCTAAGTGGAGATGGGTGACTAAATATTTTCACGCCTATATAGCTCCAATGTCTTTTTCAACATGATGCATACTTTCCCAACGTGGCTGTATAGGACTCTCATGGCTGATATAAAATATATCTCACACGGAAACTGTGTAGCGATAAAGATTGAACCACTCTGATACCAAATATTGAACAACATATTTACAAAGGAAACATAATAAGATATTTTCTTTATTTCTCATATGGAATGTTGGATACATTTTATAGTTTAATCTTCTCCTATAAATAAGGTGTTTTTCCTAACTCTCACGCACATTCATGGAGAGTCAACATATAAAACTGCGGTCAATTTTTTTCAAAAATAGAGCTATGGTGCACTGGCGTGACACATGATGTTGAATCCAGGAGGTCGCGGGTTCAATTTTTTCCTATCCCTTTGCTAACGTGCATGAGGGATAGTCTTTTCCTAAACAATGAGGCAATTCTAACTATTTTCCTATATGCGTAAGTTGTTAAAACATCTCATACCAATATTATTTTTTACCCATAATAAAACTTAATGGAGCACTAATATATTGATTTCCTAATGGTCGGTCCAAGACCTACAAGTAGGATAAGACTAAATGTACGTTCATGACCATGAACAAGGAATGTGCCAAAAAAAGTTTGGATATAGTAAACTAATGTCTCTCTATTAATTTTGTATACTGTATTCTTAGGATGGACTCCAATATTAGTAATATTGGATTCCAATGAGAACTTTTTTAGCTGCTTGGACTGGAATATGTCTAGATTTACTGAAACAAGTGTTTTTGGGATAGACAGAAATATATGCAGATCAATCCCATGAAATCGTAGCAACAAGAACTATGAAGAGAAAATACAAAAAAAGAAGACAAAATTTTACATGGTTCACTAAATGTGGGATACATCCACCAAGAAACACTTGCATAGATTTTATTATGATCCAACAAGAGTATAATCCACTATCATATCAGTCTTCTCATAAGTACAATGCACAAATCTTGTTTAGAGCTACGCTTGATAAAATCTCTCAAATTCACAAGCCCATGTATCTCCCTACTATATGTCTATCTATAATTTATAAGAACATCAATATGTAACTATCTCAATAGTTTTAGAATACCATGGTTACCAATACCATGGGCCGAGAAATCGACCCATAAACCTATGAGTTTAATACCACCCATATAATTAATACATGAAAAGACCATTTTTTTGATTACTCCAATAAAATACATGAAGAGTTTACAATACTTTTAGTGTACAATTTACAACACATCTCACATGAAAACATGCTCCACAACTTAACACCCATTCGTGTAGAGTAACTTTGAATTTGGGATAGGATCCTTTTAAAATATAAAATCATTACATTTATAGAAGGGAAGAGAGAAGAGAGGATCAAAGAGATGAATGAAGAAGATTATGAATAATTTCCCTTCTTCTTCCAAGACTAGTTTTTAAAAGGATTCCCAAGTGTATAACTAAAATGATCTACTAAAACCATCCTCAAGCATATTCTTAAGATTCCTTCCTGTGATAATGATGACCCATAACCATGTATTATAGTTTGGAAGATGCTTTACAACAATTTCTAATAGAAAATCACATGGTATAACAAAACTAGTTTGACTTATGCCTGAAAGATGCCTTTACTTACAAGGAATGAGAAGATATTTTCCTTTTCGACAAGGAATATAATGAATAGATTTAAGTCATTTTTTGTGATATCAGGAAGATGGATGGAGACCAAGATGCCATTTTCTTAAAAGTTATAATTTCACCTTTGGGACCATGTAACAATCTATCTATTCAATCTCAAGTTTTTTAACCCCTTAATGTGTCCTTGGTGAGGCTATAAAGAGAATATACAACAAAGAGGGCATCTGGTAAAAATTAAGACCGTCAAAAAAATATTTGGGTAATCATCAAATCTAGTTTTTAACAATTGACAACTTAAAAAATCTGTCACGAAACCCTTCATATCTCAACTAAAATATTTTATGACTAATTTGTAAGTGTATCCCTTTCCAAGAACTTTCCAACGATACCAAATATAATTGAAATAGAGTTCTCAATGAAAATATATGACCCAAAAACCGAACCTAGAGTGTGTTGCCATGCAACGACCCCATAACCATTTCACATTGGGGTTGACCGTCAATTTTAAGAACTCGAGGAGTACAATGTAACAAATATTAGGGTATATAGATCTTTTTCATGTGTACATATGCAATGTATCCTCTATTAGTAGTTATGGGGCATGTAGAGGGTAGAATAGAGGAATATTTTAGAGTATGTCGTGCCACCGATTATTACCAGCTATCTCAAAGGAAACATGTTAATCGTTAGTGCCATTCAAGATTTTGGAGGCAAGCCTTGATATTTTCTTACAGTTCTATGAACTGATGTTTTCCACCTGTCTTTTATGCCACGTGTTCTTCATTGTTGTTTAAGAGAGTGTAAATGTTCAATTGATGCTTGAGAGGAAACTAATTGTCGATCGCCTCCACATGTCCCTTAAGACACTTATTATACAACAGAGATTCGGGAGACTTTTGGGCCGAGGGAAAACTCTAAGGATCATAAGATATTATGTTAAAACCAATTGAAGACACTTGTCATTCATTGGTTTAAGGGGTCAAGGCTATTAAAAAATGACCAAGTCAAAGATGAGAGGATGCTGCTACTTTGACATATGCCCTGGTTTCACTCCATTAAGTTTGACAAGCTCATTTATGAAGAGATCAAAGGAAACTGGACACCTTTGAACGTCTTCAAGGAAGAACACAATGAAAATGACTAAGTCCTTGATCCATCATGTACGCATTGAGATAAAAAAAGAGTGAGCTACTTTGATGAGTTTCAAACAGGAAGGGGCTCCAAATTTTTTTTTTAAAACTTAATCTAGACCATCGTACGGTCTATTACCAAGCCATACAACTCCGTCTCTTTTACTTTTAGGTCTTTTCTGCCCTTTGGGATTGTTTAGTACAGTTTCTACTTTCGCTCCTTATGTTTTGGGCTGTTGCATACCACTAGGTTCAAATTTCAATGTAAAGGACTCCATAAATATACATGTTACCTCTAAGCATTTATCATCTAGTAAGCAACTATCTATTTATCATCATCGAGGTAGGATAAATCAAGGAAATGACACACCATATTGAATAACACAACATAAGGTGGAAATATTCAATGAAGACAAGTAAGTGGGATAGTTCTTTTGATAATCAATTTATGATCTTATCTTTTTAGGCTTTGAAAAATTAACTGATTATATTTTTTTTTTTCTGATAGATTTCAAAATGACATAAATACAGTGAAAACAATTCTTCCTTTGTATGATGATCCATTTAAGGAGGAGGTCAGTTTTATTCTTGATGTTCAGTTTTAGTGGACTTCATTTATTTAAAACTATCATTCATTTAATACCTATCTTGTGTATAGTTGGATTGACAACTTAAATTATTTGTAGGGGTGGCTCTAGATGAAACACGAGGCGTCAATGATGAATCCTAGAAAAAACTTGATGAGGTATGAAGATGAACCTCCCTTTTTATCATAGGGTTGGGGTAGAATTTGTTTTGACTGGTTATCAGATGGATTTTTTGTTAATCAATCTATTATATTTGGCTTACACTCTAACAATAGCATTTTCTTTTCTGCTTAAGATACACAAGAGGCTTCAAGGTACAACCATGGGTAACTGATTTGAAGATTTGATTTCTCAAACTAGAACCACTGTTTCAGATTATTATACTCATGATGAAATGCTTCAGTTCAAGAAACCCAAGAAGAAGAAGAAGTTGCGTAAGAAGGATAATTGAATGTTGACGCACTTGAGGCATAATCAGTTGCTTCCAGATTGGGCATTTGAGACCTTGGATCGAAGGTTGGTACATAAAGAAGTAGTTTGAGGGAAGAGGAAAAGAAAGATGAAGCCAAGCAACGGAAAAATGCATATGAAACTGCATATAACAAATCAGTAGAGGCTTCCAAAGTCCTTCGAGATGAGAATCCATTGGATGAAATGAAGGTGGATGATGATGGTGATATTGTTTTTGGTGGGGAGGATGACGAACCATATAAGTCATTGGAGAAGGAAAGGTAAGAAGCTCTAAAGAAGAAAACAAAAAGTATCGTCTCTGGTTCTCATGCAATACCTTAGCTAGCAGTATTTACAAATCAGTTGAAAGGAGATGGGAAAAGCCAACCATGAAGTGAAGCACCAAAAAACAAAGTTGTATTTACTAAGTTGGAAGAATTTCTGTGGGCTTTACAACCTGATGAGGGTATGTTACAAAATGCAATGATATTAGAAAATTGAAATGGATTTTTCTCTTTTATTTTTCAAGGAGCTCTTCCATGCAGTCAATATATCTTTGAGGATTGTTCTGTAATGCAGATAGTTTGATATCATTCTATGGTGAATTCTTGTTTAACAATCTATCTTTCTAGGGAAACATCCTAGATGCATAAAAATTGAAAACCAAAGATAAATTTGATTTTCTAAACATGTAATGAATTTTGAAAACAAATAATGGATTTTCCAAAAACATTAAGAGTCACCATGATGTATAATCGATATAAGCTAATAGTTTTTGGGACCTTTTTTAGGTAGAGTGATTGGAGTAGAAGACTAGATACGCAAAGATTCATGAATATTCATATAGACATATTGCATCTACCAACATCCCCAAAGGCATGAATCGCCTTTCTCTAAGGCTAGAAGATGAATATTCTTTCAATTCAAAGTCTCAGAAGAAACTACTTGATCCTAAATTAGTTTCCCTTATTACTGAAAACTCATATAAATATTTTGTCCTAGGAACTGACAATGTCCTTGTAGCATCTGTAGTAGTCTCCTAGGCCATGAAGAACTCTACCAAGGTAGAAAAAATAGTCTTTAATTTATCACAGATAAGATGACATATGCACCAAAGCATGCATGGTTTTCTTTGCACCTTCTTCCTCCAACAATTATTGAAGTGACAAGTCTCCATCAATTTAAATGGCTATTGAAAGATAAAGTTTCCATGTTGGATGCCATGATGGAGGAACATGAAATTAGAAGACACTATGATCATGATAGTACCAATGGAACAAGCCCTTCTCCTTCCCTTATGGTGGCTAAACTTCAGGCACAAAGCCCTAAATACTTCTTTGTAATGAACCACATCGGCATATATCTTCCAGAGATAAACAAAACCTACACATTCATTCACTAATCAACAATGCCAAATTTTGTCTTTTTCTTGATGAAGGAGCAAGTTATTACTTCCCTTGTTGTTTTTATGTAATTATTTTTGTATAACATAAACTAATGCAAGAGGTTAAAGCTAGCAAGAGAAGCCATGCATTTAAAAACTATAATTACAGATAAATGAAAAGTATACTATGCTTATTGGGTTTGTGTTCTCTTTAAATGCTTTTGTTGCATGGTCCTAGGTCATGTTAACATGGAAAAGCATAAATGTAGGTCCAATATAATTAACTAGTGTAATATAACAAAAAAGGATGTAGGTCTAGTATTGATCTTGTGATGAACTGATATAGTAGTTGATTATTGTATTAATTTTGTGAAGCCAAGAATGACAGTAGTTGGGAATTGAGGTAAAATTTGTAACCAATTTTTTAAATTTTTTAGTGCTCGAACATAAGTGTAATTATATGCACTCAAAACCTCTCAAATATACACATAACAATAAGACCTATTTTTTACTCCTTTTTTGTTCTTTTTGCAAGGCTTCAAATTTGGCACCAACTAGGATCATATTAGGAAAAATCCTGGTTCCAGTGTAGGAAATATTACAAGGAATCCTCACAATGTGGCAAGGTTGAAACATCTGGCTAATTGCAATGGCACTTCCCCCAATACATTTTTATTTTTCAGTATCTTGCATATGATCCATTTCCAATATTATTTGAACATCAACGCAAGTCTACTGAAAATTCTGTAGGATCATGATATGTACAATAATCAGAAACACACTTTTAGGATCCATTTATTTTATTCGTGAGCCTTTATTTAATTCGTAGTTGGATTAGTTTAGGCCTAATCGTTGGATCATTTTTTCTGTGACATGCTATAATATTTTCGTCAATCATTATCAATCATTCTTGATCTATTGTGACCATATTCTTTTATTCACGAATTTTGATGACTTAGATGCAACCTTCAGGAAGTATTGAATTTAACTGAAAAACTTATCTAGTTTAGTTGTTTTCTTCCTTCACTATCTTATGTAGAGATGAATATTTTAGGAATTCCTATTAAGTTGCATCAATTTCCTTAATACACCACTTTGTGTTATATTGGTTAAAAACTTGAAAATAGTAAGAATCCTGTGACTGCATGTTTTAACAGTTGATCATTACTGTCATAGATGACATCAGAGTTTAGAAATCCTTGTTTTGTTTCTATTGTGTCATTTCCTTAAAGTTAACCCTATTGTATTCACCACATGGTTTATATTTGAAAAAGTTCTATGTTAAAATTCATTGTGGAAATGATTTAACAAAAATGTGCATTTGTGACCTCGGCCAATTACCACCAGTTTTGGATAGTCATCTTTATGGAAGTAATTCATATGGAGCTACCACTCATGATATAAGATTTGCAAATGTATATGTACGAATTTGTAACAAATGATATAAGATTTGCAAATGTATATGTACGAATTTGTAACAAATTTGAAATGTAGAGATAAAACCTTTAAATGTAATGCTTCATAAATATTCCTACACTTACAAAATCAATCACACCCCTTATCAACACAAACTACAAAAGTAATAACTATCCCTCTAAATCAAATAATATATATCATTCGGCGTTCACATTGCATTGTTCACATGTGATTGCTAGTTTATTCATGTTATCTAATGTGTGATTGAAATTATTTTTAGGAAGCTAGGGTTTTTCATAGGTATAGGTGTAGATGTGAGGGTTACAATGAATTTGAAGACATCAAGACGTGACACAGGGGAAGGTGGAGCGACAAAAAAAAGATTCAGAATTACACTAGTTACTTGTATGAAACTATACAGAACATACCTCCATAACGTAGTATGGTCCCATACATATCTATATGGTCTTGTCCATTCTAACCTAGGAAGATAGTTGGTTGCGATTACAATTAAGGTTCTATATATATTCTAGATTCAGTAATGACACAATCATAAGTCAACTTGAAGCAACTAAGTCATCTCTCAAACCCTAGTTGTACTTTTAATTACTTCATTAATTACTCATGCTTGCAATGTCCTAGTTTTCTTTATGCAAATCATGTAATCTATGTAAGTTTAATTGATTCATTTCTTGTAACATTCTTCAATCATATTTAATACTTTATATTTTGCAATAGGTAATCCACCATGGACCTTTGAACAAACATACACTGACACCCTGAAGTTCCCTATAATTCCATGTGTCTTAAACTATTACTAGTCATTGGTTTGAAACTAAATAAGTCATATGTATACATCTGAAATTGGTTGGGTGTTACTTTGAATGAATTTCTTCTTCTTGTAAATTTAGTAAAATTTTATATTGACATGAAAAATCGAAGATATTTTTTGCAAACATTGAAACAACAAACATTTATCTCTATTTCGAATATTCTATATAAATCAATGTAGACACACATGAACACATGCACACATGCATGCACGCACGCACACACACACACACAATGCACACACGCACGCGTGCACACACACACGATCGCACGTGCACACACACACACACACATACACACACATATACACACGCGCACACAAACACACACACATACACATGCAAACACAGACACACACACACACACACACGCACGCACATGCGTACACACATGTAAACACATATTCACACACACACACGCACATTATAATGAAATTACTTATATAATTCAGATCATGAGTAGCAATATAACACCAAATAACACAATATTCTAGAATAATGATCTCAATATGCAATTAGAATAGCTTCGCCACTTCGAGGGGGCAACCTCCAAACCATACAATAATACTCAAATGCTCCAATGATGATGAATTACTACCTACAATCCCCTATATATACTATTCATATGTTATGGCCATCACCAAGGCTGACCTACTAATCATGATAAAGTATAAATGATATAATAAAATGATATGGTAAGCCACAAGTCGGCTACTCATATCCTAATAAAAGCTGTAGGTTAAGGGCATAGCATACCCTTCCCCTTCAAATAAACATTGTCCCCAATGTTGAGAAGCTCTGGGTGCTGCTGCAGGAATGTCATATCTTCCCATGTTGCATCTTCATTGTCCATATTCTTCCACTTGATCAGGTACTCAGTAATAACCTGTGTCCTCAATCTTTTAGTGCGTGTTTGAAGGATGCATTCAGGTTCCAAGATGACCCTCCCCTCCTCATCGAGCTTAGGTAACACTGTTTGGGCTGATACTCTCTGTCCAATTACTATCTTCAGGAAAGAAACATGAAAGACTGGATGTATTCTGGTGGACTGTGGAAGTTCTAAATTTTATGCTAAAGTACCAATCTTCTACAATACTTGATAGGGGCCATAATACTTTGGTGAAATTTTGTTATCCTTTTGTTGTTTTTTCAAAGACATTTGATTATATGGATGTAACCACACAAAAACCCAATAACTGACTTCAAAATACCTTTTCATGCGACGTTGATCAGACTGTTGCTTCATGTAGTTTTGTGCCATGACCAAGTTCTCTTTGAGACTAGAGAGGACCTCTTGTTGATACTGAATGTGTTCTTTGACTGCTCTAACCCACTGTTTTCCTCTCATTGATGATGTGATGGATGGTGGATGGTACCCATAGGGTGCCAAAAAAGGAGACATTTTAGATGAAGTATGGAAGGAAGTGTTATACCACCATTCTACAAGTGGCAACCATTGGACCCATCTTGCTTGTTTATCTGATGTAAAGCAACGAAGATATCCCTCTAAACACTTATTTACAACTTCTATTTTCCCATCAGACTAGGGATGATAAGAAGAGCTACGAGCTAACTGAGTACCCAAACATGAGAATAAATCAGTCCAAAAAATACTAGTAAATATAGGGTCTCGATCACTTACTATAATCTTCGGTGTCCCATGAAGCTTCTGAATTGTGTCCATGAAGGTTGTTGCTATTGTGCTTGTAGAAAATGGGTGTGCCAAGGCACAAAAATGAGCATATTTGGTGAGTCTATCCACCACAACCATGATGACATTTTTTCCTTCAGATTTAGGCAATCCTGTGATAAAGTCCATGGAAACCTCTTCCCACCGCTGGCTAGGAATATATAGAGGTTGTAGAAGACCTGGGGATCGAACTGTTTCACCCTTATTTTGCTGACAAACCATGCATTCTGCCATAAATTTTTGGACATCCCCTTTGAGCCCTTCCTAGAAGAAATCTTGTTTGACTCGATGATAATTTTTCAAGAATTTAGAGTGCCCCCCTACTGGAGAAGAGTGAAGCTCATATAGAATCCTATTTTTAAGAGTGGAGTTCTTACATAGGTATAATCTATCTTTATACCATAAAGCATCCCCTTTCAATACAAATTTTTCTGACATGCTTGGATCATTCTGGAGATGATGAATGAGGTTTTGTGTGGTTGGGTCATTTCTCCATTCAGACCTTGCCTCATCTATCCAATCTTCCTGTAATATGGATATGGCACATAACAAGGCTATAGTTGAGTCATCTTTCTGCGATAGAGCATCCGCAACTACATTCTCCTTCCCTTTCTTATAGATAATCTCAAAATCATATCCCAACATCTTGGAGACCCATTTTTGTTGTTCTTCAGATGATAAATGCTACTCCAAGAAGTATTTCAGACTATCATGATCTGTCTTCACTTTAAAGTGTCTTCCTATGAGATATGGTCTCCATTGCTTTACTGCATGAAGTATGGCTAGCATTTCCTTCTCATAAGTTAGCTTGGAAAGATTATTAACTTTGAATTGATGGCTCAAAAAGGCAATAGGATGGCCTTCTTGCATGAGAACTACCCCCATACCCACCCCTGATGCATCACATTCAACAGTGAATGTTTTGGAAAAATCTGGAGTAGCCAAGACTGGAGTGGTGCACATGGCCTCCTTTAGTTTCTCGAATGCTTTGGTTGCATCCTCACTCTAATGGAAGGAATCCTTCTTTAATAAAGCTATGAGAGGTGTAGCTGTGCTTCCATAATGCCTTATAAATCTTCGGTAATAACCTGTAAGCTTCAAAAATCCTCGTAGATTCTTTCGGGTTTTTGGAACCTTCCACTCCATCATGGCTTTGATCTTATTAGGATCCACTTTAACCCCTTCATGAGAGACAATGTGACCCAAATATTCAACCTCCTTGAGTCCAAAAGAACACTTAGAGGTCTTTGCATAAAGTTGATGTTGCTCAAGGGTTTCCAAAACATTATTTACATGTTGCAAATGTTCCTCCCATGTTTTGCTATAAATTAATATATCATCAAAAAACACTAAGACAAACTTCTGCAGGAATGACTTAAAAATAGAATTCATCAAACTTTGAAATGTAGAAGGTGCATTTGTGAGTTCAAAAGGCATTACCAGGAATTCATAATGGCCGTCATGTGTCTGAAAGACAATTTTATGAACATCCTCATCCTTGATTCTGATTTGGTGTTATCTCGAACGAAGATCAAGCTTTGTAAAATAAACAGCACCATGCAACTCATCAAGCAAATCATCAATAACAGGAATAGGAAACTTATATTTTATTGTGTACTTATTAAGTTCCCTATAATCAGGGCACATGTGCCACATGTCATCTTTCTTCCGTACCATCACTACTGGAGAAGAATAAGCACTCTAACTATGGCGGATGACTCCTGCTTCCAACATCTCTTGTACAATCTTCTCGATTTCACTCTTTTGCACATATGGGTACCTATAATGTCTGATGTTAGGCGGTTGACTTCTTGGTAATAACTGAATAACATGATCATGATCTCTCTTTGGAGGTAAGACCTTTGGTATATTTTCAAATACAATAGAGTGTGCATCCAACACTGCTTGCATATCTGATGGTATAATGTCCTTAGAATGATGAACCTCCAATGAAAAGAGTTGTGCCACAAATTCCTTTGCACCCTTTTTTAGCATTTTGTGCATATGATGAGAACTTACTATTTGTGGAGACTTTGCTCTTAAGCCTCTTAGCTCAAAAGCCCTTCCTTCAGAGCGAAATCGCATGAACAAGTCTTGGAAGTTCATCTCAATGGTTCCTAAAGTGGTAAGCCATTAAACCCCTAACACAATGTATGCTCCTCCCATAGAAATGGCATACATGGGACTATTTAGTATGTAATCTCCCATGGAAAGCTTAATGCTATGGCATTTTCTAGAACAAGTAACAATACCTCCATCAGCAATCATTACTTGACATTCAGGAGCTGGATAAATGAAACAATTTAGGCACACTACTAACTTACGATTGATAAAGTTGTGAGTACTTCCTAAATCAATAAACACTGTAACCCTCTATTTTTGTAGGAATTCAACCACCTTTAGGGTTTGGGGGGTGCTAATACCTAAAATTGCATGGCATGAGATCGTTGGCTGAGGATCTCCTGACTCCTCTTCTGGCTCAACCAAGACCTCTAACTCTACATCTTCATTATTCTCTTCATCTTCATTAGGCCCATCCATGTAGAACAACTTATTTTTAGCACATTTATGTCTGGGTCCAAATTTACCATCATAGTTAAAACATAACCCTTTTTCTCTTTTTTCTTCAATTTGTTGAGTTGTCAATCTAACTGGCCGAGGGAGTGCTGGGGCCAAGGTGTTGCGATCTCTGGTAAAAGTGAAATGTTGTCTCCTACTTGAAATTTTTTTCTCCTCTGCCCTTCTTTACCATAATCATCGAATCAGAAACCTTATGAGGATTAAACATACACACCTCATGCTAAATGTGATCCTTAAGACCCCCAAGAAATAGGTCATTCAGATTCTCTTCAGTGATATTTTCCACCCGCAGAGAAAGGTTTTGGAAGTGATGAATGTAATCATTAACATATCCTGTCTGCCTCAACTTTGCTAATTGGCTGAAGTAATTATCTGACACACTAGAACTGTAGTATAATTGAAACTCTTCAGTGAAGACTGTCTATGTAACATTAAGACCACTTTTCTACCTTTGAGCACATAACCATCGATACCATATGAATTGGTCAGGTTTGAGATACAAAGATGCCATGGTCACCTTTTGTCCTGATGGAATCTGATGTAGTTCAAAAGAAATTCTCCATTTGGTTGATCCAATTGAGTGGATCATTTCCATCAAAATTGCACATCTCCACTTTTGGAAACATAGCATGGGCCTGTAGAGTGCACGTATTTGGATTTTGCACACTCGAAGATTCACTCTGGCTCATGTGTCTATTATGTTGACCTGAGGATCCACCTTGATTGACATAAGTAGGATTACCCATCATATGCGTACTATTTTTTTGCATGAAATCCTCTAATCTATGTCCAATCCTATCCACATCTTCTTTGCTGGCCACCCTAGATTCGAGGTCTCTCAGGTTAAACTCAAGTTGGCTTACTTTATGGTCTGTCGGAGTAAACCCTAACCCTGAGGAATCTGTAGTTATATCTTCTGTCTCCAACTCCTCAACTACTATCTCATCCTTTTCTGGTGTTTTACCTGGAGTAATGGGATTTTTTTTTCCCCTTGTGGAAGGCCCCGCCATGATGCCCCAAAATAGTAGGATGTAGGGATCACGGTCAAATTTTAGGGTTTTGAATTTCGATAAGAATTCGGCCAAATATAAAAAAACTTAAAGAACAAACCAAAAATTAATTTTGTTTTTATTTCCGAAAATTTAACAAATTTTAAAAATTCCACAATTTGCACCCTAGGGAGCAATTTTATGAAAAACCCTAAATTTGTAATAAATTTTGCAAAATAAATAAAAAAATTATGAAATTTTCAGGGAACCTTACTTGAAATGTTTTGCAACTATGGTAAAAATATCTCCCACTAGTTCGCTCTAGTTCGCAATATATGGTGGAAACAAAAAATTAGGGTTTTTTGCCCTAATTTTGGCCCATATCGCAGCTCTGATACCACTTGTAATGAAATTGCTTGTATAATTCAGATCATGAGCAGCACTATAACACCAAATAACACAATATTCCAGAATAATGATGTTGGTGTGTGTATTTTCCACATCATTAGGTGAGTCATCTCTCTTAGGTGAGATCGTAGGTCCATGTGTCATTTAGGAGTCATCATGATATTCTCTTACACGTTAGTGCATCAGCGCGTCAGTGTGTCATATGTGTCATTGGGAGTTACACTTCTATTATGGGAATGTAACTCCCCCTCTCTACTTGAGTTGTCATAATTACAGCACTAGGGGTTACTTAGCACCTCCTATATGTACACCCCATTTGATCTATGAGATAGAGGAGAGTTTTATGGCTTAACCAGGTTCTGCCCATGTTTCAAATATTTGCATGCACATTCGGTTGATGCTTGTTCCTCCCGAGATCTCTTCACGTTGCCGTTCGCACGTCCGTTGATGTGCATGTTGTCCCTTGTGATCCTTGCTTGCGGGTTTTAAACCCTCTTTCATGGTATCAGAGCAGATCTTGTGGATCCATGCACTCATCAGCGTTTCTGTGCATGTTTTCCGACTTCCGGCGTGATATCCATATCTCAGTACGTGTGTTGTAATGGATATTCCGTCATGTGCTTCAGTGCATTGATTCGGGTGTTTTATACCTCTGTTTGGTTTTTGGGTTGTTCGTGGGTTGGCTCAAGGTTACTTGTGCTTGGTTTTTATGCCTATTTGACTCGTTTGCATTGGTGAACTCACTACTCGGGCACGTTTTTGGATTCGAAGGCTCTTTTTTTGGTTTTCTTGTGCATTACTTTTGCATGCGTTACCTCTCGAATCGAATCTCTGTGCTTGTTTTTAGCACTCTTGGCGCTGGTTTCACATGTATGCAAGCTCAACTCGCTACGTGTTCCCGCGTGCTTGGATTCACCATTGGCTTATATGGTTACATGCTCCGTGCCATTTGGGTTTTCATGTTTCTGCTCGTACTCCAGATCTGCTCTTCCGCAAGCACCTCTGCCGGACTTGCTCTATGTCCAGCTTTGGATCATTGCATTCAGATCATGTCGGGACGTGCATTTGGAGCCTCAGCTCGTTAGTCTCTCGGTGGCTAGTCAATAGCTCTATGCACTCTCTACAGCTCGTGTTTTTGATCTTACAGTAATCGATTTGGGCTCATGCTTCTCTGTTGACCCAGATTCGATCTTTTGCATTATGTTCCCGTCTTGGAATTCCTTGCTCGTGCCTCTACGCTTTTCGCACAACAAGCACGTGGGGTTTCTTTTTGCTCCCTCCTGCATTTTGTTTTGCATGGAAAAACATTTTGCATTGGAAACATTGTGGCTCGACCGACATTGCGTGGAAGTTGCAGTCTTCCTTGGCAGTTACAACCTGCTCACCCATCTCCATGCATTCTCCAGCCATTTTTCTGGCATTTTTGGCAGTGAGGATCTCTGCCAGCTCCACCTGCACATCTTGGCATCTTCAACGTCCTTCCAGCGACCTGCTCTTGGTGCCAAAACTGCAGACCTGCATTTTTCCAGTAAACTCCAGCTTCTTTCACCACGTGGACCCTTAATTTTGGCACGTGGTTCCTTCATTTAGCTTGGTCAAGAGTATTTCCAACGTGGGCCCCTCCTCTCCAATTTTTTTAATGTTTTAAAGTGTTTAAAAATTAAAACATTCAGTTTGGCATTGGAATTTTTATTGTAAGGCTGTATTTTGGCTTATTTAATACCCTCCTACGCTTGTCGAAGACGGAGGGCGAGGTCCGGGGTTGGCAGGAGGCTAACCCCCCCTCGTAGTCAAAACAAACCCCTACTAAAATTCTATATCGTTTCTAACAAGTAGTCACACGATACCATTTTCACCCATTTTGTGCACTTTTTAAAATCAGTTTGCAGTGTTTATTGACTTTTTCCATAGGTTATGGGAATCGTATTTATGCCATAACTTTTGACTCACTGCTCATTTTTGAGCGCTTGCTTGGTCAAAGTTGCATGATTTATTGCACTTTATGTGATGGCATTGTTATTTTTGTAAATTTACTACTTTTATAAAGTGTCACATTCTGGGGGATTTGACTAGCACTCTTGGGTTTTCACACGCAGACGCATTATCGGCTGAGTCTGACGTCTTGCTCTTCGTGCACCTTGTACATCTTGCATTTTTTCCACATCATGGAGAGTGTTCTTTGTAGATCTTGAGTGTTATAGGATCACCTTACAACCTCCACCACTTCTTATTGGGAGAGGGAACTATTTAGTTTGGCGTGCTTCCATGGAACATTACTTCGCTCACGAGGGTCTTTCACCCTTATTGCTTGGGCCAGTTCTTGCACCCACTGATCATCGTCATCTGAGAGAAATTTCTTGACACTTGTGACCATGTATTTGGTCACTTGATGATGCATGTCTCCAGATCTCTTTGGTTTCACATGGCAGACTCCGATCCACCCCACCGTGTCTGGACCATTCTTCAGTCCCTCTATGGAGACCCTTCACATACTGCCACCATTGTTGCTACTGCTGATCTCAGTTGTCTCCTCTTATTCTTTGTGTGATGGTAGTTTCACTGACATAGGCTCACTTGGTTCTACTTTTGATGATGAGGATTGTGCACCCAGTTTTGATGTTGAGAGTACTACAGAGGACTCTTCTCCTCCTTCTCTCACTATTCCAGAGAGTGTTGACACTTCCCACATCTCATCAGACTATCAAGCAGTCTCCTTCTCAGCCTATCATACCAGTCATCACACCTGCCTTCTTTCCACTTCCAGTGTGTGAGGCCCCTTCCACTCCTCTACCTTCATTGGATGACTCATACCTATCTGACATCGATCTTCTGTTTGTTGAGCCCCCTTATTGGGATGAGTATCTACCTAGACCTCAGTCATCTTTTCGCAGAGTCTACTTGTGATGCACTATAGGTTTCTCATCCATCTACAGGTGTTTCATAGAGAATTCCATCATCTCCATTGTTAGGAGTGCCCCTTCTGGGACTCTTTCCACTTCCACTTTTCTGGAGACCTTCATTGATCCACCCTCAGCTTGTGGATCCATTTTCTATTGTGAGAGGATGTTTTGTTTCCTTCACATTAGTTGGACATCCTTTTTGTAGGTGTTCACCCTTCATAATCTGATAGTTCTACACTCATGACATTACCCTCAGATTTCTTCACACTCACTTGCTAGACCTATGTCACACTTTCAGTGGACCAGACTCAAAGCTATTCGTACTACTACCTTCGGTTTCCTTCATGGAGTGGGCAGACTTTCAGCACGTCATTTTTGTCCTTCCTAAGGGCATGCACATAGTTTGGTGTACGGGTGGCTCTTCTTTAGTCCAGAGGCAGAGGATCTCATCATCGACATTCTTTTGGGAGATCTCCTAGAGCTACAGAGTTCAAATCCATCCATGGCATCTTCTGCATTTCTCTCATCTCCCTCTTCTTCTCTCTTCTTCTTCTTCTCAAGAGATTACCTCTTTGTACATGGGTACCTTTTCAGGCTCGTCTATAGCTAGGACCCATCTTTGGCATCTTTCTTAGATTAGAGAATGGTTTTGTCTCTCTTATGGGGTGGATGTTTTTTCCCTCTAGGGTTTCTCCTTTCACTCCACTTTTCGGGATTTCTTCTTGTATGTGGGTACCTCATCAGGCTTTGTGCCGGGACCCATTTCTCATTTTTGACTTTCCGCCTCATCCTAAGTTACAATGAAGGTGGGGGGGTATTGGTGTGTATTATTTTCCACATAATTAAGTTGAGTCATCTCACTTAGGTGAGATCGTAGGTCCACGTGTGATTTAGGGGTCATTATGAGATTCTCTTATGCGTCGGTGCGTCATATGAATCATTGTGAGTTACACTTCTATTCTGGGAATGTAACTCCCCCTCTCCACTCGAGTTGTCATGACTACAACACTGGGGGTTACTCACCGCCTCCTATATGTACACCCCATTCTGGATCTATGAGATAGAGGAGAGTTTTGTGGATTGTAATGAGGTTCTGCCCATGTTTCAAATCTTTGCATGCACATTCGGTTGATGCTCACTCCTTCTAAGATCTCTTCACGCTATTGTTCACACATTCATTGATGTGCATGTCATCCCTCATAATCCTCACTTTCAGGTTTCGACACCCTCTTACAGTTACAAGGGTTTTGAGTGTCAATTTGTAAATTGGAATACGCTTCTGCGGCTTCGAGGGAGTAACCTTCAAACCATACAATATTGGGTGAAATGCTCCAATGATGATGAATTCCCAACTACTATGGGCCAATATACGAATTCTTACTCGGTAGTGGCCAGCACTAGGAGGAGGGGACTTTACTATGCATTTGCCTCTATCTTTGATATTGTATGATCCACCACGTGAAGTTGTGGTACTCATATCCTGAATTTCAAGCAATAGGCTTAAGGGCGTTGCACACACACACACACACATATTCACATTCTGACAGACACATGAAGTTCACGTCTAGGAGGGGCTTCACTTACATTTCTTCACGCATTACTTGTTGACACGGAGTTTTAAATGCACATACACATGCATATGCACACATAGACACACACACGTGTTCATGGACATGCACATGCATATATGCACATTCCCTTGGATACATTCATTCTAGCATTCACATGTTTATTGATTATGCACACGTTGACACACACACGCCCATACACACGCATTCAAACACACTTCATCACATGCATTACGTTTTTATACTGGACCCACACATACACTTTTATGTACAGTTGGGAGCACAAATGCACAGGCTGCACACACGCACACACTTGTGTATCCCTTTGGCAGGTTTTCAACACACGGGTAATTCAACTGCTAGTACATCTCCAATTTAAAGATAGTGAAAACCTTATTGTCGATAACCCTGTGAGGGGTTGTGACATAATATTTTTTAGCTATAAGATTGTATGTCTACTTAAGGGAGATTTTAATTAAAAACATTTTCAAATCCGTGATTTGTAGTTGTAACTATCAACTCAAGGTTTTAGAAGTTCTTTTGTACTTTGCATATACCATAGAACATGCATGTAGAAGTACTTAGAAAATGAAGTGTACCAATGTTGGGGAACAAGAGATTTATGGAATTGGGTTACACCATTTTGTGGTAGTTCAGGGAAAATGATAAATGGTAATCTAAGTTGGCCTAATTTTCCTCCACTGAATCTGGAGAGACTTTTCCAGTGACATTTAATAGCTCATTACATATTTTTCAATTGGTACAGTTGATTAACACCCATTTGAGTTGAGATCATAACTACTTTCATGCCTAGTCTAAATTAGAGCTCTCTTGGAAGACATTAAAATGCACAATTGAGGGGTTGTTCTTAGCAGCAACTATTACCTTCATGTTTTAAGTTTTTTGGAATCATGAAGTATGAATTCCTCCATAAGATCATTTGGAGCTCTCGTTTTGATTTTTGTCTATTTTCATCTAAGAAAGGATGATGTTCTTTGTTATTTTGGTCGGTGTCCTCAACTACTGTTAATAAAGAGTAGCTCCACCAAAGCTCACCCCAAAGTTATGAATGGAATCAGACCTTAATATGTGAGCTGATACCATTGATGTGCTTTACCTTTTAATGAAGAAACAAGATGGCTTGATAGCAACATCATATTTTGTAACTAGATGAACAGGAGCCAATCGACGTAAGCCCACATTCTTCAAAATGTGATCTGTAGGTGTACTAGATTTTTCATCCTAGTGAATGTTAAGGGATATCACATTTTTAAAGAAACTATGAGCGAATATCATGTTGTGGAAAATACACCAAGGCTAATGAGCACTTCCTCCATTGACAACTCGTTCAAACGAGTCCCCCAAGCCAAGTCCCTGGGGGTTATTTGATGCTGCCATGAATGGAATAGATCCCAAAAACTCCTATTTGATATGAACATGTAAATTAGTTTACAACATCGGACTCTGCGTGATTTGAAGAACCATAAAGTCGAACAAGACTTGTGAGGCTACAGATCTATGTGGATATCATTTATCTTATTGTTCCACTCTCATGGAGAGAATTACAAATACTCAAACATCTTTCACCACCATAGACACATTGGATATTATCTTGATGTCTTCCCCAAATGAAACATGAAGGCTAAACCCTACTTGAAAATAGAATCATTGAATAAGATCAAAGTTACCATATGTGTTATAGAATGCATCTAAAGTTCTTGATATCACTAATATCAAACACCAAACTCAACAATGAATAAAGATCAAACTGACTCACACTAAGTGTCGCTTCAAAACTGTTGGAGTCTCTAAAATCGTATACGAAGGCCACGTGAATCGGAGGGGGTTTTGTCGATCCTCACGTAAATTTTTAGGAAACATGGTACTACTGCGGATACTAGAGCAATGCCTGGGACTTGTGAGTTTGAAATAGAACCTCTAGAGAAGGCCATCTTCAGATTAGTTACATGGATTAGAGGGAAACCCACATAACATTGAAACCTAATCTAATGCGTGAAAAATACTCCTAAGATGCTAAATCCTATTCTAATGATTTTCCTCTTGGAGTGGTTTGTAGCTCAGGTGAAAGATATTTGTGTAAAAGGGGAAATCCTAATCTAACAAGGGTGGTGATAAGCACCTAAAATAAAGGTCAAGAACTTTCCCAAATCTAGCCATTGCACGTAGATGCATACAAAACTCCAAGGCTGGAATCTTGCATAAGCACACTTAGTTCAAGCATTCAAGAAAACTAAAGAGAATGAAATATGTAAAGGGTGAAATGTTCTCATCAAACATAAATATTTGAAGTCAAACCCACGAAGAATCTATGTGTTTGTATATAGCAGTCTACTTCTGAGTTTCTTACACATCGGAAACACAAGGTAAGAAAATCACCATTTGTAAATTACAGAGGTTACCAGAAAATCGAAGTTTCGAAGTTTCACATGGAATATCTTAACTCAAATATGTTAAGTGAAGGATAGAAGGGAGAAGAAACCTTGTAAGCAGTAGTGAACAAGGCAATCCCTATCCTTTATACAATAGTCATGCACTTAGATGATTTCAAGATAAGAGATAAATCCAGATAAGGATATTCTTTCAAGATTTGATTCTTGGACTGGATCTAAAACACATTATCATAAGTGTGGGTGATCAAGCAAAGTCTTGTCCGAGGATGGAAAACATACCTAGTGTGACGCCTCCAATATTGGGCCCAGGAAACCATGGTTATGTACCACTAAGAGTGCAGAGGTCAGCATGCACACGGGTAGATTTTTTGAGTAGAAACATGCAGATGTGTTCTCTAAGGAGAAGCACGGAAGGACAAATGTGGTAAGCATGCATGGAAGAACAAGGTGCATTTTAAGGCGGAAGATGGAAAGGGATGCATGCAAGGATCATTGAAAAACATGCAAAGGACTTAGTGAGTTTTTTGGTATGTGAAGCTAAATATAGACTTGGAGTACGCAATATGCAAAGAGGTTTGGCCAGTCATGGAGAGCCTATCTTTAAGGAAAGAAACTTGCAGTTCAAACAGGCATATGGGGTTAATAATAGGATCAGAACTAGGAGTTAAAGTTATAGATGATCTATTAATAGGAGGAAGCTTGCATGTTTCCATGGATATCTTATTGTGGCACATGGCTATTATTAGCATGCAACCTATTTTGACAATGCATGGGATGTGAAGGGCAAGTTCCCCACCCCTATATATATGTATGGATTTACACGAGTTAGAGAACTATATGTGTATTAGAGTTATGTTTTTGGTTTATGAGCGCGTCTGACTTATGATAGTCCATATATATGTATTCAACTATTATGGATTAATATAATGGATCGTTGTGGTTGGATCTTGATTGTTGAGGTCTTTGTTTCTAGTAACTATATGGTGAATATGATCTTAGTGGTTATGTGAACTGTATGTGTAATTAATTATGTGTTTTTTCCAATTTGAGCTCATGAATCTAGTTGTTATGATTATGGAATATATGTTCATGTGTGATAAATCCTTGGAAAAAGCTGACATAAAAAAGGGACCTGGTACCTTCGTGTGCTTCGGGTGAGCACTCAGATCTATCTAAGTGATGTGTTAGCACGTATAGGGATTTGAGTAAGAAAAAACATACAACTTTTACTTTGCATTAAAAAAATATGGTTTGAAATTACATTTTCCAAGGTTTTTCCCCAAGTCACAAATGTCTCACAATTTAATATGCCATGAGAACTAACAAACATTAATACATGCCACAAAAGCCAAGTAAGGTTTTAATACATATCATGAAAAGACTTCAATACATGCCACCCACTCTTATCAAGTGGATTTATATGTTAAATTAAAGAAGTCCCACTTTACCTCCATCTTTATTAATTAAAACTTAAGGTATTTATTCATGTCCATATACTATGTATTTCAATAAATCAACACTTAACATAAATAATTACAAAATTATAACCCGCGTTAGTGAATACCGAGTGGTCTAGCAAATGATCCTATGTGAGGAGTCAAAGTAAGAGAATAACAAAAATATTATTATTGCCTTCCTTTTATTTTTCCATAATCGACTTTTAAAACATATATGCGATAGAAAATCTTGGTACAAGGCAAGACTCCCAGTTGTTTACTAACTTTATTTAAACCAGTTGATGGTCTATCGACTGTCTATCCAGTCATTATTTAGGACTTGAAATGGTAGGGTGTTAGAAAATATCTCAATGAGCTCTTATGTAAGCAAGTGGTTAATTGGAACTTGTGCAATAATATGCCCTGTGAGTATCCTCTAGATCACTCCTAACAATAAGACATTTTTGGTCGTCCAAATTCTTGAATCTCATAAAAATCACTTAACGTGCCACTCCTTCATTTTATTTTTTCTTTGTATTCTTATATCAAGCATCAAATTCTTCCTCCTACTCACTAAGTATTCAAGAGAAAAATTACGAACAAAATGACTTTCTTACCTTGATTCATGATCATTAGTAGCTATTTATCCTAACACAAGGTTGTCTCTCTGATCTCTCCTAACACAAGGATGCTTCTCCCAATACAAGGTTTTTTTCTCTCAATACGGGGCTATTTCGACAAATTATCTCTACTCTAGGAATCTCTCAGGTTTTAATATTCACTCGACACCTAACTCCTACATTCAACTAATCTTATCCTTGGAAAAAAGGGGCTACAAGTTATTTGTACTATCTTTAGGAGGTCTCTTTAATGGACTCTTAGTGTTCATCTTGCTACTCTTGTAATAATGGACATATAGTCACTTTTCCTTCTTCCAATAAGAGGAAACAAATGTTTATCCTCCCATAAATAGGGGCTATATCTTAGACTACACCGATATATGTGGTAGTTTCTTCATTTCTCTCCCTGAGAGGTTAGCTACCCAAAACTGGATCCTATAGGACCTAGGTTACAAAGAGAGATCATGATTCCTTCCTACCTCTTGTTGTCCGCCCCCAAAATTCCTCTCTTTGGAAGTCAGGTTTCAAAAGTTTTGAGTCGGTGCCGTTATCCATATTTTGTCCCTACCAGGTAAAATTGGTCCAGCCACGACTCTGCACAGAAGAAACCAAAGAAATCCATGTTCAAATCCTACAATCAGACAACAGAGGGGGATCTAAAATGGAGTGGCAGGGCCTGCGAAAGATCAAATGACCCCGTGTAGGAAGAAATTCAAAAAAAAACGGCTCCGTCAAACAAACCCATGCTTTAAATCCATATAAACAAGTTTGCAAGCGGACTCTAAAATGGAATAGCATGGTCGGGGAAGGAGGAAAATAGTGTCAAATAAACTAGAGGCTCCAAGGAGAAGAAATGACGAAGGCTCGAAGCTGTCGAGCTTTGAAATGATTTAGAAAGAGCCCCCAAAAATTGGGCTAAGTATAGAGATTCAGCGGACACTGCCAAGTGGCCAAATGGTGCTCCGTCAAAGATTAAATCCCCAAGCCCGGATCCCCAAATGAGTGCCAGGCCTCCACGCCTCTAGAACCCCAAAGGTTTGCACCAGGCATTGAAAACTCTTCGACTCAGCGGACGTTGCCAAGAGTCGACTCGGTGCAATTTCAAGACAGGAGCCCAAGGCGAGGACTCAAACTTGCACCATCCCTCCACGTATCCTAGGCCCAAAGAGGGGCAGGGTCAACAGTTAAAAGTCAAAAGGGGCGGACAAGGCGGGCCTAAAATCAACTAAGTATAGAGAAATAGGCGGACGACGCCATGTGTTTCATTAGCACAATTTCAAAGCACGGTCCAAAAGGTGATACCCAAACGAGCATCAGCTTGACACGTATTCAGGGCCCAAAAAAGTAAGAGCGGACCATTAAAAAATTCCAAGAGCCTGCGGAGGCTTTCCCACGTGTCCACCCGACGCTCCCTTCAAAGGTAAAATCCTGAGTGGTTTTTCAAATGAGCGCGGGCCTTCCACGTGTCCCACATCCGAAAAGGGGGATAGGGTCGGGGTGTTGAATAGTCAAAGCCTGTCAGAGAGTGGGTATGGTGAGGAATTACCCTCTGACCCTAATTGAACTTTCTAACCCTAAATTTTGGACCCTGTGCCCTCTAATAATTGTTAATTAAAGAAAAAAATATTCTTGTGAATTAGAATTGATCTGGAACTTGTTAGTAACCACTGTTGTCTTGTAACCTGGTTGTAGGCTCTCTTAAAAAAAAAGAAAATTATTCCATAATTTTTCTAACTAATCCTAGGTTGTTCTTGGGTCTCAAGTGGGTTGTTTTCGCGGGCATCACACTGATGAATCTTCCCATACAAAAGCTCATCTAATAGTAGAAAAGCACTAAAAAACAAATACATAATCCACAAGTGCTCTTCATGCAAACAGAAAGCATTACTCAAAACAGACTAAAACGTTTCCAGCTGAACAGATTACACAGATCTTCATCTTGTTTGCACCAATGTAGAAGCCAATCTAGCCCAATAATTGTAAAACATTGATATTGAATCAAATAATGAAATCCCGCCTCAGAAATCACAAATATGAATGAAACCCACAAAAGGGCTGATAAACAGAATAGTCTGGTAATGGCAGCCGGTGCTGTGTGTGGTCCGATTTGCTCCTTTTCTTTGTCAATAAGTCCTTCGCCGTTGCACGAATCGCACAACATGATGAAAGTTGATTCCTTTGGCACCTTGTTCACAATTCCTCGGAAGTCCTCATCTGCGGGGAAGGGAAATAAAATGACGATTAGAATCAAAATCGAAACCACATGTATTCTTGGCAGTTAGGTACCTGTGAGAAGATTGAAGTCGTAGAGAACAATGCACTCGTCGTTGAAGGGTACTTCCCACTGTCTCCATGAAACCAGTATAGTACCCAAATCTGGTAAATGTGACCATAACTGCTCCAAATCATGGCTCTAGAGCAATAACCACTTATATGGATCCTTTGAGTTCTCTTCCTATGCCGGCGTAGGCCATAATATTGGGGTCCTAAAAAATTACTGCAATATGTTTATGTAAATAGTTTTCATACAATTTTGTATTTTGTAATGAGAATTTTCTTCAGCAGATGCTTCTTTCAATCAGTTCTGTTTATTTCTCGACTGTTATCATGATTTTTTATTGGGATTGCAAGTATACTCTCAAAAGCCGACATAAAAGAGCCATCTTCATCTTACCCATGTGAAGAAGAGCAACAAATCTGTTTGGATTTATGTCTTTATAAATATCATCTATATATTTGTCTCTTGTAGGGAGATCAGAGATATTAGATAAAAAAATGTACGCGTGGTGTATAACAGCCCTGAATGTAGCTTTGGATTTCATAATTTTAACAAATCTAAATCCATGCTTGAGTATCTTCACAAATCAATCAAAAGTTCCAAAGAATCTATGCACACGGCTGTTCAAGGAGAATATCTAAAAAATTCTAATTTATACTTTTATTAAATCATGTTTATATGATTCCTGTAGCACTTATATTTCTCTAAGTTTCTTACAGCATCAGTTGCAGGTAGTCATTGCCATAGGGTTTTTTAAGCTCCCCGCAAAACTAATTTGAATTTTATGATCTGTACACTAAATTAAACCTTGAAAAATAGAAAGTGAAACGAAGGCACACACATGCCAAGGCTGATGACATGCATGGTGACCTATCTAATCTGAAGCGATTTGAAGGACTCGATCATGTCACCTATCATCCTCATTTTGACAAGAATATCCATGCGCCACCACCTGCTTCTCTCAAGACTTTTGCTCCGCAATGGGGAAATATTACCAGTCCACTGATCGTGGACAAATTATTTAATTTTGACTAATCAATCGCAGCAAGGCCAAATTCAGAGGATAGTGATGTTGATTCTTCAGCAAGTGGCCGTAATGGCGCTTCCTCGAGGACGTCGAAAGGAATCGGGGGATTGGTGACATCATCACCATCTCCTTCAAGCATTTGAACTACCCTCATCATCGACGGCCGATCTCTGGAATTGTATTGAATGCACCACACTCCCACTTTTGTCAATCTGCATGCCATCTCCTGGTCTTCAACCTGCAATTCCCCTCCATTTCTTTCTCTTAATCTCATCCCCAACTCCCCGCTCTCTATCAGTTTGAATGCCCACTCTGGAAAATACAATTGACTGGAGCGGCTTGCTTGCAGATCAATGTTGTTCCTTCCTCCAACCATTTCCAATAACATCATTCCGAAACCGTAAACATCAGACTTGTCTGTTACGGGCCCCAAATTTCTAGACCACACCTCTGGCGCAATATATCCCGGCGTCCCTCTCGCCACTGTCATTGACACGTGATCATCTCGCCTTCCACGCAGTTTCGCCAGACCAAAATCAGCTATTTTTGCTGTAAATTCCTCGTCTAATAATATATTGTGCGGTTTTATGTCGAAGTGAATGATCCGGCTGTGACACTCATCATGCAAATACGCAATTCCACGAGCCGCCCCCAAAGCAATTGAATACAATTGATGCCAAGTTAGGGCGTCTTTTCCCTCTTTTCCTCTTGCAAGTATAAACTTGTCCAGAGATCCATTGGCCATGTACTCGTACACAAGTGCGCTTCTGAATCCTTCATAACAATATTCCCAACAAACGAACCAGATGAATGTGGTGAATCCTTCCAACTGTTGCAACTTCATTCATGAACTGAGTCTCGCTTTGCCTCGACTGATCGAGCATTTTAACGGCCACCACATTACCGCTGTGAAGCTTTCCTTTATAAACCACACCGAAACCTCCTTCCCCCAATCTATCCGCAAAGTTGTTAGTGATCTTCTTGAGCTGTGAGTATGAATATCTGGTTGGCATTTCGTGAACATAATCTTGCAGGAATTTCTCCACATTAGAAAAATGGGGTTTCTGCAAAAACGAGGAAACCCGCCTCTTTCGATAAACCGCGAGCAATACTGCTATGAATAACAATGCACCGGTTCCAATGGCCACACCTGATAACAATTTGTTCGATAAATTGTTTTCGTTTTGTTCGATAAAAAAAATTGAACCAAACTTAAGCGTGACAGAGATGAAGGATGCTCACCGATAATAATGGTTTTACTGTTGTCTGCAGGTCAAGGCCAAAAATCTGTGAGTAATGGTTTCTAACAAAACGTCAAGATCCTATATCAAATATCAAAGAAAGACAAATCTTACCACGGCCCGGGCATTTATTTGCACACAATTTGCCACTGCAGTCGCAACAAAACTGTATCGAACGATTGTGATAAGCACAACGCCCGCCGTTCGAATCGCACTTTGTGCAATTTTCGCTGACATTCCAACTGATGTTTAAGTCAAACTCAGGACGAAAGAAGTTTCCTGTAGGGCGTTTTTCCGACTTCTGTATCGGAATCACAACTCGCGTATCACAATTGCCATCCACACCAGACTCGAATTTCGAACTCTTGTAGTACCAACTACTGTTGCATGGTAATGGAGTCAAGTCTCTGATGATATCAGGGGCGCACTGTTTCAAAAGAGTTAAATTTCTATATTCACTCCTGATATGAAATTGAGGGTTAGACCAGAATTGCGCCGCTGTATAGTGACTCATGCACGTTGGATTGCATTTATCCCCTTGTAGGCACGTGTCGATTAATGTCATATTATGGCTGGAATTCTTCTCTAATTTATTTGATGGCATAGAGTATTTATGCGGGTCCTGTACATAGTATGGATGCCCACCGATAGTAATTAGAGGCATCTGTGCTTGGTAATCACAGTCGAGCTGAAGCGCAGGGTCGCCGCAGCCACTGTTCTTCACTCCAAAAGGGATATCCGAAAAACATAGTTCCCACATTGAAACAGTTGACAAGCTCTACACGAAGAAGCGAGAAAATGATATTTGATATTGCGAAGACTAGACTGAAACGGTGAAAAAGGCATGGATGAAGATTTTAGCGCTTCCATTTCCAAAATATTAACTTGAAAAAGGCATGGATGAATAGTTAGCGCTTCTATTTCCACGGTTAACAGAGGAGAACACGAGAGAGAGAGCTTCTATTTCTACTCCAAATTTTTAATCCTTTTCATTATCGTATTTTTATCCTTACTTATTTAGGAGTAATCGGGTTGACACTTTAATTGCGATTCAATTGACCGTCACTCATCAAATACCACGGGCTTTGTTGACGTTTGAGAGTCGTGCCCGACCACATAAATTTCAACGTCGTCCCATCGGGATTTTTACACTCCGAAATTATTATTTGTAAGACTAAAAGCTATCTAACCCATTAACAACTATTTAAAATTTATTATACATAGCAATCGTGGGTGAAGTGTGCGATGGAAATGATGAAGGGGATGCATTGAGAAAGTTTAATTTGAGGGAGATAAATATGAGAGGAGGAAAAGAGCGATAAATAATGAGATTGAGGGAGGAGATGTCGAAGAGTGTGAAAAATGTTGGGGGAACTTATGCAACGAGCAAGGTTTTTCCAGTCATTAGTTCTGATGATGGTGTACGTCAATGACCATTGATAAAACACCTTGACCTCTAATTTCCTTGATGCTTCACAAGAATAGTTGTAGAGACTTGCATCTGAAAATTCTTTTTAGCGCGATTAATGTTTGAGTCGTTGGCAAAAGAAGGAAAAATGTGCACATAATGTCCTCCTTCGATCCTCTAGGTCTTTCAATGTCCACAGAAAAAAAACACCCCGAGCTCTCATTTCCTTGATGCTTGACAGTAACCAATTATCGAAAACTTGGATTTGGAAATACTTTTTAGCATAATTAATGTTCGAGGCACTGGTAAAAGAGGAGGAAAACTATGTACACCATATGTACCTTCGATCCTCTAGGTCATCCAAAGTTATAAAAAGGGAACGTTTCAATTTGAAGATTATATTTCGGTTGATCGGTTGGAAGATTGTAATTCAACTGGTTGGTGCGAAGATTATAATCTATTTAATGAGCCAACTAATATGGATGCACTGAATGTGTTGAATGCTTGAATGTTAATCAATGATAGTTGGAAGAGATGTCAACCTTTATGTTGAGGCACGTGGAAATGTGTACAACCAAAATTCATTTAGTTTGTGTGGAAAGGTCAACCAATCCAATGTTTAACCACCACATCCAATGTAAAACGATGGGCAAGTCGATGGTTCTTGCTTTCACAGTTTGTGCATTTTCAATTTGCAATAGAGAATTTTTTTATTTGTGAGTTTACTTCTATTATTCTACGACAGATGATAATGTGTAGATCAAAAGACTCGTACTTAGGGTCTTTCCACCCCCAACGTTGAGAATTACATCTACAAAATGTAACATGAGTCAACCTAATCAATTTAGTATTGAGATTAAGAATAACATTGTATCGTGTCTAGTGTTAAGCCATATGAAGGGATGGGTAAGTCAATGAGATTACATTTTCCATTATTTCTATGGCGTCAACACCAAGCCCCTTACACAACTGAAAAAAAAAATTGTTTAGAAAAACATGGGGTGATTTTAATGGAATTGCCGACCTTATCTACATGTAATGTATGCATGTTTAAAGAAGCTAAATTAATTAACAAGACATAACACCAAGTAGATCTAATAAACTAAGCTAATTAATCATTAACATCATGATAAATACATTACAAGGAGAAAACTAATCTAATGCATCTAACATTAAAAACATGAAATGCTAAACCACCCTTTGATGTTTTTGATGGGATTTTGGGATTATAAACACTTCCTTTGGTGAGCCATACGTAGCCACATGTGTTCGAAGGATTTCTCCAAGGAAGAGGAAGAAGTCTCACCAATATGGCTTAATGGACATTTTTGGTTCTCCTCTTACTATTCTTACCAAGTAGAAAATGGGGAAAGGGTTGCTAGATCAATAAAACTTTTAAGTTGGGAAATGCTCTTATCTTATGCTAATGTCTTACCAAGGAACATGGTGTGTAAAGGTGTGTAACACTAGTGTAAGATTGGAAGGAAGGTACTAGGTTGTTTATATAGCTTTCCAATTTGGGAGAAGCTTGTAACCTAGTGAATGTGGGATAAAGGTAAAGCAAAATTAGAAAGGGATAAACATAATTAGAAGAGATTAATAAAAGGATTAACAACTCATGGGAGTTGGAGATGTTTTAATTAATCAACTAGGATTAATTAATAAACCAAGTTAAGCTTAAAAAGCCGTTTGGAGGTGATTTAGAAGGAAATTAGTAGAATTTGAAGGGTTTGAAAGGTAAATTTAATCAATAAGAAGGTTTATTGATAAAATACAATATTAAAGGGCTTAATTAACTAATAATAGTTAATTAATAATTAAAAGAGTATTATAACTAACAAAATGTCATTAATTGGCATCCAGGATGAAGGGAATGCTAGTTAATTAACATAGTGTCTTTAATTGAATGAAATGAAGGGGAATGTTTGCTAATTAGCGGGAAATTAGTAATTATAATAAAATGACAAGAAATAGGATAATTAGTGCAATTTTAGTATTAAAATACATAGTTAGATTTAGGTGTCTATATTTTCCCCTCTTTGATGTGGTGTAGCTCAAGCGACACCACTTCAAAGATATTAGAAAATTATAGACAATTAAATTTTGGTAAGGGTAGAAGAAAAATTAGTAGAATGGATGATGTTGCCCCCTCGAGTGTTGATGGGGTGATAGAAGATGTCGATTGACGCTTGAAAAGAAGAAGGAAAAAAAATCATAGAAGAAGAATAAGACATTGCAATGACTTGATTCAAACAGATACTAGTAGGCCAATATTCAAATTGGTTGATTGGAAAGAAGTCTCGTGTTTCAATGTATGGAAGAAACAAGGGAGTGAGGGGGGGATTAAAATGATCCCTATTACCCCAGACATGTTGGAAAAAAATCTCATAGCAATGGAGTGATTCGAAATGGGCCCGGTTGGTCATTGCTGGAATCGAGAAAAAAGTAGGATCTCATGACTCAAGTGGAAGAAGCAAGGGAGGGATAAGAATTGGAAAATAATAAGTAGAAAGTTAGGAATGGAAAGAAGAATATATATGGAGAATGGGAATATCGCAACGTAGTTGACAAACCATCTAGCTTGGAAGTATTTTTTAATTTGATATAAGCATACATCAAAAGTGTAAAATGACATAAACGGCCATAATACTAATTTTTGTTCATTGTTAAAGGACTGACTCAAAGTGAAATACATGAAGCAATGTAGTACAAGAAACTAAACAAGTAGACCAACAGAAACACAAGGACAAACAAACATAGTTAAACAAACAAAATTCAATAAAGTTGCACCAATGTTATTGTTATCTAGCTCCAGTTCCCAAACTTTCAAGTTATATGAAAAGGGTTAAAGTGGTGCCCCAAGAAATGATATATGCAAGGGAATAGATAGAGGACATATAATTCCCATGAAAAAGCAACGTGTACTATGAAACTACCCCGAGCAATGATATATACAAGGGAAGAAAAACATAACAAGCAAACCAACTTTGTTAATGAAGGAATATCACCATATGATCTGCATGTTGAGCGCTAGAATAAGCAAGAACTAAAGTAAGATGTTTTGTACGATAGTTTTCAATGTTTGAGGATGTTGTGTTCTGTGAATGTTTAGGATGTTTTGATATTTTATCTTTTTTTGGATTGTTGAAGTTTTACCAATGTTTTGGATTTTTGAATGTTTTAGGATTTTTTAGGATTTTTTGAATCTTTCTGGTTTTTTGAAAGTTTTCCGAAGCTATGTATAAGAAAATGAAGATGCAAGGATGCCCCCCAATGAGAGGTGAGAATTTAAAAGGGAAAACTATGCGCATATATGTTAGAGTAGGTATTTACCTTAGCTCATGTTCACCTAGGTACTTTATCTACCTTTATTGTATTTATCCTCACCCACTTATGTGTGTGGATATTTCTTTTATCTTATTTAGATACTAGGAGATATTATCTAGTTGTTCTTTCCTTGATCTATGGTATTGACTAGATCCTTGATGTCTAGTTCTCTCCTAAATCTATGGTCTTGACTAGTTCTTTGATGACTAGTTATTTCCTTGATTTATGGCTTGATCTATGACCTTGACTAGTTCTTAGCTTGTTATTTCTTGCCTATTTAAGCAAGGCCCATTCTCTATGTATTGCATTGAGTTCCATAATAATATATGATATTGCTTCTCATTTATTTGCAAAGGTTTTATGTAAAGTTATTCTGGTGAATTGCTTTCATCTTATAGATCGTGGTGTTTAATTAGCATCTTTGTTCTTGTCTTGGTACGATCTGGTTATCATTCCTTTCATGGTATCAGAGCTGGAGATTGTTGTTGACATCCATCTGTAAGTTTTATTTTGCAAATAAATTATTTGTGTATTCATATATCTGAGATTTGGTCGTATTTTTTTGTTGCGTGCATTTTTATGCAAAATAGAGGCTTCCATTGGATTTGGAAGGTGTGAAAACCCTAAGATCAACTATAAACTCGGCCTATTCTAGAGGCAGTCAATTTTTGTGGTTTTTAATTTTTGCAGAGAAGCACACAGGTGCACCTCGAGATTCGAGCCAAGGGAAAAAAAAGTGATTTTATGTATTTGGGTTTGTTGAATTTCTTGAGATCTACATTGGGTTTTTTTCAGGTACGGCAGATCGTATTCAGATTGTGTGCAGAAGAATTCTAGATCTTTCCTTTTTTGGATTTCTTGAGATCTATTTTTGGTAAACGAAGGTCACTGTCTACACAATCCAGAAATAGTAATTTTTACCAGAAGATGTAGTTAGATGTGATTTTCTCGAAAACACGCGACACACCCCAAAATAGTAAGTTGTGAAAACACCCATTAAAATCCTTAGCCCTTGTCATATGACATGGTCATATGAGGGCTTAAAGATTGTGATTCCTACTAGTTAGTGCTTAACTTAAGCCCCCTTTATTTTGTTTGTGTGATAAATGCAACAACAATTTATTTTGTTTTAGTTGTAACTAAAATAAATCAGTAGAGCATAATCTTGCAAAGCTTGTAACTTTTGATTGGTAACTCGGTTTTGAGTGCCATTTTTTGCAAAAGTGCTTGTTTTTTTCATGCTCTTTCCATTGGAGTTATTTATTTTGAGACTTGCACTATAATTATAAAGTTCCAAATATGGAGGAGTGTTGTGATCAATTATGGATGTAATTTTGACTAAGCCCAACATCCTAAACTTGTGGGAGTTGCAGTTTGTACCTATCATGGATTCTGAGAATGATATGCTTTTCTCTGAAGTATGTGGACTTCAAGAGGATATTGTAAAATTTTTTGGAAGAAAATAAATCGCTCAAGAAGTGAAATTCTCTTCTACAATCACTCATTCACGATAATGATACAATAATACACTCCCTGTAGAACAAACTTGCTAGCCTACAACATAACCATCATATTGTGGACAGCCATATCCATGCTCCACTTGTAGCTATTGCTCTTTTACGCACTGACATTGATCTTCCAATCTTTGAGCCTGTTCCTGCTCTTGATGCTTGTAAATCTATGAGGCTTTTTACTGCATGCTCTTCCACATATGTGCCTATTATAGTACCACATGTTGTGTATCCTACTTCTGCTCAGATGCATGGATTTTTTGAGAAGCATACCATTACATTTAGTTCTTGCATTCTTTGTTCTATGGGTCTCACTAGCAGAGTCAT